>OZ022259.1:20591703-21183686 GCA_963978905.1 Trichostrongylus colubriformis | reverse complement strand
GAACCAGTAGTCACTAATGCATCTCCAATATGCCTGAGGATGCTGCGCCGCTCGAACTTACGTTCGATCCGCGTTAGCAAACCATGCGGAGTATAAAGAACTATTACGTAATGTCGCAACTGCCATGCGCCACGCTTATGATCAGCATAAGAAGGACGTAGCAGAGTTGCAATCAGACATTTCTGTTGCGTTGTTACGGAATGGTGGTTTAGGCGCACCAGTGCAATCGAATCTTTCGCTGCAGGACGTGGGCCTCTGCCACCAGCATCCGCTAACAGCCCATTTTTCGTCAACTTGCATACAGTAGAGGAACTCACGGCCATGCAGCTCCACACTGTCAAGTTTATTACGTCTCGCGATGAGGGCCCGCATGTGCACATGCTTACGGTAGATTTTGTCGAGGCATGGCACTCCAAGGCCTAGTACCTATCATACAATCTTTTCAGCTATTACGTGCTACGCTCGATAATGCCGTCCTGCTGGTTGGGCAGCTCTCACTTATCCTGAGGCAGTAGAACCGTGGGCGGCAAGCTTTGCCGTCCTTGCTGTATGGATAAATGAGTTGATGCACAATCTCACAGCTACATCCGTGCACAGGGACGCTCTTCAGGAAGAAATTCTTCCTTACATGGCTGAACCTTAGTCACGGCGTATAACTGTAGAGCGTATATTCCGTGAGTATGGTCTTAGTAGTGCTAGGATCAATACTCTTTTAATGCGTGCTCCAGCAGTCTCCGCTCATCTCATGCGATTCCCTCTATTCATTCGATTCATTCGCTCTCTGAAAGCCCTCCAAGTCAGTCATTTGGCTGCGCTTGGTGATGGAGATCCGCTGGCGAGGAATTTCTTGAGTGACAGGCACAATCCCCTGGAGACTTCTCTACATCAATACTCACATACATGAATACCCTTCAATGGTGGAGGGATTATCATGTATCTGAGTTTGATGGTAATGCAGTTAGAGAATTCAGGAAGCCATCGTGTGGGCAAGCGACTAGACTTGTTGAACAAGTCAAGCCGCCTGCTTCTACTACGTCTTCGGATTCCAAACCGAAGTTCAAGTCAGGGGGGTTCTCGCCTTACAGAGAACCTCCCCCGACGATAATGCGTTCTGGGAGTACACACCCGAGGACATCCTCTCAACTCTCCGTGCACTGCCGGTCACCTAGCCCACCTCCTCCTGCGCAGCATCTTTTCGTGAGTTGGGAGGCTGGATCCCACCTGGGATCCAGATCTCAAAGCCGACGACGCCGAAAGAATCGCAAGCGAAGTATTGGAACTAGTCGTCACTGGTATGGAGATGTACAGAGGGGTCGTTACGAGGACTCACCAATGGTGCAGAGTCCCGATGATACTTTCGAATCGCCAGACATTCCACCGATTAGAAGACGAGGTCTGCCTCTGGCACCGCCTCGAACGGTTCCACGACCGCGACAGCCACCTTGTGTCTTCTGTTCATCAAAAGTTCACTATTCGGCGAAATGCCATGTGCGAAAACACCTTAATATGCGCGTAGACCTTTTAGTCGAGAATTAGATTTGTTCGATTTGTCTACGTCGTCATTATAGAAAATGTGTTCGTGCCCATGGATGTGGGATTTGTGGTGAACCCACACATCACCAAGCCATCTGCATTCAGAACGCATTCGCCATAAATGATATTGCATCTACTGCCCCGCGTTTCTGCAAGAACGCGGCGGAAGCCTCGTTATACCGGTTCCTCCAGGACAACATCAACACCGACCACGCGAACGATCAAGACAACCTGGAAGGAGGACGCAGAGAGGACCGAGTAATACGTTGCCGACCCCTCAGGGTCGACAGGTAGGTTTTAATGACATCAATGCGCCGAGGGTAGTGGTCTCATCCCCCCTAATACGTTGTGGGTAGTAGTCTAATCCCCACTAATACGTGCTGGTAGTAACAACCCCCCGTTAATACGTGCGCACAGTTAAAGGCATCATTAGGGGAAAGTCGGACGAAAAGTAAAAGAAGTAGTGCATATGGAAGCCGAGATGTCTAGTAACAGAACAGTGGAGAAAAAACGGATGGAAATGGCCAAAAACCCGAGGAATGGGACCCCCTTCCCACCGTTGGTTTTAGGCGTGGACGACCTTCCCGTCAATACGCGGGTAATCTGATCTAGTTTTTCATTGGCATGTTGCCAAGTAAACACAAGGGAATGCTTGGAATTATGACAGCATCTATTGTTTGGAGTGAGCTTCAAGCTAAAACTGCGAAAGCCCGCCGCAAAACCTTCGATCTTGCCTCATCTCCCTGACCGCTCTCACCCCAGTCAATCGGGAATTACGTCATCGAGAGGCGGAATCGCTGTGTCGAAGAGGCGGAACCGCTGCATGGTTGCGCCTTTTCGCGGCGTTCTACACCTCGGACAGGCGCTTTTTCACCGGGATTTCGCTACAGATAGCCTTTCTAGGCCCAGGACTACCATGTGAGTGACTTCTTGTAGGGATTTCTTCATTACCGCCTTACCCCTAATGATGTCTTTAAGTAACCACAGGTAAGTTAACATCTATTTTCTACTTGTTTCGGTTTCTTATGTCTGTGGCTTTACGTCGTAGCTGTTTAGCATACCTTCGGGTATGCGCCCCACTCGTTTCAGGTGCCGTCATACAATCCACTCAAAGATGGGTAAGTGAGGCCAGAGGAGATCGACGTCAATGGCCGGTGGCGTCGATGGACTCTGGTGGTCGAGCTAGCTGGTGAACGCGGACGAGTATGGTGGATTCGCTGGTTGATGATGCTATTCTCTGATGCGTCGTGGTTCGAAGCTCGACATTATGGCGGTGTTGGCGGTGTGAAGTGTTGAGATGATGGTGACGTTCGTTACGGTATTGGCGGTGTGGCGCGATAAGATGATGGCGGTGTTGGCTCGTGATTCAAGATCTGGCAGTGCGGCGACGTCCCGTGGAGTGAGAAGTTGAGTTGGTTGGCGACAATGCTGGCGGCGAATTATGACGACAACTGTTCGACATTCTTCTTCCTTTTTGAAATGGCTTTTAAGGCGCCTCGTGTACATTTCATTCTTTTTTGGAGTCGCCCTTAAGGCACTTCCATTACTTAGTCTTGAGTGGCCCTTAAGGCGCTCATTGTTATCGGTTCATTTTTCGCTGTGGGGTTTTCCAGTGCGTAGTTTTGCCTCATGATGTAGCCTCTTTTTTCGGATGCCCTTAAAGCTCCCTTGTTTTTCGGGTGCCCTTAGGGCCATGTGTCTTCGATACCTTTGTGAGCTATGTCATGTAGGTGATACATAGTGCGTTGTTTCGGTCGGTCACCCTTAAGATGCCGGCTTGTATCATACTCTGAGTGAGAGGGGTAGTAAGTCGCCTGTAGGGAGAAAAGTGTGAAGGGAGTCGACCCGGCAGTCGCCTTAGGGTGTTTTTCTGAGATGACCTTAATTCTGGGTGCCGGTGCTTTACCTTACGCTGGGGGCATCGTCGTCCTGGCCTCCCTGTGGCGATTCCTTTGCTCGCCTTGGGAGTGTCGCGGATCGCCGCGACGATGCCTCGAGGGTGCCGCGCTCCCCGGCCCATCCGCGCTTCGGCGCCGCTCGTCGCATCACGCGACGTGCGCTGGCTCTGCCCTTTGTGGTCGAAGCCGGTATATAAGGGCGGCTGCCAACTGCCAGTTGGTTTTCACCGAGTAATGCCATGATGCTATCCGGGATCTGGGGTGCCGACGCACTCTCAGCTCTCGGATAGCGGAGCGCTGGCACATGAGTTGGCCGGTGTCTACCCCTGCTTCCCGACTGGGAGCAGCCTGTGTTAAATCCCCATGCGAGACACCGTTGGCCATATGGCTACGTAACATCAGCCGGATGGGGGTCTACTGCGTATAGCCGACTGTCGGGAGTCACCCCAGCGGAGGCGACTTTGGGAGTCAGGTATGATATGTTGTATTGTTGTGTATGACGTTATAAATGTGTGTTGTACATCCATGTTGTACTTTGTTATGTTATGGTTGCTGTAGTGCAGGTTGTCAATGACGTGACGTTCGGGGCCCGATGGCTATAAGTATAGTTGGGATAGTCAGCCGTAGTTATGCAGGGGCATAGTAGGGACGGTTGGCTGAGGTAGACAATTGTTAGGGCATGGCTGTTGGTAAGACCCTTAGGTCCCCAAGGTGGGTCCATCCCATCGGCCACATCCGTGATCAACGAGGTGTCTCCGGTGAGGCGTCTGGGGGCAACTAGGGCCTTCTGGGCGGGGGAGGTTTGAGTGCGTACATCCACCATTGCACCGCGATGCTGAAGGATGCCTTCGATCCGCGACTGTCATACCGAACGGAATAATTCAATCTTTTCCACGCTTTTCCATGGGTAAGAGTGTTTGCTTGCCCTCTCCTACTCGTTTAGGCCGCGTTCACACTTTGCGGTGCCAGCGCAGGGCGTGGCTGCGTGTCTCTGCTCTGCACCTGTGTCACCCTCTCTCGTTGCCTGTCTGTCTCTGCACCTCCTCGGCCACTGTGCCGCGCTGCCTGTGAAGGCAGCCACGCCCTGTCGGCGCAAACTATGAACATGGCCTTACGTCAAGCGCATACACCAAGGGTACCAGAGATTCCCTCCCCGCGAACCCAATGGGATCGAAAAGAGAACGGACGGGTTAAAAGTAACCGAAAAGGACCCATGGTGCTATCGCAGTCAGGGGGCACTCATGAAAAGGTGCACACCATTTCTTGACCATGCAGTTATATCCGCAGAGGGATCTCCGCGTAGTAAATCTGCAATGTCAAGCAATCTCCTGCTTAAGCCTTATTGTTAGAAGAGGAAGGGAGGGGCCCTCCCCGTCCTAGGCTTAGATGAAAATAGCGTCCATAGTGAAATGCTCTCTCCCTCAATGTGATAGCACCTGAGTGAAATAAATTCCGAAGATAAAAGGAATATGAAAAGGTCAGCTACGAATGAACAACTATCATACAGAAATTCGAAAAAAGAAAAAAGACAGAAATTTGAAAAAAGAAAAAAAGAGGGAAATTTTATGCAAAAGAACGAAAAAGAAGATCTTACAAAAAGAAGTATAAAACCTACGTGATCCATCTACCCAATCCAAGAATCACCCGCGTGAGATGCATTTGCTGTTCCACCGCCACATAACGTACATGTGATACATCAGACCATATCGAAACCGCGGCCTGAACAGCGCATTCACAGAAATGATCAACTTTCCAGCGCTTTGCTGCTTTCTCGATTTTTTCGTTTTTTGGTCTTGATATTCAGCGCAAATTAGATTTCTAGGCCCATTCCAAGCCCAACCCACCTTTATCGCTTCCACGTAGCTTTCCATAGTAGCAGCTGTGTGGAGATAATCCGCCAACACGAGTACTAACGACGGTTCACACACTCGCTGAAGGAACAGTTTCGTGCAGCAAATACGATGAACAATTGGATTACGACGAATAGACAGGCCAAAACAACGCTGAAATTGGGAAATTTTGTCGTGAAGGTTAAGATTTCACGTTACGTTCAAACATATCCATCGGAGCCGAACAAGATTCTTTCAAAATTTTCCATTGGCACTATTCCGCTATCACTACCCCAGCTACTGCGAGTTGGGTCAAAAAAAAATTTTTTTCGCTGAAACTTTGCCCAGGGGGGTAGTTTGGGGTGCTTAACGAATATGACATCCGTTTTTGCGTTTGCGCCAATGTGGTGCAATTGAACCGTGTTGGTGCAACAACTCGTGTTCACCAAAATCGCTGACACTTTGCCCAGGGGGGTTACATGGAAAAACGGATGTCATATTCGTGATCAGCACTCCAAATTACCTTTCTGGGCAAAGTTTAAGCGATTTTGGTGGAAATGAGTTGTTGCATCAACATGGTGCAATTGCACCAAATTGGCGCAGACGCCAAAAACGGATGTCATATTCGTGATCAGCACCTTGAGTAACCCTCACAGGCGAAGTTACAGCGAAAATTATTTTTTTGACCCAACTCGCGGTATCTGGGGTAGTGATAGTGGAATAGTGCCTTTCCATTGATAGAAATTTCGAAGAAGAAATTTTTAGCGATTGTCTTCGTGAAATATACTGCGCTCGGGAAGACGCGAAAGAGAGATCGCAACCACTGCGGTGCTGAGGGTATAAAAAGAGTGCGGGTGTGTTCTACTCATAACTTTTCTTCAGAAAGTAGAAGGATTTTGAACATATCGTCTGTGCCATGCATAGCTACGGTCCCTGATCCACGCTATCAGGTATTGTTCGAGAACGAATATGAGAACTGTGCAAAAACCAGCTAAGCTCCATTTTAGCGGGTACAAGGTTATGTGTTTTTGAGGACAAAACGCGGTCAGTTTAATGAGGAACGAAACAGAAACAAATGCCTGCTCACCATGAGATCATCGGCTTTCGAGGCAGATGATGCCACTTCAACGATAAGCGCTTCGGCATCTCTGGTGCCAATAGAATTATCGGTGAAAATTCGTTGAGCGATACGATCCCAGATCGCAGACTCTTCTCGAGAACATAACCATTTTACTATATACCGGAGGAGAGTTGTCTCCTGGATGTAAAACATAGCCTAGCCTCGGTTACCCTTTCGGTAGTCATAGGAACCTACCGTACCATAATGACAATGGTACGACTTTTAGCGATAAACAGTGATAAAACACGCAAATCCACATCCTTTCCAGCCACTACTGAATCGTACACATGTTGCAAAGCAGCAGTCAGAGCTGAGCACAAGGAGCTCTTAAAGGATCTTTCAACTTCTAGTCTAAAACATTTCGAAAACAACAAAAACTGTTAGAAATAGCCGATACAAAAAGAAGGGATTCTCCACATCAAAGATAGTCTTGCGATTCGCCCCAGCCGAGGTTCCTCCCGGTCTACACCTTCAGAATCACAAAATACCCCTTTGTTCCCTTTGCCCTTCCCCTTGTGAGCACGATCCCAACCTTGCACTCCGACCTACGACCCCATATGATCACAAATGATATTGAAGCACACCATCGGCCTGATCTCTTGTAAGAATCGAAGTACTGCCGTTTTGATTGAATTTTACCCCCCATCAAAAGAGTTCACGAGCTTGAGAGATACAAGTCATCAAAATGGGTAAATCTAGGTCAGATAGGTTATAACAAAACACCGCCCGAAATATTCCTGTTTCTCAGCTTCGCTTTGGAAATCGTTTCTTCATGCACCATGACAAGACTAACGTCTTTAAACTTCACCCTCACCTCAAGTCCTGAAGCACCTCCTCAAGCAAATCTGGATGACATGGAAATGTTCATACCTCGATTACACGCAGGCTTTCAGGCGTCTTATAATGTGTCCTATCCTTGTTCGTGACATTGAGTATTTTTTCTCGAAGAAATACAAGAGAGGTAACAAGCTCGGAATATTTATGATAGATGAAATCTGAAATAAGCATGAAGAAACTGTATCGAGATCAATCCTAAAGAAATTCCAATATGACTTTCGAATCACCCACCATCTATTCTTGCTTTTGAGGTATCCTTCAGAGCTCGCTCGAGAGCATCGCGTATCGATAATGTCAACCAGTAGATGACACGATCAACAGAATCAGGAGATGATAGCCCCAATGCCAGTACCGGGACGGCATAGAGGGGGTTAGCAGCGGTAAAGCAGGTGTCAACATAGGAGGAGACCTTAACATGGATATGCATTTTAATTTCCTAAAGATGTTCATGAGTTGAAGAAAATGGAGTGATAAATAGTATATCAAAACAGCGAAAGTTTATGAAAGCGTTCAATGAAGAAAATTCGATAAGAAATGCACGTAAGTCTCGTGCAAGGATCTCACGAATGATCTTAAAAGGTTTGAAGATGGGCAATTGACCTACCATAGGTCACTTCCGAGACAATATAAACGTCTAATCGAATATGGGAGAGTATATACGAAGAGGTTATATTCACTGATTATCTCATCATCACCCGACGAGTTCTTGAAGAATTTGCGGAAAGACGCGAGGCGATCAATGTACTTCCTTCTAATTGACAGTGATGGTGAATAATGTCCGTGTAATACACCCATACGGTATACGTATTATGACAGCGCCTGATGCTGATTTCAACGAAGGACTCTCTCAACTTTTTAGACCGAAAGTGCCGCAAAGAAGAGGAGTGGTATAAGGAATAAGCTAAGCGTCTCGGGAAAGGAGGGTGGTTAAAGGTAATACCAACCTCATTCTGTGTGATATATTTGACAATTTTGTTGAAGTTTGCGATAATACCTTCGAGTATTGATGAACAATCCTTATCCCACTGGATTTCCTAAAAAGACTACTGTGTTTTGCAATCATACATGAAAAAGCTCCAATCCCTACAAAGATTATGGATAACGCTGTTATGGGTGTCGTCCTAACCATATGCAGCTCATTTCGAAGCCTAAGAAAACTGGGGAAAAAATTAAGATCTGCTGTTGTTAGCTATTCAATCTACGACAACATATGCCTACGGCATCTACAACGTATGTCTGCCACTGTCTACGATCTACAATATTCTTTGTACCTAATGAGATATTACTTGTGAAGCAAACCTGCTTTGCATCCGCCAGAATGCCAAGGATCACGGCTCTTTCATCTGCTTGATTCAACCTTTGTGATACAGTGCTGGTTACCAACATTAATTACGAAACCAAATGCCTGAAATTGTCCCCTCGTGCCCCTTATGATATTACATTTTCTATGTATGACAAAAAAATATTGAATCATCAATCTAATCAGTCTATTCTTTTCTGCCATACAATGAAGAGTTAGATCTGTATCGCTCTTTACTTTTGGCACCCCATCAGCGATTCAACTGGAGCAACGTGAAGATGGTTAAAAGTCAAAAGATTCTAGCATCTAGCGACCACTGCGCTAAGGGATCTATCGCCAGATTCTAGAGTATGCTCGCTAAGGTGAAGCTCAAATAAATGATTTTTTGAAAGTTTTTAAGTAAGTTTTACGACTGATTATAAGTCGAATGTGGCTGCAATTTAATACACAACTAGCATTAATATTTCTCTTTAAGGTGTAAATTTAGTTTATCACACAACACATTACTCAAACACAGCACAACCGTGTAGAGTATGCAATGAAACACTACCAAAAGCGGTGAAGGTGTGACTTTAACTGAATATAGTGGGCACACTACACGCCCATGGAATCAAATTCCGAAAGGAGAACCGCATTCCAAAACGAGAACCCAGATTAGTGTTGGGCAAAACTACTCTTCGGATCAAAATAGATAAAGCAAAAAATTCGTTTTTCACAAGCATATCGGAACCGCAATCGATAGTTCATTTTAAAATACAGCAACACTTAATTTATCTACATTTATTCCTAGTAAAAAAAACAGTATTAATCCAAAGCAAAATATTAGCGGCTTGGTGTACCCGATGATTTGCAAGCTTATTAACATAACAAAAACATTCGCACAAAGAGTAGGCAATTTGAATATTCAGCAATATGGAAACTGTCGCAAAGGTGCAACTTCAAATACAATCTCACAATACGGAAATCAAGCAAAGCTATTTACTACGCTTCCTTTTCTTACTTTTCTTATGACTATGATGTCGACGTCTACGGTGAGATCGATATGAATTAGTGTCGCTGTCGGTTGAATCAGAAGAACTTCTCCTTCGATAGTGATTTACAGTTCCAACTTCCTTGTTTGAGCGTCTTTCAACCTCCTCTTTCGATTTCCGCTTACGTCGCTTCAGTTCCTCGTCACTTTCTACTTCCGAATCAGTTTTAGACTTGCGCTTACGTCTATAGCGATGCTTCTTCACATTTACGGAAACCCGTCCGCTAGATTCCGATGATCTCCTTCTTGTTCCATGTGGTTTAGAATGATTCTGTTCGGCTGGCAGCTCTGGACTCGAGCACTTATCTGTTCGCTTTTCACTACCACTGTCCTGTTTGGGATCTTCGGGAACGTTTTGTTGCGCTTCTTTTTGATTGCGAGCTTGTCGAATTTTCTCTTTCAACTGGAAAGATGAAGTACATTTCAAAGAGTAGACTGCATAGATTGCTCGAGGAGCGCTCACCTTTTCTCTGATTCGAATCTCCCGCTGCTGTAACAACATTTTACGGAGATGTTCTTCTTTGTCAGAAATTGGTATATCTAGCAATTCGGCAGCACGCCGTTCTGCCCGCAGCCGAGCTTCTTGCACTTCAATGCGACGATCTTCCTTTCGCTAGAACAGACAAGATAAATTGATGAAATGATGCAAATCAAAATCATATTGTTCTTTGAGAGGGCGCGAATAGCCTAACCTAAAACGGAATAAGCCGACCCCCTACTGGAGCTGTGTGTTTCTACCCCCAAGCGATGACGGTAACGAAAAGTATTTAATACATCTAACGCCGGCTTAAACAAAGCAGTATTAGGCAATTCTTAACTAGGAATTGGTGGATGGTGCGCAGAGCATCTCATGTGGCACCACTAATGGTTAAGATGAGATTTAGACATAATCGATTAAAAATTTCATCTTCAAAGGCTTCCACAGATAGTGCTGACCAGTAGGCTCAGTATTATCAGATTTTGATTAATTTCGAAGTACAAGTAGCCCTTCACCGTTGCTTTCGTGATTAAAGAATTCAAACACCAACATTACAATTAATAAGTATAAATTCCTGTAAGAATAAGAAATAAAGGTTTTAGCAAAAACCTCGCCTGAATATGTTCAAACATGCGTTCAAGAAATCGTTTCGACTCCACAGCTCTAGTCTCAAGGGCTTGACGCAAAGCCTCGGCAGCCTCTTTGGCCCTGCGCTCCTCTTCCTCGCGTCTGAGCCTTTCGGCTTCTTTTCTGAGTCGCTCGGCATCATACTACAACACGGTAGAACTTGCCGGGTGATCAGCACACAAGTCATACCCTTGTTATGATCCTACCTTCTCTTTCCTTTTTCTTTCACGTTCCTCCCTTCTCATCTCTTTCTCTTCTAATATACGCTTTGCTTCTGCTTCTTTCTCAGCTCTGGAAATATGTAGTCACAACCATTACTAAAACCGCGTTCTCCAAACTCACATCCGACGTTTTTCCTCCTCAATGATACGCCGTTTTTCGGCATTAATTCTTTCCCGTTCAGCTTCACGACGATTAATGCTCGCATCACTTAAATGCCTTGTACGATCGAAGTCCACCTGAGATTACACGCTCGCAATTCCACCATCGCCGTCCATGAAAGAAAACTTTCACCAAGGTAGTAAATGTGAGACGAACTACTTTATCAAAACGATTGACCCCACTCCTGGTCCTTCTATACAGTCAAGAATGAATAAGAGCTTCAACTCAAAACTAGAATTACATAGAAGCATAAACCTACTGCCGCAAAGTTCACTGCATTGATAGTCTTTATACTGAATATAACAAAAATTCAAGCAAGTTGCATAGCTAAACCGACCTTCACATTGGCATGGAACACTTTCCCATCAATCCTTTTCGTCCATTTCATATTACGTAAGGAATCCATGGCATCGGCAAAACCGCTATATTCGACATACTGAACGTAAGCTTCAAAAAATAGCTCCTGTAAGGGAATGTTTCACTGGCGATGACAGCAGCATCAAGGTTTCAAAAATCTGATCCGTTAATTTTTCAGTTAAACTGGATGTATTCCTTTGATTAATCTGATGGAAGGAATACGGAATATTCATCGGAACCGTGTATGACTATTTATGATACGACCACAGTGAGAACTTGGAAGCTTGCACTAATTTACGCTGGGAACAAGAGATGGTTCACTGTTGCTAATTAAAAGTTTCGGCAGCAGACGGGAGATCAAAACAGCCTGATATAAAGGACAACAACAAACCGGTCCAAACACGAATCCCTTGGTCCTGATGCCACTGATTTCGGGATCCATTTCCTTCCTTAGCGGATCGCAAGCTGGTATGTCCACTCTTCCTACTTTGCCAAAAGACTCCATAGCAGTTTTAAGAATCTCTTCACTTGGTAACTCAGAGCCCTTTTCCTGAATAAAAGAAAAATTAAAAAAAAAGCACAAGTAGTTTACAAAAATGAAATAAAGAACGTACAGAAAACCATTTAATGGGCACTTTGGCAAGGTAAATTGTATCGGGACGTTCTCCTGGTTTGTTCTCACTGAGTTTGTTTTTCATAAAAAACAAATCCCAATCATGGCGACTGAAAACTGAGGATTTTCGGGAGTCCGAAAACAGAAGAAAATGAAAATCTCGACAGAAAAGTTCAGTGAAAGCCATAATGGACGAAAACACTTCACTGAGGAATAGCAGCCTGAACCAATACCTGGGAAAATCTGACTTCGCTTCTGCTGCGCGTACACGTACCGGGTCGCTAAATCCACTAACCTTCACAGTTAACGTTTCCAAAATTTTTATGGCCTGAAACCAACACAGCGCCATTATTGTACTTCTAATATACTCTCTAGCATTCAAAAATATTCCCAGTAAGTTTGACATGGGTTTATTAGCCTTAAGACCCCATCGACTTTTCGTGTAGGTCTTTCTCCACATCATACCCCTGGGCCACTGCATTTTATCAGTCATGATCATTTTATCAGTGGTATCAGAATAAAAAAGGTGATGCATGGAATCAAGAATGGGCGAATTTCTGATACATAGGGTAAACGGTTGCTACTTATCAAAGGATTTATATGATGAATTAGAAACCAACCTGTTTCATTATTTTTCTTGTGGTCAAATCAGCTTCAAGAGTGACCCCTTCGAGGGAGCTTTCCGTAACACGGATTGAAACAAACTGAAATAGTTCGACTAAACAACTCTAAAACATCACTAACAGCCTTCATTAAAAGAATCGAATGGAGAATAATCCCGTCCTAATGAGGGCAGAGGTAAATCCCTGTCCTCCGGGTTCGGCGTTATTTTTGCCTCAGCTCCAGGTAAAGAAACGAACGCCTTCTCTCTTACCAAGGAAAACCTTCAATTTCCCATGGAACTCTAAAAGCAGACCTAGGTGGGTCGATAAGGTTCTGAGTGCTGATTGCAATTGCGGAAACCAAAACTGCAAAATGCCATTCAGAAGCGAGTTAGAAGGAATGAAAATTGCTTTACATGGCAGGATACTTGCGGTAGCAACGGTCAATGCGACTCTGTTGGAACGCTTGTGCTTTGGAGGCAGTGAACGGTGGCTTTGTTCTTCTTGACTGGATATTTTGAAGGGTCACGAAAAGCAAAGCAATGAGTCATTGCGAGCAAATTCTGATCTCCTAACTCGCTTTGGAACGGCATTTTGCAATTTTGATTCCCATATTTGTAATCAGCATTCGAGACCCTATCGATCTATCTAGGTTTCTATCAAAGTTCCATGGGAGGTTACAACCCTTTGCTGGTCAGACCACGGCTTCGGCGAAAATATGTACTTGAGGGGCAAAGGGACATGTCAGTCATGCTTAAGTGTCAACATGTTATATGCAGTCCTCTCAAGAAAAAAAGAAAAAGCACTGGGAAATAGTCAATGAGCGCACCTGAATCGGGGCGACACCTTTCTTTAGGCGCTCCATGAGATCCCAATTCGAGATCGATTGACCAGGAATTGTAAACTGAAGGTGTATGAGTCTCAAATGAATTTGACCTCAAAAAGGAGCTTATGTCAACATACCTTCGGTAGCTTGATGGTGATCTCGATTCGCGACATAGGACTAAGATATAAGTCTAATTTTGGGGAGAAGCTTACCGCTTCTGCCCCTATTGTCAAATCTATCACCATATCTCGCAGATAATATTCTAATAATACCACCTCAATAAAAGTGGTCAGTCAAAGCATGAGACAGGTTGAGAATTCAACGCGGGGATATGACGTGAGGGCCGCAATTATGTACCAGACGCCGGCTGCCGTGCATTTGCGTACTACTGGCAGGTACCGTAACCTTCGGCCTAGTTATAGTCGTCTTGGAACAGAGTTTGGGTTCTTGAAGTCACCTCATCACTGCATAACATGCGACGTTCTTCCTCCTAATCGTTATCACGTGGAAAATTATATGTTTTTAATGCAGTTGGGGATCACACACTGCTCTTGACAGCCGGCGCTGTTTTTGCCTAAGCCTTACTTGAAGAGGAGCTCTTATCTGCCCTGGATAAGGTTTAGACGAAAATATACACTTCAGTGTACAAGCAGATGGTTACAGGATGGTATCAGGTGAGGAATGACAGCGTGAAAATGAGTGCCCCATCTGCGCAAAATTAGTGTTTCGTCCGCATTTGTCTACTACATCAGAACCGGGTTTTTGCACGATTCCAGCATTCATTTGGTGCTCATTCATCGTTGGACTCTATCCCATATAGTGGCGTCAGCAAAGAAGAGTACAATGGATCGCACTTCCCCCAACTATACTTTTATCGGAGACCGTATTTCATTGAAGTCTCATACAGCTGCATATTTCGATGAAGATGTCGCTTCGGAAATCGCAATCTAGCTCGTTGGCGGCTAGAGCTACGTTAGTTCGAAATCAAGTAAACAAAAAGTTGCGGAGGGAAGGATTCTCTGCACTTGGCGTTCGACCTGCACCTTGACAGAATTTACTTCACGTTAAAAGTTCGCTCAGTAGTTGCGCTGCCATGCAGGTGGCAAGAAGTGCATGTCACGTACGTGTTTGTTGATAAGCAGCATTAACCTTGAAAGCGTAAACTTGAGGCGCCGTTGCAGCCTCGAATAGTGCGAAAAACTACTTTGATGGTAGACCCCAGCAGTGGAAGTTTTTTTGTTTCAGGAAAGATATGAAAGGGCGCACAGCAAGCGGGAACATAGAACACAATTGTGCAGTGGTAAGGTGCCATCTCATGCTGTGCACTAAGGCGATTATAGGCGTAAGGTTACGGTACCTGCCAACAGTACGCAAATGCACGGCAGCCGGCGTCTGGTACATAATTGCGGCCATGACGTGAGTGCAACTTGGGTGTATGTCGTTTGGCGCGGCCTCGTCAACTAATGCACTTACGCAAAGTATGACCGCGGCCTAAGCCCTTAAAGACACCGTAAGGGAGTAATTTTGGCTTACGGTAGAACAGACGTAGTGTGGACGAGTTCAAGTGACCGCCATTGCACAAACTCGCCAATTTGACGCCTTGGCATGGTGCCAAGAGAAGATGTTTCCATTATAAAGTTGTTCATTCCTTCTACCTTCTCCTTTGTTCTTTCTTATATTGTTTCTAGATGTACTTACATGAATGTTAATGTAGTTGGGAATGGCCACTCCACTGCGCTGGGAGTCAGGTGCTACAACTAAAGTTGGCCCGCGGCCGTCTCCTACAGCGGACAACTCGGAACGCCAGTGCGATGATGCGAATGAGGCGCGAATACACACCGCAGCGATGCACTTTTGAGTTTGGGTTTTTTCACCGATTATCGCTTCTAACCTTCTGCGTTCGTTACGAAATGCTCATTTCTTTGTATGTTTCTCTTGTTTCGGACCCCCTTCCGGTTCCTTTAAGGGGAGGAGCTTTGGCAGCGCCCCATTGGAAAATTAGCTGCAGAGGCCGCGCCAAACGACCGTCTCCCGTGCAACTTGGGTCATCGAGTGTCATTACGTACATAGCGGCTACAGTAACTCACGCCTAATTTTATTCTTCATTTACTATTCAGGTGCGCGCACTAACTAAGCCCGATGTTTTATTAACTTGAAATAAGGTCAGAGATATGGCCACATTCAAGGACGGAACTTGGAAAGACTTTGCGGAGCATATCTCGGTAACCAGTTGCTCTGGAAATTGCTAGAAATACTCAGGGCGACGTTCAAGTCACGCTTGCGTTCACGTATATCCAACCACAGAGGTCCGTTAGATTCAAGTGCGTTCAAGTCATTAGTGTGGAAAGTGGTGACTTCATTGGTAGGAGAACGCTGGAAGGCGTGTCGTTCGCTTCCTTTTACCAGGCTTAGGGCGTGACAAAAACGATCTGGCCTGCCAGTAACGATCCTCCTCGACCTTTCCTTCCTCAGCATGGCGAAGGGAAATTGATGGAATATCCAACTCGCCGACAACACTGCATCCCATGCAGATCTCATCCTTAAACTAGTAGTGAAATCATAAGTACTGCAATTCGCTTCATCTCACTTTGGAGCTGATCCATCCATCTGGTGGTGGCTTATTGTTAGTGGAGTAAGTAGCGCCGCGCATTGAAAGGTGATTTTGTGATACTTCTGTGGGAGAGAAAAGATACTTCACTAAAGCTTATCCTAAAGTACATTAATGGGCAGATGTACGGTAAGTACTAATCGAATGAAAGAAGGCGTAGTACGCGAGTAATATGGCACAACACAAGGCCATAAGATCATACAAAAAATGAAAATCACAAGCGGCTCCTGTGGTGAGCATCTCTGGAAGGAATTCATCACCCTTGAATGCTCTGAACCCTTCCACCTATAACGATTCAGATGTTGCTAGGATCTGTTATTTATAGAAGGCCACGATAGAACGTTGAAAGTAGGGGGAGGGCGTGCTTATCAGGCATGTTTATGTATGCTTCATGATTCCGAGTTGAAGTAAGGTGTTTGGCGCATCTTAAGACAGTTAGCTACTACACTCAATGCTTTCATTTGCCATATGATCAGAGTTCACTAAAGTTGACACCTCCACGAAAAAATAGAATCGAGCAATTTAAAAATGCAGCCACCAATGAACAATAAAGCGGTATAAATAGTAGAAAATACTAAAAATAATAAAAAAAATAACAAACTGATATAAAAGATATGTTCAATAAGTTAAGGCTGCTTCATCAGGGTACACCTCGAGTAGAGATTCCTCGGCGGTAGGGGGGTGGAGTCGTACTTAACCGTACAGAAGGGGGAGGGTCGTCTCTGCAGAGGTGCGATAAGCGCTAGAATCTAAACTTTCAATAAGCAGATGAGAAACGAAGGGTATTTCGTAACGAACTCGTGTGGGTAAATGTGAAGTAAAACTTTTTTGCTCCAGGTAGGGATACATAGCGATAAAACGCATTGCATTTATACAAGAAAACGAGGTAATTGGTACCCGTAGAGGAGGTGGGGGAAGGTCGCACTGAAGCGGCTATTTTGCTCGACACCTGAGAGTGCCCTGCTCTTCATTTCCCAAGAGGAGAAAGAACGTGGCTGCCGGAAAAAGCGTGGCTGCGTCTGCGTCTCTGTTCGTACCACACTGCCTCACTGCTTGTAAATGCAACTACTGCTGCCGGCACCACCGCAGAGTGTGAATGTGGCCTAATTTGGCATGATTGCCGACTCATTGTGTTTTAATCCGTTTTGCAGAAGCTCATCACTGGCAACTCTCTTTTTCCTGTGCTGACGACAATTTGTCTCAATTAAGAGACTTTCAAGTCAAATGTTGTAATTTTTTTATTCATTACATTTAATTAATGATGTACGCAGCATGGATATATCAAACAGACACAGCATATATATGTCAGTGATGAAGTACCATGTCAAATGCAACGCAGAGTTTTGAAATCTGAAAAAATTTAAATCATTCGTACTCAACAACATTGGAAATCGCGAACATACCAGTAATGATTCCAGAATTGCAGATATCACGGTGCATCTATAATAAAAGATCCGTCACGATAAATGATAAAATCATCAGTAGTGAATACATCAACGCACACAAGAATGTACACGGTACAAAGCCACCGTGCAGCCACTACAGTACCTTTGTCATCAGTTTTTTGTGCACTTCCACGTTAGGCGTACACATGAGCGGGGTATTTGAATGCTGGCGAATTGATTCATTGCAACCTAGTCAAGACGATGCAGGAGCGCCTTTTTTGAGCGTGGCATTTTAAGTCATGCAGCGAAGAACCGATGGTAAAATTGCGGGAAGGAAGGATCGGATTCCATGTGAGTTACCGCGATGCGTGCAGTTAAATCACTACAGATTCTTTGATGTCTCTAATAATGTAGTGTGGCACAGTGGCGATGTACCACGCATAATCATTCCACAGGTACTGCTGCAGCTTATGTATGAATGCCATGTTTTTAGCGATTTATTCTACAATAAAAACACATGAAAACTTCTCGATCTTTCGATTAGCCTATCATCAACCCGCGCTGTCGGCTTTGCAACTGACGCCAGCTCCACGACACGTGACAGTCACCTGCAAATGGATTTTGCCTACATGACAGAACGACGGCTGCTCGTCCGTCCGGCGGCACCCGACGTCAGACTTCGCGATTTCCAACTTTGCAGTGACTGAGCTTCGCAAGCCAAATTGCGGCAATGCAAGATCTCAAGGTCGCAGTATCACATGCCAAAGTACAACGCCGCGAAATCGCTCAGTCGCTAAATCGCAAAATCGCGAAGTCTGACGGAGACCCATCGAGCAATGCCAAAGGACCGCAATCACGAAGTAGTCCGCACGTGGTCTCTAAATACTTTAACTACCTTAAGATAACATTCGAGGATGACAGTGTGCCCGAAGTCACCCTCAAAGGAATTGTTCACGGAAAAGAGTTTCTTTGTTACCCATATATTCATGTTGTTTTCGCCGGGTATATATCGTTAAGACAGAAACGTCGCGTGGCCGTGTTCGGCACTCCATGGGATGGTGCGAGCTATGCGCGCCGTATTGGTTGAGTCCTGAAGCGATTACGCATAGAATGAGGCGTAGAGCACTGTTATCGCTTCAGGACCCATCCAATACGGCGCGCGTAGCTCGCACCATCCCGTCGCGTGCCGAAGACGGCCACGCGACGTTTCTGTCTTAATGATGTACACCCGTTTTCGCCTATTCACGAATTGCACAGCCGAGACTTTGTGGTGCTGTAACGTAGCCGGATTTACATTTTTCGCGTGAAACTCTGCATGCGGCCCACATGAGGCAAATACAACATAAATATATGCGTAACGAAGAAACTCATTTTTCCGTGGACGATTCCTTCAATAGACAGAATCGTACCATTTCATTTATAAGTGTCCCCAATCAAACTGAAATTTAATTTACTTGCTCTGATCGAAATTAGTTGTCTATTCAGAGAGAAATTATTCCCAAAGACTAATCATATCGCTTAATTTACCAGTTACACCCTCAAAAAATTGTGGCAGTGAAGAAAAATAGTATTCAACCGAAAATAGTATGTATTCAACAAGGTGGTCGTGAAGTATGGAGTGGAGAAACGATCTAATAGTCGACTTGTCACTGCTTAGTCCCGATGTTCTAGTTATGTTCACTCAGATTTTTGCAAGCTTATTGCTCAGAGGTTTATGGATATTCGGTTTTTTGGGCTTGGTTTTATCACAACATAGAACTTTTATGGGGATCATCCTGTGATGATAATCAGCCTGCTCCATTTTCCGTCCATGAACCAAAAGGTCGATGTCTGCTGCGTATAACCGCTTCACTTCACAGATCCAAGTCGCTACAATCGATGTGTTAGTAATGCTGAACAAGAGAACCACGTTGGCTACCAGAACCATTAAGTGGAATAAGGACCCCGAATAAGGGAATAAGGAAAAAGGAAATAAACATTATACGACAACGCAGGTTCCAAGCATATAGGACGCGTGCTGGGCTTGAATAACCACACTGCAAGCTCCAGCAACGCATGTCAGACTAACTAGGGAAGGTATTTTTCTTCCCATGGAACTTTGAAATGAGACCCGGGGGGGATCGATAGAGCTTTGAACGCTGATTATAACTGTGAAAACCAAAATTGCTACCTGGCATTCTGAAGCGAGTTACGGTGGGTCAAAGTTTGCCTGTGACACCTCATTGGCGAGGCACTTGCCATCAGACGGTTTGTCGAAATGGCCATTTGCAATGAGACACATATCACTGTACGGTTTTAGATGCTGATCTCAAATCTGTATTCAGAAACTGTCAAACAATTACATGAATGAACTTATGAAGGTTTTCTGAAAAAAAAGAGTAATACCATTCCATGGTATGTTTGGGGACCCACAGCGCGCGAGCCATACGTTTTCACGCAAAACCAGTGTGATTTTCGTGTTCAGGGGATCAAATTACCCTATGGGACAAGTTTTCAGCCAATTCGAGAATTTGACCAAATTTAGGAAAAATTGGGCTGTTGGCTGGCAACCCATTTAACAAAGGAGAAGTCGTTGACCCTTGCCCAGCAAATGCTCTTATTTGGCGCTTGTTACGTGCGTTTGGTGTGATGGGCAAGTGTGATAGGTATTAGGTTACCTTGTTCAGCTTGCAGGATTTTTTGTGGAAGGAAATTCGAAAACTCCTACTTAACCCCTGGCCACCCCTTATTTTCCGAAGTTGGGCCAAAAACTGGATCCGGCTGGTAGAGGGGTAATTCGACCCCCTACGCGCGAATATCATACAAGGAAACGTTTAGAAGTGAAAGAAAAGCACTTACTGACAATGAAACACAAAATGCAAAAAAAGCCGCGCCGGCGGAAAGCAAACCCACAACCTCACGCCTGCAGAACCGGGGCTCTATCATTGAGCCACGGAGGCCATTACTAGCCATGCGCTAGTCATGCTGATGACGAAGCGCCTCGCCATTGAGATGTCACAGGCAAACTTTGACCCATCGTAACTCGCTTCAGAATGCCAGGTAGCAATTTTGGTTTTCACAGTTATAATCAGCGTTCGAAGCTCTATCGATCCCACCGGGTCTCATTTCAAAGTTCCATGGGAAGTAAGATATTAGGTTGTTGCAAAATTAATTTCGGTTTCAAGGTATGTATAAATAAGTAGATTTTTTACCCTGAACTATTCCATCCCAAGGAACGCCAGGCATACCATTTGGTGGGTTTTTTTCTGCTCTTTCAGAAACTTCTATGAATGTCGCTCTAAGTTTTTCAGCCGGCCTTTTCCAGGGCTGCGTATAATCATGAACCGGCGCGACTATCGAGTCATCATGCTTTATGAGTTTAAATTGGAACACTCCGCAGCGGAGACAGCTCGTAATCTCAGCAGTGTTTTTGGGACGAGTTGTCCTTGCGAACGAACAGTGGAGCTCTGGTTTAAAAAATTTGCTTCTGGCGATTTTGATCTCGAAGAGAAGTCGGGTCGCGGCCGCAGGTCATCGCTTAATGATCAAGATTTAAGGAGAGCCGTCGAAGCAAATCCGGAGACGAATACTCGTACGTTAGCAGAAGACCTAGGCGTACATTACTCTACAGTGGCCAGACATTAGCTGACAATCGGCAAGGTGAAGAAGATGTCGAAGTGGGTGCCTCATGACCTGACCGATGAGCAGCGTCTGGCACGTTTCGACATCTGCTCTAATCTCCTAGTTCGCCATAAAAATGAGCCATTGGTAAACCGTATTATAACTGTAGATGAAAAATGGGTTCTTTATGATAACAGGAAGCGGGGATTAGTCTGGGTAGATAAGGATGCTCCTCCAAAAACTTTTCCTAAACCCGACCTTCACCCTAAAAAGGTTATGATTACTGTGTGGTGGTGTTGTAAAGGTGTAATCCATTACAGTTTCTTGCAACCTGGTCAGCCAGTCACAGCAGAGTCTTACTGTTGTGATCTGGAGCAAATGTATAGAAAGTTGCAAAAATTGTGGCCGGCGGTGGTGAATAGAGGAGGGCCGATCCTGTTGCAGGACAACGCAAGGCCACACACCTCACAAATCACTCGGCAAAAATTGACCCACTTGGGTATAGAAGTTTTCCCTCACCCAGCGTATTCTCCCGACCTTTCCCTAACAGACTATCACTTTTTTCGAGCCCTCAATTCTCATCTGCGTCAGAAACAATTTACTAATTTAGACGATGTTGAATGTGCCTTCCTTGACTTCGTTGATTCTCGTGATAGTAGTTTTTATAGTGAAGGCTTAGATTTATTGCCTGTTCGTTGGCAAAAGTGTGTAGATTCTGATGGTTTTTACTTCGATTAATAAACTTGTGTTTAAGCTGAGTTATAGTAGTTTGGAGTATGCGGTCCATTTCCAAAATTAATTTTGCAACAACCTAATACCTTCCCTAGTAAGAACGCGTCCAAACACACGCGTCATGTGCTCCGTATGACAGCCACACATCACAGAACAAAGTGATCCAGGTCGACACCGCAGTGATGTGCGGCGCATATTTGCGGTCAGAACCAGTAGTTGGAATGGTGGTCTATCTTTCAGTTTTTCGTCCATTATTTTAAGTGTTTCTCTACTGCCGCATTGCTTTGAGGATATATCACGACAAGCGGGATCCCCTAGTCTCCGAAAGTGATGGAGCACATGGCTTATCAGAGCTTCTGACTATAAACCACATATCTACAATAAGTGCTCGTACAGGGGTGGGGTCCACGAGGTCGAACTTCCGCTTCGCGGCGTTTCACTCGCGGCGCCCCCGTACGACTCGCCGTATCGATTGCCCTTGATCGGCCGGCTGAGCGTGACTGCGTCACGTCTGCGCTTTCCACCCATACCACACTGCCTCGCTTGAAGTCTGCCATGCCCTGCCACTGGCACTCGCACCCGCTGTGCCGCTCATCGCGCGCGGCCGCGCGGAAATTCGACCTCGTGGACCCCAACCCTCGTACAGTTTACTCTGTAAGCATCTTCCCGTAGCGATAACGGTGATTGTCCTCCCATCTGGCGATATCCTTTCTTTGAGTATCCTACGATTGACCATTCAATCAGTATACCAAGAATGACCACATGCCATTTCAATAAGAAATTTGTTATCTGAAAAATAATCATAAAAAGCTGAAGGATGAAGGTGAATGTTCAGTTTTCTGGTGATCTTATCATACCGTGCTACAGCTGGCTCAATAGGCATGGTAAGCAGGGCAACAGCCACAGATTGGCGTAGCTCTTACGTGCACCTTTCCAGGAATGTAGACCATCGCTAGAGAAGGGATATTACCAAGCAATCTATTTCTTACTTAATACTCAATAACCGACCCATTTACCCCTTTCGTCGGCCCTTTCACAAGTGATCGTGCGGACATGGATGCCATCCACGCTTATCACTGATGAGCGCGCTGGTCACGCCCACACTGATCTCACGCTTTAAAGGCACCGGGAGGGGGCAAAGGCGGAATAACATCTACAAAAACAATGGCGTGTGAAAACAAACATATGGGTTTGTAGACACAATGAACGAAACCGGCGTCGAAAAACGACCGGCGGTAGACACAATGAACGAAACCGGCGTCGAAAAACGCGCCATAGGGCGCTATTTGCCCCCAGGGCGCGCTTCCGTCCGAACTGCTAGCTTCCATGGCCGAGCCACGCTTCGTTCATTTTAAAGCTTGTCTTCGGCCTGATGTAACCTTATTTTTGAATTATTTCCTCTTTAGACTGTTTTCTCACCACGATACAGGCTCGGACCATCGTCTAATACGCGCAAAGATACGTCTCAACAACAAAATCTTCAAGCGCGACACGCACAGGCCAGAGCCCTTCAGGATTCCTACTTTCAATACTGAGGTGCTTGAATCTGCCATTGAAGCCTACGAATGGAGTCTTCTGGGGAATCCAACGGAAGATTACGAACGCCTAGTCCAGGGCTTGCTAAAATGCGCAGATGCCTCGCGTTACTCACAGCCAGTTCCTGCTCCAAGATTGAATGCTCTTGCCATTGAACTCTTGGAAAAACGGAGAGCTGTGAAACAAGATCCTGCCGCCACTCACCTGGACAAAGTTGTCATCAACAAGGCATGTCGCGTAGCTGTCAAGGAGTCGCTTCGAATGTATAGGAGAACCAAGCTCCTCGTAGCGGCGGAAACAAGATCAAGCATAAAACGCTGTAAGCGCGATCTCAATGATCAAAAGACCATCATGTCAGCTCTCATGGACAAAGAAGGGAGAGTACAAACATCCAGAAGAGCAATGGAGAATATCGTTCATGATTTCTACACTGAACTCTTCCGCTCCTCTACAGTTGTTCCAAGATGCCCGATACCGCCGGATGAAGACCCTCCCACTATTCTGGAATCAGAAGTTGCCAATGCGATAAGAAGCATGAAGAAAGGAACTGCTCCAGGCCCGGACAATATCTCTGCGGATTTGCTCCGAACTGGGAATGCCGCTCTTCATACTCTTCTAGTGAAGCACTTCAACCACTACCTCAAGTTAAGGGAAGTTCCAGAGCAGTGGAAGGATTCAAAGACAGTTCTTCTTTTCAAGAAAGGTCAGCGGGAAGACATAGTCAACTACCGACCCATCAGCCTGCTCTCAGTCGTGTACAAAACGTTTACGAAGATACTGCTCAACCAAATGGAGCGCGTTTTAGATGAATATCAGCCACTGGAGCAGACAGGATTCAGGAAAAACTTTTCGTGCATGGATAACATTCAAGCAATCACCCAGCTCATTGAGAAGAGCCGAGAGTACCATTTTCCTTTAGTCCTCGTTTTTGTGGACTATAAGAAAGCATTCGATTCGGTGGAGGTTAACGCTGTTCTGAACGCCCTTGTGCAAGCCGGAATTCCTCCTGCCTACATCCGCCTGCTTGAGCAGTGCATGTCGAACACCTCAACAACGATGCGATTGTTCGAGCGCCCAATGAGGGTCTCCATCGAGAAAGGAGTACGGCAAGGAGACACGATATCTCCTAAATTATTTACGGCTGCACTACAATATGCGATGTCAACCCTTGATTGGGAAAACAAAGGATATCTTGTCGATGGGAGAAGAATTAGCAACCTCCGCTTTGCTGATGACATCGTTCTGGTATCTAGCAGCGTCGCCGAAATGGAAGAGATGGTAAACGAACTCAACGCGACAGGGTTGAAGATCGGCTTGGAAATGAATATGTCTAAAACGCAGCTGATGGTGAACCAGTGGTGCGAAACGGGAACGGTAAAGCTAGCAGGAAAAGCTCTTCAAAGAGTCGATTCCTACGTGTATCTGGGAAGAGAGCTGAACATGGCGAACAACATCACTCCTGAAATAAACCGCAGGAGACGCGCTGCATGGGCAGCTTTTGGATCGATTCGCGAAGTAACGGATCAGGTAAATGATCCAGACCTCAAGGCCTCGATATTCAACGCTTCAGTATTGCCCGCGTTGTGCTACGCGACCGAGACTTGGCCCGAAAACAAAACAATCGCTAAGGCCATGCAGACGGCTCATCGTGCATTGGAAAGATGCTTTCTGAAGATCAGTCGGCATCAACAATGGAAGCAAGGATTGCGAAGCTCGGATTTGAATGAGAGATCGCGTTTGAAAGATCCTCTGCAATACATGGCACATTCGAAACACCGCTGGGCTGGCCACTTACTTCGCCGTGATGATGACAGATGGAGTCTCCGCGTCACAGAGTGGCTTCCACGAGACAAAAGGAGACCGCTAGGACGACCGCCGACACGGTGGGCCGATTCGTTTTACAAGTGTCTCAGAGAACGCGGCCTACATTGGATGCAAGTCGCCAAAAATCGGGCGGTGTGGATGAGCTGTGGTCCCCGCTGAGAAGACCGCCAGCAGAAGGACCATCAAAGTATCAGAGTAAAGTAAGTAAGTTAGACTGTTTTCTAGTGACATATTTTACTTGTTTACTTATGGATCTTCTTAATTGTGCATTTCTATACCTGAAAATCTCAGAAGGGTCAAATAAAGTCGCGGGGAGACGCAACTTTGCGTCGACGTCGAAGCTCCTTTCCCTTACTAGGCTTAAGCTAAAATTGATACCCCCTCCTCCCACATTAAAAAGCATCTGTCAAAGCATAGGTCTCATCTGCTTTAGCCTAACCCTAGGAAGGGAAAGAAGCTTTGACGTGGGAAAATTTTGCGTCTCCCCCCCCCCCCCCCCCGACTTTATTTGACCCGTAAGTACATCTAGAAACAATACAAGAAAGAACAAAGCAAAAACTGAAAGGAAAAAAACAAATCATAATAGAACCATCTTCTTTTGGCACCATGCCAAGGCGTCAAATTGGCGAGTTTGTGCAATGGCGGCCACTCAAACTCGTCCACACTACGTCTGTTTTACAGTAAGCCGAAATTACCCCCTCCTGGTGTCTTTAATAATGTTGAGCCGTTCGAAATGCTCCTAGTTATTTTGACTTCGAATTTCAAATGAACAAATCTCGGTTCATATATAGTTTTGTCAGCCTAGATAAGAACCATAAAAATTTATACATTCATGTTAACAAGATTCATTCCTGGTTATTCCGGTTGCTAAGAGCTGTGGCGATTTGGATGTGATGAGCTCGTTGAAGATCGCTTCAGCATCGTGTTGGATCTTGAAGCTTTTTTCCCAGAATACGGTCCAGACGCTTGCAAAAACGGTAATTGATGGAGCAAAATCGGATGAGTACGGTGGACCCCGCATAGTTTCGTAGCATCGCTCATTCAATTTTTAAGGGCTACTTGTGCGACATGGAGCTGTACATTATCAGGGAATAGGATACAAAGATCTTTCTCTATTAGCCAATACTGAGCTCATGATCTGCGGTCTACGATGCATCTCGCGAGTTCCTCAGAGTATGTACGCAGCCGTAATAGTTTCGCCGGCTCTAATGAAGTTATGGTGGATTAGAGCAGCCGTGGACCATCATACTGCCGCCAAGCTGAGGAGGCTGACCGCTACGAAGTTGACCTTTGCAAAACCATTGTGCAGATCGTTGTCGATTGTCCTGCAGAATTCGGCTCCCATCATTGTATCACAAGACCCTCGGAAATGGATGGTTTGGGTCGGAGAAAAAATGTACGAGACATGGTGTGGAGCTGTCGTTTGTCTTTTGTTCTAGAGACTTCGGACGACTTTTTAATTGTTTCTGCGACAAAATAGACAAAAGCTCCTGAATAGAGCAAGAATTAGGTTTAAGGTGTAGGCAACCTTGACGGAAAACCAGAAAAGTATCAAGAAAGAGGAAAATTCGGGACTGCAAGAACTTTCCGTCCTAACAACATTTGTGAGCAAGGCAATAAAATTTATGTTGTGCATAAAAAGGCGAGAACCGGACATTTGACCAGACAGGATCGAAAAACTGAGTGAAAAGTTTTTTCATTCTGCGATTTCTGCTAAATAAGGTATGACGGCCCACTTTTTCTTTGGAACTCCTCGCGGTAGCGTGCAGGGTACTTCGAACTCTACAGCCTTTTTAATTGGCCCATACCATCTCGGCCGCTGCTCCCTCAACTTCAGCTGGACCGGAGCCGTCTGCAACTGTTGGGACGCGATTATTAGTAGTTTTTGAGATAAAAAAACCTTGCCTAATAATCAGAGGAGGTTGCATAAATTCTTGTTCCGGCAATGTTCATGACTGGTATAAAGTTGGTGTGGAGAGAAAAAAACGGCAACTTGTTCATTGCAATACGTTTCTGCCTTTCGCTTCTGTCAGAGCCTGGAAAGCCAAAGATAAATGCGATTCACCCCCCCCCCCTAGCCTAGACACCATTTCAAACTTACAAAGCAGTTCCACAGGGATAAAGGATAAAAGGATAAAGTTTTTGGCGTTAATCAATCCCTTCTGTGGGATGCGCCGCACACTCTAGTTCCATTCAGAATCGTGATGGCTGGTGAATGTGATGTGGCCTGTACAATGACTTGCGGTGGCCAGCCGATGTACAAGTCAGTGCTTTTATCCTCCCAGACGCGTCTGGTACAAATTTACCGACCCCGGAGGGATGGAAGGCTTGGTTGGCTTGTGCGGGCGTTGATGCGGGATTTAATCCCCGCACCATGAGAGTGGGGGGCGTGCCACCTGTCACTACACCAAGCAAATTCAATGCTCAAAAGTCTTTTTTTCTGCATTCATAATCAGTAGTTCTTCAAGCACTTTTCCACACGATATCAATGGATAAATTCTTCTACAAATCTCTATGGAAACTGGGATTTGCGATTATAACAAGACCAGTCATGAGGGAGGGACGTGCGGAAAATAATAGGTGATTAGATGAGCGAATTCTAATAGAAAAACATCGAAAAAAATTCAAATGAAAAGTGGTGCGTGGTGGTTGCGAAAAGTCGCGTTGAACGCAGGCTGTTGAGGAAGCGCATTGATCAGTTCTTCACTGATCTTACATTTTTCTGATCAATTACGTAAAACGGTCTTGGACTTCGAAATGAGCTTCATTATTCCTTTCGAGGAGCTGGCAGCTTTCTTCTGAGCCATCTAGGAAAACGTCGCTTAACGAAACTCCTTGACGGTAAACCTCCGTCACAGGACTCCACCATTGAAGGAACTCTTTCCCTTTTTTATTTTTTCTCTAATTTTTGACATCCCTATCAAGGGTGCCTAATCCGGGCCTGATTGGGGTGGCTACCGGGAGCACCACCTCGCTACCCCGCAGTTTTCCGCAACTTTAGGATTCAGATCCCCATGTGGAACAAGTGACTAATAAAGCTTTTGCTTCCCTGTTGGGGGTTTTTCGGAACATCCGTTGTAACAGAACTGATATTCTTGTCCGGCTTTACAAAGCCTATGTTCTTCCACATTTAGAATATGCTTCCCAAGTCTGGAATCCAATTGCTAGAAGGGATATACTGAAACTTGAGAAGGTTCAACAGGTGTTCACCAGACTACTTTTCCTTCGGGTGCATAAGAGATGCTGTAGACGACACTTGCCTCCCTTCAAGGAAAGGCTGCAGTGGCTTGGACTGAGATCTTTGCGATATCGAAGAGTAGTCTCCGATCTTGTTTTCGGATTTCAGTTACTTCGAAAAGAATTAAAACTGACCCCAAGCAGGTATTGGGTGTTCAGACCAGGTAGCGAGCGAGGTAATGGGTTTAATTTGCACTATGGTAAAATTCAGAATAGAAACGTTAGTCGAGTTCCAGCTACTTCCCAGCGAAGTTATGAGTGCTAGAAATAGTCATATTTTCAAGCAGAGGTTGGAGAAAATTGATTTGCTTCAAGTTTCAAGTCTTTGCTTGTTAAGATCATTTCCTATTGCAGTGCTTCCTTACTTGTTGTAGAGGTACCGATGTGGTGGTGTGTGGTTCAGCTATATCTTGCGATTTCGGTTACAATGTGCGGCTGCTGTACTACGATCATCATCGCAACAACTTCTGATAGATATCGAACATCATCGTCGTCTTCGATCTATCACCGCGTGTGCCGATGTTATGACCCTCTCTCTATGGCTTCGACAAGATGCAACTGCAGCTTCATTCTTTCGATTCGCGTGGACAGTACGACTTGTGTGCTTCGATCGCCATTGCAACACCTTCTATGGATCGTCGACTGGAAATAGGCAATTATGGTTTTACACCTCGGTTTGCTGCCTTCTACTTTATAGTCTTACATCATGTTTCCTGCCGTCTTCCCTTCTCGGTTCTGGATTATGGTTTGTTCCTTATCCATCATGGCCTTTGCTTACTACTACCAATGGTGTGCTGCTATTCTAGTTCATTGTAGTTTGGTTCATTGATATTGTGAGGTTCGGGTGCCTTCCAGCCTTGACCTGATTACATTTGGTTTTGATTATTCTTTCTATGGCTTGATACTTGCTCACTGCATCCATCTTGATTTTTATTGGTGGGCCTGGTATCAGATTGTTAGGGGTAGGGAATACCTAACAGCCGAAAATCTGATTCCGTGGTTCGACTTGCATGCCCTAGTGCTCTCGTCGAGTGGTGTTATCCCTAGCACCATCCACCTTGTCATTTCAAATATAGCCAGGTATATAAGCAGTAGTGCAGTGCATGTTATTTGTTTACATGGGATAGGTGAACTATATCTGCTTTTATTTGATTGATTACCCTGGCCTTAGAAGGAACTTACCTCCAGTAGCTGTGGATCAAATTTTGTCTCTTTTGTTTGGCTTTCTCAGGGGCCACTGATCATTGCCCTTCCTTCTCTGCTCTCCCTGCGTGGCTGGTAATCGTGTGTTCTTAGTGATGTTTTATTTTTATTTTTGATGTTGTGTTGTGTTGGGTTTTCCTTTTGGATGTCTACTATGTTGCATTGGATTATGGCTTTTTCCCGTACATGGGCACACTTGCGTGAGTGTATTTTTAAATAAATAAATAAAAAAGATCATCAGGCCTATCTATTTCTCCGACAGATCTGTCTTCCCATTCCCATGGGATAGGTCGATGAGGATCAAGTTGTCACGAAAATGTAAAAGCTTATTAAATGGCTCATTCGAGTCATGCACATTTTCAAGAGAGTGCATCGTGCACGCTTTCAAATAACTCTCTAGTTATGGATGAAAATCAAATGCGTGGCTCAACCTAGAAAACCAACCAATTTCGTGTTTTTGCGCTCTTTACTTAGGTAAAACTGCAACAATAAGCAAATTTATTTCTACTTTCCATAGAAACAATGCAAAAATCGAAAAGAATGTACAAAAGACGACAAGAACAGAACAGAGAGCGAGGTAGGCCAGCCTCGGATTGACTAGCGGCGCTTAGCGATTGCTGACCAAATCTCGGCGGCCCAAGTTACGCTCAAAATCACACACGACCAAATAAAAGACGGCAAAAAAAACAATTGCTGAGCTCTGAGTGAACACACAGCTCAGTTACCGGTAATTATGCGCTTATTAGACACGACACCGCGACTCTCATATAGAAAAAAACGTGAATAAAAAAACAGAACGACACTAATTATATATCACTGAGAACGGGGCCACGGGTCCCATGATGAATCGACACGTGGGAAGAGTTCCCCACTTAGGGAATACTGATGTGGCGGCTCACACACACAAAATGACGCTAAAGAAAACAACGATAAAACAAGCAAAAATGACAATATTTCGAACTAGACACATGGCACATATGCGTGCACATGAAACAGCAGCTATTTTAACACGATGCAGCTCACTTTTCTTGATAAATGAGTATGAGATGGAACTAATGCGATTGAGCAAATTGAACTGGATGTGCTGGGACGCGAACGCGGGGGGGGGGGTCAAAATGGGATCGGGGAGACGAAATGCTGTGAGCAAGAAAGGAACATTACTCGAGCCAACTTCGATCATACACACATCGTCGGCCGAATCGGCCGGGAGAACAGCTACGTCGAAGCTTCAGAAGCAGTCCTACGAGCATTAAAAGTCCAACGAAAACGACGAGCCTATTCCTCTTTCAGCATCATCACACATCCGCTTCCATCGACAGTGGCACGTTGCTTGACTTTTTTGTCCTTCATCCGCCGGTTCTACAAGGAAATCGTTGAAGAAGAAGAAGGCAGGTACAAAATGAATCAGAAATCGAGTAACGCTGTGCAATCACTAGCTTTTGAACATATGTTAGCACATATGTTCAAAAGCTAGTGCGGGTTCGAGTCCCGTCAGAGATCGGAGCTTGTGCCCATAACTCAGCATACTCGTAACTGTGTAGAAATTTTTCGAATTCTCATCAAAATTTATTTTTCTTGTCGAGATTTATAAGTTTTTTCTGAGTATTTGTTAAATTTTTTTGTGATTATTTTCTTCTTTCTGATTATTTTTCCAACTACTTTTCCGATTAATGTATTTTTTTCTAATTGGAACATTAAATCTGAAACAAAAAAAATCGTGAATCTATGAAAGAATTTGAAATACTGTATTTTGTGGATATGTTATACATTGAATAGCTTTCATACGTGGGAATGCACACAAGTTTATGCTAGCAAAAAGTGATCTCGATTACTGTCGCGCCATAAAATCCGTACACATACTGAGAGCAATCGCAAGGAAAGAGCTTATATGCTTTTATCATAATTTCGGCTTATCTGACTATTACTAAACACAGCAGCCTTTACTTTCATTCCTTATTCCTCGTAAGCATAGCTAATAAATTATATAATCAATCAACAACACAAAAATGTTGTTAAGATTATATTGCACTTATATGTAAGGTATTAAACTATTACCAACTATGACTGTTATGTAACTATTAGGTTGTAAGGAAAGTTTTGGCCGGTTTTCGCATTTTCAACTTTGGGAGATCATAACTCGGCTCAGACTGCATCTTTTTTCACAGAATAAGCACCATTCGATTCGACACGTTACTTTTGGCAATATCAAGGATATTTACATATCTCTAATCTCTAGTTGATGAAGCAGTGACGATTTATATTGCGCGAAATAAAAAAAGTCGATTCTAAATCACCTTTCTCCCTGAACACACTGCTGCTGATGGAGCTGTTCAGACATTTGGGAAAGTGCGGTTTAGTTAGCTCTAGATCTAGCGAATGTGATGGACAAGTGAGGGCTTCAGCCTGCTACTGCTTCAATTACTGGAAGAGGATTTGTGAAAAATGCGCTAGCGCACAACTGCTCTGAGGGGTCCCGCACCACACATTTTTTTGGGGGTTTTTTAAATCAAGGCCGCTTGAGGTGGTCAACTAGGTTTGTGTGTTGAGGGTCAAACTTTTGGACATCCGTTGCAAGTATGGACGCTCATCGCTTTCTGCCGTTTTAGTTGAAGCGATTTGTTCAACTGAAAATTCGAGCAACTCGTTATCATTTCTGCACTTCTGAAACCGAGAGCAAAGAGTTCAATCCAATGCTCGACCCCCTCCCCTTGTAGCAATCACATTTGTGGACACCCTCGCTGGGACTCGGCTAAAGAAGAACTCCTGAAGTGAAGTAAACGAAAAAGCGCCATTTTCTCAGTACTTCAAAACTTCCCTAATAATCCAAAAACCTTGTGACATTCCAAATAAAACATATATTCAGAAAGAGCAAGTTTTTACCTATCTAAGGACCACAATATGTAAGCTGATTCATCTTGACGAGCTCTGAAATTTGACTTTATCTGTGAACGCAAAAAACCGGCCGGAACTTTCTTTAAAGCCTAATAGTTTGGAAATCCGTCCATCCATTCTGACTGCAAAAAAATTATCTGCATAAGTAATATTTTTGTCCTATGAAATCGAAACCTCTGGAAAGATGTCAGTTCGAGTTTTATGCAATTTGTTATCCACTAAATGTCTAAATGTGAGGTGTCACATGCGTCCTTGTATCTGCCACCACGGAAAATAATCAATGTTGCATCGGTTTTTTGAAAGTGTTAAATTCTAAATAATGAAGCAATAATCAGAGAGTACTCTCTTTGAGAGAGAGGGGGGGGGAGGGCCTTGTAACAACGAATAAGTTTGGTTTCCGTTTCGCACGGACCCTTAGAGGGAAACCAAACAATGGTGAATATTGGCCTCTGTGCTCTTCAGTAAGGGAAGGAAGAAGAAGTGGCATTGTTAGCGTACATATTAATATATAAAATAATTAATTCGTAAACACTGTACAGTTCTGGAACGTTTTATACATATTTAAATGGATTTTTTTGTCCTCTCAAAACCAGTATCTATTGGTCTAATCTTGCAACATTTTGTATAAATCAATCATGTAGTTTAGCAATTTTTCTTGTTTTATAAGATTACCCATGATGTTACACAGGTAATAAATCAGGTTCCGAGTTCAGGTTTCAATCTAGATTTTCCAAAAGGTTCATTCAGATTGGAGAGGACTCCACATTTGAGTGACGTGAATTTATCGGGAAAGTGAGTTTACATAGAGAAATTCATAAATCGTAAAGCTCTTATCCGGAAGGAAGGCTCTCAAGAACATCGTGCAATGCCAGGGAGGGGGAAATAGTATCAAAATGCAACTGAAAAATTTTGCATTCCTATTTATCAAGTCAGTGTGTTTATTAGCTCACCGTGCTGTGATAAAAATACATAATATAAATAGAAAAACAATGAATGTGATAATAAAAATTGTTAGTGTCTGGAATCACAGGAGAAAGATCTCAGGTGGAAAGTTACTCAGTAGCAATGTGACGTCCACAGAACACCCGTCAAGCACTGATGTGACCATAATCTCGAAATCAGATATAAGGAGAGGAAGCTCGTTCAAGTACCCCCCATGAAATTGAGCAGAATCTGAGCGCATGGCGCATCACACATGAATTATGGCTCACGGACTCTACCACCATTTACTTAGCAACTCACTTCAATCGAAAAGGATTATTAAAGAAATGTTCACGTGAAAAGCTTTTTTCTCTAGCGAGTTTTCTAAAGTTTATAGGAGCAGGCAAAACTTGTAAAGAGTTTATAATTTCCTATAACCGATTTTAAACCTCATCGTACCTGGAACCAGATTTTTACTTGTCGTTCGGTGAGGCCAAGTGTTCGTGCCAATTCCCATCGTTTCTGTTTGCTCACATAGGTATTGTAAAGAAATTCTTTTTCTAATTCTAACGTCTGATATTTGGTATACGGCTTTCGTTTCTTTCGCATCGAATGGTTTCCCGTCCAGTCGAGGGAAGGCTCTGAAAAAAAGTGATTGTGAGAAAAACTGAAAAAATTGAGTATTAAACCAATTGGTAAGAAGGTCTGAAGTCGCTTGAGAGTAGTGTTTTTGCCTTTCAATGGTAATGATATGCCTTTAGTTTCCAGAGAAACTGACCAATTCCTCAAAAAACGAAAGAAGATGGGCCCTGTTCACCATACGCTTGAAAACACCGGAAGAGGGCAGTTTTGGTTTACGGTATGAGTTACGGTGGTGCGCAGTTCGTTACTTTGCACACATGACGCCTTACCAAGACGTGAGTGTGAATTCGTTGGTTTACTCGGGAGTGTCCCAAAATCAGCTTTACCTTAACCCCCCCCCCTCTACCTGCTTTCAAGAAGGGGGACAAAACGGTGAAAAACCTGAAATAGAAACCCGAAACCGCTCTTTTCTCTCACGCCCATCTGCGTCACTAGGTAAGGGTGGACTGCAGACGGGCGATGAGCTGAAGACTTCGGCTACGTCTGGCCAATCACCGCTAAATAGAAGCAATACCATTTTTTTGAAGCCTTTTAGTCACTACCGGGAACCACATCCTTCCTAGAGGTTCCCTGTTATCCTCGTTATTCCCACGTTTACCACCCTCCACTCCTATCAAGCTCTTTGATCAGGTCAGATATCGCAGCCAAACACAATGCATATGTTCGCGATCACCTGGCTATCATAAAACCATAGCTGGTAGGCGGCCAATTACATTCATTCTATAGAAATAAAGCAATCAAACCATATATCGTATGCTCATATCCCCAAAGGAAGTGAAGAGCGGGCACTGACAAGCAGCTGCTCTTGTTGCTACCGCTGCTGCTGCTGCATGACTACCACAAAGGGAACGAAGCCAGGCTGAACTCGTAAAACCAAGCGTCTAATCAAAAAGGTTTACGAGTCCCCACGGCTTATGCGGCAAACGTGCTCGACGGCTAATTGGATCATGTTTTGCATTGGACTACCGTATACCATCGCGGAATCAACCAAATGAGTTCCGCGAGTGACACTGGCGCGTTGATATCCGAGGAATTAGCCGTATTGCGGATAGATGGGACATAGAGGAATCGGCTGATCAAATCTTGGGAATAAGGTAAGATATATTAGGTTGGACGGGAAGTTCTGGGACACTTTTTGTTTTTTCCTGTAGAAACCTGTAAAGCTTCGGGAGCATTTGGTAGTGGGGGGTATATGAAGCGTCTGAAAAGGGCTTCTGAATAGCACATTCATATTCTCTACGGCTTCAACTAGCAGTGAATTTACGGCAATTTCGCGAAAGGTGCGAAATTCACGAACACCGCCTCGGTTCCTCAGCATGCGAGGCCACTAACAAAATTAACCAGTCGATGGACCCAGGTACTGTCTCTCATATGGCGGCAGCCCGATGGCTCGATCGGCTCAAATTGGAACAGGAAAATATTCAAAAAATTGCATTGAGAAAAAAACTTTTTTTTTTTGAAAATTTTCAAAAAAATAGGAAACTGTTACCATCCAACACGACAGCCACTGCCGATCTCTACTGCAGGCAATTGGACACCGGAGCGCCAAAACTTACCGGAAAAATGGACCAAGACCTCTTCCTCCACGATAACGCTCACCCACATGTGGCAAAGTTGGCGTGTCAAAGGATCCAGGACCTCGGCTGGACGACGCTTCCCCACCCACCATATTCCCCGGACATGTCCCCAACTGACTACCACCTATTCCGGTCGTTGAGCCACTTCCTTGACGGGCGACAGTTCAAAGATGACGACGATCTCAAGAGCGGGCTCCAGAACTTCTTTGACCAGAAGTCTCCCGAATTCTACCGGAAGGGTATCTACGATCTTCCTGAGCGTTGGCAGTACATTGTAGATCACGATGGTGCATACTTTGGTGACTGAAGTTACATGTGAGTAAAATTAAAATAAATTGAATTTTTCTCACAAGGTGTCCCAGAACTTCCCGTCCAACCTAATATCACACAGCACAGCCTAACTTTGGTGGGGGCTACTCAAGTAGGGGAGGTTCAACTAAAATACATAAGTCGTATCTGGAGGAATTACCGTGATGAATGATTCAAAGATTCTTCCAGCTCGCGCGCTCGTTTACCAAGTGACTTGAGAATTCACGGGTTTAGTAGGCATTGGAAAGGTCATAAATTAAAAGAAAAAAAGTTCAGAGGGAGATCCTTTGGCATTTGGTGGACCCCCGGTTGGTCCTGTGAGGAAAATGCTTATCAAGTTGTGCTAAAACTATGGTTACCGATTATCATCCCTTGGCTACCTATCGGGTAATGTCCACACTAAGAAGAGCTGATTCCATCTTCGAACCTCAATCACATAAGTCAAGCATTCCATACACCCGTAATCAGCTTACTGTCACTGAGTTCACGCAAAAGGGAAGCCACCAATTTTCATGCGTGTCATCTTTCAAACTTTTTTCCTACAAAATTTCATGGAATCTCCTTTTGATAAAGCATTTAAATATCAGCTTGAGAATATGTAGGATTAATCAAAGCTAAACGATTTATCCATACCCAAATGCTAAATGTGTTAACAGTCAGCTGGATGAGTGTTTAACAATACTTTTAACAACACATGAATAAGTACATTCTAGCCCACAAAGAAATCGAACTCGCATCTTATAGTCGCCGAGACAACATGCTAGCCACTGCTCTATGTGAATGCATTGGTGTCGTTGCAGCAAGTGATTACAACAAGGTTCGGTCACTGCTTACGTGTACCAATCATATATCATACATACTGATTCAAAGAGATCCTTGCAATCAGCAAGTCAAAAATTGGTTCAAGCTGCATCTTATAATTAATATTTATAATTCGACTAAATTCATTTCTGAGTAAAAATTTAGTTGGAGCTTCAACGCTTCTCAGTTACCACAGGTGAGATCCATGAATAAGATTGGACGGTAATGGAACTGTACTGCCAGTCGCTCAACACCCTGACAAATCAGAAAACTTCGAAAAGTTTTTTTCTTCTGCCGAGACATAACCATTTCAATACAGAGGAACGAATATGGGCCTAATTATTGCTAGCTTTCACTTCATTAATTATTTTGTAAAACTACCGTGCTCCCTTAATGAGATGTTGCGAGATGAAAGAATTAAATAAATGAAGGATTATAATCGAGTGTTCACTTAAGTCACAGAGACAAAAAAATTCTCATGGTGAAGGAACTTAAGGTGAATTTCTGTGGGAATTGAACTGTTGCCTAAAACTTTCCTTAAAGGGGTTGACAAGTGTTTTTCCTCGAATATTTCCATTCATTGCTTCAATGAGAAGCCATGCAACTTTCAAGCATGCAAATCAATACGCTTTGGTTTGTTTGCACAGAAGAAGTTAATTAAATGCGCCGTTCTCGATGTGTTGAGCTTTGTTTATGAGTTTCAATCCTGAGAAATCGATATTGTGTAGCATTGGCGAAGGCCTTACTTTTCCGAAGTCTTTCACTGAACAGAAAAGATCGGCAGATTGAACTTGTCTTTTCTAAGGTTATGTTCGCCATACAGAAAGATGGATTCTTAAGAGGCGTAAAAAATGTTGGAAACGAATTCGTAAGCTATAGGGAGCTTATGACGTTTCTGGCAAGGTTAAGTTCTCCAAAATGCATTATTTCTATGCTTCCGATGATTGGGGTGATTCTGTGAGTAACGCCGCTATCACACAGGTAGTCCGGGAATCGAACCCAGCCAGTCCACTAAACCCATCAGCTTCGCTGGTTTCACTGTGTGGACTTATTTATTTGAATAAAGTTAACAGCAATGGGTTTCTCATTGGCTGATCTTCAATTTTTCTGCATAGATTTAATACAAATCCAAGTACCACTGCGACTTTAAAGAATAGAAGGAGAAATGCATGGCGCATTCCAAGAGGAATTGGGGAATTGCTCTGTTTCGAAAGCGTTTCTGTTCCTAACTAAGGTTAAGTGCTTTGCTTGAACAAATTCCCCTACGATCCCTTCCTCAGAAAATCAATGAAGTGTCAGTCAGGTAAGATGTGTCTGGGTGTGTGGATGTTTTTCGTCGAGTGTCAGTTCGAATGTGAATGTCGGTAACATCAAAGACGTCTCACAATTCACTGCATTTATCAAAGTGAGTCAATACGAAAAACTTTTCACACGGAAAGTTATTCCACGGAACAACTAGAGACCGCCTAAAAGAGCTTAGTGCAGCTTGGTTCAGAGTTTGCCTGAGGTTATAATGACACCCTTTGTGGTGGATTTTCAGGGTTCCCAAACCATGGGCGACTTTCCTATCAGAAGATTCAGTCCACCAGGTAAAGTGGACAGAGCAGCAACTGACGCCATGAGTTTGGCAAGACTCACTGCAACCAACTTTCATCAATATCCATTATTAAACCCCTCTTCGACGAAATCTTACCAGGGTTTGAGTATAGGCGAATCGCACCACTGGATTGTTTTTTAATACACTATTTAATATATTAACTTTTTAATACTTTTTTAATGCACTGATACATCTTTAAATATTCTCTGAAGCTTTTCTTTTCTCACTGAAACCAGCAGCCTTAAATTTTTGGACTGAACATGTACAAGTAGGAGCTCTGAGATGTACGCCGCTCAGAACCCAGCTAGGGTCACATACAAGGGTTTCCAAACACTCACGACCGGAACTAGTTGTGTTACAAGATGTTCTCTCCTTGGATAGTGATCCCTGCTTTGACAGATTGACGTATGTTCTCAGGGTAACAACCAACCAAAGTACGGTATCCGGTCATGTTTTACGGTGGCGGGTTTCTTTTCAGCGGCAGCGAGCAGGCAAGGGGGTAGGGCGGCTTTTAGTGTTGGGGGTGCCTATGAAAAGAAGTTGCGCCTATCGCCATTCGCCATCTGCCTTCTCACCATCGTCAACTGGGATTCGTTTACGATCCACTCGCCAAGGACTCGTCGTCTTCAAAAAACCTCTTCAGTTTCAAGTAGCCACTGTCACTTGGCGAAATTTTCCCAGTCATTCGCTTTCATTAACATCGCGGCTGATCAGCCTCCCTAAAAATTCCTTTCGAAAGGTACAGTTTCATAGTGAGACCGAGAAGAAGCTATAAAATCCGTCGGGATGTTTGCAGTTTCCCGGAGCAGCGTGAAGGGCGAAAATGTACAGGGGTGCCTCACCCACTGATTTGTGCTATCTTTCGTCTGACACACGAGCAACTCTGCAAACATACAGTATGGCCTCATGCTTGGAATGTAGCGCGCTTGGACATAGTTTGCAGAGACAGAAAGTTCTAGAAAGCCCTCTTTCACTTGCACCCGGCTTTTGGGATCCGATAACTTCGTTTTCTAGAGGGTTGTACCTAGTATGCTTTTCACTTGATTTTGCTTTTTGTTTCTTCAGGATATATATGAATTATATATGCATATATCATATATGAATAAGTACATACAGTAGCGCTCAAAAGTCTTCGGTCAAACACTCTTTTGTCATAACTTTTTTTCTACTTGACCAAATTTGACAAAATTTTAATATGTGGTGCCTGAACCTATCACCAACATTCCCTTCTACTTGAGTGCCGCTTGACACTTTTCATGATTTTTTACACGAATTTACTACAAGACCACCCAAAAAAAGTAGAAGGCTTGGTCAAGAAAAACGGCTTTCTTCAAAAAACAAAAAGAGCAAGCCTCAGAGAACATTAATATTTCGTAGAAAGACCATGACTTTTGATGACAGTGGCACAGCGGGACGGCATAGCGATGGCACTCCAAAAACAAAAAATTTCATATAACCACGTGACCTACACCGCTGAGCGCCAAAATTATATATTAAGTATGCAGTGTCTCCAGGTATAACATACTAAAATTTCTTTTAGATCGGTGCAGTTGAAAAAAAAGTTACAAGTGAAAAACCCAAGTGAAAAACCATTTGGCCGAAGACTTTTGAGCGCTACTATTTATGTCCGAAGTCTAAGGAATGCCTCAGCGTCAGAACTCCGCAAGCGAAAACGCCATGAATAAGAAGAGCCGTAATTTGATTGCAGAATCGAACCCTGTTGCAAGCCCAATTCTACTGTAACTTAAGTAGTACAGATGTGAGAATAGCGTACACGAAGCGCATCACGAAGCCTTCTAGATCTGTGGACTAAGAGCCCATGGAAGCCATATGAAGCTCAGAATCAGTTATACGCCGATAAGCTAGCAAATTTACATTGGAAACCGACATGAGAATCTACTGGTCACATAAATGTTGTGTAGGACAGGATGCTTCAAATCCCCGTGAAATTTCGAATGAAAGTCAGCTGCGTGGCTCGCGCGCCGCCACTTTAGCCTACAAATCAATCAGAAGATTCGTTAAAAGTGTGCAGCCCGCTTGCAGTGTTTTAAGCGCAAATCTCCGGAATTGTGCTAGCAAATAAATTAGATATACAGGACAGGGCCTTATCCAAGATAGGACTGCTCTCATCGTCAAGGTGATCCAATTGAATAAAAGCGCTGGAGCTTCAGCTGACTTGCATTAGGGGTGTGGCCCAAAGCAACCAATAGGACCACAGACGGCACCTCCTAGTGGGCGGCTCTACGGCACATGATTGGTCGATGATTCCCCACTCGACAAACCATTCTATTTCTTTAATACCATTTGGAGTTTTACAAGTAGCAGAAACAGTCAGAGTCAAAGTGGTTAAGTGAGTTACTCGAAAAAAAAAAGACTACTCTCCCAGACAACATTCCAAGAACGTCTGGGACTGAATAGGTCCACATACGAGATATGCATAAGTAACAAGAACATAAAAATTAGACTGTTTTTTTTGGAAACAGAATTCATCCGAGAAGCCCGATCACGCCCATGAGAGCGCTCTACGAATGTATCGGAGAGCGCCGGAATCTGTGTTCTCAAGTGCTAGATTTGGAGGCGACACAAGGAGTGAGAATGAGGAAACGGAAACAGTTTCAAAGGTAAATGTGACTGCACTGATCGTCCCCATGGCGACTATCCATCCCGTTGCCGATGGTATCGTCATTTTATGACGATCGAGGCTCGCCGAGTACTACGCATTTTTGGATTAAAAGCACATCTCACAATTAGCGCGCGTGAGCGCTTCGAGCGCGGCCTCAGCGCGGTGTACGGTAGACACCATGGAGACCGGCTCGGTGCTTTTTGCCATCTAGTTCACTGTGAATGTGTATGGGGGAGTGGGGATACCCAGATGTGATGGACATCCATGCGACTAATTTGCTTTGGAATGGGATTACCGTAGCCGGGCAGAAGAAAAACGAACCACCATCAGCACTCGTAAGTGCACTCGAACTGCTTTACCGACCGATCATAAAAGGTATAACAACTCACTTTCCGGGGGAGGGGGGGGGGGCTGAGTCTTGCTGTGGATGTTCGAATACGGAAGGATGCCCTCGAGGAGGGATTTGCAGGCCGATGGCTGTGTTAGCTGTCCCGCACTTCTCGGTGGCATCCCGGCTACCGCATATTCACGAGCGGCCACAGCATTTACAGCTTAATTAAATGCGATGGCGCTACTTTTATAGACCAGATGGCGTCTGTACGGCAGCGCTGCGCTCGCGCGCTAGCTCAGTGTTGTGTTGGCGCAGCGCTGGCAGGTAGTGCACACCACTTTGATTGCTCCGCCGAAGTGCCGCTACCAGGGAAGTAATCATTCGGTAGGCTCTGGCTAGCTCTGCTAGGCTAGTAGTTCTGCCTACAAACACGATTCCACAATTCTGAGGGTTTTTAGGGACATTTGTGGGAATTCTGGCATCCACTTTTGAAAAGAGCCCTTAACTTATCATGTATACGAAAAACAGCTTCCGAAAAAGGAGCTCAGAGTTGAAGAGCTCATTGCTGATTGGTTTTTGCATGGAAGAAAACTTCTGCGATCCAAGAATAAAGAATAATGTATAAAAATACAGTGTAGAACCAAATCTGAAATCGATGAAATCGACGAAGGGGTCTTATTAGAAGTCAGTGGCCATAGATGGATTTAGAGCGCACCTATGAACTCAACCATTGGTCAATAATTGATTGAGAATTAAGTTGTGTCGAATGGTAAGGATTGCTTGATTTCGTTGATCTGGGCGTGCTTCAGGGACATTTAACCGGGCAATACAACAAGACAAAAATTAGACTGGGATTCCAGGACTTAAGAACACTCATTCCATAGAATATGTGATTCTGTAGACACATTAGATTAGGAACAGGGACCCAAATCAAGAGGAACAGTAAGTGCCATAGGAAAACGCTTAAAAAGAGGGCTGCTGAAGCCAGCTCAGACTAGCTTGTATCTGTAGGCTGATGCTGAAGAATGGGGGATCTCATTGTAGACGACGAATGGATTCAAATAAAATTTCTGTTCGTATCTAAATCAACCAATAATCTACATCATATTGTACACTAAGCTTGACAACCACAACTCTTCAATTATCGATTGATTGAATTCAAAATTTAACTTTGTGCAATTACAAATCGACCGCACAAAAACAAACTTGTTCAGATAAACTTTAATACATAGTTCGTATCCTTGTGCCAGAAACCTAGAGCTTGTTACGGATCAAAAGCGAAACAAAAGTGCAGAAATTCATAGAGTGAAGGCTGTGTGGGAGCCATGAGATTCGTGGGCCCCATACTATGTAGCTCATACTAAGCGATTTACCTATTTTCAAAATTTTCAAAAATCGTGTCGGAGAATGGATAAGGTTTGTTCAGTGGTACGTATGAGAACGAAACGAACCACATACTAATTCATAGCATTTACATTTCTATATCCCTCATACATATGTAGCTAGGTACCCTAATCATATAATCATGAGGTTGGCAGAGATATGTGAGCACAACCTCAGTTCTACAGATTGGTATCAAAAAAAAAGGATGTGCTTCTCCGAATATGTACAAATTTGAACTTAGTAGCTTGATACAGAAAACTTGAATTTTCGCATTATCATACTTCTCCGAACAATTCACTTCCATAAAGCTAATAAAACTTCATTTCTGAGAAATAGTCAGAATAATCATTTGTGGGTGTCACAGTCACTCCAAAAAATGTTATATCACAACTCCATTGTCAGGACTTGGAAGGCTGAGTGGGAAACAGGTATTACTGGTGTCAAGTTTAGTTTCCTTAACAGAATTCTTGGACTGGACCTCTACCGGGAAAATTCAGTTTCCGTAACAGAATCTTTGATTTGAACCTTTACTGGAAATCTTTGGTGATTAATCGTTCCAAACTATTAAAAATCACCAGGAACTTCCAAACAATGAAAACTGTAAAGAAAATAGTGTGGAAAAGCACTGGAATCTAACTAAATGCCTAAAGGTTTCAAATGGATTCTGGAGTTCTCGGTGCTCATTGAGCAAACAGCTAGGATTATCGGATCACTTAAAGGAATTGCAAGATGGAGCCACAAAATTACGGTAACACACAATTGAATTTGTTGACATTTTTTATCACTATACCACTCAGTCTGCACAGATCAGTACCGAAAGAAAACCCGGAAATAGAGATGGTGCCCTCCTCTGAGCCCTGCAAGTGGATAGCATTTGCAAGTTTTATTCACCAAACTGGCTCTTCTGGGTTTGCAGGACATTTTTCATGCCGTGATTCTGCCTGTTGCAGTAAGGTAAGTTGGTCCCGAAGGAAGGAGCTGTATCTATTGTTCAATGAGAGCGTGCTATTGACAAAAACCCTGATATGAAAAGTAAAAATCGAAAAGGAAACGACGACACACAGTGTACCTGGAAACGAAGAGATCGCATCGAAGATGGAGAGTGTCAGACAAAGTCATCGCGCGTTCCTGCGCGACAACTTGAAAGAGCCCGACATCGATGACATGTCGCGCTATCCACCCGGCTACGGTAGGTACAGTACACCGATGAGCACTAGATGGCTTTGAATACTGGGACCAATGCCCTTTAGGGACTGAACCGAGGGTTTCCGATGCCACGTAAAGGGCTAGGATGTCCTCGTGTGGCAATGGACGAGTGTTGACGAGGGTGGTAGCATGTGTGTGTGTGTGTGTGGAAATAGATGGGAACGGGGCAGTTTCATGACCATCGTAAATGGTACGGCGAGGCGATATCGATTCGATTATTTGCTCGACTCCCATCGACCACCCGGCCGACAATGACGACGTCATCAACATGGCGCCACAGAGTTTTCCTTTTCGAGAAACTCTGGTCTTCCCGGCAAGCCTTTCTCAGGACCAACGGAAATTTCCATTTTTTTCTCATCATTTTCTCGACCTCCGTGTTATGCAAGCAATAGCGGTCTTTTAGGCCAAGCAGTGCCTTTCTTTAACGTAATGCAATGGTACACTTGGTTGAAAGGCTTCTCCAATCTACCCTGTCTCAATCGATATCAGTTTAGAGCGTTCTAGAGCTATAGAGCCTTATTTCGTCTTTACACACATCGTCTACAATCTAATACTGTACTTTCCGCATAACTAAGAAGTTGTGGTGATCATTGTTATTGATTAATGTCGATTACTATTAATTTATGTTTTCATTCTAGCTTTCCTACCCCTCCCGTCCAAATCGACCACTTCCTGGCCCACCTGGGCTCAGCCTTCGGTACTGCCACCAAAATGGGAGACTTCAAAATTAGTATCAAAACAGCCTCAATAAGTAAGAGGTCGTTAAGTCCGATTATTCAAGTTGAACGAACCTGTAAGACCGGGAATGTCCATCATATGTTGTGCATAGGGTCCTGTGGCGAACGGGTACTGTTGACCATATTGGTAACCGGGCCACGTTATACCGGGATGATAGAATTCTGGTGGACACATCGGATTCACCGCCGCTGACATCATATCAAAACCTGAACGATGTAAAAGAATTTTCGAGATCGATAATCGAACCTTTTGACCTATGTAAGCCTAGCCCCTCACCAGGCTACATATTTATACTATAGGCTACTAGGTGAACTGATTTTTTGGAGTTCATGATTCAGAAAACCCTACGAAAAGCTCATTGAGGTTTCAAACTTGTCCCTGGTTATACAGTAGTGGGTCTGCCCTCTTCAGAGAAATTACGGTATTCCTTCAAATTGAATCACTTCCAGGGGACAATAAATATATTTTCTTCTCAGCTGTACAACAGGAAGTTCAATGAAGGGAATTTCCAACGTTTCCAAATTGCTTCGGATGAGTTTTTGCCATTTAATAGGATTAAGAAACAGTATTACTGAATAAAAAATTAGAAACTACCGTACCACTAGGTCCTGGCGGGAATTTTGCACCGGCAGCAGCGCCGTTAACACTTTGTGCAGCTGCAAAAGCTTTTTGTGCAGCTTGCCATTCCGGATAACCAGGTGTGTAGTTGTGCGTCATATGATTAACGGTCGTACTAAATCTAGCCATCAATACAATATAAATCCGATCAAAATTATCGATTGGTGGCTATTTATTACCTGGTTGGTACGACGGGCGGTGATGCTTCACTGTTACTTCGTTCCGATTGTGCATCACTCGTTGGTTGTTGTGGTTGTTGTGGCCAAAAAGCGCCAGTCGGTAAACTTCGTCCAGTTCCCGGGTTCAGATTGAAGCCGCTGTAATAGGCATTTGCGAATAGGCCAACCATCGAGCCTGCCGGGGAAGGAGGGGACTCTTCTTGGCAGGTATGGGCCTTAATCCAGGCAGTAGCACTGATGGTTGGCTCCTATCAAAAGACGATCACCTCAATGACGACCAAACGGTGGTGCAATGCGGTTCTGGCGTTCTGGCCGAGGCCGATACCACCACCACGACCACCACCACCACCGCCGTCAGGATCGCTGTGAGCGAGCGCTGAAGTTTACGAAAAAATCTCATAAATAGAACAATTACCCAATTTGCGATTAGGAACTGCTGTGCATCCCTGTCGTCACTGAACGAATAACGGCGGTGCTGGTCGGTGGCGATAGTGGCGGCTAATTGGCGCCACCATTCCGGGTATGATACTCAGCCAATGGGTGGGATACGCAGCGAACATGTGTGCGGGTAGGAAATCGATTCGAAATCTCCTACCTGTTGTTTGGACCGTTGTTCATCATCTGCATCACCGAAATCATAGCATAGGTGAGATGTGTAGGTAACGTTCACGGATCGTAAAGAAAAATCTGAAAAAAGAAAATATTGATCGACTAATTGATCAGCTACTGTGGAACGACACTGTGCATGCGGAATCGATCGATACGCGAATAATGATGTTTAAGGGGCAGTTCCGGTGATTTTAGGACCACCCGTGGTGTTTTGACAAGATGATTCCTAATCCCGTCATAAATATGGCGAGGAATAGGGTGTTGGAAGGGCGCAACGAGCGCGCCATGGCCAAGTTTTACGATGTCGGCGCACTCCAATCGATCGATAACACGCCCAAGGCGACGACGTCCGGTTACGTGCACGTCTACCGTATCGGTGAGAATACTTTCCCACTTAGGGTTGTCACTCCTTGTAGGACTGCCTTCCATAGACGAACTGTACTGTGGAGCATGGCAAATAGGCAAGTCTCCTTCCTGGCTCCTCAAATGAAATCCCATCCGCCTAACCTGGCCCTCCACTGACGATGACTGTCCGAAGTCCTGAAGGACTTTTGGAACGGTACTGCTCCATTCTTGGAAGTCCTTCCCAACAAAAGCCATTGGCTTTGATTAATGGACTCCACTAAAAGTGGAAGATGCTGAGCGATGGTGCGTGGTGTAAATAACGCAAGTGTGAAGGAAATAGTTTGAGAGCGCCGAAGTTTTATTGCCATATCTCCCTTCCAAAATACGGTAACCAGTACGTCATCGTTTTCGTCTTTGTCGTTTTGTCGTCGTCGTCGTTGTGGGAACTCTCTCATTGCGAACGGGACACGTCTCTTACCTTCGCCCACACATAAAAACCAAACACACATGCAACAAAAACGTCTCTCCTATGAATTAGGATCCATGTGTTCGAACGCAGAACTGGAAGAGAACCCCGCCAGGGGATGGGAGATGAACACCTCTAGGAAGGCTGTGAACACGAGGCAACAAATGAGCATTATTGTCAACTATGTTACGAGAATTTTGTGACTTTGTGTGAAGCCGGGCACGGACATTTGCGGACAGGAAACCTCAGGCTTAATAAAGTGGGCTTAAAAAAAGGCTAGAAGCTTAATAAAGCTTCAAGAACATGGTCAACTGCGTCGAGAAAATTATTCAGCACCCTCTGAACATTTTGATAAGACCCCTTTGAAAAATGATAATGTACTATCCCTGTCACATGCAACGAATGGGGTCGAGCAGGAAATGGGGTTGGAGGAGTGATTGAGAGATATGGGAACAAATTAGCACCATTCCTATTACGACCCCCATTCCAAGCACCAGACCTATGACCCCTTTCCCAATCAACCACGATACGATCCCCCAACCGAGGATTCCTGGATAAAAACTTGACCCAACTCAGGAAGCTCCTCTCCCTGTCACCAAGCCTTACTCACTTCTTTGTAAGCAGGTGATCAAAGTGGAAAGGAGGTAAGGAAATGTCTGTGAGGGGAATAACGAACAAAAATGGCTCTCCGCTGACTAAACTTTATAAATATTTGATAAATAGAATCCTTCTTCAATCCTTTCCTCATCCTGAAGCTGATACTGGGTTCGAGATTGGGTGGCCTTGGCATAATCATCACCTCAGTTAGTGATTTCATAATTGTTTTCGTAAATAAACGATTTGAATAACGGCTAAACGGTGTCTTGACGATGTCATAAAATTGTGGTTGATAAATGTTTAGGAAAAATTATTGCATAATCAGAGCTATTTTGAAACTGGAATTCATCAAAATCTTATCATCACTAAGGTTCAAGGGATGCACGATTGCACAAGCATGGCATGTGTTTACTGAATGCATATAGGTGAAGATGCTAATTCCAATCTGGCAGGAGGACTCAGCTGGGCAGGGGAGGGAGTTGCTCAAGCTTGGCGGGGAATGAGCTTCGAGTTGGGTGAAGGATCCCGTTGTCTACAAGAAAAAGGTTTGGCGACACCCGCGCTGGAGGTCTCTCTCTGCTAGGCCTAGCTGTCACCCTCGCTTCATGCAGTACTCAGATAAACAACAATGGGGGTTTTGGTGTGAAAGAAGGTAAAAGAGGCAAGATTTGAAGAAAAAGGGAACAAATACGAGGCGACCTATTTAGCAGAAAGTAAAGGAGGGAAAAAGGAAAGCGAAGCTCACTGTGGTGAATGACATCAGAAATGAACAAGGAAAAGAGGATCATAGGTGATAGAGACTCGACATAATGATAGAGAGGAAAGTGTCGAGAAAGGAATGAGTAGGGCATCATCTCGGGAGGCATCCCCATCCACTAGATTAAATTACTCAGCGAAGATAGCACAGAAAGAGAAAGAAAAGGTGATCGCTGAAGGAATTGATCGCCAGAGGAACGAAAAAGAGAAACGTGATTTTATAAGTAGGAAAGAATATAATGTAGAAATCGAATTTAGAAAAATCCGTTGGTATGCGGAAGTCATGATTCGGGAGGATGTGAGGAAGATAGAAAAAGCATCGCAGCTGTCTCATATTTTGGAAGTGGTGTTTTGTCAAGACAAAGTGGATGGTAAGCCATTTCTGAGCACAATCTAAATTAGGGAATTTAGAGGAGAATCAAAAGGAAGCGTAAAAGCCTTAAGACTACTTTCTGCTGGATATGATGCATGAGGAATACGGTTGTAAGGAAGGCCTGTAAATTTTATCTGAAAACATGGACTCTCCACAGAAATCCTCTAAATTCAGCATTCATCAAACGCAAACAAATAAATTAATCCCGTGAAAGTTAATGGCGCGATCGGGTCGTTTATTATGTGGTAAGGGAGATTGCCGAGTTATTTCGGTGACCGAATCGGAATAAATTCCCCTACAATGACAGCTTAACGACGAGCTCCGTAAAGTCCCTCTAACACCCTGGCGACAGTCATGTGTATGGGTTAGCATGCCATAACTGCACTTAATTATCTATGATATGTGTATCTATGTGACTGACACTATAAAAATGTGATACACCGCCAGTCGTAAGTGGGGGGGGGGTTGTTTCGCCATAAGCCGCCGTAAGCGCCTATCAAACACATGCCGAGCGAGAGACGAACACTTCCTATTCGATACGTATGTGTCGTAGAAGAGCAGCAAATAGCCATCATACAATAAAACGCGCCACTAACAAAGTAAAATGGATAGTTAAAAAGTTTTATAAGGCCGCGCGATGCGCGTCGGTCGCCGTTGTGCAAGCCGGTCAACCGCGACCACGCCCCCGTCATGGACCCGCCTTGCGGCTACCGTAACCGACCAATCAATGTGGAGCACCCACTGCGAGGCCCGCCCATCGCTAAAGGCGGCGGCGTGCGACCGCCACCAGCTTTGCGCCGATGAAATGGTCGTAATGCAACTATATACTATATATATGGCTTTGACGGCGGTATAACTAAGTGGTTTTGATGGGCGGATGGTTCAGCTGCCTACGGGTGGTCACGGGAGGTCGGAGATTTGGGCGCTGAAGGTTCCACAGGACCAAATTCATGGTTGCTGGTGTCCGACCTCCTTCCCAATCTACAACTTCAGCAACAACCAGAAATCAGGGATAATCATCTTTTACTGATCTTCCCGCGATCTTGGAATGATCCAAAGCTCAAGAAAAGTCTATGAACCTTCAGAAACCTTTCGGCCTGAGAAGTCTATGAACCTTCAGAAACCTTTCGGCCTTCCAAATCTCTCAACAAATCTTTCCCTATCCCCCCATTTCACCCAGTTTTTCAATGAAGCATTCGTAAAGTATGTGTACGTATATTACTCAGAGCTACGGGTGTGTGTGTGCGTATGAGCGTGAGTCTCACTGGTGGGGTTTATGACCGATGCGTGGGGATCGTAACCTTCAACTGAGAAAACACACACACGCACCCGCACACGTACACGCACATCGACTGACTGACAGGAATTACCCTGGCCTTTCACAGTCACTTCTTCCACGATTTTTTTTTGCCAGCCCTTCTTCGTTAATTAATCCTCAATTTTCGTTCGTTTCTTATTTCTCAGACATGTACATCAAAGCGATGCCGACGTCTCTATCACGTGATATTTGCTCAGTGATTCAAAAAAATGAAAAAAGAAGGATGAAATTACTGTGGACTTAAAAGTACGGAAAAGTGCAGACATAGCAACGGCCATGTGATGCCATGGCAGGCTAGAAGGGTACGTGTGGTATATTACGTGATGGATTGATTAAAATGGAAGATTTACTGCTGCCACGCCGCGCTTATGAAGCATAGTTGATTGAAGTTCTGGATACTGAATCAATTTGATAGGATAATAAAGAAATAATTCATTGAGTTCAAAAAAAAAAATCAGTGGGTATTCAGGCGAATTTATAAAAAGTTCGAACAAGCTCGTAAAGTTTTGTAATTATTAGGTTGGAACATAATTTCTGTCACACTTTTTGTTTTCCTTGGGGAAAACTGTGGAAGCTTCGAGAGCATTTGGTAGTGGGGGGTATATGAAGCGTCTGAAAAGGGCTTCTGAATAGCACATTCATATTCTCTACGGCTTCAACTAGCAGTGAATTTACGGCAATTTCGCGAAAGGTGCGAAATTCACGAACACCGCCTCGGTTCCTCAGCATGCGAGGCCACTAACAAAATTAACCAGTCGATGGACCCAGGTACTGTCTCTCATATGGCGGCAGCCCGATCGCTCGATCGGCTCAAATTGGAACAGGAAAAATTTCAAAAAATTGCATTGAGAAAAAAACTTTTTTTTGAAGATTTTCAAAAAAATAGGAAACTGTTACCATCCAACACGACAGCCACTGCCGATTCCTACTGCAGGCAATTGGACACCGGAGCGGCAAAACTTACCGGAAAAATGGACCAAGACCTCTTCCTCCACGATAACGCTCACCCACATGTGGCAAAGTTGGCGTGTCAAAGGATCCAAGACCTTGTTAAACGAAGCTCCCCCGTCCACCGTAATCTCCGGACATGGCCCCAACTGACTACCACCTATTCCGATCTCTGAGCCACTTCCTCGATGGACGGCAGTTCAAAGATGACGATGATCTCAAATCGGCCTCCAGACTTTCTTCGACCAGAAATCTCCAGACTTCTATAAGCAAGGCATCTATAATCTCCCTATTCGTTGGCAATATATTGTTGATCATAATGGTGCATATTTTGTTGGTTGAAGTTAGACACAAATAAAGAAAAATAAATTTGAAATTTTTTGTCATTGTGTGACAGAAATTATGTTCCAACCTAATAGAATGACGTATATCATTTCACCAAAAAGATTTTTGCTAAATGTTCAAGATTTTTGAAATCGTAAACGGGTTGAGAGATCAAAAAGTCACACTCACCATTCCTCTAAAATGATTTTTGCTGAACGTTTTAGGTTTTTTGAAATCGTAAACGGGTTGAGAGGTTCAAAAGTCACATCGGTTTTCTTTATAGTTTCATCACAATTGCTTATTAAATACAGAATCATCTTATAGCACGAAAATATTAGAATATGACTAACTAAAGTACAGTGAAATGGATTTTTTTGAACAGTCTTAGAAACAAAGTAAAAGCAAAATGTACGAGTTTACACTGAAACCAGTATTAAAATCCTCAGTATACTGTAATGAAGATTTGAAGATTTTGAATAGCATAGAGCTAAATATATGAATTATATAACGGTCTTTGTGAGGCAACATAGCCGAGTTTTCCTACTATGCCCTTGCTATGTGATGAACCTTATCTGAATGTGATTGCTATTCCGAAATTGTCTACCACTAACCATAATTATTAAAAAATTAAAATTCGATAAGATGAAAAATTGAATATTGAGTGGAATTGTCCCATAAGATTCCCTGAACCGTTCGACAATTTTAACAGCAGAAGCCTCACACCTTTTGCTTCGAATACTGAAGAAACTTCATTGCAATGCAGTTATTCTTCTTAGCAAGGATTCTCAGGCAACTATGATCCGTTGTTGTTTATCTATCATTCATTTTGTTGATATCACTACACACTTTGTAAGTAAGGGTCTACCCAATAGAAATATTGGGTTGGGGAATAAGTCCTTGCGGTTTTTTTCAACCCCGTTTTTCACATTGTTCTCTTTATCTCTCGACAAAGCTTATACATGATTTCGATAGAGCTTTTTTTGCTCTATAAAATGACGCTATCGGTTTTTCGAACCTTCGACTACCTAGTCATAAGGTTTGGAAATGCATAAGGTTTGGAAATGAAGTAAGCTGAAGGCAAAAAATTGGCACTTGCGCACCTCATCTTTCTCGTCTGCCATCGAGATCAAAAAATGTGTGTATACTAAATGTGTTTCGATAGAGCTTTTTCAGCTCTACAGAACGGTACTACCTATTATTCAAATCGCTCAACTTTTTGCTGTTTTTGAGACTCAGAAATGCAGTACTCGCAAAAGTGTGCACTTTGGTTATCTTCTCTTCCTCGCCTACGATCGAGATTGGAGAGGATGTGCATATATGCATCGATAGAGCTATTTTGGCTCTACGAGATGATACCATTCTTCTTTTGTATCCTCTCATTTTTTAGCATGTAGGGATAAGCTTCCATCTGTTTTTCAATTTGAAAATTGCATGATGAGCATGAATTCTTTGGCAGAGTGCTCTGTAGATTATTTGAAAGTCAACGAAATCGAGCATGTTCGTTACATGGTGTCAAAAATGCTCGATTTCGTCGACTTTTAAATGATCTAAAAAATGTCAAAAATTTATTCAAACAAAAACCGTAAACACCATCTTGTAGAGCGGAAAGCTCTATCGAATGATACAGAGCACTCTGCCAAAGAATGCCAAAGAATTCATGCTCATCATGCAATTTTCAGATTGAAAAACAGGTGGAAGCTTATCCCTACATGCTAAAAAATGAGAGGATACAAAAGAAGAATGGTATCATCTCGTAGAGCAAAAAGAGCTCTATCGAATGTATATATGCACATCCTCTCCAATCTCGATCGTAGGCGAGGAAGAGAAGATAACCAAAGTGCACGCTTTTGCGAGTACTGCATTTCTGAGTCTCAAAAACAGCAAAAAGTTGAGCGATTTCAATAATAGGTAGTACCGTTCCGTAGAGCGGAATAAGCTCTATCGAAACGTATACACATACATTTTTTGATCTCGATGGCAGACGAGAAAGATGAGGTGCGCAAGTGCCAATTTTTTGCCTTCAGCTTACTTCATTTCCAAACCTTATGAATACTAGGTAGTCGAAGGTATCGAAAAACCGATAGCAGAATTTTATAGAGCAAAAAAAGCTCTATCGGAATTATGTATAGGCTTTGTCGAGAGATAAAGGAAACAATGTGAAAAACGGGGTTGAAAAAAACCGCAAGGACTTATTCCCCAACCCAATACATATAACAAAGTGGACTGACTAGCGATATTTCATTGCCAGCATTAAACCGGTTCTATAGCTATCACTGCAACAAATGTAATGTAATTGATGACAGATTATAGGGAGACTTGAGGCAAAAAACAAGTAAAAAACAAAAAATGAAATTTATCTGTGAAACTTTTCTAGAATCTGCTCATGCGTAGGGATGTTGCTTGTGAATACGAGGAGGGGGCATTTCAGAAGAGAACGCACACGAAACCAAAGAATAGCTCAATGAGAACAAACCACTAAAGTTGTACGACCGGTATCAAGCTATTCATGAGTCATTATGTACAGTAGCGCTCAAAAGTCTTCGGCCAAAAATTTTTTGTCATAACTTTTTTTCTACTTGACCAAATTTGACAAAATTTTAATATGTGATACCTGAACCTATTGCCGACATTTCCTTCTACTTGAGCGCCGCTTGCCACTTTTCATGATTTTTTACAAGAATTAACTACAAGACCACCCAGAAAAAAGTAAAAGGCTTGGTCAAGAAAAACGGCTTTCTATACAAAAACAAAAAGAGCAAGCCTCAAAGAACATTATATTCTGTAGAAAAACCACGACTTTTGATGACAGCGGCACAGCGGGACGACATAGCGATGGCACTCCAAAAACAAAAAATTTCATATAACTACGTAACCTACACCGTTGAGCGCCAATATAGTATATTAAGTATGCAGTGTCTCCAAGTACAACATACTGAAATTTCTCTCAGATCGGTGCAGTTGCAAAAAAGTTACAAGGGAAAAACCTAAGTGAAAGACCATTTCGCCGAAGACTTTTGAGCGCTACTGTAGGTGTGAATCCTCCGTGGTGTGTGAACCAACCACTCCTGGTACTCGCTTCTTGTGATTGGAAAGCACATTAGCTTGCTGGGCTTTTTATGTACTGTATAGACCCACATTCAAAAGACGATTCAAATGCGTGGCGCACCCTGGTGGTCCTTAGGGTGTGACAACAAATGAATAACACCACCCTTTAGATGATAAAGCGGACACATAAAAGTTCATTATGCGGATTCAATGTGGTCAAGAAACCTATTCAGATGAATCAGAAGGAATGCACTTCCACGAATAGCCATGAAGATCAGGGCAGGAACTTCAAAGACACTTTATGAGAGTTCAAGGTGCTACCGATTACTGGATAAAAGCATAATACGTGGCGCATCCTTGCGAGTCAGTGCGAAATTATGACAAAAAGTGTATGTAATGCCGTTCTTTAAATGGCGAATCAAATAAATCATTGATCAATTTGAATCTGAAAAAAGTCCAAAAAACAGTATCGGTTGCACAGGTCGGCACGTGTGTATGTGTTTGTGTATATGGTAATGTAATCAAGATTGTCACATAAGATACGGTGAAGCGGTGGACTTTCGGCTCGATAGCATGATCAAAGCATTAGCCGACGCTTGAACACACAAACATATGCCTATGGAACACTTTAATAGGATCATCAGATTAGATGAATCTTAGCACCTGGTGCTACCAAATCATGATCATGACCTCAACCAATACTACTCAATCAGCACACCGCCACCGCTTTCAGCTCTCACCGCACTCCATCTTGTCCGTTCTATAGGACCTGACCTCAATCACATGTTCAAGTGTGAAGACTTTCAAGCATACCCATATACATACAATGTACAAGGTCTACATACATATGTGAATTATCGATTAAATTCTACAATTATAGTTATTTTTGATTTGTGATGACTGCTGTTTATCGCCGTAGCTCGCGATGCGAAAGTTACTACAAGAATGCTGAGTTATGGGCAAAAGCTTCGGTGTCGGACGGGACTCGAACCCGCACTTCATCCTTTCCAGGGATATGTGCTAATCCATTACACTACCGACACCCCTTTAACCTCAGCTCAGCTTTTGAATGGCATATTTACCATAGCATATACGCCATAGATACGAAAGATTGGATATTAGTTAAAATTACAATGTCATAGTTATATTGAGAGAAACTAACTGAATTATCGTAAATGAGTTTTTAACATGTGGAATATATTTCTTTTTTTCCTGTGAGTTATACCTGATTCCCTCTACACCTCACCTGCATTTCAAACGATGTCACATTTTCCGTAATGACTAAGTGACTGAATAAATAAGCAAGTAGTGATCAATCTTCACCGAACTTTGACCAATACATAAAAAATAAGAACTTGGAATCCGTTTCAATCATCTGAAAAAAATCGAATACGGTATTTCTCTGAATACTCTGTATCTTCTCTCTGTATCTCTCGAGGATTAATATCTGAAACATCGCTCATAACTAGTAAATGATATTGCAAAGAATAAGAAAAATGAGCTTAAAAATAATTAAACTTATTAAAGATTTTAAAAATTGCAGGAAAGATTCAAACGACAAATGGATAAAGCATCACAGCAGTCATGAAGAAAAAGGCGAATTCGTGCAAAGGGAAGAGGACTGAAGACGAGCATTTCGAGCAACTATGTGCGTAACTTGATAAGCTGGTAAAGTGAAAGGACGACGTAGAGGTACAGTAACGGCTGTCAGCGCTGCAAAGGTCCTACGTAATTCGCATTCACACAATTTTTTTAGAAATTTGAACCCTTCATCTCCACCCACCACTTCCACAGATTTAAACTTGGTGCTTTATCGTGTGAACAGAACCGGGTTTAGGTATCGTCCACAAGCCGCCGTCAAGCTTCGCAATTTTGCAATTTTGCTATTTTGCGGCATCGCGCTCTCGCCTGACGGCGACTTTAGTGGGTAGCTCCTAATATAGAATCCCAAGGTTGACGTCCTATGCTTTTCACAAATTAGTTACCTGCTGGTGGCTGTCGATTATAGGAGCAACAGCACTGTCTCACATTCTTGAGGTATGCTGCAACCTGATAACTTCAGATGGGATCGGATGTAAGGCTCAACCCAAGGGATCACTATAGTCTGATAGTGTATGAGTAAAGACTGCAGAGAAAATAGAGGGGAAAGTTTAAATTTGAGTAAATTTATGATACAAAAGGCTCCTTCTGCTAGGAACTTCAATGAAATTCGCCTACCACTTTCCCAGTCTTCGAAAGAAACGAATAACAACTGGCCAAGTTCCCACACATTGCCAGAAAGCTTTTTTATAACCTGTCGATTCGATTCTCACTTGCATATTATGGCATAAATCGTGGTTTTTTCCACATTTTCGCGCATTCGAAGGTACTTAGCCGTATGTGGCTGGTGGTGATAAATCGCCAACTTAATGACCAACTGCGACGTTGACACGTACTCTCATTCACTTATGGCTCCACACACACATATCATAGAAACTTAGAAGGGACACTCGAAGAGTCTGATCTAAATAAATAACAATAAACAAGTTTAAGGTCAAGCAGACCTTATTTATTGAATCACTTATTCAATAAGAATAACTACAATAACGAGTGAAAATAGAATTTGTATCGAAAAGGTGTTGATGGAGAAATGACAAATGGCTTTACTACGATAAGCATAGTTCGGTGATCCCGTGCTGGATCAGTGCCCCTATAAACTTTGGTCGAAAGCCAATTTCTTAGCTGCTAGCATTTTTGTCTATCGGTAATCATTGGGTACGAATGGGCCACGCCAATGGCTTTCGTCCATTATCACAGACTCAGTACTCGATGAGTAGCTCAGCCTTAATATCTTTATATTAATACAAGTAAGATGCAAAGCTATACATTCAGTTTGACACATGAGAGTACGTTGGTCAAGAACGAGTTTCAATGCCACTACACTTCTGAAAAGAGATGAACGCACGAGCGCCTCAGCGTTTACATTTAACATAGGGTAGTCGTTCGAAAGGAGAAAAGTTCCCCATCAAAAAAGTTTCCACAAAGTGTTTTCTACTTGCAATCAAAGCCCACACATCTGGCACATCTACGTGTTCCTAAGGTAATTTCAACGCTGTCGAAGTAACCGACACCGAGCAATAAACTGACACGCGGCCGTCGAAAGTTTGCGGTTTTTCGTTACTGGACAGAAGCCATTTGAAAACTACAAAGACCTCATCGGTCATCTGCCTCACAGTGAAGTTCGAGCTAAACCCCGGGTGTGTACCCTTATGTCAGGATTTAACACCCGGCATGTCGCAAGCGAAGCAATGAGGACGAGCTTAAGGCGCCATGTTGTTGAGTCCCGGAGCTATTACAAGTCAACTGCGTATCGCGCCCCTAGCATTATCGTGTAATCGTTCTGAGATTCAACTACCGCGACGCTCATAGCTCGTACACACTGCGTCGCACGCCCCTCGTCGTCATGCGATATCCTGACATAAGGGTACACACCCTAAGCCCCATAGGCTCTCTGTATGCAAAAGTAAGGTGCTAAAGTTCCAAAATTAGTGTTATCTACAAGTTCCCGTGAGTTGGGAAGATCTAACAATAAAATTAAGTTATAAATATGAAATTAAACAAGTATTAGTACACTATTATTAAATAAACTAAGTAAAATAAACTACTTGAACAGAAATATTAGGTTGTCGGGAAAGTTCTTTCGTTTTTTAAAACTTGCTTTTTTCCCTCAAAACTGCTTTCCAGAAGTTTCTTCTGTACATATATATGTAGTACAAGTTCTCACGCATCTATATGTATTGTTGTCTTCCATCTCCCGGATAACCCTTTTCGGCAAAATAAACATATCAAAGGTCAACCTCATTTTCAATACAAAAATTATAAAAATTTTTTTCTTTGAATGGCGTTAGACAGGGAAAGGAAAAAGTGGTATTCTGATGGAGCAAGATCAGGGCTATAAGGTGGATGGGGTAGCAATTTTTATCCAAGCTCGAGAATTTTTTGGCGAGTCATTTTTTCAACAGTGGTAAAAAAATTTTTAATTTTTTAAAAAAAAAAACTTTTGAGCTCGGATAAAAATTGCTGCCTTAGAGCCCTGACCTTGCTCCATCGGATTATTACCTTTTCCTTTCCCTGTCTAACGCCATTCAAAGAAAAAAATTGGAATTGAAAATGAGGTGACTTTTGATATTTTTATTTTGCCGAAAAGGGTTATCCGGGAGATAGAAGACAACAATACCTATAGATGCGTGAGAACTTGTACTACATATATATGTACAGAAGAAATTTCTGGAAAGCAGTTTTGAGGGAAAAAAGCAAGTTTTAAAAACGAAAGAACTTTCCCGACAACCTAATATATGGTGTCCGATTAACAGATGAGAAAAACTAGAAGCCATGTGATTACCACATGTTCGTTTCATAGGAAAATGAAAACAACGGTTAGGAATGAACGTCAGTCATTCATTGCAGCTGTCGTTTCAATTTTTCTATTATTTTTTTTACTTCATCATGGACCCGCAATTAGGCCAACCCTATTCGATGTGCAACCCCTTCATTGTTTCAATAATTTCCGAAAATATGTTACGTATTCCCAGCAAAAATACAATTTGCGTCAGTGATGTCACCATTCAAATTAACAACTTGGTAATGCATAAGTCAATTGCGGTCAACTTGTCGCCCATTTGACACTCAAACAAGAGAAAACTTGCGGAATTGATACTGTAAAGTTGAAGAACTTCAGAAAATCGCCATGTCACCTTCGAAAAACTGAAAACCACTCCACCAGCAGGGTAATGCAAAGCAATTGAGTAGTAAACTACCGTATGGCAACCTGGGAAAATCAGGGAATGAAACTGAAATGTAAGGACACAGCTGTGATTGGAGCGACTTAGCTGGATTTGCAGAAACCAGTTACTGAAGATGGGTGAGAGAGAAGGTGACACTCTATCCAATTTTTGAGAGTGTTCTTACTTGATAGGCGAGCACCGTCAGGATGATATCTGTGGAGCTACAGAAGGGCACAGATGGAAGAGAAAGAGGTCACGAAAGGGAATGGATAAAAATTGAAGATCTGTGCTTGAAAAGGGGCAGCAATCATGAAATTGTCTGATGGAATGGGGTTCCAGAGTGCTTTGTACCGTTTTTAAATTGTTGTATAATACTGCTACTGTATTAGAATTACTTGGACGGTAGAATTATGGGGATGTACACAAATTCAGTGACAACATGTTTAGACACCTTGTTTGTCTTTCAAACAAGGATAGGGTTGCTAAAAAATTCTTTGAATGGCTTAGAATCCTTATACTGCAGAATGAAAAGAAAATGCTCGAGCTCCCAGTAAAATATGCATTTCCACAACGAAGTACAGACGGAGTTGCTAAAGAATGGAGCACCTCGCCACCACTGGATGTCTTCAGGTCTCATTCAAAGGAACCGGGAGGGGTCGTGAGAAAAAGGAAGGTGGGAAGAAATGATCGTTTTGAAGGGAACATTCGAGGTAAAAAGCGATCATTGGCAGAGAAATCCGGATTTAAGAACGCGACGTGGTTGTCTATATCCGCATCTTCGAACCGCAAGAACACCTTTCCGAGTTACTTGCTGGCGGAGATGTCATTTGTTGTATCGTCGGGTGTATCTAATTTATTCATGATGATGTGAAATAAGTGAAACATCAAGCAGCAGCAATCAAGTGAAACAATGAATGAGAGGATAAGCGAAAGAGAAAAAAGGTGTCCGTGGTGAAAAAAATCCAGTGAATTCATAGTCGACGTCTCAGCAAAGTGTCGTGTGCAATGTCTGCAACCTAACGAGCTGTAAGCGTTACGGCAGTTTTTACCGTAAGTAGAATTATTGTCACCTCCCGGTGTCTTTAAGGATATCTGCAACTCTTCGCCTGACAGCTCGCTCGATTTGATATTAACCAAGATTCTATTCGATATGGGTATCGTAACAGTTGTTACAAGTATGCTGAGTTATGGGCAAAAACTTCGGTCTCGAACGGACTCGAACCCGCACTTCATGCTCTCCGGGCATATAAGCTAATCTATCATATGTCCGAAAAGCATGGAGTGCGAGTACGAGTCCTTCCAAAACCGAAGCTTTTGCTCATAACTCAGAACTCAGCATACTTGTAGCAACTTTACCATCACGGGCTGCGGCGAAAATCAGCAACTATCAAAAATCAAAAATATCGTAACACTGCTTTGAAGCCTTTTCAGTAGACCACAACATCCACATTTACTTGTAAATCTGTACAGAGCATTTAGACTACATCCATATGGTTACAAGCCCCAGTAAACGTTTCCTTGAGGGTCCGAAATTGTGGGAACAGGACATGTTCACTGTAACTAGTAAATATGTGATTCCCTGAAGCGGAACATCCCACGTTTTGCGAGGTACACGGAAACGTGCACAGACGAGCTACACGCGTCGCGATTGCTGCGACCACGAGGAATAATGAACGAAAAGGTTTGCCGCCGTCTCAGTTCTTAGAACTATTCAAAAAACACTCCTCACCGGCAATCAGTTCATTGTTCTTGACTAAAAGTGCCGGCCGCCACCGCCGCACCGTCGAGGGGTTAATGATGGAAACGGTGGGAACAATCACCGATCATGTGCTTTTCCTGAGCATACATATGTACTTGGATCATTTAAGGGGCAAATCATAACCCTGTACCAGAGTCAACCACGGGTTTGAACAATCATCAATGGAATCGTATTCTTTAGAGACACATTTGGGCCTTGGGACGGTGAGGTGATCTCCAAAAAATTGCTTCAACTGAAAATTTATTTTTACCAGCTGAGGCCTTTCAAGGAGAAACTCTAGTACACGAAGAACATAGCCATGGAACGGATGGGGTCGTATAATCGCGGACGGCTGGAGGAAGGGGAAGTATTCCTCGAAATTCTTACGCAACCCAACATTTGACCCTGCTCTGATCTATTTCCTTACATTTTTGCGCGAAAAATGCACGTGTACAGAAATTATTCTAATTCAGTTAAATAAATGTAGAGTGGACCGAGAACTACGAGATCTGGTAACACATTTAAGGACGAAAGATATGCAGCAACTACTTCTTTCTTTCGACAATAACGATCAGCTCGACAAGTATTAACTGAATTTTAGAGACTGTAAGAATTGGACTGTTTACAGAGAACATCTATAATATAAATAAAAGCAAAGTAGCGAGAAAAAAGAGATGGAAGAATAAAATAGTATGAAATGGTCAAACAGGCTCTTTGAAACCGTCAACCACTAACCAGCATCGTTTTCTCTTGAGACTTTGTGAAGACTCTTCAATCCCATTGATTAATACAACAAAATTTTTTTTAGGATTGCGTGTTCGCATGTCGAGTCATTTTGCTCTTCTGGACTGATGGCATGCCTACATACGTGTGTCTGAGTAAATAAATAAATAAAAACAAATAGTTAAGTCCAGGATCCATACCGTATCCATGTGGCCGGGTGAGTGCAAGCCAATCCTCTCATCAGAGAACGAATAAAAAAATTAGAAGGAAACCCAAAACCCCTTTTTCACAAGACTTGTCCCGTAGGGTTTTTCAAAAAACAATCGATAATTGATCAGATGACGAGGATCAAGCAATGATTGCTCAACTGTATCCATCGAGAAACGAAACAGCAGAATTATTACCGTCACAAATTACACCAAATCGTAGCACATTTCATTCGATGTACTATGAAAACCACTGCAGAGCGGCACGATCAAAGACGCGTGTTTACCAACAAAAACCCACAGAGCAAATAGCCTTCCGCTCTTTCAAATTAACCAGCCGCTTGGAATCTGTATTGATCATTTCCGCAGCACAAGCTGACAAGGATTTGTATGCAAATGACTCTTTTTGTTTCGAAAAAAATGTCTTCATATACAACCTTTTTGATCGATCTGTTGGCCATTTTTGGCTATTCCTGACCCCCTCCCCTATTTTTTCAACGATGTGCTGCGGTGAAAATTTATTACCATTCCTGCAATAATATTAGGATGGTGGAGTGTTGGCATGCCGTTGATCACACACGCGTGCGCTTCATCATGTATACACTCGGAATTGATAGCTTATCAGACCAAATCGATATCTCGCCGAGGGATACGGTAGACGGGGCCGCGATTACGCAGGTGCGTATATATAGGCGTGCTATAATAAGCAATTTATGATATGCTCTGGATAAAAGCACCCAAGATACGGAATATTCATAGTGACAAAGTGATGGTTATTCATAGGCAGTTCCTGGTTGGCTAGGATAAGCCATGCAGCGGCCTTTGGAGAGAAATCAACAATGGTGGATTTGAAAAAGGACTGTCTATAAATGAGTTTTGATCATGTGTGTTTGTGAGCGTTATCTATCTGCTGTAGCTGCTGCTGGTGCTGCTGCTAGTGATGATGCTGCCCCTCTGTGGCGGATGGCTTCCCGTGTGTGTGTCGGTCTTGTGGGCCACACTGATAGGAATTCACCCATCGCGATTTCTTTTGATGTTGCCGACGCACACATTGCAAATGGTTGTAAATTATGGATCCACATACAGACATACATTTTTATGGTCTTTTGACTCAATTGATTGATATCGATCACCGACTGTTACAGCAGCAGCAGGAAGTAGTGAGGATGGGACCAGAGGAAGATGAACTCCCACGAGGGATTACATGGAACGAAGGGATTCGACTGAGAAAATCTATCCAAGTTTTGTTATAGATGCTTAATTATCAGATTATTTAATTGGTGGTTATAAAAAATTGCCGGATTCTAAAGAAGTGCTACCGTATTTATAGTGTAATAAACTGGAAATTGCTATATTTGTACAATTTTCACCACACTACGCTTTTCGCCGTCTCAGATAGGAGAATGAGTCATTTTACTGTTTTTCTCCTATTGATCGCCATTCTTATGGTAAGATGGCCTTATGCGTAGGCAATCCTCCAGAAGTATGTTGCACGAATCCTCGGACTCCTGCTACACGTTTCTGGACCATCCGGCCTCTTCTAGAAGCTTCTGGTCGCATGAAAATACTATTCTGGTGATCAACTTCAACCATTCAAAGCTGTTTCTCTTTTGAATCCTTCCTTTTACTTTTTCAGCTATCTCTCGCTACAAATGCTTGATGTTTTGAGTATTCAATTGGTAGATATAAAAATTGCTGGATGTCAAAGAAGTGCCACAGCTGGAAATTGTTATATTTGTACAATTTTCACCACACTACGCTTTTCGCCGTCTCAGATAGGAGAATGAGTCATTTTACTGTTTTTCTCCTATTGATCGCCATTCTTATGGTAAGATGGCCTTATGCGTAGGCAATCCTCCAGAAGTATATTGCACGAATCCTCGGACTCCTGCTACACGTTTCTGGACCATCCGGCCTCTTCTAGAAGCTTCTGGTCGCATGAAAATACTATTCTGGTGATCAACTTCAACCATTCAAAGCTGTTTCTCTTTTGAATCCTTCCTTTTACTTTTTCAGCTATCTCTCGCTACAAATGCTTGATGTTTTGAGTATTCAATTGGTAGATATAAAAATTGCTGGTGTCAAAGAAGTGCCACAGCTGGAATTTGTTATATTTGTACAAGTTTTACCTCACTATATGTAATTTTTCACTGTTTTTAAAGGGGGTCAGTCCTATTTATTATTTATCATAGTATTATTCTATAAAACACATTCATGTACACGAAAAATCAGGAGCTTTTTAAGTATTTACAAAAATAATGGCAAAACATGATTACACAGCTCAAGTCTCCAAACTCCCTTTTCATACGATCTCTACAATTTTAATGAGCCAATGAAAAATTCAATGAATAGGTATCTGTAAGATATAACTCATAGTTCCTCCCTTGACTTCGCAATTACTACTCGTTTCTTCAAAATTTGCAGTGAAGATCAAAGTGTTAATCTGATTACTGATCAGTGGTCAACTAGTAATCTAATCAGGGTATGTCATTTGAGATTGGTTTTGACGAAGCTGCCGAATTTCTTCGAAATTCCAAGAAAAATCGAATGCATGGCTCACCGAGATGGTTTGATTCTATCTGAGCTTGATTCCTTACACCATTCCGAAATTTTTACTGATATTTTCAACTTGTTTCCTCATCCATTATTGCTACTTGAGTAATGCTTATGATGGCACGGGACCCACTCCCCCCCCAACCTTCCAGGGTAGCATTCTCTTTCAAAATGTTTATAGATATGAAATTTAGTTTTTCAATAACTCCATGAAATCGTCTGTCAGAGAGCCATAACGCTTAGATAATATTACGATGAAAGTTGGGGGAAACCTCTAAGAACTATGCAAAATGACGAAAAAAGAAAGAAAATTACTAACCATAACATATTCATAAAAAAAAGCTGGTCGAATACAGCCCACTTATGGGATATCTGGTATACCATAATTACAGAAAAATGTGCAGCAGAGCAGTGTGCTCTACCAGTTCTCTATTGCACATTCCGAATCTTATTACAAATTTGAATATGATAATGTATAAATACTTGCATTACATAGTATTATATTGTATTATTGTGTATATAATACAATAAATTTGAATATAATAATATAACATGTCCTGGCTCCGTTACACACCCATATCCGCTGGCCTATTTTCGGTTCTGGCTTTTTGATGCTTTCCTCTCTTCTTTACTTTGTCTTGCTCCTTTTTTCTTTTTTTGTTTTTCTTTTTTTTGTTTTTAGGAATGCGTGTTTCAATGATTTGCTTCTCTGAACATGAATAAACGAGTAAATAAATAAAAGATATATAATATTGAGTCGACTAGTGGGATATGCCCGAGAAATGTTGATGATTACGGTAATACTATCAAGCTATTTGGTAGAGTGGTGTTGGTGTATTCACCCTGTTGGTGTATAGTAGTGGTTGGTGTTCACACCATACGACACCAAGCGTTGTGGCCTTTGAAAGAGATGATGCATGATTGTTTGCCAAAAGGTGATTGAGTAATGACAACGTTTACCAAGAGCGTGCGCCCAGATTAGGGGGCTGATCAGTGAAGGGCTCCTTTTTCTCGCTCCGCCAACACCTTTACGAACTTTGCTCAAGGGATTAAAGTAACGAGATAACACACGCCGCTCAACGGCCAACCGCGGTCGCCGATGACGGTTACGGGAGGAGACACGGATTTTCAAATAGTGCCAGGGATTCCGAATAGTAAGGTCAGCTAGCAGCAAGAGGCATCTCCAAAAGGCTGATTCACGAATAATTGGGTCAAAACGGATCCTAAAGCATGAAAAGGAGCAAAAATTGTCAGATATGACAACTCATAGATAAAGAATCTCATAATATCTATTTAGCTATAATTAGCCATGGTATTCAATTGTGGAAAAATCCAATCATCGATCAGCATTATCGATTTCTTGCCAGATGAGTGACGACAAAACGTTATCTATACAAGCTTAAGTAGGGCAATTTTCTGCCTTTCAAAGCACCGAGTGTAACGATAAAGACATAAACGTGGATCTAGTTATCATCACCTCCCATATAATTATATGGTCGTCCTACTGGCAAAATAATGCCCAAAACTGTGAAAAAACAGCAAATCTTCTAGGAAACGTGCTATGCAATCCCGTTACGCATTTGATAGTGTTCATAAGGCTGATACTGGTACAACGAAACGAGGCGGCCGAAACTCCGAGGGAACTGCAAGTGGAAATCCTTTCCAAAAATGATTTATAGAATATGTGGCTCTCGGAAACGCCGAGCGTTCCTTATGCATTACAGAAAATAGTATTCATAGCGATCCATTCTATGCGAAGGATCGAGGGATGAAGTCACCGCACAAGCCACCGGTTTTATCTCTCTTCAAGACTCTTCCTCAAATGACGGAGTTGGCACGTCTAGAGGTGCAACACAGTCTATCTATGGCAGTTGAGCAAGACAATGGCTCATTTCAAGGAATTCGCAAGACGGAACCATTTCTGATCCGTCGGTGTGTGCAAGCAGGGAAAGCGCTTATTGTTTTTTTTTTGTGAGCCGGAGCCATTGAGCCCAACGTTCCGGAGCTCCAGTACTCTTTCATCTGCTGGAAATACATTTAGCAGAGGGATACAGTAACTCTTCGAGAGGATCGTATCATGACCCTATCAAGGGGGTTACTACAAGGATGCTGGGTTTAGGGCAGAAGCTTCGGTGTCAAACGGGACTCAAACCATTGTAGTCACTTTCGGATCGCGGGCTGCAGCGATAATCAGCAGCTATCAAAGATCACAAAATATCAAAATCCTATCAAGAGGGATCGCCACTGATTTCTTCGACACCGAGAAACTCTGGAACAAGAGCTTCAATCTCGCAATATACCGTAAAATTGCATTGTTGATTACCAAATGGACAATAAACACTATTGGCGCTTTCAGTCACTCTAGTGGTTGCTCCCTGTAGTCTTTTCATTTACCAAAGGCAACGTTGAAGAAGTCGCACAAAAAATGGAACAAATATGTCGTATGGAATGCGTAGTGTTCCCTTCCACTCCTTGTCTACGTTTATCTGTATCATTTTTTATTTGAAATAGCCCCGTCCAGGCCGCACTATCGGCGGACCGACGGGGCCGCCATGGTGTCGCACCTCGTTCAGTCGGCAACATGAAAAGAATCGCAGTATCAGTAGTGACGCCGAGGAGCCACACTATCAGTCAAACAGCCTCTCTTGCGTCGCCTTCTAGACTAACACCCCGAAAACATCTTAAGTCAGGGATTATCACACATTCTTTTACGGCAGCCCAAGATTATTGACTGTGTACGGGAAAATAAATCAGAGAAAACGTTATAAATGCATAAAAAAACATAAAAAAATAATGATTTACACATGGGCGTTGAAAAACTCGTCTGGAATACGCCAAGCACTGATTATTCATCGAGAAGTGAGGTGCTTTTTGCATAGTTCAAAGTAGTGGTTTACAGCCAAGAATTTATACTCAACTATGTGTTTCTATGCTTTGCACCGGCATACAGGTCGATCATCTGCCTCCCTCTCCCTCCTCCAGACGCTGTTCTCCGCGCTGAAAGATTCGAGACAGTCTTAAGAATGGGTATAGCAATCTTCAAAGAATGAATCGTGTACTACATATATTGGAAAATGGAGGGGGGGGGGGCATATTCAGGAAATTCTACGATGAAAATCGATTCTCCCTGTGGTGCATCCCCAAAACGATATTGGTGCGCTGAAGCTTCACACTTTTTACTTATGCTTCATTCCGTATACTTTTATCAGATTTCCACTGGTACACGCAGAATAGCGAAAAAAGCGCCACTACACATATTTCAAGGAAAGGATCTCAGTCTAAGGAACCGAATTTCAGCAGTGCATCAAGAAGTAGACCACACGTCTGTCTAATGTCAGGGGTGAGCAGACTGTTCCTTGATTTTATCATGGGTATGAATCGGCAGTGATTTTTTTTCATATGGAGGAGTTCTTGTGGATTCTGTATTGCTATTTAACTATTATTATTGCGTTTAAAGTGGACAGGTAATAAGAGCTTACGCTTACGATCAAGGAAAAACGTCGATGTTGTTTACTTTGATTTCCAGAAAGCATTCGATAAGGTTTCCCATGAAATACTGATGCAAAAGTTGGAATACTTTGGAGTCCATTTTTAACCAAAAATTAGCTCAAAGGATTCTTATCTGACAGGACTTTCCAAGTATGCGTAGGTGACTCGTGCTCCTCAGTTCGCTTGGTGAAAACTGGTGTACCTCAGAGGGGAGTGCTCTCACATATTTTATTCAACATTTACACTGCAGATCTCCCATTCATCATTAAGGACCTTGGAATTTCGTGCAATATTTATGCAGATGATATCAAGATCTACAAGGTGGTACAAGGAAATGATGCTGACCCAAATCTTCAAACAGCCATTAATTTAGTATTAAAATGGGCTGAGGTCAACAATCTCTCGATTTCCACTGAAATCTTGATTTCTCCGGACACTACAAATCGCTAGTAGTTAAAGGTCTCCGTAGAACATTCAATATTCATAAAGTTCTCCGTACCAAAAACCCCGCAATTCTATTGCGAGCGTATGAAACATACGTTCGTCCTATCTTAGAGTGTGGTTCTACAGTTTACTCTCCTTATAAGAGGAAGGATATTTTTGCCCTTGAGGGTGTCCAAAATAACTTTACCCGTAAGCTAATGCTCCGCTGTCTCCATACCAACTACAATGACATACCAAATGGAATTGACAGTAACAAGATACTTGGGTTGAAATCTTTGGCTAATAGGAGAAAGAGTTTCGACCTTCTTATGGCGTATACGATCTATCATGGTATGGTCCATTTGGACATTTCCAATTTTTTCTTAGTCGAAAGTCCAATACAAGGGGAGTATCAGTGAAAATTTCTACTACAACAGCTCGTTCACAGGTCAGGTCAAAGTTTTTCTCGGAGAGGGTGCGCACCACTTTTAATTCTTTCCTGCGCTCTAATGACATCTCAGTGAAGTATGGTGTCTTCAAAAGGACTGCAGAAAAATTTATATAATTTTATAGTTTTGAAACCATTTGTTGTTGTTGTATCCACTTCGTTTCTTTAGGCATTTTATTTGTATGTGTGTTTTACCTGTTCTCAACACATGCAATATGGCATGTCCATCAATAAATAAATAAACTGTTACCATCATGGCGGTCATCGGCCTTAGTGTAAGGCTATAGTCAGCGAAATAATCGACAGGCCTTCCCAAGATGCGAGGGGGCAGGGGGGAGGGGGTCAAAGGTTCGATTCCTTCAAGTTCCGATCCGCTCCTAACGGAGCTCTGCGTTGATAGCAACACTAGTTATATGGTGGAACACAGCGATACTTCCGTCCAAGTGTGCAGAGAAAGGATGGCGCTGCTAGTGAAACCCTTATCACGTCGTCAGAATCGGTTACGGGTCTTAAAATAGAGTTATGTTTTGAAAAGTGTATAAATTAAGAGCTTCATGTGCTTCCTGGTTATATTTTACTCATCCTTTTCACAATATGGGTGGTTTAAAATCAAGGGGTGTTGTTCAGATTCAAGAGGTCCACTCACTGAATTGCGTTCAGATAGGATCCTTCGCTGCATGAATATGCCTCCCCTACCGGGTCACTCTCTGAAGCAGTCTATGTACGGGCAGAATGTGTTTGAGTAGGGGATCACCTGAGTGGAGCATTCTAGGAGCTTCCAAACTTCCCGAGAGAATCTGAAGACAGGTGTGACTTCAATTTTCATACACAGCGAAAGTCGTTACACTTGTTCTCCCAACAAGTAAGTTGTATATGGCAAAGCAGGGTTTCGAAGAAGAGTTAAAATAATTAGGTTCCCTGCATACTCATTTCCTTTTTAGGTTGTGGCTACATTTGAAATCCATTCAGATTCGTGGTAGCAAGTGAATGCTGGCGAATGGCCATCCTAGTCCTGTACAAGTCATTGTTTTCATCCTCTGTCCCTCCCTGACAGGTGTGATACCCATTCACTGAGCCCGGAAGGATCGAAGACTTAGCCCCCCTGGGTGGGCATTGAAACAGTCGACCATCGAACCATGCGAATGAGAGTCCGTTAATTGTCACTGTACACCCGGATCCAGGGAAGGGGATTTGGAAGAGAAATAATTGTCTCACTTGGGAATTAGAATTAAAAATTAGCCTTATTTTTTCGAAATTTTGATCGAATTTGCTAGATGTTCCGAAGTACTTCTCGCTAAGGTGTTCTCATTGTCACCTAGATGTCTCCACGCGATCACGATATGTTATGGCGGATTAGGTGAATTGAGGGCAGTTCGCACCTGCGAATCACATTAATTATGCACACACACACACACAATAACAACAACATATGTACACTGGGGGTCTGGTTACTGTATTCGGGATATTCTTACCACACAAATAGCCTCTTTGAATGAAATAGCACAGCCTCTGATTATGCATTTATGTAATTATTTAATTTTGACATCAGCTAGATAATTATTTGAGAAATTAAAATCCAGGAAACATCGTTGTTATTCTCAACTCATAGAATAACGACCATATTTATTGTTATGGACCCATTATTATAGATTAGGTTATTCAGAAGATTTATCGTTGGTTTTCACAATGATTTTATATAGATTACGATTTTATATAGAACATCACCACTAAACACACTGATTTTATACAGATTTTCCGCAGATTATTTACTAGGTAGAAAACTTGTAAAAAAGCATGACATATTGTTCCATATAGTTTGTCCTTTTCTGTTAGAATAGTGCTTAGATTTTACAATGCATGACAATTTTCCAAAAAATTATAGAACTTCGAACTCTCAAAAATATTGCTATGTACTTGTGATATAATTGGAGGATGGCTATACATAAAAGAAAAATTTGACAAATATATTGCTGTCATTAAAGAGTTTTGAAATGCTAGCATTTTGGAAAATGTATCATACGATTTCTTTCGTTTCTACCTTTTTTACTGGATCATTTACTGGATACGAGTTATTCATTATCCCCTACTTTCGGTATGCTTTTTTTTGTCATATGAATAAATAAACGAATAAGTAAAAATAACTATGCTGCAAAACTTATGCACCAAAGTTTTCGGTGTGGGGATTTTTGGAAAGCAAGATCGCGGGTCACTCCTACGGCTCTGTGCGTGCTCTGAAGTTGGCTCTTCAGAAGGCTTGGGACGAAATCGACGTCGACTACCTGCGGCGCACTGTTGGTTCTGTCGTCGGACGTCTGAAGGCCTGCATCAAAGCAAAAGGATCCAATTTCGAGCACCTTCTGTGAAATAGTGATCGTGTAGTTGTATCTTATCTTTTAATAAACTTGCCTTGCCTAAGCGTTCCCTACTTTGAAATTTATAGGTCTAAATATGGCGTCCTATACTTATCAGCCACCCTTATACCCAGGTCAACTAGCTCTAGAGCTAATAGACCCCATTCAAAGCAACAGTAATACCAGATTCACGTCGGCTAACCTTCTAATTCATTGTTATGATCCATAGCGAATCTTGGACTGGATTCCAGCCAACTTAATGAAGCTTCAATTTTGTTAAAGTCGTTCAGTTGGTACTGAACCACTCCGTAAAGTTGAAACATTAAAAAAAGAGCAAGACGCCAGCGAAACATATTATACCTGGTCGAAAGAAATTATTAAAAGGTCTCTAATATCCAGCTAAGGCCACTAAAATTTTGCACGGAATTTAGAGCATGGCGCATTCTAACGAAGACTGATTACCTCTATATTCCAGTTTATGGGCTAGACTATCCTCCAGATGAGCACTGCGCGAAGAGGGAATAGCCCCGAAGAGGATCAAACCACCGGTCAAGGAAAAAACAAATATCAACTCAAAACAAACACATCGGCATTCTCTGGGACCATTATCCTGTTCTATATGGATATAAACAATATATTATGATTCATACATGAATATACATTGTATAAAAACAATGATCTAGTTTTATATCTACATAAATAATGAATGGACATAATTATACAATCTAAGAACCTCAAGTCACTGCATGAAACAGTTTTTTTTTTGAATTTTTCTAAGCAAAACTGGTTACAAATGACCACCCTTAAATCGATAGAGAAATAGCTTGTCTGTTAGGATTCGATGTTCGGCATACTATGCGTTCACAAATTTTAAATTATCAGGGAATCTCAAGGAGGGTTCCTTACCAGATGGCCATCTCTATTCAGAAATTATTCCGGATCCGTTCAGGAGAACTACAAGGATTCAGGAGCGTATCCCAAAGCGAGTTAACATTTCCTGCTGTAAATGTTAGATCCAGTACCAATCGTAGCAAAAATCAATCCTTTTTGCCGAAAATCAATTTTCACATTTTACGATGGTCGTGGCTCACGATACATATGAACCGATAACATGCACGGTTCGCTCCATTGTAGTGGTTGAGGCGGATTGCAGGTAATAAAGCCATCAAATCGCTAGTCATTCGGTAACACAAGAAGAAAGCTCTCCAAGTGAAACTCATCAAAATTATAAAACCCTTGGCAGCACGTATAAAAGGCTTTTTCACCCCACTGTAGCGTTAAAAAGCCATTTTTATTTAGCAATCCTGACTACCGTCTCCATTACCGTAATCCTACTCATCGCGCAGTATGTCGCCTTGTCCACTCGTCACACAATTGGATAGATCAATCAGGCGAGGAAGTTACCGACGCGGCGGTTGCGGCACACATGGCCGTACGGACAGCATGGCGGTGTGACGATGACAAAGAAGTGTCATAAAGATGAAGATCTCGTCATGGAGTGGTAGTAAAGCAGCAAGTGAATCGGCATCGCCAGGTAGCAGCGGTAGGTTTAAAGCCGATCGATTGCCCTGATAACGCCTCATTCTACGGTAGAGGCCAAATTATATTCAAAATTTCGATATAAGATGCTCTGCGGCACAAAAGGGACGGAGCTCAAAGGAACCTTCTGAGCATTTCCGTTCTAAAGTCCCGAAACTAGAAAAAAGAAAACAGAAAAACTGGAAAAATTCTGAATACGGTATGAGTGATTGAAGATGATCAATTGTAGCTGCATTATCTGGAATCGTTGTGTAACCACGAATTAATGGCCCACAACGTCTCATGGAATTCGATCTTTATTAACAATCCTATGGCATATGGAATGCGCCACGAATGCGCACTTTGTCGCTGCTGTGTAAGGATGAATAGGTGCTTACCATACTGGAGATTTCGTTAACCATAAGATTCATCAGAAATTAAGGAAGTCAGAAATAGCCCAATGGATCCTTTGAACGTGAGCGACGGTAAATCAATAAAAGAACTATGTAAATAAGCAAATTTATAGTAAGTCTGAAATTCATTCAAATATACTCATACGATTACTCCAAGAAGGCTCAAGGACTGTCACAGAGCGATTTCCGCGATATAACCAAACCATAGAAAAGAGCTCAGAAACTGGAAAAACAAGCGGAGTGGTCCCCTTTTGAAGGCTCTTTAACCACAAATTATGATGAGGATGCAGTCAAAGGAAAGAAAGAATGGTCCAAAGTAATGGGGTAGTAGTAAGAAAATATTTTAAAGATAAGAAAATTTTTAAAAAAATTACATTGGAAGGTAAAAGGTAAAAATTAGGTAGGTAGGTAGAAATTGAAGAATGAAAGCGGTAGATGTGGTGCAGCGTAGGGGTGAATCTGTCAACGTTAGCGTGAACCTACGAATTGAATCCCGATCTGAGAGGTAAGCGAAGCTTTCTATCCAGCCAGAGTCGCCTATTTGATGCTAAGCCCGTCCGTAAAATAAAACACTGAAAAAGGAAAAAAATAAGATGCCAAGTATGTTGTTTCAGGATTGAAAACGATGATGACAGCTGTGATTAGGTGGCTACCGAAAGGATTTTTTAAAAAATCAAAAAAAAAAAATTGAGAGATATTGACAGCATAATGCTTTCGTAAGTTGGAATTCTCGATATTTCACTGCTTTCTCTACTTCTGCTATTTTGAGATTACGCATATGCAAGTTTTGTGGTTGAATAGATAGGTTTAGTAAAATTAAAATAAAAATAAAAATATGACAGGGAACCAGCATTAGTCATTGTGTGGGCCAAAAGACATATACTCAAAAGTATTAATATTAGTACTGCAGCAAGAGGCATGGTGCAGAAATGAAACAACAAAAAGCGGTTGATCCGTTCCAAAAGAAAGGAAGCCATACATGTATGTGAGTGTAAAAAATTGGGGTAATGTTCTTAAAAAAATCGCGTAAACACTGAATCAACCAAGAATTCACATCAAAGCAATGCCGCAAGGTGTATTGGGGATGAGTCATAGCCAATCAGGTCATTCTTGTGAAACAACAATCATTTGACCTCTGATCCCCACCCAATTCACTCTTTTATTCCCAATCTTTTTGCACTGCCGTTAAACTGCGCATTGAGATTTTCAGAGTTTGACAAAAAAGCGAAGATTATTAGAAGAGGTTTTTTTTGGGCTGTTCAACCCGAAGTTTTTTCGATTTGATCCTCCTTGTTAGTCTATGTTGTTTACTTGTTTATTTCTTTGGAAACACGAACAAGGGACTGCCGTATGACCCTCGATGACACATAATTCTAATTGAGCAGTATCTTAAGGGCTGAATGTCTTAAAGAGCCTATTAATATGCTGCAGTTAACAGGATCTAATTTGTTGCTCGGTATTTATTCATTATATTTATAGTAACTCAATAGATAAATATATATGTATTGATATAACCGGTTTGGATGAACAGGAATGAGGTGCTTTCCCTTCGCAGCTTTTTAATGGTGAATTGAAAACTTTTCTTGCCTTCATAAAATTTTCAGATATTGAACGAAATAAAATAAAACTTCATAATTTGGAGTTAACTAAAGCATACAGTTAGAGCTACATATTCTTGAGGATCTTCCAAACCCACATCCAACCTTGACAGTGGACTTTGAGATGAGTTTGAAGTTCAAGGAGACTTCCGGTGTGTGTCGGCAAACTTTGAAAGACCGATGGAACAGCGGCATTTGTCTTGCTGGCATATGTTGTGTGTGTCATAAAGTCGTGTCGTTGCGGCTCACATCAGAGGGACCGTTTTAATTGGCGAAAGCTGTTAAAAGTTACTCCTCTCTCTCTCCTCACTGGCTGGCGGCGGTTCTCATCGCAGAGCACACATGGCGGCACCGCTGGGGTCGATGCCGGCCGCCAACACCAGCCGGTCGACTCGGCTAACCAGCCGGTTATTCACCAATCTGTCAGCTTTCACAAATGGGGATATGACAGATTTACAGGTACGCGGACAACACCCCTGAAGTGCCCCAGATTGATGCTGGCTTCTTTTCTTTGTATCATATAAAACACTTCCAAGCACCGGGAGTCGGGGATTCCTTGCTCGACAGGAGAGAGTGGGGGGGGGGAGGGTCTTATTTGAGCGGACAAGAGCAAAGGTCAGCGATAAGCACTAGAATCTAAACATTCAATAAGCATATGAGAAGCTAAGGGTATTTCACAGCGAACCCGTGTGAGGAACTGTGGAATGAACATCTTTTTGCTGCAAAATACATAGTAATAAAACACACTGCAACAATACGATCCGGCAACAGTTTCTGGTATTGTAGAGGTCAAAAAAGAGGGGAGGGGTCGTATTTGGTCCCCGTAGAGGAGCGGGGGGAGGGGGAGAAGGGGGGGGGTAGGGCTGAGGCGGCATTTTCCTCGACACTCAGGTGTGCACTGCTTCTGAGGTCACTGCCAAGGTTCTTCCAATTATATCACAACCCTAAATGGGAGTCGGAATAGTGGCTTATTCCCAGAAGGCAATGACAGACGCTCAAGCATCAAACAATATTACATAGTCCTCCGAACCCGAAGCTTCACGTTCTTATTGCTGTTTTTTCCAAAAAGGTGGACACGCCATGCACGTATCACTTTTTCAGAAACGACTAAAAATGGCTTAGAAAAGTGTGGGCCATAACAGCTTATACGGAACGCTTTTCACAAAAAAGTGAAGCCTTTCGTTGCATGTGAGTCCAAAATTATTCTGCCCACGAAACCTTTTCACCTGCTTGCAGGCCATCTCTGGAGAAACAATAAAATTTTCTTTTGACCAAAGAATTGCGCAAGAAAGCTAGCAAAAAAAGCAATGAATTTTCTGAAAAACATGGACATCCAAACTATGAGTAACGTTTTTCGTTGAAAAGCGTGCACCTCCTTTTCGAACTCAATTCTGAAAATACGCAAACACTTCCTACAGAGTATTCCCAAGTTATATGAGCCCACTTAGTTCCCAAAGGAAAGACATTCCCGTGTGGGTTTTTGAAGACATGTATGGTTTTTCCTTTCAGTCTTTTGCAGCCTAAAAAGGTTTTTTAATTTTTCTTGGAGTGAGTCGACTTCCTGCACCTACCGCAAATGCTCTTAAACCTCTTCAATGGCTCATAAAATCGTTCAAATGCCCTCCTGCAGTACCTCAGGTGCATTATGGATACTAAACCAAGCAAACGAGGATTTTTTGAATGGTTTGGGGTATTGTACGACGACAGGAAGGTGTTGGCGGCTATTTTTTTTTAGAAGAAGACGGTTTCATCTTCTGCAGGACCGTTTCCCGTCGTTTGTTGCTCTTGATTGGGGTGGATCACCGATTTCAAGCTCAATGGATCACCTTTTGCATCTGAATATGGGGCAGCTAGAAATACCATAGGTATTCGAAATTCCATGCCAACCAGAAATTGCTTTGATCAAAAACTCCAGACCTGTTATCCAGGGCTTGCCCCTTATGAGTCGACGGGGAAGCTTGAGCAGTTCTGGAGCATTTTGCACGGGATCTCCTACATCAGACTGTTTAGTATTCAGTAAAGCCTTTTCCGTGGCAGGATACCTCTCTCTCATGTTTCAGCAAAGTCCACGACCACATTCGCATTCTTCTAGAGGAGAGTCATTCGTATCGCTTCGCAACTCACTTATTTCCTACAGTATCCGTTGATCGGTCAGCTGTGATGCGCCTATTTTGGCCTAGATTTCCCCTCAGCTGTCAATTTCTCGGTTTTCACTACCGTAACACGCCGATCGTCGTCGTCGTCGTTGTCGTGATGCAGGTTGTTACACAACGACCACGATGACGGCCGTTGCGACATGACACGCACGCACACAGATTGACAGATGTCTCTGTCTGTGAGAGATGCATCTGTCTCACTACATAAACCTACCGTAATCTGTGCTCCTTGTCGTCCAAAAGATTCCTACCGCCGTTGCTCGTAAAACCACAAGGTCGTGTACAAAACGCCCAGGTGTGACAGTGTGGGAATAGTGAACAGATTCTCAGACGCGCAGACATGGGCAGTGGTGGATGAAGTGGGCTGCGATCGGAGAGTACAGATACGGGTCTATGAGTTTGTCGTGCCGACACAAGAAGGAGTGCCGAGCAGTAAAACTTCTTTGCGAATTAAGTCCTCATACTCATGGCGATATTGATTGATGGGATAATGAGAATTAGTCCCAGGACGTGTGTAAAGGTATAAAAGAAATGAGCGGATGGATGTAAAATTATGGGCGGCCTCTGGAAGGTGTGCAGGAGAATACGAGGGAGTTGCAGGAGGCCATGGGGGACGGGAAAGACCAGGATATATTTTTTTGGAGAAATTCGGCTCATGACGCTACATCCTTTGTTGGCTCCTAGGAGGGAATACGTAGGAAAAGTTTTCAGATCGAAGTAGTAAGGGGAGAATTTGAGCCTTCAAGCCAACAACAACATCATTATTGTTCTGTCCCAAACCCCATACAGATTTTCTGCTCCACTCCCAGCAATTCGGTAGGATAGGGTACGCGGCAGCAGTGAGTCAGTCGGATACATATCTGCTAACTCCTTTCATGAAGTGTCAATATATAAAATGAAATAAATTGCTTTATTCCAGGGTTGGAAAAGACGCCAAACGCCCAAAGCTTGCCAATGGGCTCAAATTTCTTTCGCAATACTTTATGGGACCTTTTGAGTCTTTTGAAATAAAATTTTGAACCGTCACATGCATTTTTCACACATTTAGACAACATGATTATTCAATCGCTGAGGTGAAATTTATTGAAATCATGAATAACGATGCAAACTGGTTGCATATTTTTGCCGAATTCCAGCATCCTGCGTTCCCTATGTTCCAGCCTCAAGGAAACTTCGTCCAATTCTTGGGTCCATATTGCAAATGCATGCAATAAGGGGCCAAAACGACTTCGAAGAAATGAACTTTTGAAACCATCAAGAAGGCTTATAGTAAGGTTGCAGAGGGTTATCAGTTGAAACAGTTACTACACCGGCACATGCTTAAGAAGGCTCAATTCGATGATGTTAATTTCAAAGAAGAATTTCGATGCAGTTGAGCTTTCTAACTTCTTCACTAAGAATTCATTTGAGAGCCTGAAAATTCAGTGTAAGCGGCTGTTATTAGGGGTAGACCCTGGCAGGATCAATCCTCATCCATCTTATCAGCTATATTCTGATCCACAGCAATCGGTTCAGTGCGTGCTGAATTCGCTCGAAGAGCCGTGAAAACTGAATAGGCTTAATAAATCAAAAGAGTGTCCCCACTCGCGATACCCGATCGAACTGATGATTTTGGGGTGATCTCGAGAGCACGGCTCAATCCGAAGAGGACCGCTCGTACTATGAAAGAACGAAATCGGATGCATAGCACCATCCTCACAGTCAAAGGCTGAATCTCACGAATACACATAAGAATATCTTCGGTTATCCTTCACAAACAGATCTCTTTCGAGAGGAGAGCACTTTCGTTCCCAGCTCATCTTTCGAATACCGTAATCATATCGAGTAAATTAGCTGTATGAAGACTACGTTGAACGAAGCAAGCTATATTTTTTGTCCGGTAATAAACATTGCATCGTCTAACGTCTCGCACAAATTTGTTATTCAAATTGGAGCTGGTTTCACGGTCATAAAGTTACGGTAGCCTGAACGTTCGTGATGAAAACTGCATGAGGGGGCTGTGTCGCTACGGATGGAAATGGACATGTCACGTCACATGTGTGAAACGTCATGAAAATACATACGCCAGGGGTGTAAAAATTGGCCGATATGACTACTATATACGACTATTCAAGGGAGTAACTTCGCCTGTTGGTATAGTTAGCCATGAAGCTCAAGGCGCACGATGTCTGGTAATTTTCTTTACTAATGGAAAGTCTCAGGTAAAGGTACCATCGATCAGAGCCAAGCCTAGCGTCGAGAAAATTCGAGAAAACTGCAACCCAAACCAAGATCATCTCTGAGAATTCCTGGACCCGTGCTTGATACTGTGTACTTCCAAATGTAGGCTGAATTGTACCAAATATAAAAAGAATTGGAGCAATCCAAAACCTCTGGCTAATTTTTTTCTGAAGCTTTCAAAGATTCACGATCCTATTTATTCGAGGCTAACGTTCCGGTGTCTTTGCCTTCTCCAGAGCCTGAAAAGTCGAAAAATCCAAAAACCGCCAGACCGCACTGTAGTGTCGTTTCAAAGTCTACCACTGGGCGGAGGGTGGGGGGAGGAGAGGGTTCAGAGGTGGTTCTCACTGCACAAAGAGGAGGGGGGGGGGAGAGCGAATGGATTCTGAAGTATCTCTATGAAATTTTGAATTCCATGGTATCTTACTAGCCTGAGTGAACCTCACGCAAGCACCTGTTTCACGCTTTAGACTTCTAGATGGTGGTCATTAAAATTCCCCGGACGAGAAGTAAAACCTTCGCATGCACGAGGTTGGCACCTGTCGATAGCACTGCTTCAGAATCGGGCTAAAAATTCCCGACTATGAAATCACCCAGGACCTTAGCTGTGTAGCGAATCGAAGAATGACAATGTTTGCCTGTGATGATGTGCGGGCATTTTATGACTGATGCAGGCCGAATAAAAACGGATTAGTGAACGCATAAGGCCGCCATGGCTGAATCGTCAGTGGGGGATACTGTAGGCAAGATAAATATGGACTTCAGTGTCGACTTGCAAAACAAACAACACATACAACATTTTAATAGAAAGGATGAATTCAGATCTCTAGCAGGTTTAAGAATGGACGTCCAGCAGATATGGCGAGGTGCTGAGCATCGGAATATCTTGCCCACTCGAAAAAATGTTCCATTTTCGCAGTTTTTCGAGATTTTCAATCAATCTTTGAAGTTCTGTGTGTTGTTATATATTTAGATTGCTAAAAAGCTTCGTAATGCACAATACTCAAGTAATTCTAGCGCACTGAAGAAGGGTTACACGGCCTTGTGTTGAAGAACCGATGGAAACATCCTCAAAAAAGAATTCATGTTGATGTAAACACGAAAAAGGATCGGATGCATGGAGGAAAACCGAGAAACAGAGAAGAAAAGAGAGGATCACGTGAACTTTTGAAAAAGAAAGTAAACGGTCAAGAAAGAGACAGAAAAAGCTGATTCGTTTGGTCACTACACGGCAAGGTTTGTCCCCATACATTTCTAACTTGGTTTTTTTCCCAAAAGCTCATTTTTTCGAGAAAATAACATATGATGAACTACAAGTTACTAGAATAAAATAGTATAAAAAGTATTAAGTAATAAAATATATAATCAAAAAATACCAAATAATAAGATATATGTGTAAATATCTAATAAAATACACACTACAAGGACTTGAAATTCAAGAATCAAGTGATATTTTTGCTCCAGTGTAAAACACATCATAAAAAATTGTCAGTAAAGGAAATAAAAATAGATAAAATGGCATTTTACAAATTATTTCAAAACTGATTGTTTTTCCTTAATGAAATTTGAACCATAATATAAAGGTGAATAAACAAAAAAGAAAAAAAAAACGGGGAAAACGAACAAGTAGGACTGGTTGGCAGCTGGGGATCCCTGACGGTCTCTCTGACTTAAAACATCGTAAGAGATTATCAGAAATGGCATTTCACAAATTATTTCAAGGGTAATTGTTTTCCCTAATGAGTTTTAAAGTTAATACAAGGGAAAGTAAGCAAAAATGAAAGAAATGAGGAAAACGAACGAAAAGCAGTGGAACGCTGGGAATGGTTGTTACGCATAAGAGTGTGAGGATGTACAATTGTGTGTCTGTGTGTGTAGTTACGGCGGACCCCACGATCGAGTTGTTGCCTTTTCATGAGCCAATAAATGTTTCGATCGAAGGGGCACTAAATTCCATTGATCTGGTCTCTCTTCAGACCACAGTCGTTAATACGAAACCCAACCGCTTAAGTGCTATCATTCGAATAGGTTTCACATCATTACATACATCAGAAGTTGCGCCATGCTTTTCAATTCTAACTGAAACGCGAACTTGTTTGAATGAGTTTCTAGTCGGCTCATGTCCACAGACAATTATTCACCAATAATAATTGTCTCAAGTAGTGTATAAGATTATTATCCAAAGGAGACACCTCCAAAGTCTCTCAGTTCTGGCAGTAAAGCTTGGGATACCCCATGGAGCTACGCCTCTGAAAAAGCGACTGAATTGAATTCAAGATGATCAATGCCGGTGAGAACTGTGTTATTCGTTTGATGTATCAGACGACATGCCTTAACAAGAAGGGAGTATCTGCAAATAGAAAGCTCCAAAAAGGAAATGAGAACAAAATATTGGGTTGGGGAATAAGTCCCCGCCGTTTTTTTCAACCCCGTTTTTCACATTGTTCCCTCCATCTTTCGACAAAGCCAATATATGTTTTCGATAGAGCTTTTCTTGCTCTACAGAACGCTACTATCTGTTTTTCGATTTCTTCGACAACCCAATATTTATGAGGTTTGGAAATGAAGTGAGCTGAAGGCAAAAAAGTGGCACTTGCGCACCTCATCTTTCTCGTCTGCCATCAAAATCAAAAAATGTATGTGCATATGTTTTCAATAGAGCTTTTTCAGCTCTACAAAATGGTACCACTCTTTATTCAAATCGTTCAAGTTTTTGCTGTTTTTAAGACTTACAAATGCAGTACTAGCAAAAGTGGGCTTTTTCGTTATCTCCTTTTCCTCGCCTACCATCGAGATTAAGGAGAGTGTGCATACATGCATTCGATAGAGCTCTTTTTGCTCTACAAAATGATGCCTTTCTTCTTTTGTATCCTCTCATATTTTAGCATGTGGGAGTATGTCTCCACGTGTTTTTCAATTCAGAATTGCGTAATGAAAACAAATTTTTTTGGCAGATTGTTTTATATCGTTCGATAGAGCTCTTTTCGCTCTACAAGATAGTAATTACGGTTTTTGTTCAAACTGATTTTTGACATTTTTTAGATCATTTAAAAGTCGTTGAAATCGAGCATATTTGTCACATGGTGTCGAAAATGCTCGATTTCGTCGACTTTTAAATGTTCTAAAAAATGCCAAAAATCAGTTTGAACCAAAATCGTAATTACTATCTTGTAGAGCGAAAAGAGCTCTATCGAACGATACAAAACAATCTGCCAAAAATAATTTGTTTTCATTACGCAATTTTGAATTGAAAAACACGTGGAGACTTACTCCCACATGCTAAAATATGAGAGGATACAAAAGAAGAAAGGCATCATTCTGTAGAGCAAAAAGAGCTCTATCGAATGCATATATGCACACCCTCTCCAATCTCGATGTTAGGCGAGGAAAAGGAGATGACGAAAAAGCACACTTTTGCTAGTACTGCATTTGTAAGTCTTAAAAACAGCAAAAACTTTAAGGATTTGAATAAAGAGTGGTGCCATTTTGTAGAGCTGAAAAAGCTCTATCGAAAACATATGCACATACATTTTTTGATTTTGATGGCAGACGAGAAAGATGAGGTGCGCAAGTGCCGATTTTTGCCTTCAGCTCACTTCATTTCCAAACCTCATAAATATTAGGTTGTCGAAGAAATCGAAAAACAGATAGTAGCATTCTGTAGAGCAAGAAAAGCTCTATCGAAATCATATATTGACTTTGTTGAAAGATGGAGGAAGCAATGTGAAAAACGGGGTTGAAAAAAACGGCGGGGACTTATTCCCCAACCCAATAGTTGAAAATAAATGAAACCAGCATCAACCTAGCAAAGAAAGCATTAAATGGATGGCTCCTTGGAGCATGAAGCAGCGCAAGGTCTGAATTAGTGTATGTCGATCAAAAAATAAATGCTCCAAGAAATTAGGAGATATACTGCTGTTTTTTGTTTTATTAGGCACCCCTAACTTAAGTGCTGAACTGAGGCGGACGCTAGGTAGAATTTGTACTTATGCTAGGTATAGGTTGTCCGGAAAGTAATGAGACAGATTTCGTAGTACTACGTAGTACTACCACTTATCTGAACCACGAAGAACATCGTGTACCGTGGATTTAGGAGCACCTGAAGAGGCCGCAAGTTGCGCACTGTGACGTCTGATCGTTCTTCACAAATGGCAAGTATAAGCTGCTCCTTTTGCGTAGTTGGACGTCTCGATCGACTACAGTTTCGAGACATTTTTCGAACTTGCCGTACCATCTTGAGAACGTCGCTCGAGAAGGTGCTCGATCCTTCATTTCCTCAAGCAAGAGCCGATGAGCCTTATCAGCGGATTTGCCGGAACGGCAGTGTAGAAGGAGAGCTGCCCGATATAGCGTTTTCTTCTCGTTCATCTCCGGCACGTTAGTGAAAGATGAAGACAGTGTGGACCATATTCCCTAGGTGGCGTATATGAACGGGTCTTAAAGCACTCAATTCCAGAGTTTTGTCCTCTCACGACCTCGGCGTCCAAAAATATATGCTGTTGAATCTCACCACTGCAATTGTCTCATTACTTTCCGACCTAATAGATACTTGAAGTATCCACTCCCCGATTGCGCTCATTTTGACAAGGAAAAAGCACCGGTTGAGCAAACTAGCCGCTTAGATCCTTTCTGAATGTCCTTTTCCCTGAAACCCCTACAACGAATGGATTGTCCTGCCATCTTTTGCTCCCTTATATTCTCCACAGGGGACGTCGAGTAAAAGTTGGTAAAAGCTCCAGTGGACTCAAATTTGCGTTGCTTCCGACCCCTTCAGCTTTCCCTGACGAATGCGCCTTCCCTTGACGAGCCAATACCATCTCTCTGTCTAATATTTCCACGAATTTCCTCGCTTTGATACTTGCAGGGTTATTATGTGAGGAGTGAGAGCTTCAGTTTCAGTCAGTTCTTTCAGATCGCCGATGCGCTCGTTTTCCCGATCGATATGTATCTTTTACTCAACGCCGATGCGCCAAAAATCCCATTCAGTTTGGTATGAACGCGGCCTAAGGTGTTGTGTAGACAGGCTCAGTTTTGGTGAGTTCTACACACATTCTTCAACATTTGGCTCTAGTTTTTGTCGATGTGGAATTTTCGTTGGAAAAGGGGGGAGGTCATCTTGAGTAGTCCTCATCGAACACCTTTTTTAGTGATTTTTGGAACGATGTGGTGGTCTCCGAAAAGGTTGTCGATTGATGAACATCCTTTGCACATTATGGAAGGGAAGGTGGGGGGCTCGTTCGATTGTATTTGCAAAAAATTCACTTATTGCAGCGCTCAACTCTGCCTGACGCCCTCGCTGATAGCCCTGCAGTAGTGCAGTCCCCTCGTTCAGCTCTCCCAAATTCTACTCTCGGTGGTTAGCGATTCGCATAACTCACTCGTGTCCTCTATCTTCAAATAAAGCAGAGCTGTTTCACCGGTTTTTAGAAAAAAAATTAAAAAATTTTCATCAGATGTTTTTCACAACGCGTCGAGCGCGTAAATAGCTCGGATCTTGCTTAGCTCGGATCAGTGTGGAAGGGGGCGCGCCAGGGCACTCCGGGAGTCGAGGATTCCTCGACGTGGGGGGTCGCACTCGACCGGACAGGAGGGGGGGGGGTCGCATCTGTAGCTAAGCGATAATTTTATGGGAATTTCCTCTAGCCCATCGTACAGTCGATATCTGCCCCTCATACACGAAAACAGCCACCGCTACCTCGCTGTCTGAATCGCAGATGGGTGTAGACCATCTTGAAAAGGTGACCGCCATCATTTATGGACTCGTTACGCGTTTAGCACTCACCATCGCGCTGCCATGATGACACACACCTCATCGTTATGGAGGGGCCTATCTAGTAGCGGATAGAACCAATATACTCACATTGCCGTAAACTATACGTTTATGTTATTGCATTGCTACCATAGAGTTCATTGTTGCGTGCAAGAACGACATGTCGGTATCCATTTAGGAGAAGAAAAATACATTTTTATTTTAGGTTACACCAGTCATACTATGAACGGCGTTTAATGGAGACAAGCAGTCCAGCAAAGCATGCTTGTTGTTCACGTTGTTGAATTGTTGTAATTTGGTTGCAGTGGTGCATGTAAATTGTTTAATGCACATTGTTCAAATAAAAAGTAAAGCCCTATGAAATGTCTCTATCATATCATCATCACGAAAAGCACCAGAAGAAAAGATCATTGCTTTCGCTTTTCATCAATCTCTTTTGACAGTCGTATGACGTGTGCATCTGGTCTGCTCATGAACTTGTACGAGGTCATGGAATGCTGGGCAGATGTTTTACAAGATCTTGTGCAGCACCTGAAATCCTGAGTCAACCATGATCGGAGAGGCATGTAGTAGAAAAATACCTGAAACAATTGGCTTTCCCTCATGCTTCATAAACCATTCAAAAATTTTAAATGTCGATGGCATGTGAGCCGAAAATCCTGGACCAGGAAGTGGGTTAGCCCACTGCTTGGCCAGAGTTTCGGGCGTAACGATAAGTATGGTAAGTTCATCGTGTTGAACTCCGCAGTAGATTTTTGATATGGAGATGAGTATTGGCAGTTTTAAATTAAACTATATGGAGCGCTAAAATTTGGTAAAGCTGACCTCATTAGGCTTTGGTAAAGCTCACCTCATCAGCCTATCTGAGGTTCAGCTCCTAATCTGCTCCTTTCACCTCTTCTGAGCCTAATGGCTGTCAAAAAACTGCGTTCAGGATCGGCATTGCTGGCAGGGATGACAAGTATACACTTGATGGCCTGCAAAGAAGGAAATCAGTCTCCGAAATTATTAATAGTGAATATTATTTTACCTGAATAACCACGTGAGGTATCCTTAATGCGTCTCCGTTGTCGAGCAGCGTTTGGCCCGCCAAAATGGCCATTCTTTGTAGCAATTTCCAAGCACTTGTAACAATTCTTTGCAATGGGATCTGCAAATGAAGTAAATTGATAAGTTGATGGATAAGGCAGTAACTTATGACATCAACATAAGTTGGTTTCACTAGATGTCTTTATCAAGTTAACAAAGACCAAAGAGAAAGAAAGCAAGTAAGAATACGGCCACACTGAGCATATGACAGAGCGAGCTCTTTTATATGCGAGCCCTTTTATATGAGGGAATGGCGGCTATCGATGATAAAGTGCAGGGACAATGCAGTGCTGCGCTGTTCATGCACTTTGTCATCGGCGAAAAAAAGGCGAAATGTGGAGAGGAGAACGCTACTGTGTTCACAGGGAAGTGCACTTATGTATTCGCTGTTCACTAGAACATTGAACATTCAAAGAGTATTCACTGATCACTCGCACCGTGAAACACCCTTTCAATGTTATCTGCAACTCGTAGCAGGAGCCCAGTGCATGGCGGATCCCTCAAGCGAAGCCACAAGTGTATGTCCTATCTGATAGCCGCGCGAGATCATCTTACTAGGCCAACCACCCTTCTAGTTACATCTACTGCCCTTCCAATCACATCTACTGCGAAAGTAGGAGGCATGGCGCATACCCAGAGCAAGGATGGAGAACGCTAAGGTGTTGGTTTTACTGCACTGCTACCAGCAAAATTGTTTGGAAAGTATGAGGCTGCTTTTGAGGAGGTTTTGAACGCTCTCTGTGCGACGCTGTCACGCTCTTGATTGCAAAAAAATTTTCCTCGACATTTCCTCGACTCACGTTTCTCAAGAACTAGGCAACTTACAAAGGAGTTTGAGGGCGCGTTGGAAAGAACGAAGTCTCTAGTTTCAGAAAAACAACTGGGATTGCAAAACATGCAGCACAAAAAAAGTTATAACTGTTAGAAGCCAAAAAACCCGCATGCAATTTTCATTTTCCTCGACTAATCCTCGACTCGCATTCCTCTCTCATTTCTGAACATTTGAAGCAACTAAAGTAGTCATTAGAAAGAGCAAACCTAGCTCTTTCCAAAAAACACCTGAAGTCCCAAATCATGGAATATGAGGAAAGTTATGGTCGTTCAAACAAGGTCTACTTTCGCGATTTTCAGCCATTTTTGTCGATTAGCGCGCTCCAGGTTCGCACGCCGCGACGCAACCGCAGCGCTTTTGATGTTACCGCGAATTTCAAGTTTTTGAATTTTTAATAGGTATTTTTCATGTTTTGCTCTGTTATGTTTTATGTTTTGATGTTTTTATGCTCATGTTTCGTTGTGCCTTATGTTTAAATGTGTTTAATGTTTGCTTACATGTGTTTTTTTCAGATTTCGTCAATAGTCGAAGCCGTCCCGTTGATCGCATCAAGGTATGTTGCTTTTTTTTCAGAATTTGTTATGTACATTGAATATTTTTCATATATAGTCGTATAGTTTTCATTATGCTTTATGTTTAAATGTTTCTAATGCTTATTTCATGTCCTTTTTTTAGGTATCGTTCATGGTCGAAGTTCGGACGCGCGCCGCATCAAGGTATGTTGCTTTTTTTCAGAATTTGTTATATATATTGAATATTTTTCATATATAGTCGTATAGTTTCCATTATGCTTTATGTTTAAATGTTTCTAATGCTCATTTCATGTCCTTTTTTCAGGTATTCTTCATCGTGAAATCCAAACGCCTCCCGTAGGAAGGTATGTTGCTTTTTTTCAGATCTTGCAATTGTTCTTTGACTGTTTTTCATAATTAGTCGTAATATTTACGTTGTACTTAATGTTTCAATGTCTTTAATGCTTATTTCATGTACTTTTTTTCAGGTATTTTTTGGTAGTGAAGTCCGACGCCGCCCGCAGGAAGGTATGTTGCTTTTTTTTCAGAAAATGAGGTCTGTTGTTTCCTTTTCGTTCTTCATGTTTAATATTGTTCACTTATTCTTATGTTACTATTTTTCTTACATTTTCGCGTTTTGCTTTACCTATATATGTTTGATTTTGCTTTTTCAGGTCCGTTGAAGAAGTGGCCGATTAAATCGAGGGAAGGCGTTCAGGAAACGAGGTTTGTTGTTTTCTTTTCATTCTTCATGTTTAATATTGTTCACTCATTCTTGTAATGCTCTTTTTATACATTTTCGTCTTTTACTTTATCTATATATGTTTGGTTTTGCTTTTTCAGGTCCGTTGAGGAAGTGGCCGATTAAATCGAGGGAAGGCGTTCAGGAAACGAGGTTTGTTGTTTTCTTTTTATTCTTCATGTTTAATATTGTTCACTCATTCTTGTCATGCTCTTTTTATACATTTTCGTCTTTTACTTCATCTATATATGTTTGGTTTTGCTTTTTTTAGGTCCGTTGAAGAAGTACCCGAGTAAAACGAGAGAAGTTTCAGAAAGAAAGATTTTTTTGTTTCCTTTATATTTCGTGTTCGATTTAATAGGATTTAATGTGTGAAATTGTAATTTTTTTTTGGTTTGTACTTCTTCGATTACCTTTTACTGTGCCTAAGGGAAAAATAAATGTTCGCAATATTTGTACTGTAACATTTATTACAAAAGAAATCAATACAACTACACAAAACATGAAATATAGCAATCATACAATCTTGCGGTGCTGTGGAAGCCAGTAGGGGGGGGGTCGCATTTGAGACCCGAAGAGGGGGGGGGGCGCACTGAAGCGGCCATTTTCCTCGACACCTGGGAGTGCCCTGGGGCGCGCATATTGCGACGCAACAGCGTGCATTGTGTACCATTGCACCAATCACACCTAATGGTACGAAGTCGTATTCTTCTGTTACATACGACTTCTAAACGAGTTAATATTCGAATATATAAAACGAGGTATGGTTTCGTGTTACACAAGACTCAAAAATGCTATTATCAGTCAGATGGCTGTAAATTCTAACCACACTTTAGGGAGGGAAAAGGGGCATTACCGTAGGTCAAGTGTGTGTTGCGTAAAATTGTTAAGAATACGACCTACTTTCCAACTCATAATGCAGCCCTTCCTCCTTAACTTCCGAGTTCCTGAATCAATGCTTGATCCCTGTCCGAGATGGTTCCACCGTAGAACCCTTTTTCCCCATGGGAGTTGTTTCCACTGTCTCGGAGCTCCTCCCTCAAATTACGCATGGGCTATAATTTGTATTCCCTTGCTCTACATATTTGAAAGGAACTTCATTGCTATCACATGCTGTTGGAAAAGAGCCGTTACAGCCGTTTTGGGTGCAGTTAGGTGTGTCTAGTGCAATGTAAAACTATACAGGGTATTGCGTCATAAATGCTCTCGTTTCCCTTTTTCATATCATTCCTTGAATCATGTTAGTAATCTTCTATTATATAAATCACTAACTTTGTACGCCTGTTTGTCAGTCGGTCTGCCTTTAGCTATCGGTGGATTTGTCGGTATGTCTGTCCGTCCACAAGTGAGTGATTGTGATTAGGGAATGATAGAGCAAAAAACCGTTCTGAGTAGGGAGAAACTGTTGGGTGATAGAGTGTCCCTGTAAGGCTACGTTATCGTAGTGACAGCAGCTTCTACTTATATAAACACCTATTTAGCACTCTTGCTGTCATTCTGCGGTGTGCTGGCGTCACACACTAGGATGGCGTGCGGGTACATATGTTAGGTTATCTGAGGAGGGATGCGTAGACTCATGTAGAATTTTCGCGCGGCCGCGCGCAGCGAGCGGCGCGACAGATTTCTTCGCGTGTGATTGCGTACATTGCGTACATCCCCTTGGAAATTTCACGCCCGGATAAACTATTCCTTGATTATGATTGTTATCATGTAATGTTGTTGTTTTTTTTACTTTTTATGCTACTATTTTGCCATTTGAGGATACGAAAGTTATTATTTCCAGATAATGATGAGATAAGCAGCTATTTCTTCGGAGGACCTCCATGATACTAGCCCTTTGCGTCCTGAGTGGAATTCCAACGGACCGCGGCAAGACGTGGTGATGGCGTCGCGAGTGCGACGCCGCATAGCGAAAATTCGACATGAGGCTACACACCCTGTGAGAAGCGTCGCCTGAACTAAACCCATCACAGAGTGGGCTATTTGTGTAAACGAAAACAATTGCAACCTTGTGTCAAATATTCGCTTTGCGGCGTCGCACTCACTGCGCCATCAACACGACTTCCCGCAATCAGTTGGAATCCCGCCAAGGACGCAAGGGGCTGGTACCGTTAGGGCCCTTCAAAGAAATTGCTGTTTTACATGATTGCTGCAAACGTTGTTCCTGCCTACTTGTTTATTTGATTGCATGTTTACGTATTTTTTCTCTGTAATGCTCGCGCGTATTTTATAAAGCTTTGAAGCGTAAAGCGTAAAATTGCAAAGAGAGTGTACGCAATGTACACAATCACACGCGGAGTTCAACTCGCACTCGCCGCGCGAGAATTCGACATAAAGCTACACAGCCCTTATTTACAAGTAATTGCCGGTCAGGCAGCTGTCATAAGGTGCCAGAGGGCCGGATGTGGATATCGCATAGCCTTCTGGTAATAAGCTGGTAATAAATAAAAAAGCTTACAGTTACAATTTGAATGTACATATAAAATTGATGAGAAAAGGTATGGAACGAAGCGACACAAAGGGTCAGAAAGGTGATCCCATTTCCATCAAAAGTTTCATTTCGAATAATCGATTAACGATTACTGCGGAAGCCGTGTTGATTTTCTGGAAACCCAGAAAACTTACCTCTGACGCGTTGTCCATACGACATCATGCTGTAGAAAAGTTTATCGCCGTTTTTATCGATTACAAAGCACTTGACACGTACTGTATAGCGTTTATAGTTGCAGGACGACCTAAAAGCTTCCTCAATGAAGGTTTAAAAAGAAAAGGGGTCAATTCAAGTCGGGGGGGGGGGGGGGAGACGCAACTTTGCGTCAAATTTTCATCGACGTCGAGCTTCTTTCCCTCCCTAGGCTTAGGCTAAAGCAGATGAAACCTATGCTTTGACAAATGCTTTTTCATGTGGAAGGAGAGGATATCAATTTTAGCCTAAGCCTAGGGAGGGAAGGGAGCTTCGACCTTGACGCAAAATTGCGTCTCCCCCCGGAATGACCCAAGAAAAGAAAGCAAGCATAAAATAAAATGTATGTGAAGTAAAATAAAGTGAAGGTACACATAGTAAAAAGTAAATGTGTATAACAATGTTCAAAAGTAGATAAAGCTTAAAAGAATGCGTAACAAATAAGTACTCACTTTCCGTAACAAACGAGTGGAGCCGACGAAGTGTAGATCGATAGTGTACTGACCTGGGCAACTCTGTCCCATGGAAATGATCGTCGTCATCCGATCAGTGCCGATCTACCGGTTGTTATCCAATCGATGCTGATCTACCGGTCGCTGTCCAATCGATGCTGATCTACCGTTCTGTAAAATCCAGCAGAACTTCTCGAAAGCGGTAGACGAGAACTTAAATAGTGGTCATCAATAGGAGATAATACATGTGGTAGGTGTTGTGGAACATTCGGACCACTTCCTTCTCTCGTTGACCGACATAAGACCCCACTGGATGTCATTTAAGGCACTATTGAGAAGTGGAGAGTTATATTTTCAGTAAATGAAATTCGAAAATCGAAGAGATTATCGGTGGTGAATGCGCTCGAAAGTGCGTGGCTTGGGGTCTTTATCGCGGCCTTGTGTGGCCATGTCTCGCAGTGCGCTGCTGCCGATGGCCGAGTTACTGCGAGGGGGTAGCAAGCCGACACCATCGTAACCTGTTGTGACGCAGTACAAACTCTTTTCATTTGTTTATTGTATACGAGCTCTGCCACTGAAATCAGCGACCACTAGAAACAATCAGAGCGAAAATAAATGGATAAAAATGGATTCGGCTAAAATTTCTCGCGCGAAAAAAAAAAAAGAGTAACTGAAGTATATTACTCACCCGATTTTGGCTTGGTGCTTAGGCGCCCAGTATGCCATTGCAGCGAGAGTGCTGAATCGCTCGAACAACTGGTGTTTTGGCCCACCACAATCGTCCATAATCGAAACATTTTTGCAAAGAGATCCTATTTATCGGATTTTTTTTGCCAGCTTGGTCCTTCTTTCTCTACTGCTGCAATACTTAGCTTACCTACTTTCGTTTCATATTTCAAAAATTAAAATTGGATTCCAAAAATTAGCCAAAACTACACATAACGGTGCCTTTAAATACGATGGGATCGTAGAGTCGATTTGCCGGAAGAGGGAGGTGAAAGCATGAAAGATGAAGCACTAACGTGGTTCCGCTATACGCCACGTACACTATTTCCGCTTGGCATCGTAGTGTCTTTTGGATGCACTTCCATTTCTTGAACGAATTTTTTCCTGAACCTCCATCCTCTCAAATCAGAATGGTAGAGAATGTATTGAAAGGTAATACGTGTACCTGAGAGCATTTTTCCTTCTGCCTGCTTAACCCCGAAGAGGAAAAAACCTGACCGGTCTAGGCGGGATCTGATCCTCAAATCCGATATTCAGGAAGGGAGTGTCATGACGGCGGCAGTAACTTCGCCTTAAACTCATAAGCACTGCATAATTCTGTGAAGTTTTATTCTACCGCGCTTTCTATGAATTGGATTTTTGATTTGTCAGGCATGAAGTTGTCATTTACCACCTTGAGGGTAGAGCTGGAGAAAACGGAGAAATCCAAATTAAACGTTATATGGACCAGAAAAAAAATTAGAAAAACTGTCATTCTTCTCCTCCCTGCGAGACCCTGCTCTCAAGATTCCCCTTCCTTAGTGGCAACAACTTGACTAGCATATGATTCTGTTCACAAAGGTCCCATAAGGTCCTTATTCATGCCAATACGATGTTAATAGCGGAATCGTTATTACCCTAACGTTTCGACTTTCTCGTCTTTTTCAAAGGCCCTTTGATTCCTAAAATACCCGAACAAGCGGCTCCTCCCCTCTAGCGTCGTTTGTGGCGTCGGTTCGAATGGCTCCCGGACAACCCGGTAATGGAATAACAGACTAATCCCAGATTCCACTTGCGGAGCAGGAGCTCACACCCTAATTACATGTGTCAGTGTGAGCAAATGAGTCTTTCTTTACTTTATACTCCATATACGGCAAAAAGCTTTGTCGCACACGGCGCCCTTACGGCAGCTCACCAGCTTGCGCTGTGATAAAAAAGGCAAGAGATGATTGGTAATCAAAAAACACTCATTCAAGTATTCATTCGTGGTTTTCTTGTGAAAATCCAAAACGATTCCAAATACATCCCTTGAAGGAATTTCGCGCCAAAATAAAACGCATCACAGCAAAATTTTCCCCGTTACAATCCTCCATTTTATGCCAGTCAAGTGAAGAGGTTGTAATACCACACCTCTTTCTAGCTGAATGCCCTTGACATAGATAGCCACTACCATTCCTAATTCCTCAGGGCACGTGCTACTAACGGGCCATCACTGAAGCTCATAAATCATGCCAACCATTCTACAATCTCCCGGTTTGCACAAGCGCCTCGAACAACGCAACGTATTTATTTATCTATTTATTTATGCGTGCCGTGACGCGCCATCAGATGTCATATAGCTACAGGCAGAATTGAAGTAGGCAATAGACTAAAAGACGGAAACTATGAATGTACTGAACAGTAAACATACCTAATTACGTGAAACTAACTAAATCTGTTGAATCATAAATAATATATACTATAGACGAACACATTACACAGAAACTGCACTTACAATCGAAAAACAGTCCTACTCTCAAAATGGGGTGGACGAGTGAGTAGCATTCCCCGACGTTATGTACAAAGCTGAGGGTGAAGTGGAGCTACCCACAACACTGGACTAGTGCACAATCTCACAAACCCGTAAGATCTGTAGTGTCAAATCAGGCTCTGGTTTTGAGATGTTTGGGCATTGTACGTTGCGTTGTCGGTTGCGCAAAAATTGCGCCTCTGTGCAAAACTGCGTTGCCAATAACGAATCGAACGCCGCATTGAAGTTGCCCGAAATTTGCCGCGCGTGTCGATCCACGATCATAACGCTATACACGCCCAAAATATAGCACATCTTAGCAAAATTTTCCCGTTACACTCTTCCATTTTATGCTTGCCGAAGGATGTGCTTAAAATACCACAACTCTTTCTAGCTGAATGTCCTTGTCACGGATAGTCAGCACCCTCCCTGACTCCTCAGGGTACGTGCTACTAAAAGCCCTACATTGAAGATCATAAATTACGCCAACCCTTTCACAATCTCCTGGTTTTCCGTTAGGGCAGTAATGCAGTTTTGGCGTTATGAACTGCTTATCGTACAGTCTGTTGCGAACAAGCTGACGCTTAATTTTATCATTAGGAATGTTCCTTAATGCAACGTCAATGTGTAACTGTGCGTAAATAGTACTGTATTAATACTAATAATACTGAATAATACTGCACTAACTCTATCGGAGATAAACTAAACGGAAGGCATAGAGGTAACTTCCGCTGACTTAACACAATAAAGAATCGTTACATCACGCCGTGGCCACATGAAGAGAAAACTTGGAGAATTATTAATTCAAATATTTCCCTTATTTGTTTGCTTACCTTTTTATCAGTCAATTTTCACTCGGGGAACTTCAAGTTTTGGAAGGGGATGTACCACGGGACATTGCATGCATGTATTATGTACGACGTCAAAGAAATGTATATAGCCGACGACTGAAGCGGTAGATTCCTGGGATTCTGGTCACGCTGTTAAATACTGAAAAAACTAGATGTAATATCAAAATCTCTTCCTGCTTCCCTAATGTACGTGCTACTACAAGCCCTACACTAAAGCTTATAGATCTGTCAATCCTTGCACAATCTTCTGGTTTCCCGTATGGGAACGCAGTTTATGCGTTGTGCACCGCTTGATTGCGATGGCGAAGACGCTCCCAAATAATCATTCGAACTCGTTTTTGCTGAATTTTATTGCTGTTTTCGCTAAATAAAAATGTTAAAAGGGTCGCATTAATTATGCGTAAACCCAATGATATTTATAATACCATTCTGCAACTGTGCTCGAGCAATACTGTGGTGTATTGTAACGCTAACCTTATCGAATATGAACGGAAGGGATAAAGATAATTCCCCTTGGCGTGACATTTGTCGTTTTTGACGAGCATAAAAGAGAGGAAGGCGAGAAGGTCGGAATATTAGGCGATTATAAATCCCACTATACATATTGGCGTAAAAGAGAAAAGCAATCGACTTAAGTTTGCAATGTTTTCATCACCCATTCCCATCGAGCATTTCCCATTTCCGTTCCTGCGTCATGCTCGAACTAGGGAAAAATTTTCAAACTCAATAGATAATCGCCAATCAGAGCCATGTTCATTGCTTGAGAACTTTGAATTGAAGTAATTATTTGACAAAGGCACTTTGATGAAGAGAATTATGGCGAAAATTCAAGTGGTCTGGCCAACCAGCAGAACGCTACGGATTTCGAGCTCGTCTTAATAATTTTCAGGAAGTACCAAACATTATGAGATCCAGTAACTCCGCCACTAGCTAATACTACGCTGCATCCAAATGAAATGAAAAAGTAACTGGATTTCAGAGCGATGAATTATTGGAGTCGAAAAAATGAAGCATCCAGATGCTGCGTCCTTTTTTTGCATGGCTGGTGAACTACCCTTGCTTTTTCGCAAGCAGCCATAACGCCTGATGCAGTTCTCATGTAATTGCAGCCAGATGACACACCAATGCTCAGCGAGAACTTTTTCGTTCGTTCTGTTCGCCATCATTACAAGCAGCAGCAGCAGCATCAGTTAGGTTCTCCTACTAAAGATTTTGCATGGTCCGCAGCTTAAATACCAGCCTAATGTTTGATGCTTTTTTGATAGGCCGTTAGACCGCGTCCATACTGTGCGGCACCGGCGGCGACAGCGGCAATCTCGTGACGTGCTCCGTTTGTAAAACACTCGACCTAATCACACTACTGTATGGTTATCGTGGCGAGAGCCCACGAATTCGAATTCAAGTTTTGGCATAATGCCAAACTGTTCATGATGATCGCGGCGAGAGCTCACGAATTTGAATTCGAATCTTGCCATAGTGCCAGACTATGCCAAGATTCGAATAGTGTAGTTGGTATACTATTACTATTGCTATCGCAATGGGAGGGGGGGGGGCATCCCACTATAGACATTATTTTTACCTAAGCCTAAAAGGGGAAAGAAATCCGTTCTCTTTTCCACTAAGGCTCAGCCTAAAATATACGCCTGAATGTGCAGATTTACTCCTCAAGGATCCCTTCAAGATTCCTAGATGTGCAAGTTTTTATAAAATGCCCCCCCCCCTCATTGCGATAGCACCCTACTATTATATAATCACGCACACCCATACAACCCTCTAGTGCCACTATCATTTTGGGGTGCGCGTCAGGACACACCGATCTGGTCAGGCTGCACAAGAGACGGTGGTCGCTCCTCCTAGAGCGCGGCAAGGCACGTGGCGCTTGCGGCGACCCAATTCGCATAGGCGGTGACCCAAATAGAGTGTCGTGATACCCGCCTACGTACTTGTGCACATCTGTCATTTTTCTTCTTTTCTTTTCCTACTAAAATTCAGTACTATTTATCTCGTAGCTTGTCCCTGAACGTTGACTGTTGGGTCAGCATAAAGCTAAAGCAACAGGGTACCTAAGCAGGGCACGGCTTTTAATACTTTTCTCTGATCCGGCCGTGGATTTTTCTCAAAAATTGGGTAAGAACCAGCTACAATGAGCAGCTAACAAGGAGACGGCCGTCATTACGTGCAGAATACTTCATATTTAACGGCGTTGTCACTGACGGCTTGATTCCGCGGGAATTTTCGCGACACACTTTTCTACATGACCGAAACAACTGCTCGTGAAAATCGATGCTGTCTGAAGAAGGGCCAACTCAGCTAGTTCAAGTCGAGGCCGTCTCAGGCCCTTGGCTGCACTTTCAAGCTCCCTCTCAACTGTTGTTTTCAAAAGGTCGACACAAGAACTCTTACTTAACGACGGGACTTCCTTGTTGTTTACAGACGATTGGCATTGTTTTTGTTGCTCATATCCCTTTGAACTTGTCTGTTTGCGTGTGTGAAAAGATCACCTGACCAGAGTTTTGATTGATCACAGAGAAAAATGCTGAGATTCGATCCTGTAGTACTTTGGGCATTGAACAAAATTCTCGGTGATGTCGAAATTTACCATCATTTTCATGGATTTGTGATGGATTAGGCTTACAGTGATCAGCCACGCAAATTAGAAGTTGGGCTAAGGCCTGGCCTTCTTCGACGGGCCTAAATATTCAATGGGCTTATTTTTCTCATATAGAAATCTTCTAAAAGCATGAGTTGAGGTTGTTGTCAGCTCAGCTGGCTCCTCTGTCCTAGATCAAGCTTCTAGATCAAGTTTCAAAGATATTTTGAGGAGTTTTCCTCCTCTATAGGCGAGGGTAATCAACTTGGGTTAGGGGTGGGGTACAGTTAGAGGTCTCAGGGTCATATCACAAACGATCGTCATACAATTTTCTGGCGCAGATAACTGGAACCTACCAGCTTTGAGCGAAAATATGAAGTTGGAGAAGGTCAGGGAAAGTTCTGTAAAGGGTAACTGAGAGTTTAAAACCCCAAAACTCTGAGTCCTACCTCTCATTTCGGTATAACTGGAGAGAAAGTAGGCTTTCTCACATATAGTAATTTACCAGGTGCTAATACAATCAGAAAGGATTCGCAAGGGTTTACTTGCCTAGTATCCGAAAAAAGTGCAGGTAGAGGATCCAATTGTCAAGCATACAAGGTCAGCATTGCTAAAGGGAAATTTCCATTTTCACAAACCCCCAACCGAACGGGAATAACTTGAGGATGTAATGTATGAACCATATCTCATTGACGATTCTCCGCGAGGCGTTTTTTGAACATCACACCTATCTTACAGGAGACACGGAAACTTCATGGATGTGGTTCCTTAAAAAATCGCTGTACTAAATACAGTACTTGCGCAGAAGCACAAGAGAACCGAAATTTCCTTCGCTTCATGCAGGAATCGAAAATCCAAAAAGCAGCAACTCGGATTGGAGGGATATCTGCCACGTTTTGATTTTCCGCGTGAAACTTTGCTGGCCACGCACAGTAAAAAAAAAGTACGACATATGTATGTGTGGAATGTGGGGGAAGATATTCAAACTTCTATGGACGATTCCTCTGAGCAACTAAAACACGATCTGTCTCCTCGAGGGTGAACTTATGTGGGTACATACAGTGTCAAGCATGTTTGGCCCACTACCTACCTAGCCTGATGTCTTCAGCAAAGCTCCCGAAGGAAACTCAATAAACAGGTTGCCTGTGGTGAGTACATTCGTTAGGCTCAGTTGTTGACTAAACTAACAAAGAATACAAAGTCGATTGGAGTCGCTTCAAACAACAGGTGGTGTTCGTTTCTTGGCCACGCGTTGAAAAACACTACGGCAGTGCCCAAGAATCAGCCAATAATCGGCTATCTTTACTTGTTTGCTTGCGTACCTGACTTTCGCTTCAGACATTCGATTTTCGATGTCCGAAAGGACAAACTTCTGACGTCGAGTCACAAAGTTCAGGCGTCTGAGGATTCTTCTGACTGCAGTGTTGTTCAAGATCATGTGATTATCATTAAAACACATTTTCAGTAGCGTCAAATGTCTGTTTTCATACACCGATCAATTTCATCCCGTGATATGGGCGGGCTTTTCATCCTTTGTCAGTTGTAGGACTCATCCGGTGGCAAGCGCTCCGCTCAGTGCCAACATCTCCATTCTTATTGGTACATTCCCAGGAAATTTTTATTCTCATTTTACAGAAATGTTCTTCTACAAACTTCACATTCTCTCTTGACCTCTTGACCTTTTTTTGGGGATTCATTCAGGAATGGGGCTCTTTTTGACTAATCAATCTATTTTGAGTTAAACTCATACGGAATCAAGAATAAATACAATAGTTCACTACAATCTTCCTTTGTTCAGAGTTGATATTTTAAAAAAACTAACACAACCATTTCATTTTGAGATTACAGCTGGTTCTATCACAATCGCACCCTTAATTCGGATGAGGGGTGTGTAGTTTTGTGTCGGATTTTCGCTTTGCGGCGTTGCACTTGCGGTGCCATGAGCACCGACACTATGCAATTCTTGAGATTTTGCACTTCATTAGTTGAGGCTCTCCTTGATTCAGGCGTCTAGACACTTTTCTTGGAGCACACACATATGGGTCCTTTCAGAATATCCATGATGGGAGCCCTCAGTTGGCCTTGATGCCGTTTCGACCAGACTCAGTCGTCTTCGTCCAACGGTGCAGGTCCTATTCCCAGATTGTCAGTAATAAGGGCAATGGGTTGCGGGGAAATCATTCCCATTACTTCATTACTGGAACGCATCCGCGTGTTCTCATCGTTCCTTCGTTGAATAAATAGTTCCCAAAACAGAATGGCTCGGCTCTTGCCGCCGTAGGGCCTCAGCCGCAAGTAACATGCGTGTTCCGGCTGAGATCTTTTTTCGTTTAAAACAGTCATATTGTCTGGGCATGAGTGTCGCGAATGGCGAGGATCGCTCCTTAGTTCCTTTGGTGCGCGGGTTCTCGTGGGTTTGACCGCCGCCTTGCCATGTTGGTCATATTCCGTGATCGCGCGGCAACGTGCGATGGCTGCCTACCGCAGCACCATCACGGACCTCCCCCGGCAGTCGTCTTCTCTGGATCCGCACCGTGTAGTACGTCCACCATTCTCATCTATTCACACGGGGCCTCACTACCAAGGCCGGCGGCGGCGGCAGCACGGGGCTTGGGCCCTTCGAACAAGCAATGGATTTGTTCCAACTTCCTGAAAGTAACCTGAACATAATGTACAATGTCGTCGGACGGGGCTCGCAGCGAGAGCCCGGCGTGAGTTGTGTTATAATACAGTTCCTATGTCTTGTATGGTTATGCTAATAGTTCATATAAATGTATTGGTTCTTTCGTGTAATTTCTTCCAAGCGTCTCTAGAGGAAATTCCCCAACCTTCTTGCACCGCATACGTAAGTATCGTACCGTTTATTGTCATTGTGCAGTCTGGTGGCATTGGGGAAAGTTTCCAGGCGTCAGCCTGGCTAACGCAGTTATCATACCCCTACTAGTTCAGTTATGCACACTAGGACCGCGATCAATCCGGGCCGCCCATGGGGCACCGTTTGCAACAATGAGTCTTTTCTTCTAACAGGATCCAAAGTAAATCAGCTGCAGAGGTTCGCCGCTTTTCAATTGCTCCCTGACACCCAACTACCACACGGTTGCCTTGTTACCGTATTCATGAAATATCCTTCACAATCCGGACGTATTTATGAGACACCATGCTTTTAACAAGAACTCGAAAGCGTGGCGCAAAAAATTCGCAAGAACGGTGACGGCTAGTCCTTTTTACCACGGCCTGAAGAAAAGCCGAAGCGGAGGCGCTCTGTACAGAGAAGCCTCTGTCGCTTTTGTACCGCTTACTCTATGAAGCAGGGATCTGTTGTGTTGTCCGTATGGGAGTGAATATGCCTACTGTGAAGGTAGGCTAGTGGGTACGGGGCTAGTGGGTGCTGACGATGGGTGGAAGGGGCGAAAAGTGCCCTTGCAGCAGCCTAGTCGGCAAACACGTGCGCTGTAAAAATTAATCGGTTGCAGAGAACCTTCATTCCCAGAAATTTTTTTCGCTGTCTTTTGATTTCTTCTTTGATTCTGTGTCATTTAGCATTCCTACTTCCATTTTTTGCTTGAATATCGTACCCATTCCCTGACCATAAGTGACTTATTAATGGAGCAGTCAGGTTAGCAACAGTTGAATAACCCCCTCGATGTGGTGCGAATTCTCCGTCCTCTGGTAGGTCATAGTTCCTGGGAAAACCTGCTTTGCTGGAACCACTCTTGTAAACGTAACAAAGGAATATAGAAAATTCTGCAAACTGAAAACTCTCAAGAGATTTTGCAGTCTTACACAAACACTCGAGTACTCAGCGTTTCTAGAAAGTGCAACGCTGCCACTGTCGACAGGATTTCACAGTACATAAGCAAACATGGTCGGATTGCATGGTTCTATCACGAAATGCCTCCGAATTCCGCGACAATCCCACCAAATCTGAATGATTCTGTATCAAAGTCAGTCTGTTAAGAAATCTGCACCTCCATTTTGAAGTTTCAGAAAACTTATTTCTCGTCTTTGCATTTCTATTCGGAGTTGAAGCTCACCCAGAAAATCTTGAAAAACTTTTAAAAGTTGCCCTCTGAAAATGGCAATGGCAAGGAATGAGTATAAGGAGTATCTAATAAGGCACATTTCGTCAGAAACAATGGTCAGTGTGAAAACAGGTGTCCATCAGACTTCTGTTGCACGACGCTTCCCTTCGAATTACAGTCGCCATTAGACCGTTCACACTTTTGCTATGCATCTCTACCCGGAGGACTAGAGTGCAGACAGATAAAGGACAGCGGCACTCAGCGTCTTCTAAGCCAACTGGTATGTGGGCCAACTAGCCAACTAATGGGCCTCATACCGGTTGACTCAAGGTGACGCTTTTTAAGGAAGAGGCGCGGATGACAGCACAAAACATGCGTGAATCGCGCGCGAATTTTGAATACCGTTTAAAATGTGCGTGAAACTTCGGTTATACCTAGCGAAGTTATGACTAGCACGATCGAGTGGTCGCGTGTATTGTCTGCGACTTCTCACTTGTGGGTGCTATTTTCCTTCTGCAACTCACGGCCAGTGACTAGTATCAGACCAGCGCTGTTGAGGGAAAATAGTACGCCCAAGTGAGATTGGGCACGACGACACATGCATGCGATCGTACGATCGTGCGAGCTATGTACTCGGTTCAATCCTTCATTGCGCATGATAAAATTCACATTCATCCCATCTTCAAGCAAAGTAGCTAAGAGAAGGACTCCTGGGCCACTACTTTTCACCTCACTGATTCGGCAGCGCACTTGCACTTCCATGTTAGGCCGCGTTCATACTTCGCGCTGCCGGTGGCAGGGCATGGCTACGTGTCTCTGCGTCTCCGCCTTTGCCATCCTATGCGCCGTCCCTGTACCTCCCGCGGGCCACGCTGCCTCGCAGCCACGCCCTGCCGGCGCAAAGTATGAACGTGGCATATCGGGGTCCATTCAGAATATCCATTATACGGACCCTCTGGATGACCTCGATGCCATTGCGATCATTTTTAGCCGTGTTCGTCCGTGCAGATCGGCGATAGGCGCTCACGTCAGAGGACTTCGGTACTCAGAACGTGAAAATAATAGTGCAGTATTCCGTCCTTAACTTTCTCCAACTCTGCACCATAGTTCAGCAGTAGATTGTGTCACTCATCTCGTACTCTTCACAACGCTGAAAATCTCCTGACCTTTTTCTCCTCTTTGTTCTTTCTTCTCTTTTACACTCCATCGTATCGAGAGAATTACGCTGAGTGCACAACATGTACTCTTTTTACTACGTGCTTGAGGAATGAGGGGAGCCGGCTTTACTAACTCCGTGAAATGTGATCAGTGTACAAATCCTATTCTTAGCACCAGAGTGAGGGCCTGGCCTATCCTCTGGGATGGAGGTGTTCGTTGAACTATAACGCCGCCAGTCGGAGCCTCACCAACAAATATTGCGATTTTCTCATCAGGGTGGAGCATTGGCTGAGGAAGTCTCAAAGGGGTAGTATTTTAGGTTGATTAGGCCGCTTTCATACTTTGCGGCACTGACGTCGACGGAGACAGGTGAGCTACGGCATTGTCGGCCCTGTTGCTATGCGCTCCATTTATAACGCTCGACTGAACCACACTACAGTATTGTGATCGGGGTGTGCACACTTATGACGGATTTCCGCGCAGCCGCGCGCTACGAGCGGCTCTGCCGGTGCGAGTATCAGTGGCAGGGCATGACAGCCTTCAAGCGAGGCAGTGTGGTATGGCTGGAGGAGGCAGGGTAACATGGGTGCAGGAGGCAGTGTGGCATGGGTGGAAGTGCAGAGGTGACGCAGCCACGCTCTGCCGAGCTCCCAAAGACAATCGATTCCGCAAGTCGTACTGATGGCGCCACGAGTGCGACCTCCGCGAAGCGATTTTCCGTCATAAGTGCACACACTCTGATGATCGATGTGGGAGTCCAGCGAACCTTTGGCGAGATTCGAATGTTGGCTTGGCGAAACATTGGCAAAATTTGCTTGGCTTTCGGCACAATCTTCATAGTAGTAAAATTTGATCGAGTGTTATAAAAAGAGCGCTTCGCAACAGTGCCAGCGTTGTCGGCTTCGAATACGATCGCTCCCGTCGATACCGGTGCCGCAAAGCATGAATGCAGTCTGGGCGTGATGTCGAATTTACGCTCGGCCTTTTGTCTTTGTTTGTCTTTTTTGTCTTTTTAAGGCACAAAAGTTTTCGCTTTTGGATAATGAGGAAAAAAACAGCGCTTTCAAAGGACCTCAATGGTACCAGCGCGTCCTAAGCGGAATTCCACCGACAGCGGCAAGTGTGCTAATGGCGTGCGAGTGCGACGCCGCAAAGCGAAAATTCGACATATGGCTGCACGTCCATGCAGTCTCAGCGGAAGTGGAAATCGCATTTGAAGAGCGTAGGTCGAAAAAACCTCAACGTGCTACTGATTTTGAAGTCGTGGGAGGCAAGTTAGCAATCAAAAATTAAGAGCTAATCCTCAAGGGCCTTCAAAGAGACCGCTTCCAGATACACAAACTCATATCATAGCAGTCATCCGCAGTTGGAGAGGGGGTTGTACTTTGCAAAGATTAGGCTCACTGCCTTCAACAAAAATGGTTCTATGCTCACTGCTAAACACGAGAACCATTGTTTAAAGGCATACCACGCGATAATCAAAGTGGTCCTTACTTTCTGAGGGCAGGTAGACCCTTGGATGGTTGTGCGCCACGGCTCACCCCCGCCGCGCACGGCCTGGTCGACCTGAGCCGAGTTGAGCCCATCGAGCCGAATCACACCCGGCTTAGACGAGAGGAAAACTTGCGATAAGACAAGATAAAGCAGCGATATCAATAGCGAAGGTAGCTTCAACAGGGAAGAATAGGTGATATCGTAGCATTGTGCGCGATATCATTGAGCAGAAGCCCTCCTACAATCTCCAATACTCGTACGAGGACTGAATACAGCTTTATTTTTTAGTGGTTGTGAGGGGTTTTGATTCAGTTTTCTTTACTGGTGCGTAAACCAGGGCCTCTACATCCTATAACACGCGCAATAGCTCTCACAACTTTTCACGAGGTGTGCCTTTAACACCCAGGTCTCACTACCATTTTGACCAATATCAGGGACGCTGCCGTATTTGCCAAGGAATCGAAGATTAGATGGACCAGACACATGCGATATCGCGATGACCGTTGGACTAGTGAGGTAACCGACCGGATCCATCGGGACGTCAAACGAACACCTGGACGACCGCAGGCCCGATGGTCAGACTTCTTCGCAGAGACTCTGCCCGAAAGGCTGAGTGTCTCCGGAGCCAGAAAGGTTCATTGGACTTCTCTGGCTTGCGACAAGGACGAATGAAGTCGTTGCTGGCGCCCCCTCGAGAATCTCAATGAGCAACGGGGATCTACGCTTGAGCTTGGAATAAACAGGAGGCTTAAAGGGTACAGACTGGGCGATAATAAACAGGAGATGTTGAAGTGATTGATGGAACGAGCAATGTGTACTGTGTCGATTATTTGAAGGAATTCATACTGCAAGAGCCTGAGGAGGGCTTGTATCAGAAACGTCGCTGAGACTATCTACAGGATTAGACCAGGATTCTTCTATCAGCCTTGAAGGACTTGCGGAAGCGACTGCAAGTTGACAGAGATCGCTCATGGTTGCTTATGATTCTGATTGTGGGTGCTGTGTCTCCAATTTCACCGACGTAGTCGCCGCAACACCTATGACAGTGTTTATACTTTGCGGTGCTAGCGGCAAGACGTGGCTGCGTGTCTCTGCGTTTCCGCTTATGCCACCCTGTCTCGTTTCCTGCATCGTCTCTGCACCTCTCCCGTGCCACTCTGCTTCGCTGCCTGGGGACGCACGCGCAGCCACGCCTGCTGGCGCAAAGTATAAACGTGGCCCACTTGCCTGCCACGATTCGAAGAAGCGATGACCCATGCAACCAGTGGGTATCCGGATTGACCGAATGTTGGATCGTGCGAAAGACCGGAGAATTTACTAAGCATATGGAGCCACCCCTTCGAGAAGTCGTTTGGCCGGAGATAGTGTGGCATTTTGCAAGAAATTATCCAATCTTTTATAGATGTGTCCTGCAAAGACAGCGCGACTACCGTTGAAGAGATTCGAGGTGTTCGAGGTAGATGTATAAAATATCCTGCCGTACTAAAAAATAGGGCAACTACCGGTCTGTTCAGAATTCTACCTGGTAAGGAAAAGGTCGGTGTCTGGCAAAATTGCAGGGTTCCTAGCCATTTTGTCATGTTGCAAATGTGAAACAACTGCTCCAGCCATAGATTTTCTTTTTTCCATCAGCACGGTTCTAGGGCAATAAATGGCGTAGAACATGTGGGCATATATTCCCAGGACAGGACCTCGCAAGGCGGGATACTGTGCCATGCATGAAAGCTACGAGCGTCATATGTAGTTGAACCCCAAGGTTTTTCTTTTCATCGCCTAAAAATTACGCTAAAAAAGTGATTGTCAAGGACCCAACTAAATACAGCACGCCTAGTTCGGGTGCATATTTTGTCCTAATGATCCACATCCACACATCCAGGGGATCTTGCTCATCCATCAACATAAAGACTCATTCTCTATCACTCTTGCGCATTTCTTCTGAACCGAGAAATTTCTTTGACGAGAAATTTAAATTTTGACTTTCGACCAGCCAGCTGCTCAGCGATTCGTCAGTGCATTTGCTTGCACTTTTTGCCGCCCTCTGCTGCTGTTCACCTGGTGTTCACCTGCAGGTTTCGCAATTGTGTATAAAGTTTTGAAGCCAGAATGGCCCAGTTACTCGCTGAGCTTCGTCGAGACGTACAAGTCCTTGGGGGGACTTTTATTCAGTAACGACATTTGTCTTTTGAAAACGCAGTTCATGCTGATCAGCAGCAGCCACGATCTTGTCTTCGCTCTTCTGTGGTAGGACACCGTTGGGCTGTTTTTGCCACGCCCATTCATACCTCTGAAGTAGTGTGATGCCTCCTGACAACGACGTTCAAGGTACCGCTCACCCATTAGCAATCCTGGAATGCGCAGCCAACTAATCATAAGGCATCTGAAACTTGTTTTTCGTCTTCTTCAGCGTTCATCGCGCTGGATGGCAGAGTCCGCTCTTCTAATACATATATTGACGTCATTCTTCATGACGTATGTCAATTTAAAAGTATGTCAATTGGATTCTCCAAGTTATTCTCTTCTTGAAACCTCGGCATGATGTTCACATTATCCGTGGGGGTCGAAACGTCAGGCCGTCAATAAAACTGATCCACCTAAAAACCTCTTTCAGCAAAGCAGCGCACAAATAATATGTCAGTTAGTCCCAGGTAATGTGTCAAGCCACCGCTGTATCCAACGCTTTCTCTCTCTCTGGCGCACTCCGTGTACATTCAGGCATAGAGGTACCTTGAAATGACGCTTTCACTTGTTTGGAAAACGTCGCTATGCCATAGAAGCCGAGCTTCGTGATTTTTGTCGGCTAGTGAAGGCCCGCCGACCCTTTGATGTGTGATGTCATTGCGAATTATGTTTCAAAAGCATAACTCCGGCTGTCCATCGCAGCCTTTCCGTCTCTATCACGCTTAGGTAGGCTTGGATTAACCCGATCCAGGTCAGCACACCGTACCGTAGATTTTTTGATTCCCAAGGCCACGTTCATACTCTGCGGTGACGGCGCAAGGGTGTGACTATGTGTCTCTGCGTCTCCGCCTATACCACACTGCCTCGTTGCCTCGTCGTCTCTGTTCTTCCCCTGTGCTATCTGCTTTTTTGCCTATAAACGCAGCCATGCCCTGCCGGCACTAAGTATGAACACGGCCCAAGCTGCCTCCGACCGGTGTGAGCCGTTTGATCGAATTGTCGCGCGGCCGCCCGCGGCGAGCGCGCGACGCGTGCGAGTTGTTTGTAATTTATCTGTTGAAACAGCAAAAACTACAACATAGGCGAACTTCCGAAGCTTCCAAACTGCAATCTTTGAAGATCCTTCTCGGTACCAGCCCATTGCGTCTCGAGCGGAATTCCAAACGACTTGTATTGATGGTGCAGCGAGTGCGACGCCGGGAAGCGATCCTTTGTCATAAGTGTACACATCCGGCACAGAGTGTGAACACGGCCTGCCTTCGACGGGTTCAAAATCAGTAGCAGCAGCAAATGTTTGTATCTGAATCATTGCATAATAGTCCTGAATACGTATCCGACCTCTTGTTCTCATTTTCTAACTTCCCCTAACTGCGCTGAGATAATGAGGTGTGAATGGTCAAACAACTGCGGAATTCTTTTCAACTTCTTTTTTTGGAACCCCATCAATTAATTGCATATAGCACATGTGTGCTTGCATATGAGGGTACTGGGTTAGGTGTTTATCGTAGTGAAATTCTGAAAACTAATGAAAACATCACACAAAACTGAACTAACCAACTAAATAACTTTGTGACAGTGGTCCAGACATTTCAGAACAAAAACAATGAAGGAAAGTGCTGTTTTCGATCTCAGCGATCTACTATCATAACAGCTGCGATTGTTGTTTCACCGTTGAGGTTTCCTGTATCAATAATAAAGTCCGCCAGCGGATTTCCTCAGTATATATGAGTGTGTGGTGCGTGTTTTTGCAGTTCTTTCCGTCCTAGCTCAGCCCGTCAACGGTTTCTGTCATCCACCCACGATTGTCAACTGGTTACTGCTTGAGATATGACGCACATTTTAGTTTTTCCCCTGGCCGAACCATTGTCTTTTATTTGCTCACTTGCTTCACCACATGTTATACCGTCTCGATTTCGTAAGATCTGCTTCATTCTGTATTTTCCTAGAGAAAGGCCGCTGGAAAGATTTTCTTGTTATCAGTGATATAATGTGGGTATGAACTCTTTTAAAATCCTCTTATTTTTCATTTCTGCATTCGATTTTCCTCACAATGTGATGCCTACTTCGTTCCGACTCTTTGGCAGCCTCCACGCCTCCTATGTTGTTTGCTCATTCATTCTCTCTCAAACAGTTCTATGTCTCTTCCTGGCAGGTTTAAGCTCCATGTCAACGGGATTGGTTGCGTCGGAACGACTCCTCCGTCTGAGAGAGCACTGATACGACCCTTCAAAAACGAAGTGTTAGACTGTCTCCCCTTCATCTGCTTGTCGTCGATCTCTGAAGCGAGCTGGAGGAAGTAGGGCGAGAATTCCAACACTCTGAATAAAACGCCGGAAATTCGGGTCCAACCCTGCGTTGTTCATTTCTGAACCTTAGTACCTTCTCCTTTTTCATATAGCATGTGCGTACCGCTAGCCTTCATGGAATTGACTGCGTAGCTCTGCCTTTGAGGCGTCATCCATTGAAGATAGAACCTTTTTTCTGGTGCACTGTCCATACTTTTAAGGCCGTGTTCATACTCTCCGCTACCCGCGGTAGGACGGGGCTGCGTGTCTCTGCGTTTCCGCTTACGCAACCTTGCCTCGTTGCCTGCGTTGTCTCGACACCTCCTCCGTGCCACTCTTCTTCGCTGCTTGTGAACGCAGCCACCACCTGCCGATGCTGAGTATGAACGCGGCATAAGGCAAACGGCCGTTACATCCTGAAGGCTTTTGATGAATTTCAGAAATATCAAAGTTTTGGAGTGAAAATACTATCACTCGATTAATTACAGCAATATCGCACTGTAACTTATTTTAGGGACTGAGATCGCATATAAATACATGATTATTCAAGAAAGTGATTCATCTGTTTTCTCTTAGGCTGTGTTCACAGTTTCGGAACTTGCGGAATTGCAGAATTGCGTAAAACGATGAAGATACGCATCGACTGGGAGAATTGCGGAATTTGGAATTGTGGAAATGCAGAATTGTGGAATTTGCGGGAAAGTATTAGATACGTATCGACGCTTTCCACAATTCTTCATTTCCGCAAATTCCGCGATTCTGCATTTCTACAATTCCGCAAATTCCGCAATTCTGCAATTCCGCAAATTCCAAAACTGTGAGCACAGCCTTACTGAAGCGTGCTGAGGAGGGATATGGATTATTTTTCGGTCTCCGATCAAGGACCTGTGCGAAACGAAAACCAGTGCAACTCTCTGTTACATTTTTGAAGTTTTTTTGGGACTAATGGCATGGCCTTCGGTTCGACGTCATAAGTAACCGAAAATAAGTAATTTGTTGTGATAGAATTTATTATGAAATATTGGTAACCAAAAATAGTAATTTATCTTTTTTATTTCGCAAAAAACTCACACAACCATTCCGTTCCTTGAAATCGTGGCTCAATTAGCATTAGGTTGTGCAGTCTGCACCTTTTACTAGCGATCACTGCATTCCTAATTCATTCCATTTCCTCTTTCCTTCTTTACAAAATTTTTTTTTAAAAAAACAATACTATTATATAGTAGGTTTGGAAGCCGGTAGCACGCGAGCCAGACGTTCTCGCGCAAAACTAAAGCGATTTTCGTGCTCAGGGGACTAAACTGCCTTATGGGACATGTTTTTAGCCAATTCAAGGCCAATTGAGTAGGCCAAGAATTTTTCCGAAATATGGTCAAATTCTCGAGTTGGCTGAAAACATGTCCCATAGGGCAGTTTGGTCCCCTGAACACGAAAATCGCTTCGGTTTTGCGCGAGAACGTCTGGCTCGCGTGCTACGGGCTTCTAAACCTATCATGTAATAGTATTGTTTTTTCAAAAAACCTCCATAACTCCGCTCAGAGAATCGTTCTGCAAATTTGGAATGCAGGTTCGAGATCAGCGTCCGAAAATACGTCTGACCACATGTATCCATTCCGAATGGCCACTTCGACCTCGGGTCGACCTTTCCTTGTGGGCCTTCTAAAGCAGGGTTCATACTTTGTGGCACCGGCGGCGGCTTCCTTTGAGTTTGAGAAAGCAGCCATGAGCACGTCTATGTCTAGATGTCTGAGTGTGCGTTTTGACGCTCCCTTTTACGGGCCACTACGAAATTCGAAATTCTGAAAGAAATGTGCTGTAGGAAATGCAGACCCTCTTTTAAATTCAGTTTGTTAAAATCTCTTGTCTAACTAACAATATGCTCTTCGCTTCACCTTTCATTGTCCTTCCTATTATTTCCACCTCTATTCGGCCAAACTATGTGTGTTTTCGCGAGTCTTGCTTGATCGTCATTGCCGCGCCTGGTTTCCAGCTGACGAAAAATGACGGAAAGAGGCTGTTTTTTTTTTGCAAAATTATCCCCATCGACGGTTTTGAGACAACAGGAATGATCATGAAAGTCGCCGCGCCCGACCGCAAGGAAATCTTTTCACTTGCTCTGCTTCTCTGTCGCTCCAACTGGTCCAGGAAGAGTCTTTCCGTACTTTCTCAAATCTCATGCCACCTCGCTCGTTCTTTTAGCCTTACAACATCTTCGGAGGCATTCTGAGTCATTTCTCATCATGACTCGGTGTTTATCTGTTGGTTGCTGGGCCAAGAGTTCACGTGGTCTTTAAAAAAGCAGAAAAGGTTCCTTCTTACTAATTAATCAGGCTTTTTGAGCCGTTCGTGGTGGCTGCTGTCAGTTTTTGACGTCAAGTATATGTCAGTTCCTTGCAAAAGGATCAAGGCAGCTTGATGAGCTTGAGCTTGGCAATTGATAGCGATTCTGTTAGCAAAAGAACCGAGGAATCGTTCAGGAATGGCTTCTGATCTTTCGAGGGTCAACAAGCTCGAAATTACAGCAGATACTTTACTGCTCGAAAACTCCGAGGATGTAGAGATCGAATGGTCGTTCGGATCAAAGTATACCACTGCGTTACAAAAACCTCACCATGCTGATCGATTTTCCTCGGCACTCACCTAAACGTTTCCTTCTGAAACTTCTGATAGGAGAAAGTATCAGTTCTTCACATCCATTGATAGGCTGCGTTCATACTTCGCGGTGCCGGTGACAGGGCGTGGCTACGTGTCTCTGCGTCTCCGCTCGTGCCACCCTGTCTTGTTTCCTGCGTCGTCTCTGCACCTCTCCCATGCCACTCTTCCCCGCTGCCTGTGAACGCAGCCACGCCCTTTCGGCACCAAGTATCAACGCAGTCTTACAGTTGCGCCACGTAAGACCCAGACCGAACTTTTATCCAAATGCCCCATAAATGGGCATTTGGATAAGTGTTTGGTTTGGGTCCTACGGTTCCACAACTCGCACAATGCTATACGTCTAACCGATCTTGGCATAAACGACGTCAAACCGAGAACGCTAAGAGACCCGATGGGGAGTAATTTGAATATTCAGGAGATGCGACGACAAGTTTACCAAATGAACGCCTAGAATTCAAGAAACGATTTGTGGCTCCCTATAATGTTGCGCATAAGGTAGGTGGCCGAGTAGTCGTGGAGGGCGGAGTGGCCACCACTTGAGCTGGCCGTTGCCCCACCCTTTCCATTGCTACAAAGCGCGAAAACACTTCTTCAGTGGGAAAAATGGGAGAGGCAGGGATAGCCGGGTGGTTAAGGATGTAGACTCACGTTTGCACTTAGAAAGAGCCAGTGAGTTCGATCCCTGCCGGGGCACTACCATGCCTTGCAAAAATTGCAATAATGGTGACGATACGAGCGTCAGGCCCAGGTTGACAGGCCGGCTGATGGACAAACCTTGTCACATCAAAAAAATGTTTAAAGTCGCACAAAGAATCAGTTATAAGGCTAGAAGGACCTCACCGATATAGAGGTCACAACAGTGGATGCCTTAGACAGAAACAAATGGCGACGTATGACAAAGGTTGCGGACCCTGTGACGGCACGGGATTAACGCCAGGGAGAAGAAGAAGAAGAAGAAGTGGGAAAAATGGGAGGAAGGCAGTCCCATTTCCATTCGGTGCCGAGTAGCGGATCCAGTCTTGTTCTCTCTCCATTTATTGGGTAGTCTAAAAAGTTTTTTCGTATTGTCAAATACCGCTTTTTCCCTTTAAACTGCCTTCCAGAGATCTCTTCTGTACATACACATGTAGTACAAGTCCACACGCATCTATAGGTATTATTGTCTTCCATCTCCCCGATACCATTTTTGGCAAAATAAACATACCAACGGTCAACCTCATTTTCAATACAAAAATTATAAAAAAAAATTTTCTTTGAATGGCGTTAGACAGGGAAAGGAAAAGGTGATAATCCGATGGAGCAAGATCAGGGCTATAAGGTGGATGGGGCAGCAATTTTTATCCAAGCTCGAGAATTTTTGGCGAGTCATTTTTTCAATAGTGGTAAAAAATTTCAAATTTTTTTTTAAATTCTCGAGCTTGGATAAAAATTGCTGCCTTATAGCCCTGATCTTGCTCCATCGGATTATCACCTTTTCCTTTCACTGTCTAACGCCATTCAAAGAAAAAAATTGGAATTGAAAATGAGGTGACTTTTGATATTTTTATTTCGCCGAAAAGGGTTATCCAGGAGATGGAAGACAACAGTACCTATAGATGCGTGTGGACTTGTACTACATATATATGTACAGAAGAAATTTTGTGGAAAGCAGTTTTGAGGGAAAAAGCGGTATTTAAAATTACGAAAAGACTTTTTAGACTACCTAATATTTATCGGCTTTTCGTGGACTGATCACGAATCGAATAAATGGTTGCAGTGTGAGAAGGATAGTCAGCCACCCAATAACCAGTCGAACATCGTCAAACGCTCACTGGAGTTACTTTTACCTCCTAGCCGTGGCTCGAGAGGGAGGGGGAGCTTTCTTCGCGATCTAGTGGCAACATTTGACAGCTTGAGATCGTCTTGAGGCTTCAACTCTTGAAACTTAGAGGTTTTTGAAACCCGGTAGTATACTTTGATCCGAATTCATGATGCTTAACCTTCCCGTCTCGGTTGACGTGATTAATCATCATTCGTAGCTTTGACGACAACTGTCCAGGCGGATTTGTGTTCTCTAGTGGTCGCCCTCACGGTCAGATCCGTAACATCATCACAATCCGACGACGTCTGTGATTTTTTCAACGCGAATCTCATTCGAATGGCTGTTTCTGCCACACTTCATCTTTGAAGGGTCTGTTATTATTTTATTATCGCATGATGGCTGGAATAATTTCGACCGCCACCATGTGTTCCATTCGGTTTCTCTGAGAACCACGCTTTCTTTCAACTTTCTCGCTTCATTCTGTAAGTATGTCTAACTCGTGGGGGACCCAGATGAAAGCTTCCTTTGAGCTGCGCCATGACATTTGTTATTTCGCAATCGAATATCTTCCATCATCTATCTTATATCTTAGCCAATGGAGAAATAATCCAAATCAATCGCCAATCAAAGCTCATCCATCAGCCCCCTCTTCCCCCCCCCCCCTCCACTCCTACAGCATTATCCTATAGTGCCGTAGCTACACTGTTGTGAACTCCTCCGTTTTTTTCTCAAAAATGCCACCCATAATCCAGTAGGTGATCTCAGGAGATCGAAGATTATGAATCAATTTTCAGATTCTTCAGTTAGACATAGGAATGAGCAGTTGTGGCCTTTCTTTCTAGATGAGCTGGTCATCACTTTTAGCTTTTCCCCGATTTTTCCTTTCCCTCTATACGGCCTCTTTTTTCTTTTTCTTTTATTCGTTTTTTCTCCCACCGCGCAAAGGCGTGCACTCTGCAGTTTGGTTAAACTAATTGCGCTCTTTTGCTTTCCTTTTGGAAAAAATTCCCCTGATCTTTTGACCTCATTTTTCTTATTTCTTTTTTACTGTTTATTCGCTTTTTCTCCACCGCGCAAAGACGTGCTTTCTGCAGTTTGATTAAGATTGACTGGATGACGTTCTCTCGGAAAAAATTCCCTCATCTCTCGACCTCATTTTTCTTATTACTTTTTTTACTACCCTTTTTTCATTGCAGTTTTATTTTCTCTGCAAAAGTGATAGATTTACAGTCAATCCTCGATCCTTATGATTTTGAGAGCATTTCGATACGTTTTCTTTTCTTTGACTTCCGAGCACGTTTCATATACTCCGTTTCATAGGTATGTGTTCCGTGAGCTCAAACTTTTGCATGGAAACGACCAATTTTTCGTTTTTTTTCAGCGAAAATGGCCGCAGAGTCAGAGAAATTCACTGTTGAATCGAAACACAGGACGTATCGGATCGTTGCTGGTGGTGAGCATGAATCCATGAACCTCTTTTTACAAAGTTAAACTCTCCCAACACATGGTCCACATGGCCGAGGAATACAAATATATATTGCTTATCTGTAACGTATAAACACCCACACGCCTCTTCCATGATTACCGTTCAAACTGCGAAAAATCGGTTCAGGAAGTGTAGTTCACGTACTATGTTTCCCAATCCCTTTGAAATTTGAAGGCAATGGGTAGGATAAGGGTGAAATATGTGAAATGGGTGTGTACGCATACGTCAGGATTTCGCACCGCGGCATGTCGCAAGCGAAGCAATGCGGACGAGCCGCAGGCGCCATGTTGTTGGGTCCCGAAGCGATTAGAAGTCCACTGCGCACCGCGCCCCTAGCATTACCGTGTAATCGTCCTAAGACCCAACTACCGCGACGCGCATAACTCGCACACATTGCGACGCACGCCGCTCGTCGTCGTGCGGCATCCTGACGTAAGGGTACCATCCGAGAGCTTTGGGTTCAAGCAGATGGTGGGTGACATGTTCTGAGAGCGCCAACCTTAAATGGGTTTTTCATATGTTGCACAAATCCGCTGGCTCCAAACCCTGCGACATGGCAGTGATGTGGAGCGTGGGAAAGCACGTCCAGCGTCAAAGCCAGCGGGCTCCAACATTGGGGAGTTACTTCTGCTTCCTTTCACTTTTCCACCCTTGCACTACCTGAAACTACCAAGTCTTTTCAAAAATTATTTGCCGGCAGATCGTATTCATTGCTTTCAGGGAATGATGCCGGGGTGAGCTCTTCTGCAGTCTTCTCAATTTTATTTTCTTTCCAGAACTATCTTGACACCTCTCAAAATATATAGGGGTACTTTTTGTGATCAGTCTGCGCAAACTGGTCACCAAATACAGTCCATTTCGGAGCACCTGACGGGCATGGCCTACGGTTTTGGGTGAGTGTATCAAATTCTCCCACTCCGCCACACCCTCTCCTTCCTGCCACGCACTCTCACTCTCGCCACTCACCCATGTCCGTAGGCCACGCCCTATCTGGCGCTCCGAAATGGATTATAGGTCAGTGGATGGGTATCAGTTCGAGGGGCGGGATTTGTTAACATGGACGGATCCAGTGACGATTTTTCTAGCCCTTGATGTGAGATTTTCTGTGGGGCGCGACTCCTTTTACGAGAACTTGTCACTTGCAGGAAGACCGAAAACTTTTAGTGTGCACACTGTCTGAGGAAAATGTATAAGGATGTCCCTCATTCGTGAGGGCCTCAAAAACGTCATGGAGCGATTAGATAAAGAAAATAATCACAGCAAGGCATTGAATGAAGGCAAACCGGATCACTGCAATTTTTCTTTTTCTTCTTTTCATTTTATTTCATTAATGTTAATATAACATTAATGGTAATTTTATTTAAATGTTTTTTATTAAGTATTAATTTTATTATAAATATACAAGGTCCAGTGTAGGTTTGGGGGATACGCGATACCGTTAGCTAAAATTCACGTTCTTCTCCCTTCTGCATGAACAAATCCTCACTGCTATTACGGGCGTTTAAAATAAAGTAGTGGCAGATTTTTCGCGTGTTTTTAGATGTGTGTGGTGCAATGGTACACCACTTCGTCTTCTTCCGACTCATATTAACTCATATCTAGATATACGTACATATCTATTTGATAAAAGGTTGACAGAAGAAAAGTTAAAAATATACCAATGAGTAAAACATAGACGAGTCACACTCGGTATTTTCTCAGCTCGATGTTATAAAAGGCTTTTCAGGCACGACATTTTGGGTGAACGGACACTTCTTGGCTGAGATATCCACGTTTTTCGACGTGGCCTTTTTTGGCGAATTCGCTGAGGCCCGGGTTAAAATGATTAAACTAGAAGGAGAAACGGCCGCGGATATCGCCGTTTTTCTCGAAATTGTACATCCAGGAGGAAAGAAAGAAGTCACAGGTACGAAGTCCATTCTACTTAATGCTACTGAATTGGAGAATATACCACTGAGCTGGTCGTAAACAGTAATTTTAAAATTGCAATTATTTGCGTTCTCATGGAATAATCTTTGGTGCCTAAGAATTTGTGATTCTAACAATATTAATCCAAGCTGGAAGCTCCGAAGACACCGCGGAGGGGAAAATTTTAGCCGCTCGTGGAGTATATAAGTCAAGGCGCTAAATAGTGCAACAGCAGTGAAGGAAATAGATGAAACGGCCAAAAACGTGAGACATGTGACCCCTACCCTCTCGCCCACTTTGCTTCACTAGCCGCTGAGGGGTAGACGCAGACGGCGAGGAGCTATCCCAGCAAGCCGCTAACGTTGGCCACTGAAGCGCTGCAGCTCAAAGTGAAGCACGATGTCATCGATGTTTAAAGACCCCGGAAACACTTTTAAATACAAGTTTTGCCATTATTATTATTATTTTTATTATTATTATTATTTTTATTTTTATTATATTATTATTATTATTTTTATTATTATATGATTATTATTATTATATTATTATTACTATTATTATTATTATTATTATTATTATTATCATTATTATTATTATTATTATCATTATTATTATTATTATTATTATTATTATTATTATTATATTATTATTATTATTATTATTAACTATTAATTATTAATTATTAATTATTAACTATTATTATTATTATTATTTATTATTAGTTATTGATTATTATATTATTATATTATTATTCTATCTCTCTATAACTAGCCTTTTCACTTACAGAAAACTTTGTTCACAGTTGTGCTTGCCTTCTTTTCCTACCTTCCGGCGCCTTTAATATCCCCACCAAAATTGCTGTCGAGATTCTGTTCATCCGTTTATCAAAGTGACCACGTTTTTTATTTTTATGTTTGGCTGTTGTTATTTACTTAATACTTGTTTGTCGAGTTGTATGATTACGTTCCAGAGAGAACCTGTGCCACTATGATGCGCTACTCGGACGTCTGGGATATACCCATACTTCGCCAAAAATGTCATGAATTTTTGTGTGAGTTTAGTTTTTTCATATCATTGTCAGATAAGGGTCTAAACAATCAATTCACTGTAGAAAGATTATAAGTTTAGGATGTTAAGATGATGTACCGCAACCAAGGTATCCTAGACATTATGAGATCAAGTGAAACCCTCTTTTCTGTAAATGCACATTAGGTGCCCGAACATACGCAATATACTCTTATTCTGATCAAATCCCCTGTCCATTTTGTGCTTATGGCTTAGGCCGCGTTCATTCTCAGCGCCGGCAAGGCGTGGCTGCGTTCACAGGCAGGGTGCTACGGGGAAGGTGCAGAGACGATACAGGCAGAGAAGCAGTGTGACTAGGCGGAGACTCAGAGAAACGCAGCTACGCCCTGCCGCCTGCACCGCAGAGTATGAACGCAGCTTTACGCATCATTATGAGCATGACAGGATATCTATCGAATTCCAGTGTTTGGTTTTCCACGGCTTCGTCCAACATTTGAAACAACATTTTCGCTGTTGGAAACTGCTTTCACACATGGTTTTGAGCGTAGTTCGGAGCAACTGATCTCACGTCTGGCCGGTTTCGGTCAAGTTTTCCTCGATCAACAAGGGATGCTGCACAAAGTGAGCAGAATTGTACGTTTGTTCTAACGAATCGATCTGATCCTTGCTGTAAAACCCAGCAGGAATCTTAATGTCTTCAGTAAGTTCACATCGATCGCTCCTATACTTTATCCTTCTCGGAAGCTATTTGAGGCCCCGTGAGAGGTAATCATGGCCGGTTGTGGAGTTGTGGAATGTGAAAGTTAAACGCTTAATAATGCAACAACAGAGAAAGAGTTGGATGGAATGGCCAAAAACGCGTGATATATGACTCCTCACTCCTTCACTTTCTGTCGTCCTAAAGCAGTGCCGCTAAAGGGTAGAACAGACGGCGAGGGGGACTATGCCCGCCAGCTGCAAATGCTGCCCCGCCCTCCGCAAAAACTCGGGAATCGGCAGCCAAGCAAGCCACAACTCGGACAAACGAGGTCGCGACAATGACGCCAAGGCGTGCTTACCTACGAATCCGCACAGAACATTTCTTATGAACTTAAAGGAATCATCCACGGGAAAATGAGTTTTTGTGTTCCTCATGCAAAATTTCACGCGAGATACAGCACCACAAAGTACGTCCGGTTGGGCATGGCCTTCGAGTAAAAGCCTCGCCCGTCGTCCTCCGTGGTCGGAGACACATTGTAGGAACGGAAGGTTACGTGAACAGTCCCACTCTCCGTTCCCAATAGCGGCGGACGACGGGACGAGGCCTTTACTCGGAGGCCACGCCCAACCGGAAGTACTTTGTGGTGCTGTATCTCGGCCAAATTCATATTTTTCGCGTGAAGTTTGCATGAGGCCCACATTAGGCAAATACAACATAAACATATGGGTAACACAAAAACTCATTTTTTCGTGGATGATTCCTTTAAGTGTTCGTTTCACAGAGAAACAGCGATCTCTTAAATAGACAAAGCCAAGGTCATGATGTCGGAAACCTTGGATTGTCCTCAACGGAGATCGTATTCTGGGTGAGGGGTCGTGTTTTTTGAAAATTTCTTCAACACACTCGCGGCAATTGGTTGACATCCCTCACGCACTTTTGAGGAGAACTCATGCACCTCTGAAGAAATTTTGATTGGTCGATCTCCAAAAAAGGGCGTCAGTCAATAGTCATGTTTTGTACTAGGCAGCCGTGGTATGATTATCGATTGATTATCTTTTGGGTGCACAGCTCAAATCTTAGATATGGACACAGACAGTGCTGCGGCGACAGTTCTGAAGGCGCCGATCGAATCGAGCGATTTGGGACCAAAAAACTATAGGAACTAGATATAACTCCTTCACCCGGAAGAAGCACATGTGGTCCTCCTTCTGATAATGCTAACTTTACCTGATCTCTGACCATGGACAGGACACGAATGATGCGTGCACGAATCCGCCCACCTGCCTGCACTGGGTGCACTGGTGGCCTGACCACTATCTCTTTCATTACGGCTGTGAAGAACCATTATTCAAAAAGATTCCTTTCTTTGACATTACCTGTAAATTTCCAGATCCAAGACCCCCGCACCGTGGCGGCACTGTTCTCAGCCGCTCCCAAAGAAAGAATCGTTGTGAAGAAGTTTGCACACAGTTTGTCTTCCATTGCGAATAGGTCTGTTGATATCAATGGTTTTTAAATACTTTTTTTCTTGCTTGCATCCGAGTTAATTGCACCTTTTAAGCAGAGATGAGTCACCTTTTAAGTAGAGATGAGTCAAATTATATATTAGTAACACCCAGTTTTTCAGAAGCACACGAGAATGCGTGATCCTGCAATGCCCGAACCGTCCTGGGCACGTATGTTCGATTTGTAAGTTGTATTTCTGTCCATCACATCAAGACGTGATTCCGTGCACAAAAGAGGCACAGTTCCCGAATTTCATCAAAATCGTACCCTTCAATATCGGCTCTGCGAAAGCCGACACCGAATTGCTGTATGGGTCGAAAAGCGAGAAGAAAACGTGATATCGTGATACGATGTGATGACATTTTGTGATGTGTTAAGTTTAACGAATAATATTGTGTTTGTTTTGATATGCAGTTGTTCTGTGCAAATTTACTGACATTCAAACACATGTATAAAAACAAAATCGATTTTTAATAGTTGAAATATAGTTTAAACTGCAATAGTTTGAACTTCCTGCACTTTCACAGCGAATAGCAACAAGAACCTTTGAAGGCATAGCTTCAGAGAACGAGACTGCTACCGAAAAACCAAGAGGTTGATGGACGCTCTTGGTAATCAGAAGTGTTTGTTGAAAATTCCTGGAATAGAAACTCGAAAACACGCTTCTCTGCGTCACTAGACTGCAGACGGGCGGAAGTGCTAAACCAGTCGGCTGCGAACGATGTTCCGCCCTCGCCGGCAACTCGTCCGGCTTATGAACTGCAGAACGACACGCCCTACTGCGGAATCGTTATATGACCCCAAGACGCGCTTTTTCAGTGCGAGTTTCGTCACACATCACCTCTTTTAAGTAAACGGTTTGTTCTTAAAAAACATGTGTCTACAGTTCTCACTTTTCCCTTAGCCCGTCCAGTGCCTTTGAAGGTACTTTCCGGATAATCGCACCATCTATCAACCCTGCCGCAGCCGATTGACCCCCGGGTAAATATCGGGGGATGGTGACTAACAAGAATCCTCCGCCAGGATAAAACGACAATGCTTGAAGAGGGAACACTTCCTGCAAATTCATGTTTCCAGATGATTTACTACAGAGCTCAATAGCATCGTAAAACAAGTACTGTCACACTCACTCACCGATAGCGTTTTCATCGCTTTCTTCACAGCGGTCTTGGAAAAAACAAATAGCTTGACAGTTTTGTCGGTGAAACCGAAGGCTAAGATCTGTTCACGTACGTGGATGGAACGCCACAAAAGTAACTTCCTGTAATAAAGCAACCTACTTTACCACTATGTGATAGTTTGCTAATCATTATTCAATAAAAAAAAACGCAGAGCACTCTACACTAAGCACATCAATCGTTTAAACCAGCTAGAATCATGCTTCACAGCTCTTGTGAAGAAAATGATGCAATCCAGCGACTGAGGGTAAGGTAGAATGGAAGTAGATGGCGTTGGTGGGTTTTCACATGGGGAATCAAAAACACCATAATTAATAAAATTAAAACAAATAATAAACAAACAATAATGAATAATAAAAACAGACTCAACAGCAGGGGAGAAATCAGCTGAGTGATTGATTTTCGACAGAAACAAAAGTGGCAAGAAGCCTAGTTTCGGACAACTCGTCCGAACGCCGATTTTCGCGGCACGGCTCTCGTCTGAGGTCTTTCGAGATGATGCTCCCATCTCTGAGGTTCTTGGTCTTTTTTGCTGGTTTTTTCTCTGCTACTGACAAGGGAAGGACCACATGTCGAAGTGGCCATTCGGATTGGGATACAGATGGTCCGACGTATTTTTGGACGCTGATCTCGAATCTGTATTCGAAATTTGCAGAACGATTCTCTGGGCGGAGTTATGGAGGTTTTTTTGAAAAAACAGCACTATCATATGGTAGGTGAAGCCTATGGCACGCGAGCCAGACGTTTTCACGCAAAACCAGTGTGATTCTCCTGTTCAGGGGATCAAATTACCCTATGGGACAAGTTTTCAGCCAATTCGAGGATTTGACCAAATCTCGGAAAAATTGATGGGCTATTGGCTGGCAACCCACTGAACGAAGGAGAAGTCGTTGACCCTTGCTTAGGAAATGCTCTTATTTGATGCTTGTTTCGTACATTTAGTGCGATGGGCAAGTGTGAAAGGTATGTGTAGGCTACCTTGTTCAGGTTGCAGGGTTTTCTGTAGGAGAAAATTCAAAAACTACCACTTTATCCCCTGGCCACCCCCAATATTCCGAAGTTGGACCAAAAACTGGATTTGGCTGAAACTTTGCACAGAGGGATAATTTGACCTCCTGTGCGCAAATATCATAATCTTTTTACGCAACAACGCCTAATTCGTGTGGTACGGGAATCTCTTCAACTCGGTATCCTTCCCTTGTGAGTAATGTTAGTAGTTACAATTAAAGCGGCAGAGTGATGGGTGCGGTAGGTTCCAGTACAAGGAAACGTCCAAAAGTGAAAGGAAAGCACTTGCTGGCAATTAAATACAAAGTGCAAAAAAACCCGCACCGGCGGGGAGCAAACCCACGGCCCTGGTCCTGCAGATCCGCAACACTACCAGTGAGCCACTGAGGCCGTTGCCTGCTATGCAAACGGCCGCGCTGATGTGATAGTGCCTCGTCACAGAAAAACCTCCATAACTTTGCTCAGAGAATCGTTCTGCAAATTTCGAATACAGATTCGGCATCAGCGTCCGAAAATGAGTCGGACCATATGTATCCCATTCCGGACGGCCACTTCGACCTGGGGTCCTTCCCTTGTGAGTAAATTAGCGCCTCTGCGATCATTACTGACCCCCGATTATGGTTATTCTCCTATCGCGGAAAGTGCCTTTAATGACTGTATCGAGTGGCTCGACCGCACCGGATCAACGGCAACACTTGGGTATCAAAAGGGCCCACTCCCTGCGAGTCTACTTGCTACAGGCGTGGGTATGCAACTACGACTGCTGGGTCTCCAGTAACCACTATATATAGTATCCTGCAAGAAAGACAACCATTAGATGCAACTTGTCTAATGTGTTTTATGAGGAGTACTAGTATTTATATGACCAAATATGCGAATTGCATTGCATAAAAAGGCAGAGGAAAGCAATATAAAGGGAGCTGCTACTGCTATCGCGAAAACAAACACGTGTGGGGTCGGTGGTTCCAGGGATGACGAGGAATGCCTAGGAGAGGGAAGGAGGTATCATGACTGGTGTATCAGGCCAGTGAAGACGGAACCCGCGTAGTGAGTCGTCGTAAGAGCGTCTGCCCCCTGGTGTGAGCTTGAATGTATTAGGTTGTCGAGAAAGTTTTTTTTTCGTTTTTGAAGCAATTCAGTTCTACACTTTATTACAAAATACAGAGCATACTATAAAACAAGGTAATCACCATTTTGTTCTACCACTCTTCACCACCTTTCAGGCAAATTTGCTATGCCATCAGCATGGAATTGTTGTGGCTTTGATTTGAAGAAGTTGCACGACACCGTTCCATGTCATCTTCATTATCAAAGGTTTTTCTTTGAATGGCGTTAAATTTTGAAAGGAAAAGATGATAGTTCGATGGAGCATGATCAGTGCTATAAGGTGAATGGGGTAGCAATTCCTATCCAAGCTTGAGAGTTTTTCGGCGAGTCTTTTTTACAATATGTGGGCGAGCATTATCGTGTAGGAAAAGAATCGTGTCATGTTTCGGACGTTTCTCTCTAATTTCGCGACCGGAATATACGGCTGCTGACAGTATATGTCTGCTGTTAGTATAGTGTTGCAAGCCAGCACCCGCAATCGTTCGTTATCGACCTCCGATAGGGGTTCGGACCGGTCAGAATCTTCGACGTTGTAGTTGCCTTCTCGAAAGCGTTTTCAACCAAAGTTGTGCCACAAGTTCAGATATCGACTATCTTCGAATGCAGTGAAAATACTTTTTGGGGCATTCTACTGCATGATTTCAAGTATGGCCTCCAGCAACCGAATCCAGTCGTCGTATAAACGCTGTATTCCAGGAGGGTCCAATGTCTGAACTTGTGGCACAACTTTGGTTGAAACTTCCGAGAAGGCAACTACAACGTCGAAGATTCTGACCTGTCCGAACCCCCATCGGAGGTCGATAACGAACGATTGCGGGTACTGGCTTGCAACACTATACTAACAGCAGACCTATACTGTCAGCAGCCATATATTCTGGTAGCGAAAATCACAGAGCAACATCCGAACCATGAGACGATTCTTTTCCTACACGATAGAGCTCGCCCACATAAAGCAAAAGCGACTCGCCGAAAAATTCTCGAGCTAGGATGAAAAGTGCTGCCCCATCCATCTTATAGCCCTGATCTTGTTCCATCGAATTATCATCCTTTCCTTTCCCAATCTAACGACATTCAAAAAAAAACTTTCGATAATGAAGCTGACATGGAACGGTGTTGTGCAACTTCTTCAAATCAAAGCCAGAACAATTCCATGCGGATGGCATAGCAAATTTGCCTGAAAGGTGGTGAAGAGTGGTAGAACAAAATGGTGATTACCTTGTTTTGTAGCATGCTCTGTGTTTTGTAATAAAGTGTAAAAATGAATTGCTTCAAAAAACAAAACAACCTTTTGGACCACTGAATATATTTTGCTGAAAAAGGTTATCCGGGAGATGGAAGACAATGATACCTGTAGATGCGTGTGAACTTGTACTACATGTGTATGTACAGAAGAAATTGCTGGAGAGCAGTTTGGAGGGAAAACGCATATTTAAAAAACGAAAAAACTTTTTTGACAACCTAATACTTTACAAAACGAGCCCATAGGGCCCTGCCCGTCTTGACATCGTGAGCTATAACGACAGCACATTCCACGATAACCAGACAGGTCGACTTAGTCATGGGGCAGTAGCTCCTTGGACCCTAGGCTGCACAGTTTTCGCACCGCCCCGGGGCGCTATTGAAGCGCTATACGTGCTCAAATTCACTCCAACGCCATCCACCTCAGCTCCCTTACTGGTCAACTGAGCAAAATGGTTGGTGTGGGAATGGATTCTAGTATTTATAGCGCCGTGATAGCGCACCGGGGTGGCTCTCGAAAGGTGATTCCTCAAAAAGATTCGAAGACATTGGGAAATGCCTAGAAATCACATGCTGCGACTGTCTCCTCATGTGGGATATCAGTTCCATTTCATCGCTACGTAATGGTAGCATCTGGAAAAGGTTGAGGCATTGCAACTTCGCTGTCGTGACCCGTCTTAAGGTGTGGGGTGTGCATCGGCGATTCCGACGGATCGCGACGGAAAACGTGGGAATCCTGGTGCATACACACCGAGGAAAGGAATAGCTGCGCTTCTTTTGCGAATGCTCTGCACCTGCGGTGGTCTGCCTGCTGTCACGCGGCTCGATCGGGCCTCGCTTCCCCACTATGCTTGCGTGCAGCTGCGATGCGTGCGTGATAAATCGATTGACTATTTCTACCTTGCCTAATATCGATCCGTCCTGCGCGATGCGAGAAGTGTGACCGAGGACCGACGTACGATGCGTAAAGCGTGATGCGAGATATAACTACAAGCGTGACGTTCTAGCCTAGCGAGTACCGAATGCCATGACAACTAGTAACCACCACATAACTTTATGAATGAGAACTTTTGTAACTATGAGCACTACATGTGGAATGAAATTGACATGAGAACTACAAGGCAATGATAAATACTGTGAATAAAGGATACTCGAAGGTTACCTGAGTTTTGAGAACTATGATTGAATACTGAAAATAGAGTTAGGCATCCAATGGACTTCACCATGTTAGAACTACAAAATACTAGTAGTAAGAAATAAGGAAATCTACCTGGAATGTCAGGTGTATCTGACGATATATGCACGAATGAAGTTATATGACACATAGTGAATATAAGCTCTGTATAAGCGGACTGTTAGAAGCTTAATGTATACGGTATGAACAACAAATGAGTCCTGTGGGTAAACGATGTGCGTTAATACCATGCAGAGGGAGACGTTCAAGAAGGATTTCGTTTTTGCGATAGTGCTCCTTGATATGTAGAGTTTCTGCTGTGGCAAATTCCGTGAGCGAAATGTACACAGAAGAAGTGAACTGCGTAGCGTCGAACGAAGAGGGTGTGCGACGAATACGAGCGAATAAGATGGATATGAGTTTAAGAACGTAAGCTGTGGAACGAACAAGCGTATTACAGCGACTAATAGCCTTAAAACGAATAGGCGAAACGTATTGTGATGAAGATAAAGACAGAAGTGTCTGATATTCCTGCTAAACTTGCTGATCGACTTCCGGTGGCAACGCGAGATGTTGATGTGCGGCCACTGTGCTGGTGGTAAACGAAGAAATGATGGTCCTGACCACTAATGTGTTGTTGATGAGCTGGAGTGGTAGAAATACCTCTTGATGCACAGTCTGCAGAATTACATTTCGACTGGACGTAGTAGAAACGAGAAGAAATATCAAGCGACTCAAAGTAAGCCAAGATGGACTGAATTTCCTTGATCTGTTGTTGACAAGATACGTAGTGAACGAGTAGAGAATCCAATGGAGGACTATTTAAGGATCTGAGAAGACGTACTGCTGAGATGTTGGGATGCAGTTGCGAGTGCACAAACAGAGCTAGCCGAACAAGCGTAGCTAGTAATTCCATGCGTGGCATGGTAAGGGGTTTGCGAGGTCCTAGCAGAGATTAAGCCATAACCAAGTGAAGTGAGACCGATGTTGCGGTACAACATAGAAGATATACACAAGATCATACGGACGTTTAGAGGCGTCTCCAAAGACTACGAGTTTGAATGAAATGGCGTTAACTGGCACAATACAACGAGGTATTGGCGGTAACCAATGTTGAATGTACCGGACAAGTTGGAATGTCGAACTGGTCGAGAGGATCATCCCTTTGATAGGACTTTGACCACATATCCTGTAGAATGAGTTTGAACGGGGTGGGAATGGTGACAGAAGACCTAGTGGGTCAAACATAGAAGCAAGAGCTTTAAGCGCTGTACGTCTAGAGATGATCTCATGCATAACGGTACTGAATGGAATGACAAGGTGGTCTAAATGCGAACTCCAACCGATACCTGACAACGAAGAATGTGAGAAACTGTCCATGCGATCTACTGGCGCGATAGCGTCGTTGACCGCGGGCGAGTTTCACAAAACTGTCGAAGATTCATATGCATAGAAAAGGAACAATGCTTTCGACTCTTGATACTTACGAACGGCTTCTGGTATTGATGATGCGCTTAGGATGATGTTGTCAGCGTAGGTGTTCTGTTCGATTTCCTTGTTCAGCGGGTTGTTCGCTCGCCGGAGATAGTAGAGTATTGATGCGGCTAAAAGAAGAGGTGATGCAGTTATACCGAAAGGAGCACGAGTAAATCTAAAAATCTTAATGTTATCGTCTGTAGGCGGTGAAGTGTACTCTTTGAGCCATAAGAATCTGGTCGCATCTCATTGATCAAGCTGCTATCGAACCTGCAAGAATGATTTCAACACATCTGAAATCAGAAGATATTGCGAAAGACGGAAACGTAACAGAATGCCTACAAGGTCTGGAAGGATAGATGGGAAGGGATGGAGACAATCGTTGAGGCTTGGCGCTCTTCTGTACTGAGACGATGCGTCGAATACGACTCTATGCTTAGTTGTCACTGACGATTATTTGACTACTACTTGATGAGGAATGTAGTATATTCTTGGGTAGTCCGAAAGGTGTTCAGGGACCTCCTAGACAATTCCTTGGCGCGCGTAGTCTAAGATCGTGTGAGCGTAGAGTTTCCAAAGATGGGGTTTGGAACGTAGCGATCGATACGTCGAGTATACACCTATAAGCGAAATGATGACGTTATATACGCTGGTAGGCGGACGGCGAAAAGTCGTGATATTGATCGGCGAATATGATCCATACGGCACTCAAGGTAGAGAACGTCTTGACAATCGAGATGTTAACATGTAGCCATGCGCGTAGCCGAGGTGTTATAACGACAAAGAGCATAAGGCAACAGATTCCTTGCGATACGGTATAGACAGTCACTTGACGGAGCAAAACTCCTGACGACAAATCGGGACATTTCTAGTCTGCGTGCAAATGTGCGACTTGAGCCTGGCTCGGAGATTAGCGCTTAACGGTGTCCCATGGCCTCCTCCGGTTCCTCATCTGGCCTCCCACGGGCACCCCCTACTCCAGTGGCGCGTCCTCGTCTACCACGGCTTCATGAGGAAGAACTCTACCGACTAGATCCAAGCAACAGCTACGATGCCGGGTCTCCCCGTGGCATCCTAGTCTTAGTGGGTGGAGCTTCCCCAGCAAGACTGCACACAGGCTTTAATCAAGCTGCAACAAACGTAATGGTCCTAGGGAGACTAACCCGTCGCGCTCACGATCGCGCTAGACCTGCCCAGTGCCACCTATAATGGGGAGCGCATTCTACTGTTGCGCATGTCTCCTGAGGAATATGTCATACGGATCTCTGCCACAAATCCCCGCGACAGCACTGGTTGCAGAACCGTGCGCGGGGGCATCGAATCCTATATGTGGCATGCCCGTAAGCTTTGCTGCGTGGACTATGGTGCTATACAGGTTGACTGTTTCTACCTAGCCTAATATCGATCCGTCCTGCGCGATGCGAGAAGTTTAGCAGAACGGCTTCCTGCCAGCTTGTTTTGAGCACTTTTACTCGAAGTCGGACGGTGTGTCACGACATTCGCAGCATAAAAGTGGATACGGTAGCCGCCCTTTTTTACGCAATTGCACGCGATTCTCATCGAGAGCAGTCAACCGGCGCGCAGACGTGCCTTGCGAAATCCTGACATAAGAGTTCACACCTGTTGGCGTGAGCACGGCCTTACTGTAAGGGTACACCCCCGCGCGCTTTAACGCTTCTTTTCATTGGGTGGGGTAATCTAAGCAAAGACGCAGTTTTCGGCTGCATGTGACAAAGCATGGTAACAAGATAATTTCCTCTTTCGTTTGCCTTTGCAGTTGACAACTGCCCACGCCTTTATGAAACGGATTCGAACTACATCATCAGAAGTTCAATAAAAACGAAGAATACAGATCAAATACTTGGCAGAAGGAGGTGAGTGAACATCAGGCGCACGAGCACTGAGAACCCTGTGACGTTCTGGAACTATCAGTTTTTCCACACCAACAACCAACCGCCTTCTCAATGATCCAAAACAAAGTTCATGTCAATGGAAAATATGCAAAGTTAGCACTAGCTGAGCGATCACCATTTCTTGTGAAATTTGACGAAACCAAATAAGCACTCAACTCGTACACGGTTGTCTTTCTTGAATCTCTACGTAAGATTTTATGTATTGAATATTACAGTTCTGCACTAAAATCCGCGTTGTTATAAAAGTGAAAGAACAAGGTCACATAAACGAAGCAGTGATAGGTACGTGGTTCAGTGAAAGTATGAAAACACATTTCCGTTCCTAACTTCCTGAATAGACAAGCGTGTGTATCGGAACCAGCCGAGTCGGAATCGCTATGGGAACTCCTAAGCCCGTGCCTTCTTCCGAAAGCAAGTTATGCGTGGAAGAAGTGGAAAGTGAGGTTTGCAAAAGCGAGTTCAATCTTGAGAGATCAAGGTAATCAAAGATGGTCGAACCTTGCTGGATACACCACGCATAAAGCATCCTTACTTATTATAGGTCGTGTACTGGAGCTACTGACCTAGTGAACATGGACGCCACGAGCGCCTATTTTTCTGCTCCAGTTTTTTGCCTCTCCACCAGAAGTTTGCCGTGGCTCGAGCTTAGGCTGAGTCAGCCGTTGCGCTTAACCGTCTGCACCCGCACGGACTGGACGAGGAGCTGACTAGAGGAGTCAAGTTAACCCTTGAGCGCTGATGTGTACGTGTGGTTCCAAAGTGATGGAGGGCTGTGCACAACGTTAGTGTAGTGGTTCACAACATGTTATAATACTTTCTCACTCAAGTCTTGTCGAGCAGGCCTCATTGCTCAAGGGGGGGGGGGGGGTGAGATCCCACCAATCCAGCAGGCCGAATGATGTCTTCGGAGCCATCGCGCCAGTTCTGACACAGAAGAGCTAGTTTTTAGGATCCAGAAATAGAGTATCCAGAAATAGGGCTAGAAAGCTCATGAGGAAGATAAATTCCGTTGTTCCGTCAATTGCATTCCGTACCGTACTTTGCGAATATTTGGCAGAACCACTCGAGGGAGCCTTTTCATCGCACAGACAAACTTTCCATGTTGTTGCACATTATCAGAGTCAAGTGTGAATCGAGGCGGGCAAAAATGAACGTATATTCTATACGGCTATCGCACTGAACCCATACATTAGGTCAAACCATAATTTCTGTTACACAATGACGAAAAAGTTCCAACTTATTTTTCTTAATTTGTGTCTGACTTCAGTCAACAAAATATGCACTATTATGATCAACAATATATTGTCAGCGAATAGGGAGATAATAGATACCTTCCTTGTAGAAGTCTCGGGGTTTCTGGTCGAAGAAAGTTTGAAGGTGGATTTTGAGATGATCGTCATCTTTGAACTGCCATCCGTCGAGAAAGTGGGTCAGAGATCGGAATAGGTGGTGGTCAGTTGGAACCATGTCTGGTGTACGGGGGATGGGGGAGCTTCGTCCAACCAAGGTCCTGGATCCTTTGACACGCCAACTTTGCCACATGGGGGCGAGCGTTGTCGTGGAGGAAGAAGTCTCGGTCCATTCTGCCGGTAAGTTTTGCGGCTACAGTGATCAGTTGCCTGCAGTAGAGATCGGCAGACTGTTGGGTTGAATGGTAACAGTTCCCTTTTTTTCTGAAAATTAAAAAAATTCTGTACAATTTTTGAAATTTTTTATGTTTCAATTTCAGTCGATCGAGCCATCGGGTTGCCGCGATATGAGAGACAGTATCTGGGCCCATCGACTGGTTGATTCGGTAAGTGGACATGGATGCTGAGGACCCGGGGCGGTGTTTATGAATTTCGCCCCTCTCGCGAAATTGTCGTCAATTCACTGCTAGTTGAAGCCATAGAGAATATGAATGTGTTAATCAGTAGTCCTTTTCACTCGCTTATATACCACCTACCAAATATTCCAGAAGCTTCCACAGTATTTGTCGCGACGCTTGGCGCACCCACGGGGCAAGCTGCGACCGAGATGGGTGAGTGCACCTGCCTCGTGTTGTCCGAGGGAACTTCTAGGGGGTAGGGCTACAAGACACTGCCACGCGAAGAAGGCGGTCCTGCCCCTAGTTGCCCCTGTTGATGAAACGACAGATGCGTAACCTTCAAGATGACCTGCCACTGCGCATCGACCACTGCGTCAAGATGTTTACCATATTACCCCTGATTTAAGTTGGACGAGTCCCGGCCACTGCGTTCTACCTGGTGCCACGTGGCAGTTTAACAACCAATCAATAAACCACTGAATCTGTACGTGTTAACAAACGTTAAGCCACATGCGCACTAAACTAAGTATGAAAAGGCAAAAGACCATGTACTACAAGAAAACATAGCAATGAAAAGACAAATGCGATCTATACATAATTACAATAGAAAACGGAAACCTAAAAACACTAAACCCACGGGATCGCTCCTCGCCTTACTAGGGGACGCCGATCGCTACCAACCCCCTCGTCGTACCCGACAGCGCCAACCAGGGTTTCGTCGGCACGTCCAGGCGCACGTGGGCAGAGAACGAGGGTTCCCGCATTCGTCCATCCATGGTCGGGTAATCCTCAGCTGCGATTGGAATAGAGGTGCGCATAGATATTGCTTGGGGAAAGCAATTGCGCGGTCGAATAGCAGACGATGACAGCACAGGACGATAGGGACGATGGAAGACGGCAGGTGCGAAAAGCACCAACCACTCGGGACCCTGGCAGAAGAAGAAGACTGACAATCTATCCGATTTGGGCCGATGGCGGCGTGATCTAGAACCATCTGCGTACGGTAATTTGCGCGGTAAGACCCCAGTGCGTGAAACCGCTGATCCCCTTTGAGTATCTTGGCCGGGTTGTAGAAAACTGCGCGTAAACATGACGGAACGGCCACGATGGGGATGATGATAATCAAGAAGTCGTACACGAGTCACGACAGTATTCCTCAAGAAAAGAAAAAGTGTAACAGAAATTATGGTTCAACCTAATGTTTAAAAATTTGCACCACTTTCCAAATATAGTTGCTAATAAAATATGCGAAATATAAAGGTTTTACTCATCTGCTTCTTGGCTCCTATAAGCACTGCAATCAATAGCCTGTTCACGTCGTCCGAAGGTCTCAACAGTACTCTAGGGTCTCAAAGTGCCGTGAGCAAGACAAAGGATCTGTGAGAGAATCTACTTCAAACTAGAGAACTCTTTTTTTGAATAATACCAGTTTCAGACATCATCAATAGGGAGATAATAGAACCTTCCTTGTAGAAGTCTCGGGGTTTCTGGTCGAAGAAAGTTTGAAGGTGGATTTTGAGATGATTGTCATCTTTGAACTGCCATCCGTCGAGAAAGTGGGTCAGAGATCGGAATAGGTGGTGGTCAGTTGGAACCATGTCTGGTGTACGATGGATGGGGGAGCTTCGTCCAACCAAGGTCCTGGATCCTTTGACACGCCAACTTTGCCACATGGGGGCGAGCGTTGTCGTGGAGGAAGAAGTCTCGGTCCATTCTCCCGGTAAGTTTTGCGGCTACAGTGATCAGTTGCCTGCAGTAGAGATCGGCAGACTGTTGGGTTGAATGGTAACAGTTCCCTTTTTTTCTGAAAATTAAAAAAATTCTGTACAATTTTTGAAATTTTTTATGTTTCAATTTCAGTCGATCGAGCCATCGGGTTGCCGCGATATGAGAGACAGTATCTGGGCCCATCGACTGGTTGATTCGGTAAGTGGACATGGATGCTGAGGACCCGGGGCGGTGTTTATGAATTTCGCCCCTCTCGCGAAATTGTCGTCAATTCAGTGCTAGTTGAAGCCATAGAGAATATGAATGTGTTAATCAGTAGTGTCGTGCAAACGGCCGGGGTCAAAGGTCAGGCCCGCCGTGCCCGCCAAGAGAAGATCGATGTGGGTGGGCTGGCGGCGGGAAACCCCCCGGGCTATGGCGCCCGTTTTGACCCGAAATAAAAGGGAACCCCCTATAAGAAGGGAGCAGGGGGCTCCAACCAGCAATTTTTCATCTTTCCTCACCCCCCCCCCCCGCTGTCGTCGCAGCAGCTCCCGACGTCTACCCCCGCCGTCGCTGCAACGAGCCCCACCGCCTCCAACGACGTCCTCCTCTGTCGCCACCGCAAGAAGCCCTGCCGCCTACCTCGAAGCTCTACATTTTTTGTTTTGCTAATCTCGTTGTTTTTTTGGTGCTAATAAATTGTTCTAAGTTCGGAGTGGTTCGCTCGCACTGTGTACAGGGGTCGCAGCATCCACCTCGGTCATCGTTCCGGCTTCACATGGAGGCCAAACCAAACTGTGGAAAGCTGGGCTTGCTTTGTTGTACAGGCGGCCGCAAACGAAACTACTTCAAAAAGACCTCGCTGGGCACCGAAAGAAGGGGTGCAAGAGGTACCAAAGGAAGAGGGCGAAGAAGGAACCCTCGAGATTGTGATCGTGGTGCTCATAGATCACGAATGAAACCAATACCAAGCAAGATATGGTTATTTTAAGAGAAAGACAACCAAGTCAAAGGAGGATGAGCGCGGACAATGCTGATGACGTCACGATGGAAGAGCAGGGGCAAACCGCACCAGAGGTGAGCAATTTCGAAGGCACGGACACCAGCGGAAATGAAAGTTGGTCCGGGGGTGGGAGAACCATCCAGGAAGCAAAGCAGAGAGCCATCGCCATGATGGTGAGGGCGAAACTAGCTAAGCAACTGAGAGAGGACCTGGAGAAGGAATGGATGTTAGTAGTAGAGGCCGCCCAGAAGATGGGGTCTGATAAAATACTACATCACCCTGCAGTCCCAGAGGGGCTGATGAAACGCATAGTAGAAACTCTTGTGCAGAGGGGGATAGAATCAGAGGGAGAGTGGGAAGAATACATAAAAACCGTAGAAGAAGATGGAGAACTGGTCACTGAATTATGCGAAAAGTTCAAAACAAACGTTTTCCAGTTGAAAAGGACGATCGAGGAGAAATGCGGTGGTCCAGAGAGGAATATTCCGAAGTGGCACAGAGGGGTAAGCAAGTAAAGCAAGAACTTGCAGAACAACCCAATAATAATAGTCCATATCAAGAAATACCCTCGCGGACTGGTCCGACGTCTGCGCGCAGCTGGCAGATACGTGGAGCGAGTCCAAGGAAAACGGAAAATCGCGAGGCCACAGGTACGGATATCCATCTGATAAATTACTTGAGAGCTATGACATGCTCCGACCCAGGGGTATTCAAAGGGTCGAAAAACGAAAACTTCCGAGAGTTCCTGAGGAAATTTAGGAGGAAGTATGAAAGTGTGATTGCATGTGAGGAGACGCTAGTAGACATTCTGGCGGATGACTACCTGGGGGGGTAAGGCGAAAAATATTTTCGCATCTTTGCCACGCGCAGTCAAGGAAAGAGGCTTCGATGTAATGACCCAGGAAATGGCGAGGTTGCTATCATGCGACTCTCAGAATCCAGCAGAATGAGAGCGCTGACCGAGCTGAAGAATTTAAAAATAATCCCGGGCCAGGAGGTATCGGAATTCTGCGTGGTTCTGGAGAAAATAGGTAAGCAAGCAAATCCGGAGAGCTCGCCACAGGACAGGTCGATGGAATATGCCCAAATTCTCCTCTAAAACTTGAGCACCCAGCCGGAACATTTCCAGTTTGTGGGAGCTCTTCATAGAGTGGAACCGCATGAGGCCTACGAAGAAATAAAACAGCTAGCCCTGAGCATAGAACAATCGAAAATTATGCTGGAAACAAATAGGAGGAACCCTGTTGGATGGAAGGCAAGGTACGCACAGTACCAGAGTAACAGGGAACCGAAGCAGTCAGAACCAAAGGTAGAGAATCTAGTGAATGTGGAGCGACTAGAGGAACTAAGGGAAACTCAGCGTAGAGGAGAAACGCATCGTCCCAAAGGGCTCAAAGGACCGAGCCTTCAGCCACCCAGATCATTCGGGAGGCAGCGCAAGGTAAGAAATGCTACCATTGTGCGAAATTCGGGCATTTTGCGCGGGAGTGTCCGTCCCGAATGGTGAAAGTAAACCGCACAGTCCAAAAGAAAAACCTAGATCAAGGAGATGCGAAGGTATCATCCATGGTAAAGCAGTGTCGTAGCCTGGGAGTGACGACCCGGGAGAGGGCTGCGGAGAAAACCGTTCCATTGGGAGGCAGATAATGATTACCTTGGACTGTCAGAAGATCGATGTAAGGCTCTAGTGGACACGGGATCGATGATAAGCATAATCCCGATAGGGGTACTAGCTAGAGCGCAAGATAGGGGGTTCGATGTGGACTCGTTGGCGGTGGTAAGGAGCACACATTGCAGCAGGGAATAGATAATATGCGGATTGTATATATTGTAAGCAAACTTCCAACTATCATCGGCTTTGGTTGAAACTAAGAGACACCACACCCATCTGTAACCCCTTCGCCACTGAAGGCAAATCCTCTTTAAAGAATGACAGGATTCGATCCAAACACGAAAATAGAATTGAAGCATTTAGTAGTACCAAAGTGGAAGATGGAGCGGAACGGTCAAAAAATCCGAAGATGAAGACCCTCTTCCCACCGTTGATCCAAGTGTGTAAGGCGCAATCGAAAGGGGCGGCCACGCTAAAAGGAGCGGCTGCAGTTGGAGGTGTCTCTTCGCGAGCTCGGAGGCGCTCGGAGTTGACTTTTGAGGACTAAAAGTTTCGAGAGGAAATGCACGTATAAGATTAAGAGAAATATTGGCCCTAACTGAATGCCGAGAGATACACCTGATTACAACACATCACTTCCTAATGGTGACCGAGGACAAACAGTCACTTTGTGTATTAATATTGCAATTATGGCCAGGCTACGGTTAGAACTTATGTGCTCCGTACACATGGCCCCTACCCAATCCTAACCTGCCCGACCTCCACAGGCCCGTGCCTGATTTGCTTGTTGTGTGCTCCCTTCACTTTGGTCAGTCCCTCCCCAGTCCTTACTGCGCGAATTCAACAGACCCTTTCCTAACTTGCCGGATTTTCAGCATCTGAGCGGGGACCTAAATTCGTTTATTCATCGATTTCGGCGCATGCCCCGTCCATGGTGGGCGCAGCTAGGCTTAGTTCTTATGTGCTGTATACGCTTAGGTCAGCCCCTACCCACTCCTAACTCACCCGACCCTCCAGGATACAGTTGAGATGAGGCCCTACCGAATCCTAACTTGCCCGACCTCTGCAGGCCCACTCTTAAAATTTTTTGACCATTTCTGCGCAAGCCCCGCTCACGGTGGGCGGAGCTAGGCTTAGTTTTCAATGAGCTTCGCACACTTTGGTCAACCCCTACCCATCCCCATCTTGCTCGACCTCTCCACGTTGCAGTTGAGTTGAGAGTAGATTATGTGACAAACAAACGCACACACACGCACACACACGCACACATCAAACTTCTGGTTTTAACTTGCCTCTCATGTGCTTCGTACATTTTGGCTCACCCCAACCCATCCATAACTTGCCCGACCTCTACAGGTCCATTCCTACATTGCCTGATTTTTGGAACCTGAGCGTGGACTTAAATTTGAAAACCAGCAGCATCCGCACAAGCCCCGCTCACAGTGGGCGGAGCTAGGCTTAATTCTCATGTGCTCTGTACGCTTAGGTCGGCCCCTAGCCAATTCCAGTTAGGAATGCACTATGATGTGAGCGGATTTCCGCGCAAGCCCCGCTAACGGTGGGCGGGGCTAGGCTTAGTTCTTGTGTGCTCTGTACGCTTCGGTCAGCCCCTACCCAATGCCAACTCGCCCAACCTTTCCAGGTTGCAGTTCAGTTAAGAATGTGTTATGCGGTGAGCGGACAGACAGACATTCAGAGAGAGAGACAGACAAACAAACACACCAAATCTGTTCTATAGAGTATGATCACCGTGAGCGGGGCTTGCGCAGAAATCGTACTCCGTATATAAATCATACTCTATAAAACAGATATGGTGTGTTTGTTTGTCTGTCTGTCTCTCTGTGTGTCTGTCTGTCCGCTCACCGCATAACACATTCTTAACTGAACTGTATCCTGGAGGGTCGGGTGAGTTAGGAGTGGGTAGGGGCTGACCTAAGCGTATACAGCACATAAGAACTAAGCCTAGTTCCGCCCACCATGGGCGGGGCATGCGCCGAAATCGATGAATGAACGAATTTAGGTCCTCGCTCAGATGCTGAAAATCCGGCAAGTTAGGAAAGGGTCTGCTGAATTCGCGCATGTAAGGACTGGGGAGGGACTGACCAAATGAAGGGAGCACACAACAAGCAAATCAGGCACGGGTCTGTGGAGGTCGGGCAGGTTACGATTGGGTAGGGGCCATGTGTACGGAACACATAAGTTCCAAGCCTAGCTCCGCCCACCATGGGCGGGGCCTGCGCGGAAACCGATGGGTGAGCAAATTCAAGTCCTCGTTTGGGTTCCGAAAATCGGGAAGGTCAGGAATCCGGTCTGTTCAGGTCGTGCGAGTAAGGAATGGGTAGAAACTGACCAAGTGTAGGGAGCACACAAGAAGCAAGTTAGGGACGGACCTGTAGAGGTAGGGCAAGTTAGGATAGCGTAGGGGCAAACACAAGGGTACGGAGCACATAAGTTCTAAGCCTAGCTGCGCCCACCATAGGCGGGGCATGCGCCGAAATCGATGGATAAACGAATTTAGGTCCTCGCTCAGGTGCTGAAAATCGGGCAAGTTAGGAAAGGATCTGCTGAATTCGCGCATGTAAGGACTGGGGAGGGACTGACCAAATGAAGGGAGCACACAACAAGCAAATCAGGCACGGGTCTGTGGAGGTCTGGCAGGTTACGATTGGGTAGGGGCCATGTGTACGGAACACATAAGTTCCAAGCCTAGCTCCGCCCACCATGGGCGGGGCCTGCGCGGAAACCGATGGGTGAGCAAATTCAAGTCCTCGTTTGGGTTCCGAAAATCGGGAAGGTCAGGAATCCGGTCTGTTCAGGTCGTGCGAGTAAGGAATGGGTAGAGACTGACCAAGTGTAGGGAGCACACAAGAAGCAAGTTAGGGACGGACCTGTAGAGGTAGGGCAAGTTAGGATAGCGTAGGGGCAAACACAAGGGTACGGAGCACATAAGTTCTAAGCCTAGCTGCGCCCACCATAGGCGGGGCATGCGCCGAAATCGATGAATAAACGAATTCAGGTCCTCGCTCAGGTGCTGAAAATCGGGCAAGTTAGGAAAGGATCTGCTGAATTCGCGCATGTAAGGTTTGGGGAGGGACTAAGCAAATGAAGGGAGCACACAACAAGCAAATCAGGCACGGGTCTGTGGAGGTCGGGCAGGTTACGATTGGGTAGGGGCCATGTGTACGGAGCACATAAGTTCTAACCGTAGCCTGGCCATAATTGCAATATTAGCACACAAAGTGACTGTTTGTACTCGGTTACCATTAGGAAGTGATGTGTTGTAATCAGGTGTATCTCTCGGCATTCAGTTAGGGCCAATATTTCTCCTAGATCTTATACGTGCATGTCCTCTCGAAACTTTTAGTCCTCAAAAGTCAACTCCGAGCGCCTCCGAGCTCACGAAGAGACACCTCCAACTGCAGCCGCTCCTTTTAGCGTCGCCGCCCCTTTCGATTGCGCCTTACACACTTGGATCAATGGTGGGAAGGGGGTCTTCATCTTCGGATTTTTTGACCGTCCGCTCCATCTTCCACTTTGGTACTACTAAATGCTTCAATTCTATTTTCGTGTTTGGATCGAATCCTGTCATTCTTTAAAGAGGATTTGCCTTTAGTGGCGAAGGGGTTACAGATGGGTGTGGTGTCTCTTAGTTTCAACCAAAGCCGATGATAGTTGGAGGTTTGCTTACATTATATACAATCCGCATATTATCCATTCCCTGCTGCAATGTGTGCTCCCTATACACAGGGCCTATTCCTGCTGCAATGCGCGCAGAGCGCGCATGCGAAAGTCGGCTCGCTGCTGGCGCGGCGAGCCGAGAGTCGCTCCTCGCTACAAAGCAGAAAGCTCCAAAGCCACCCTGCGGGGGCGGCGAAGCCGCCCCTACGAGGATTGGCCGGCTGACGTCGGCCAACCCGACTGGTTTTCTTATAAAGTGGCAGAGGGTTGCCGATAACAATGGTCAATACTTTGTTGCCTAATTATTATTTGTTGGACGAAAAAAAATAAAAAGTGATGATCGAAAAAAATATGACAAGACTTTTGGGACAACCTAATAACTAGCAAGTGCCTCAGCTTTCTGATCCTCACTGTATAGAAGGTCACCAGCGTCATTGTAAAGCACTGGGACGTTCAAATGCGGCTTCAGTTTGTTTCTCACGAGAGAATAGAACATCTGTTTGCGTGATTTTTACCATTTCGTCTTTCATTATGGGCTGAAAATCTTTCCAAGTGGAGATCTAATTCACTGCAAACTCGCTTATAATGAAAAAAGTGATAGTGGGGAGTTCTGGAGTTTAAAAGTCGAGCTTTCTGAGCTATCAGGTTTTTGATATGCTCTGGATATAGCAGTTTTGGTACGCCCATAGTTTCAAATGGCACATATTTAGCAAAGCCAGCGTATAGAACTCGGCAAAATCTCTTGTACATGTCATCAACACCTAGATATCCTTCAAAAACGTTCCACCAATCGACTGAGGAAAAATACACGGAGGGAAACGTAATCGGCTTTCATAAAATTCGGTAGAGGAAACTGCTTCGGTTGTGGTATCGATATCAGAATTCTGAAGGGAACTACACTATGATCAGATCCAGCTAAAGGAGAGCAAACATGCAGCTCTTCTATAATTGGACTATTTGCCAGTACCAAATCCAAAACGGAGTCTCCACGTGTAGGACGCATGACATACTGCCTTAGACCACAACTCTCGAAAAACTCAAGGAATTTGGATGAGGTTGAATTTTTAGCATTCTGAGCTATCCAGTCTATGTCGAGGTTGGAATCACCAAGTAGGATTAGATGATCACTTGTAATGCAAAGATCTACTAATGAATTACTTGTAATGCAAAGATCTACTAATGAATGAGGCATTCGTCGTCCTCACAATTTGAGTTAGGTGGTCGATATGCTAAAATGATTCTAAAGGGAGCGGAAGTGGAAGTGTCACACCCTTCGAGGCAGAGGAGTTCCGACTTCTGGCAAGGTGCTCCAACAGTACGTAAACTTATTACATTCCTGGCTGAACAACAAACCCCACCACCTTTTTTGCACTTGCGATCAAGACGAAAAACATTATAGGTGCGATTGGCAGACAGTTCACTGTCTGATACCCTGGGTGATAGCCATGTTTCAGTGATGAAAACCAAGTCGGGGTTATAAGTGTCAAGAAAAAGATGCAAGTGATGAAGTTTGTTATTCAAACTCCTAGACTTAAAAAGAAAACAACTGATTCCTGAGGGTGTTCCGTGACAGGCTAAGAGTTTTCCGACACCTTCGATTTGGCAATCTCGTCGGAGCGTCTTAACTCGCCCCGGTAAACCACCCAGACACGGCTATTAAGTTGCTTATTGCGCGCTCTACACTCTTGCCGAAGTTGGAACTCCCGAGTGCGCTCTGCAGGGGTTGAACTTTTGCGCACGAATACGTCAGGAAAACGGGAGGTACGTAGGCGGCGGCTGTTTGATAGTGCAGTAATCCAATGACTTTTGGAAGAAAGCACTAATTTCACTAGACGCGGATGCGCACCTCCAGGTTTACCCATGCGGTAGACTTCTACTGGTCTGCACTCTACGCCTAGGATATCCAGGACTTCCGTAACCCTTACCTCCACATCCTGTTGTTTGCTGGAAGGAGGCACATGTGGATCTGGCTCTGGGATCCCAGAGATGACCAAGCTGCGCCCTTGCTTATCCGCCTCGACAGCATTACTGATCGTTTGGGGTAGTTTTGAAACCAGGGCGTTTATGTATTTGGCCATGACAGGGTCTTTTATTTGTTCGTTACGCTCCATCATGGCACTGACAATATCACTCATGGTCATGCCGGCAATTTGTGAATCTGTGGGACAATCATCCACACCAGAAGTACTAATTGCCTCTTTGGCATCACCGCCCCGACGAGCACGCGACCTATTTTGTGACATGACGCTGTTTTGATCTTAAAACTAGGGCGAAATCAATAAAGAAGACGATATGACGCACTGGAAAACTAACGCTGGGAAAACCAAAACCTGAAACAGTCGAACCCACTGACGCTTCCGAGCTTCCAACTGATCTTCTTTTGTGATATCACTATATAATATATGAATACCAAGTCGATATTTGGAACAGAATCAGTCAGAAAGCGAAAGTAAGTTTGATTTGCAACGGAGACGTGCAGAGACGACCGCTCCCGTCGGCGACCAATTATGATATTGGAGATGAAAAACATATATGACAGAGAAAATAAAGTCGAAGGCAGAACGTATCCGCAACTAGGAGATCGTGTTTACGTGTGGTCACCCAGCGAAAAAGCCAGAAAGTCACATCCAAAACTTGTAGGTGACTGGGCAGGACCGTTTAGAGTCATTGACGTGAGTGATAACTTTGCCTTGGTGACGCGAATTGGAGGCAACAGCGAACCAATTCGCATTCGATTCGATTTGCTCAGAATCGTTCCGAAAGAAATTTCAGACGAACCAATAGAAACGGATCATGTCATATGTCGCAAGGGTAGAAAGCCAAAAGTCAAGGTTCGTAAAGCTCATACTAAAGATTTCAGAGGAGCAGTCTTGTTGAGTCCTGCTGACAAGGGACATCTTCAATTTCAATGTGTCGACGACTGCTTTAGGAAAACAAAACTAGGCGATATCGAAGGCATTCAGTTCCCCGGCGCTTACAGTAGAACAACTATTCGGAGAACCTTGGACAGCATGGAAAACAGCGTCAATCTTCATCAGAAAGGAGCTGAACACAGCGCAGAAGGTGGAACTCGTCAGGAATCGCGCCGTGTCCTTAGACACAGAAGCTCTGATACGAGTGTTGAAAGTAGCCTACTCGATGTGCACAGAATGGACCGAGTTCACTTGTACGACAAAGGACGTCGCAAAGCATGAACCAATCGATAAAAATTGCATTATCGATTTTTACAGACCAGCATTTGAGCAACTAAAGAAGGAGCTAAATAAGGATGAGCGGGCCACCAGAAGTGGTAAGCAGGGGCCCACTGCCTTTGCAGCGCCCGAGTCGGCCCTGCTGATGGAACGCGATGAGCCGAAAGGTGGCCTCACTACAAGAGTTGTCACCTCCTACAAGCAGCTAAAAGAAGTTTTGGAGGATTGGACCACCTGTTCCACATGGGTCATCGTCTACCCGATTGAAAGTAAGGGCGACAAGAAAGCTGTTTGGACTATTTTGGAGACAGCACGAAGACACCTGGAAGAGGGCGGAAACATAGTAACAGCTTGGACACCAATATCGGCCCCAACAGAGTCACAATGGATTTCTATGATGAAGCTATGGGAAATGTTGGACGCAACACTCCTCAAAATGGGTGGTAATGAGCAAGTCATCGCAACGGTCAGTAGCCAAATAATCGAAGGAAAAGTCTTCATGGAAGCAGGCGCCCCAGTGGCCTCAAGTCAGTTTCACCGCCCTTATTCAGGTGTGGCAGCAGCCAAGTTGTTATACGCTGCAATCCGTGGAAAAACGAAGAAATTCCAGCTCCCTGACCTCGACTGGTCGTCGAGGACGACGAATTCGCCGAGGGAGGGGGGCATGTCGTCCGAACGGCCGGGGTCAAAGGTCAGGCCCGCCGTGCCCGCCAAGAGAAGATCGATGTAGGTGGGCTGGCGGCGGGAAACCCCCCGGGCTATGGCGCCCGTTTTGACCCAAAATAAAAGGGACCCCTCTATAAGAAGGGAGCAGGGGGTTCCAACCAGCAATTTTTCATCTTTCCCCCCCCCCCCGCTGTCATCGCAGCAGCTCCCGACGTCTACCCCCACCGTCGCTGCAACGAGGCCCACCGCCTCCAACGACGTCCACCTCCGTCGCCACCGCAAGAAGCCCCACCGCCTACCTCGAGGCTCTACATTTTTTGTTTTGCTAATCTCGTTGTTTTTTTTTGTGCTAATAAATTGTTCTAAGTTCGGAGTGGTTTGCTCGCACTGTGTACAGGGGTCGCAGCATCCACCTCGGTCATCGTTCCGGCTTCACAGTAGTCCTTTTCACTCGCTTTATATACCCCCTACGAAATATTCCAGAAGCTTCCACAGTATTTGTCGCGACGCTTGGCGCACCCACGGGGCAAGCTGCGACCGAGATGGGTGAGTGCACCTGCGTCGTGTTGTCCGAGGGAACTTCTAGGGGGTAGCGCTACAAGACACTGCCACGCGAAGAAGGCGGTCCTGCCCCTAGTTGCCCCTGTTGATGAAACGACAGATGCGTAACCTTCAAGATGACCTGCCACTGCGCATCGACCACTGCGCTAAGATGTTTACCATATTACCCCTGATTTAAGTTGGACGAGTCCCGGCCACTGCGTTCTACCTGGTGCCACGTGGCAGTTTAACAACCAATCAATAAACCATTGAATCTGTACGTCTTAACAAACGTTAAGCCACATGCGCACTAAACTAAGTATGAAAAGGCAAAAGACCATGTACTACAAGAAAACATAGCAATGAAAAGACAAATGCGATCTATACATAATTACAATAGAAAACGGAAACCTAAAAACACTAAACCCACTGGATCGCTCCTCGCCTTACTAGGGGACGCCGATCGCTACCAACCCCCTCGTCGTACCCGACAGCGCCAACCAGGGTTTCGTCGGCACGTCCAGGCGCACGTGGGCAGAGAACGAGGGTTCCCGCATTCGTCCATCCATGGTCGGGTAATCCTCAGCTGCGATTGGAATACAGGTGCGCATAGATATTGCTTGGGGAAAGCAATTGCGCGGTCGAATAGCAGACGATGACAGCACAGGACGATAGGGACGATGGAAGACGGCAGGTGCGAAAAGCACCAACCACTCGGGACCCTGGCAGAAGAAGAAGACTGACAATCTATCCGATTTGGGCCGATGGCGGCGTGATCTAGAACCATCTGCGTACGGTAATTTGCGCGGTAAGACCCCAGTGCGTGAAACCGCTGATCCCCTTTGAGTATCTTGGCCGGGTTGTAGAAAACTGCGCGTAAACATGACGGAACGGCCACGATGGGGATGATGATAATCAAGAAGTCGTACACGAGTCACGACAGTATTCCTCAAGAAAAGAAAAAGTGTAACAGAAATTATGGTTCAACCTAATGTTTAAAAATTTGCACCACTTTCCAAATATAGTTGCTAATAAAATATGCGAAATATAAAGGTTTTACTCATCTGCTTCTTGGCTCCTATAAGCACTGCAATCAATAGCCTGTTCACGTCGTCCGAAGGTCTCAACAGTACTCTAGGGTCTCAAAGTGCCGTGAGCAAGACAAAGGATCTGTGAGAGAATCTACTTCAAACTAGAGAACTCTTTTTTTTGAATAATACCAGTTTCAGACATCATCAATACCGACCTTAAAATCTACTTCAAACTAGAGAACTCTTTTTTCGAATAATACCAGTTTCAGACATCATCAATACCGACCTTAGAATATTCCCCTCTTCTACTATTTCCTCGTGGCCAGTCGACATTGTCAAAGAAAAGGAGAGTTATATAGATATATTTGTTTTCCTCCAAGCTACATATCTTTACTACATGTAAGCGACGAAGATGGTCAGAGCCAGAGTTGAACCACATCTTTTCAATCGCAAGCGTCCGATTCGGGTTGCCAGATTTTTGTACGAATCGATGTTCATGGCCATGTGCGTCTTGACGAGAACGTCAACACCGCCAACGACTCTCTTGTCGCATATTCCAGGCAGTTCTTCTCCAGTTTCATAAACGGTGTGTAGCGGGCGATGTCTTCTCGTGCCGGTCAATCCCATGACTTCGTACATGATCTTCTTGAATTGCATCATCAGACCTTCAGTATTCGCTGAAGGATCGTGCATTAAAAGTACAGATCGTCATCATAGTTATTCTCGATTTAGGCAGCCTGTTATAGCCTGAGATTGTAGCAGGCTCTCCTGAGCGGTCTTACTCAACGCTGCCATATTGGAGGCTCCCTCAGGTTTAGGGGGATGAGGTCAATCCTTATTACTGTTTCGACGAAATGAAGTTCCACGCGTAGTTTGCCAGGCTCTGTCGTGTGGCTGGATATACAGGGGGTGCAAAAAAAAGTAATTTTGCTCACGTCTCACGTCCGCCAAGTATACAAAACATAGGGGAACGAAAGAGATAAAAGTATTAGGGTAAAGTATTGCCAAAATGTTCCTTTAGAAACAGGAGCAAGCTAAGACTCACTACTTTCACCTTCATTAAAATACGGAGGCTTCAGCCGGCGCAGTCGGGCTTCAGAGCACCTATGGCATCAAGTTCCGCTTAAAAGAGTGGAGCCAGGTTCCATGGTAGGTTTTTTGTGGAGAGCTTCCTATGGATTATCCCTTCGTTTCGTGAAAGTGGCAGAGCCTTTGCTGCTCGAACAACCCTGCTACGATCCGAAGTATAATTTTTCATGCCTCAAACCTGCCTCCGGAGGGGTTCCAGTGATAAGGGCACGTTCTGGTTCTTGGAAACAAAGGGCGCTGGGAGCCTGGAAAAAACGGAATGTTCAAGAGAAACATCCAATATTAATCCCCTTAGGTACTTTTAGTGAACGGACCTTAGCAAGGTTGTGAACGAAGGCGAGGAAAATTCGGATTTTGCCCAGTCAAGGTGACACATCTTGTTCACTCGGAACAAGCTCCCATTGCTGCTCGTGCAGAAAGCTGTTACGGAGTATAGTGATGGAGTAAGGTCTGCTCTTAACTTTGAACATGAAAATATCTCGTCAGAACTTTCTGAAATTCGACTAAAGTAGGGTTGAAAGTGGAGAATAAAAAACCACCTTTTTGGCACTCCCTGTACTCCGGGAAGTTAGCCAGGTTATCTCGAAAAAGACTTAGGGCTCATTTATTGGAGGCGACCCCAGACCGCCTCCCATGTACTTCGCAGTCGTTAGAATGCAAGATTTTGGCTGGACCCAATGCAGGATACCAACTGCACTATACAGAACGCCCCCACACTTGTGCAAGAAATGGCTGCGTGGATACAGAGGTATGAATCAGTCCAGTACAGCAGAAACAGGGAGTCCATCTGCTGAAACCTCCTGCGTCCATCTCCTGCATCTCAGAGCAAGTACATGGTGGCTTTCGGTTCGCGATTAGCTCCGCATCCGCCACTGGGGTGGCGCTACGTAGCCTTGCCACCTAAAGGCTCGAGATCGTTCAGCGAGAGAGGTCCCTCGGTGAAGAAAATCGTGGTCATTTTCAGTATTGCGCTCCAAAGTGCTCCAAATATCCCTCAATTTAGCCACTCAAAACTATTATGACAATGGAAAGTGCTACACATTCCTGAAAATCCCTGAAAGGTATGAAAGATACATAAAAGCTTCTGCATAAAAGAGACCGACCTTAACTTCATTGCGTTAATCAGACTATATAAAACCTATGTTCTACCTCATTTGGAATATGCCTCTACAGTATGGAATCCACATCTCAATAAGCACATTAAATGCTTAGAGAAAGTCCAAAGAATTTTCACGAGAATCCTTTTTTATCGGTCATTCCCGAATTCGAGATATCCCCAAGCTATACCTACCTACAGAGATCGACTGATCATCTTGAACATGAAGAGCTTGAAATATAGAAGGATAATAAATGATATGACCTTTGCTTTCCGCATAATCAAAAGGGAAATCAATTTGAAGGCTAGCAAATACTGGATATTTCGGCCATATAGAAGGACCGAAAATGGATATGTTCTTCGTTACAAAAAATTGCATCGCTATCACTTTAACACAACCTTCTATTCCTTCTTTTTTCGCACCGCTAGGTGGTTGCAACTGCTGCCACATAATCTCTTGTTGTGCAATGACTCTACTCAGTTTCGATCGCAGCTACAAAAACTGAACATCTTTGACGTCTTGAACATCGAAGATGTTAACTAGTACATGCTGTGAGAAAGTTTTTACTGATATGTTAAGGTGACAGCCGAAACTTTTTCCAACTACGGGTCTATACAATTATGCTACAGCAACATATAGCAACCATGGAATGTCGTGATGCGATGCTTCCAATTCAATCCATTTAAAAAAGAACAAGGAGAGATAGTCTTGAAGACTAACGACTGTAGATGACAGTACTAAACTCTTGACTATCTAAAGTCGATATATAATACTTTCTGAACTATTCTTTGCATTACGACCTACCATTCAGTCATTCCGCAATGTTGTCTCATTCTGAGATTATACGATTGTGCTTTCAAAAAATGAGGAGGTTTACCTATCCTCACAGAGCGAATTCGATTTGTAAAGTAATGGTAGTACTAGGTAGTGATTTTTATTCTAACTGACCTAGTGATATACTAATTTTAAACATCGAGCTCACTATCCTCCTGCCTTTCGAGCTTGATGTCAATACCTTAACATGCTACCCACTTGCCAATTCCACGTGGGTGGCCGGTAAACCCGTGTCTCGGAGTTTTGGTGAGTGCCTATGACCCCTGGTGTGGCGAAGGGCATCATAGCCGGCTGATGCGGCGCTTGTCAAGGTCACGCATTACAGCTTCCAAGGCAGGAGAGGAGGTTGAGGAACTATCTCCAAGGTCCATACCATATATCACTTCGGTCGTGCTACATGTACTACCACATACCTTAACATCAACTAATTATTTTCCAAAGGGTGCCTCCCAGTTTAAAAGCCTGTCGTTACTAATACATCGCCTCATTCATTAATCTGATTCCGTTTCAATTGTTGTACATCGTATTAGATAATTTAGGCCTGAAAATATCATCAGCTGGTAATTAGCCTAAACATTGGTTGAGTACTGTTGAGTTTTCTTCATTTCTCTTTAATATTATTCTGAGTTAGCAATAACGACATTGTCTTGGTTAAGGCACGTCTAGTGACGTATTGAAATAAATAAATAAATAAATAAATAAATAACTATCGCTTTTTATCATCCTAACCATTTTGAATAGCAAGTTATGACAAGAAGCCGATAAAAGCATATTGGAATACAGCGGGTGATAATCGCATTACTTGAGAGCGCATTCCTGACAATAATACAGTCATATAAAAGTCGCCATGAACACAATGTCTATGTCAGTCTCCTCATTGCATCGTTCAAAAGTCTAAAGCTCACCTTTTTCAGAAATACAATGAGAGCTCTATCCGCCTGGTGTGTCCTGCTTGTGGTATGTCGTTTTCCGTTCTACTCGAATAATACCGTTGTAGCCAATACACAGTTAAGCTTTTCTCGCTAAACTGACGCCCCAGTCGTAAGCCAAGGATCATACGCAGGAAGAACGTCAGTCAATGGCTATCATACTGAGTTTTCTTGAAATCTAGCTTGACTTACTGTACACCACTTGCAAGTCCGCTTGCAAAACAGCCTTTTCGACCTGTATTGTGTGACACTTCTACAGTCTTACAAAAGCGTGATGGCACCTGGTTGCCTGAAGACGGTAGTGCTACTAGTTAGATTCCGAGGTTCGGTGCAGTTGCTACTTGCAGCCAATCAGCTCATGTCTGCGTGATGCGCCAATACGAAACGGGTAACAGCTCAACGAGTTGACCCCACCATCTCACATGTTCTTTAACCTTATGGCGCCGGATCTGAGTAATCGAAGATTGAATGGCGGACTTTCTGACGGCAGTTATGAGCCATGACCGACATTGTTACGACCGTGTGATTTTTACGCTAATTTCAGGTTTGCTCTTTGACGACATTGGGATCGGCTTGGATCTGGGTTGGTGGGCAAGGAGGACCTTTTTGGGATTTCCCAGGAACAAAAAGAAAGGCATAGAATCTACAAAAAATAATAACCGATCAATAAAATCGATTGTTCCCAGCTAATTGTGTAACGTAGCCGAACCATGTGGCAAAAAACTACCATAATGTAGTACATAAAGAAAGAAAATTTATAACACCGAGATTACGTCGAGAGAGAGGTTGCTATAAACGGGTAGTTTTCCCCTTGATTGTCTAACATAATGGCTACTAACTATAATAAGAGTAATCTGTATTGAAAAATCACTTAGCACCTGGAAATATGATATGATGTACAGAAATATGATATGATGCACAGGTGTGGTATGAACCATTGCAGCCGTTGCACCAACTCGGTGCGATTGCACAAATTGGTGCCAACGTCAAAAATGGATGTCATATTCGTGATCAGCATCTCAAATATACAGTATATATCGGAGCGCTTGATAGGGCGTAGCCTATGGACTCAGGGGAGAGTGTGTCAAACCCTTTCATCTCGCCACACACTCTCACCCGCACCACTCGGGCCACCTCTATTTAGCGCTGTGAAATGGACTCTACCTTGTAGGCTAAATTTCGACGAATTGACCCATCCGCGGTGTCTGGATAGTCATAGTTGAGTACTGCCGAATGGAGATTTCCACAAATAAGAGAAAATATCAGCTGCAGAGTTGCACCTTATTGCTAACTCCTTTTGCCATCCTCAGAAAGGTTACCGGGCATTATCTTTGTGGAGTCCTGAATAATTAACACTTGGATGAACAAACCTCTAAGGTCCAACGGTTTTCAGCAGAGGCGAGCAGTCGCAGCGCGGAAGCATCTGCGTGGGAAGGCGTGTCGCAGAAGCGTCGAAATAAACTACGACCTACTTCCAAACAAAATTAAACGCGAACACGACGTTTCAATGCGAATTACCAATGGTTTATCAGCTTCTGCAACATGAGATGAGATCTTATTTCCTGCTAGAACATATGCATCGCCACCGAATTCTCGAACCATACCACACAACATCGGACTGTCCTCTTTATTGCTTATTGCCGAACCCTTAGTGGCGTTCTAGAATAAGCCACAGTTGGATTGATAGCATGTTTTCTACGCATCTCACTTGAAATATCAAAAAGAGCAGAATGCACCGAGCACACGTGTAGAGCCGTCATCAAGGCACGACGCGGTTATGTGGCCACGCCTCGCTCTCCTTTGACGTGGTGTATACTTCACAGTATCCAACACAATTCCTGCACGCGATAACTTATGCAAATTCACAGCATAGTGTGCGTAGCTTATTTGAATGGTGGACAGAACCCTTTACCTAGTTCTTTAGCAGGGCATGAGACAGGGTGGCACAGGCGAAGACGCAGAGACAAGCAGATAGCCCTGCTGCGGCTACCGCAAAGTGTGAACGCTGCCTAACGCGGTCAGTGCAAGACCGAGGTGACTCCACTCCATAGGCGCGATGCGCCCCAATTCCGATACTCCTTCAAGGGCTCTAACCCCTGTAGTATCGCTGACAATTTTCGTCTCAATTATCTGGAGAGGTGGCAGTTGGTGCATTCATTTCAGAACTCACATCAAGACAACTGCAAAAGGTATCGTCGCACAGCTTCTGCCCCGCTTGATCAGCGTAGCACATGTCATTTTTCAAACAGCATCCGTTGACATTTTCTAAAGTTAAGACGTTGCGCGAAGAAATGGTAGTTCACCTTAACCCAACGTTATAAAGATCGCTATCATAGAATAACTAAGGAATTAGATCACGCTTGAAGACTTTCTTTCCAAATGCGGACAGCTGAGGCTGATTTGTTACTTGCTCAAGAGCTTGGTGGAAGAATCCGAGCCGCATTCCCAGCCTCCGTCTTTCGTGGACTCTGAAGACTGTTTTTTCGTCGGCATCGATGTCGTTGCGTAGATGGCGGTGAGCATGACCGTTAAGCGCATAGTGAAATATGCACACATGGCAAGGTGATGATGCTCTTATACGGATATTAACTAGTGTAGTCTAAGAAGAATTGCATCTGCTGAGTACGAATCTTCATAATTTCTTCCATATATGGGTGTAGATGCATCATGCGCTGCTCTATGGGTTATGGGTTATACTCTCCAGTTCGAGAGCTCTTTTCAGTTCTCTCACAGCTTTTCGCTATATTTTATATTACATACAGTACCTCTCTGATTCCAAATAATTGAATGGGAACAAACAATTTATCAGAAAAGTGCAGGTGGCCGCTGCAACGACATTAACTTCAAGCTCAGCACAGTTCTCGAGGAGGTAGACACTTGAATAGGGCCTCCCATAGACATAGCACCACAGCTTTCCCACGGCGTGCACGTCGGTCGTACGCGGCCGATAAGAGCTTAAGACGCTTCAAATTTACAATTTAACATTTTTACATTCACGGCAATGAAAAATGTAACACAAAAACAACTTTAATGTTGCTCTAGTTACCCCAAATCCACTTCATATTCACATTACTACAGTAGAAGTAAATGGCATAAATAACGAGTTTATCACCTCGGAGATTTTTATGTATTATGCGATAGCCTTTTTCTGGGGGAGTCAAGCGGTGTAAATTTCACTGGGAAATTTGCGAGTTATAAGATGATTTTTTCAACTTTTCCTTAAAACCCCCTCAAACTTTCCAGAATGTCATGGTCTGGAACCGAATTTAAGAAAACCAGACACATGTAGAAACATCTTGTAGAGCCCGATGCGCTGATTCCGATAATGTATAAAGGTCCGATAAAAAATCAATAATCAGTGGATTTATGTCGACGGGACGAGAATAAGCGTTTTCGCCCGATTTTTAATATCCTTGCGGCAAGGGTACTCCAGGAGTCGAGGATTCCTCGTGGAGGGGGGGGGTCGTAGTTGCAGAGGTCAGCAATGATACAAGGTAAGGTTATATGAATACGAGGAGCGGAACGTGTACCATTAGCTGACATGTCTATGCAGGAGATTCATCTGAACACGTTTAATCTCGGGGCAAATCGGTCATCCTATAAACGGTGACCAATGGAGATGAGCAATCCAGTAAAGTATGCTTGTTGTTGATGTTGTTGAGTTGTTATAAATTTGTTGCAGTGATGCATGTAAATGGTTCAATGTACATGATTGTTCAAATGAAAAAAAAACCTTATGAAACGTCCTTATCTATTACCATCATCCCGCAAACCAGCAGAAGAGTAGATCATTGCTTTCGCTTTTTAGAGGCGTAGGATGTGTGCATCCGGTCTGTTATTCAACTTATGTAGGATCTGGGAATGCTGCTCAGATGGTTTCACAATATCTTATGCAGCACATGAAATCCTGAGCTTCAACATCATCGGAGAGGTTGTAGTGGAAAAAAATACCAAAAAAATACAAAAAATACCAAAACACTTGTCCTGGATACTAACTAGGGGAGGTATTTTACTTCCCATGGAACTTTAAAATGATACCCAGAGAGATCGATAGAGCTTCGAACGCTGATCATAATTGTGAAAACCAAAATTGCTAAATGGCATTCTGAAGCGAGTTACGAGGGGTCAAAGTTTGCCTGTGACACCTCATTGGCGAGGCACTTTGCCATCACACGGTTTGTCGAAATGGCCATTTGCAATGATACACATACCGCTGTACGCGCTTTTACATGCTGATCTCAAATCTGTGTTCAGAATCTGTCAAACAATTACCTGAATGAAGTTATGAGGGTTTTTCTGAAAAAAAGAGTAATACCATTTCATGGTATGTTTGGGAGCTCATAGCGAGCGAGCCATACGTTTTCACGCGAAACCAGTGTGATTGTCGTGTTCAGGGGATCAAACTACCCTATGGGACAAGTTCTCAGCCAATTCGAGAATTTGACCAAATCTCGGAAAAATTGATGGGCTATTGGCTGGCAACCCATTCAACAAAGAAGTAGTCTTGACCCTTGCCCAGCAAATGCTCCTATTTGGCGCTTGTTACGTGCGTTTAGTTTGATGGGCAAGTGTATTTGTGGAAGGAAATTCAAAAACTCCTACTTAACCCCTGGCCACCCCTAATTTTCCGAAGTTGGGCCAAAAACTGGATCCGGCTGGAAATTTGCATAGAGGGGTGATTCGACCCCCTACGCGCGAATTTCATACAAGTAAACGTTTAGACGTGTAAGAAAAGCACTTACTGACAATGAAACACAAAATGCAAAGAAAGCCACACCGTCGGGAAGCAAACCCACAACCTCGCGCCTGCAGAACCGGGGCACTACAATTGAGCCACGGAGGCCATTGGTGGATTCGCGCTAGTCATCCTGATGACGAAGCGCCTCGCCATTGAGATGTCAAAGACAAACTTTGAACCCTCGTAATTCGCTTCAGAATGCCATTTAGCAATTTTGGTTTTCGCAGTTAACTTTCAACCCTACTTTAGTCGAATTTCAGAAAGTTCTGACGAGATATTTTCATGTTCAAAGTTAAGAGCAGACCTTACTCCATCACTATACTCCGTAACAGCTTTCTGCACGAGCAGCAATGGGAGCTTGTTCCGAGTGAACAAGATGTGTCACCTTGACTGGGCAAAATCCGAATTTTCCTCGCCTTCGTTCACAACCTTGCTAAGGTCCGTTCACTAAAAGTACCTAAGGGGATTAATATTGGATGTTTCTCTTAAACATTCCGTTTTTTCCAGGCTCCCAGCGCCCTTTGTTTCCAAGAACCAGAACGTGCCCTTATCACTGGAACCCCTCCGGAGGCAGGTTTGAGGCATGAAAAATTATACTTCGGATCGTAGCAGGGTTGTTCGAGCAGCAAAGGCTCTGCCACTTTCACGAAACGAAGGGATAATCCATAGGAAGCTCTCCACAAAAAACCTACCATGGAACCTGGCTCCACTCTTTTAAGCGGAACTTGATGCCATAGGTGCTCTGAAGCCCGACTGCGCCGGCTGAAGCCTCCGTATTTTAATGAAGGTGAAAGTAGTGAGTCTTAGCTTGCTCCTGTTTCTAAAGGAACATTTTGGCAATACTTTACCCTAATACTTTTATCTCTTTCGTTCCCCTATGTTTTGTATACTTGGCGGACGTGAGACGTGAGCAAAATTACTTTTTTTTGCACCCCCTGTATATCCAGCCACACGACAGAGCCTGGCAAACTACGCGTGGAACTTCATTTCGTCGAAACAGTAATAAGGATTGACCTCATCCCCCTAAACCTGAGGGAGCCTCCAATATGGCAGCGTTGAGTAAGACCGCTCAGGAGAGCCTGCTACAATCTCAGGCTATAACAGGCTGCCTAAATCGAGAATAACTATGATGACGATCTGTACTTTTAATGCACGATCCTTCAGCGAATACTGAAGGTCTGATGATGCAATTCAAGAAGATCATGTACGAAGTCATGGGATTGACCGGCACGAGAAGACATCGCCCGCTACACACCGTTTATGAAACTGGAGAAGAACTGCCTGGAATATGCGACAAGAGAGTCGTTGGCGGTGTTGACGTTCTCGTCAAGACGCACATGGCCATGAACATCGATTCGTACAAAAATCTGGCAACCCGAATCGGACGCTTGCGATTGAAAAGATGTGGTTCAACTCTGGCTCTGACCATCTTCGTCGCTTACATGTAGTAAAGATATGTAGCTTGGAGGAAAACAAATATATCTATATAACTCTCCTTTTCTTTGACAATGTCGACTGGCCACGAGGAAATAGTAGAAGAGGGGAATATTCTAAGGTCGGTATTGATGATGTCTGAAACTGGTATTATTCGAAAAAAGAGTTCTCTAGTTTGAAGTAGATTTTAAGGTCGGTATTGATGATGTCTGAAACTGGTATTATTCAAAAAAAAGAGTTCTCTAGTTTGAAGTAGATTCTCTCACAGATCCTTTGTCTTGCTCACGGCACTTTGAGACCCTAGAGTACTGTTGAGACCTTCGGACGACGTGAACAGGCTATTGATTGCAGTGCTTATAGGAGCCAAGAAGCAGATGAGTAAAACCTTTATATTTCGCATATTTTATTAGCAACTATATTTGGAAAGTGGTGCAAATTTTTAAACATTAGGTTGAACCATAATTTCTGTTACACTTTTTCTTTTCTTGAGGAATACTGTCGTGACTCGTGTACGACTTCTTGATTATCATCATCCCCATCGTGGCCGTTCCGTCATGTTTACGCGCAGTTTTCTACAACCCGGCCAAGATACTCAAAGGGGATCAGCGGTTTCACGCACTGGGGTCTTACCGCGCAAATTACCGTACGCAGATGGTTCTAGATCACGCCGCCATCGGCCCAAATCGGATAGATTGTCAGTCTTCTTCTTCTGCCAGGGTCCCGAGTGGTTGGTGCTTTTCGCACCTGCCGTCTTCCATCGTCCCTATCGTCCTGTGCTGTCATCGTCTGCTATTCGACCGCGCAATTGCTTTCCCCAAGCAATATCTATGCGCACCTGTATTCCAATCGCAGCTGAGGATTACCCGACCATGGATGGACGAATGCGGGAACCCTCGTTCTCTGCCCACGTGCGCCTGGACGTGCCGACGAAACCCTGGTTGGCGCTGTCGGGTACGACGAGGGGGTTGGTAGCGATCGGCGTCCCCTAGTAAGGCGAGGAGCGATCCAGTGGGTTTAGTGTTTTTAGGTTTCCGTTTTCTATTGTAATTATGTATAGATCGCATTTGTCTTTTCATTGCTATGTTTTCTTGTAGTACATGGTCTTTTGCCTTTTCATACTTAGTTTAGTGCGCATGTGGCTTAACGTTTGTTAAGACGTACAGATTCAATGGTTTATTGATTGGTTGTTAAACTGCCACGTGGCACCAGGTAGAACGCAGTGGCCGGGACTCGTCCAACTTAAATCAGGGGTAATATGGTAAACATCTTAGCGCAGTGGTCGATGCGCAGTGGCAGGTCATCTTGAAGGTTACGCATCTGTCGTTTCATCAACAGGGGCAACTAGGGGCAGGACCGCCTTCTTCGCGTGGCAGTGTCTTGTAGCGCTACCCCCTAGAAGTTCCCTCGGACAACACGACGCAGGTGCACTCACCCATCTCGGTCGCAGCTTGCCCCGTGGGTGCGCCAAGCGTCGCGACAAATACTGTGGAAGCTTCTGGAATATTTCGTAGGGGGTATATAAAGCGAGTGAAAAGGACTACTGTGAAGCCGGAACGATGACCGAGGTGGATGCTGCGACCCCTGTACACAGTGCGAGCAAACCACTCCGAACTTAGAACAATTTATTAGCACAAAAAAAAACAACGAGATTAGCAAAACAAAAAATGTAGAGCCTCGAGGTAGGCGGTGGGGCTTCTTGCGGTGGCGACGGAGGTGGACGTCGTTGGAGGCGGTGGGCCTCGTTGCAGCGACGGTGGGGGTAGACGTCGGGAGCTGCTGCGATGACAGCGGGGGGGGGGGAAAGATGAAAAATTGCTGGTTGGAACCCCCTGCTCCCTTCTTATAGAGGGGTCCCTTTTATTTTGGGTCAAAACGGGCGCCATAGCCCGGGGGGTTTCCCGCCGCCAGCCCACCTACATCGATCTTCTCTTGGCGGGCACGGCGGGCCTGACCTTTGACCCCGGCCGTTCGGACGACATGCCCCCCTCCCTCGGCGAATTCGTCGTCCTCGACGACCAGTCGAGGTCAGGGAGCTGGAATTTCTTCGTTTTTCCACGGATTGCAGCGTATAACAACTTGGCTGCTGCCACACCTGAATAAGGGCGGTGAAACTGACTTGAGGCCACTGGGGCGCCTGCTTCCATGAAGACTTTTCCTTCGATTATTTGGCTACTGACCGTTGCGATGACTTGCTCATTACCACCCATTTTGAGGAGTGTTGCGTCCAACATTTCCCATAGCTTCATCATAGAAATCCATTGTGACTCTGTTGGGGCCGATATTGGTGTCCAAGCTGTTACTATGTTTCCGCCCTCTTCCAGGTGTCTTCGTGCTGTCTCCAAAATAGTCCAAACAGCCTTCTTGTCGCCCTTACTTTCAATCGGGTAGACGATGACCCATGTGGAACAGGTGGTCCAATCCTCCAAAACTTCTTTTAGCTGCTTGTAGGAGGTGACAACTCTTGTAGTGAGGCCACCTTTCGGCTCATCGCGTTCCATCAGCAGGGCCGACTCGGGCGCTGCAAAGGCAGTGGGCCCCTGCTTACCACTTCTGGTGGCCCGCTCATCCTTATTTAGCTCCTTCTTTAGTTGCTCAAATGCTGGTCTGTAAAAATCGATAATGCAATTTTTATCGATTGGTTCATGCTTTGCGACGTCCTTTGTCGTACAAGTGAACTCGGTCCATTCTGTGCACATCGAGTAGGCTACTTTCAACACTCGTATCAGAGCTTCTGTGTCTAAGGACACGGCGCGATTCCTGACGAGTTCCACCTTCTGCGCTGTGTTCAGCTCCTTTCTGATGAAGATTGACGCTGTTTTCCATGCTGTCCAAGGTTCTCCGAATAGTTGTTCTACTGTAAGCGCCGGGGAACTGAATGCCTTCGATATCGCCTAGTTTTGTTTTCCTAAAGCAGTCGTCGACACATTGAAATTGAAGATGTCCCTTGTCAGCAGGACTCAACAAGACTGCTCCTCTGAAATCTTTAGTATGAGCTTTACGAACCTTGACTTTTGGCTTTCTACCCTTGCGACATATGACATGATCCGTTTCTATTGGTTCGTCTGAAATTTCTTTCGGAACGATTCTGAGCAAATCGAATCGAATGCGAATTGGTTCGCTGTTGCCTCCAATTCGCGTCACCAAGGCAAAGTTATCACTCACGTCAATGACTCTAAACGGTCCTGCCCAGTCACCTACAAGTTTTGGATGTGACTTTCTGGCTTTTTCGCTGGGTGACCACACGTAAACACGATCTCCTAGTTGCGGATACGTTCTGCCTTCGACTTTATTTTCTCTGTCATATATGTTTTTCATCTCCAATATCATAATTGGTCGCCGACGGGAGCGGTCGTCTCTGCACGTCTCCGTTGCAAATCAAACTTACTTTCGCTTTCTGACTGATTCTGTTCCAAATATCGACTTGGTATTCATATATTATATAGTGATATCACAAAAGAAGATCAGTTGGAAGCTCGGAAGCGTCAGTGGGTTCGACTGTTTCAGGTTTTGGTTTTCCCAGCGTTAGTTTTCCAGTGCGTCATATCGTCTTCTTTATTGATTTCGCCCTAGTTTTAAGATCAAAACAGCGTCATGTCACAAAATAGGTCGCGTGCTCGTCGGGGCGGTGATGCCAAAGAGGCAATTAGTACTTCTGGTGTGGATGATTGTCCCACAGATTCACAAATTGCCGGCATGACCATGAGTGATATTGTCAGTGCCATGATGGAGCGTAACGAACAAATAAAAGACCCTGTCATGGCCAAATACATAAACGCCCTGGTTTCAAAACTACCCCAAACGATCAGTAATGCTGTCGAGGCGGATAAGCAAGGGCGCAGCTTGGTCATCTCTGGGATCCCAGAGCCAGATCCACATGTGCCTCCTTCCAGCAAACAACAGGATGTGGAGGTAAGGGTTACGGAAGTCCTGGATATCCTAGGCGTAGAGTGCAGACCAGTAGAAGTCTACCGCATGGGTAAACCTGGAGGTGCGCATCCGCGTCTAGTGAAATTAGTGCTTTCTTCCAAAAGTCATTGGATTACTGCACTATCAAACAGCCGCCGCCTACGTACCTCCCGTTTTCCTGACGTATTCGTGCGCAAAAGTTCAACCCCTGCAGAGCGCACTCGGGAGTTCCAACTTCGGCAAGAGTGTAGAGCGCGCAATAAGCAACTTAATAGCCGTGTCTGGGTGGTTTACCGGGGCGAGTTAAGACGCTCCGACGAGATTGCCAAATCGAAGGTGTCGGAAAACTCTTAGCCTGTCACGGAACACCCTCAGGAATCAGTTGTTTTCTTTTTAAGTCTAGGAGTTTGAATAACAAACTTCATCACTTGCATCTTTTTCTTGACACTTATAACCCCGACTTGGTTTTCATCACTGAAACATGGCTATCACCCAGGGTATCAGACAGTGAACTGTCTGCCAATCGCACCTATAATGTTTTTCGTCTTGATCGCAAGTGCAAAAAAGGTGGTGGGGTTTGTTGTTCAGCCAGGAATGTAATAAGTTTACGTACTGTTGGAGCACCTTGCCAGAAGTCGGAACTCCTCTGCCTCGAAGGGTGTGACACTTCCACTTCCGCTCCCTTTAGAATCATTTTAGCATATCGACCACCTAACTCAAATTGTGAGGACGACGAATGCCTCATTCATTAGTAGATCTTTGCATTACAAGTAATTCATTAGTAGATCTTTGCATTACAAGTGATCATCTAATCCTACTTGGTGATTCCAACCTCGACATAGACTGGATAGCTCAGAATGCTAAAAATTCAACCTCATCCAAATTCCTTGAGTTTTTCGAGAGTTGTGGTCTAAGGCAGTATGTCATGCGTCCTACACGTGGAGACTCCGTTTTGGATTTGGTACTGGCAAATAGTCCAATTATAGAAGAGCTGCATGTTTGCTCTCCTTTAGCTGGATCTGATCATAGTGTAGTTCCCTTCAGAATTCTGATATCGATACCACAACCGAAGCAGTTTCCTCTACCGAATTTTATGAAAGCCGATTACGTTTCCCTCCGTGTATTTTTCCTCAGTCGATTGGTGGAACGTTTTTGAAGGATATCTAGGTGTTGATGACATGTACAAGAGATTTTGCCGAGTTCTATACGCTGGCTTTGCTAAATATGTGCCATTTGAAACTATGGGCGTACCAAAACTGCTATATCCAGAGCATATCAAAAACCTGATAGCTCAGAAAGCTCGACTTTTAAACTCCAGAACTCCCCACTATCACTTTTTTCATTATAAGCGAGTTTGCAGTGAATTAGATCTCCACTTGGAAAGATTTTCAGCCCATAATGAAAGACGAAATGGTAAAAATCACGCAAACAGATGTTCTATTCTCTCGTGAGAAACAAACTGAAGCCGCATTTGAACGTCCCAGTGCTTTACAATGACGCTGGTGACCTTCTATACAGTGAGGATCAGAAAGCTGAGGCACTTGCTAGTTATTAGGTTGTCCCAAAAGTCTTGTCATATTTTTTTCGATCATCACTTTTTATTTTTTTTCGTCCAACAAATAATAATTAGGCAACAAAGTATTGACCATTGTTATCGGCAACCCTCTGCCACTTTATAAGAAAACCAGTCGGGTTGGCCGACGTCAGCCGGCCAATCCTCGTAGGGGCGGCTTCGCCGCCCCCGCAGGGTGGCTTTGGAGCTTTCTGCTTTGTAGCGAGGAGCGACTCTCGGCTCGCCGCGCCAGCAGCGAGCCGACTTTCGCATGCGCGCTCTGCGCGCATTGCAGCAGGAATAGGCCCTGTGTATAGGGAGCACACATTGCAGCAGGGAATGGATAATATGCGGATTGTATATATTGTAAGCAAACCTCCAACTATCATCGGCTTTGGTTGAAACTAAGAGACACCACACCCATCTGTAACCCCTTCGCCACTAAAGGCAAATCCTCTTTAAAGAATGACAGGATTCGATCCAAACACGAAAATAGAATTGAAGCATTTAGTAGTACCAAAGTGGAAGATGGAGCGGACGGTCAAAAAATCCGAAGATGAAGACCCCCTTCCCACCATTGATCCAAGTGTGTAAGGCGCAATCGAAAGGGGCGGCGACGCTAAAAGGAGCGGCTGCAGTTGGAGGTGTCTCTTCGTGAGCTCGGAGGCGCTCGGAGTTGACTTTTGAGGACTAAAAGTTTCGAGAGGACATGCACGTATAAGATCTAGGAGAAATATTGGCCCTAACTGAATGCCGAGAGATACACCTGATTACAACACATCACTTCCTAATGGTAACCGAGTACAAACAGTCACTTTGTGTGCTAATATTGCAATTATGGCCAGGCTACGGTTAGAACTTATGTGCTCCGTACACATGGCCCCTACCCAATCGTAACCTGCCCGACCTCCACAGACCCGTGCCTGATTTGCTTGTTGTGTGCTCCCTTCATTTGCTTAGTCCCTCCCCAAACCTTACATGCGCGAATTCAGCAGATCCTTTCCTAACTTGCCCGATTTTCAGCACCTGAGCGAGGACCTGAATTCGTTTATTCATCGATTTCGGCGCATGCCCCGCCTATGGTGGGCGCAGCTAGGCTTAGAACTTATGTGCTCCGTACCCTTGTGTTTGCCCCTACGCTATCCTAACTTGCCCTACCTCTACAGGTCCGTCCCTAACTTGCTTCTTGTGTGCTCCCTACACTTGGTCAGTTTCTACCCATTCCTTACTCGCACGACCTGAACAGACCGGATTCCTGACCTTCCCGATTTTCGGAACCCAAACGAGGACTTGAATTTGCTCACCCATCGGTTTCCGCGCAGGCCCCGCCCATGGTGGGCGGAGCTAGGCTTGGAACTTATGTGTTCCGTACACATGGCCCCTACCCAATCGTAACCTGCCAGACCTCCACAGACCCGTGCCTGATTTGCTTGTTGTGTGCTCCCTTCATTTGGTCAGTCCCTCCCCAGTCCTTACATGCGCGAATTCAGCAGATCCTTTCCTAACTTGCCCGATTTTCAGCACCTGAGCGAGGACCTAAATTCGTTTATCCATCGATTTCGGCGCATGCCCCGCCTATGGTGGGCGCAGCTAGGCTTAGAACTTATGTGCTCCGTACCCTTGTGTTTGCCCCTACGCTATCCTAACTTGCCCTACCTCTACAGGTCCGTCCCTAACTTGCTTCTTGTGTGCTCCCTACACTTGGTCAGTTTCTACCCATTCCTTACCCGCACGACCTGAACAGACCGGATTCCTGACCTTCCCGATTTTCGGAACCCAAACGAGGACTTGAATTTGCTCACCCATCGGTTTCCGCGCAGGCCCCGCCCATGGTGGGCGGAGCTAGGCTTGGAACTTATGTGTTCCGTACACATGGCCCCTACCCAATCGTAACCTGCCCGACCTCCACAGACCCGTGCCTGATTTGCTTGTTGTGTGCTCCCTTCATTTGGTCAGTCCCTCCCCAGTCCTTACATGCGCGAATTCAGCAGACCCTTTCCTAACTTGCCGGATTTTCAGCATCTGAGCGAGGACCTAAATTCGTTCATTCATCGATTTCGGCGCATGCCCCGCCCATGGTGGGCGGAACTAGGCTTAGTTCTTATGTGCTGTATACGCTTAGGTCAGCCCCTACCCACTCCTAACTCACCCGACCCTCCAGGATACAGTTCAGTTAAGAATGTGTTATGCGGTGAGCGGACAGACAGACACACAGAGAGACAGACAGACAAACAAACACACCATATCTGTTTTATAGAGTATGATTTATATACGGAGTACGATTTCTGCGCAAGCCCCGCTCACGGTGATCATACTCTATAGAACAGATTTGGTGTGTTTGTTTGTCTGTCTCTCTCTCTGAATGTCTGTCTGTCCGCTCACCGCATAACACATTCTTAACTGAACTGCAACCTGGAAAGGTTGGGCGAGTTGGCATTGGGTAGGGGCTGACCGAAGCGTACAGAGCACACAAGAACTAAGCCTAGCCCCGCCCACCGTTAGCGGGGCTTGCGCGGAAATCCGCTCACTTCATAGTGCATTCCTAACTGGAATTGGCTAGGGGCCGACCTAAGCGTACAGAGCACATGAGAATTAAGCCTAGCTCCGCCCACTGTGAGCGGGGCTTGTGCGGATGCTGCTGGTTTTCAAATTTAAGTCCACGCTCAGGTTCCAAAAATCAGGCAATGTAGGAATGGACCTGTAGAGGTCGGGCAAGTTATGGATGGGTTGGGGTGAGCCAAAATGTACGAAGCACATGAGAGGCAAGTTAAAACCAGAAGTTTGATGTGTGCGTGTGTGTGCGTGTGTGTGCGTTTGTTTGTCACATAATCTACTCTCAACTCAACTGCAACGTGGAGAGGTCGAGCAAGATGGGGATGGGTAGGGGTTGACCAAAGTGTGCGAAGCTCATTGAAAACTAAGCCTAGCTCCGCCCACCGTGAGCGGGGCTTGCGCAGAAATGGTCAAAAAATTTTAAGAGTGGGCCTGCAGAGGTCGGGCAAGTTAGGATTCGGTAGGGCCTCATCTCAACTGTATCCTGGAGGGTCGGGTGAGTTAGGAGTGGGTAGGGGCTGACCTAAGCGTATACAGCACATAAGAACTAAGCCTAGCTGCGCCCACCATGGACGGGGCATGCGCCGAAATCGATGAATAAACGAATTTAGGTCCCCGCTCAGATGCTGAAAATCCGGCAAGTTAGGAAAGGGTCTGTTGAATTCGCGCAGTAAGGACTGGGGAGGGACTGACCAAAGTGAAGGGAGCACACAACAAGCAAATCAGGCACGGGCCTGTGGAGGTCGGGCAGGTTAGGATTGGGTAGGGGCCATGTGTACGGAGCACATAAGTTCTAACCGTAGCCTGGCCATAATTGCAATATTAATACACAAAGTGACTGTTTGTCCTCGGTCACCATTAGGAAGTGATGTGTTGTAATCAGGTGTATCTCTCGGCATTCAGTTAGGGCCAATATTTCTCTTAATCTTATACGTGCATTTCCTCTCGAAACTTTTAGTCCTCAAAAGTCAACTCCGAGCGCCTCCGAGCTCGCGAAGAGACACCTCCAACTGCAGCCGCTCCTTTTAGCGTGGCCGCCCCTTTCGATTGCGCCTTACACACTTGGATCAACGGTGGGAAGAGGGTCTTCATCTTCGGATTTTTTGACCGTTCCGCTCCATCTTCCACTTTGGTACTACTAAATGCTTCAATTCTATTTTCGTGTTTGGATCGAATCCTGTCATTCTTTAAAGAGGATTTGCCTTCAGTGGCGAAGGGGTTACAGATGGGTGTGGTGTCTCTTAGTTTCAACCAAAGCCGATGATAGTTGGAAGTTTGCTTACAATATATACAATCCGCATATTATCTATTCCCTGCTGCAATGTGTGCTCCTTACCACCGCCAACGAGTCCACATCGAACCCCCTATCTTGCGCTCTAGCTAGTACCCCTATCGGGATTATGCTTATCATCGATCCCGTGTCCACTAGAGCCTTACATCGATCTTCTGACAGTCCAAGGTAATCATTATCTGCCTCCCAATGGAACGGTTTTCTCCGCAGCCCTCTCCCGGGTCGTCACTCCCAGGCTACGACACTGCTTTACCATGGATGATACCTTCGCATCTCCTTGATCTAGGTTTTTCTTTTGGACTGTGCGGTTTACTTTCACCATTCGGGACGGACACTCCCGCGCAAAATGCCCGAATTTCGCACAATGGTAGCATTTCTTACCTTGCGCTGCCTCCCGAATGATCTGGGTGGCTGAAGGCTCGGTCCTTTGAGCCCTTTGGGACGATGCGTTTCTCCTCTACGCTGAGTTTCCCTTAGTTCCTCTAGTCGCTCCACATTCACTAGATTCTCTACCTTTGGTTCTGACTGCTTCGGTTCCCTGTTACTCTGGTACTGTGCGTACCTTGCCTTCCATCCAACAGGGTTCCTCCTATTTGTTTCCAGCATAATTTTCGATTGTTCTATGCTCAGGGCTAGCTGTTTTATTTCTTCGTAGGCCTCATGCGGTTCCACTCTATGAAGAGCTCCCACAAACTGGAAATGTTCCGGCTGGGTGCTCAAGTTTTAGAGGAGAATTTGGGCATATTCCATCGACCTGTCCTGTGGCGAGCTCTCCGGATTTGCTTGCTTACCTATTTTCTCCAGAACCACGCAGAATTCCGATACCTCCTGGCCCGGGATTATTTTTAAATTCTTCAGCTCGGTCAGCGCTCTCATTCTGCTGGATTCTGAGAGTCGCATGATAGCAACCTCGCCATTTCCTGGGTCATTACATCGAAGCCTCTTTCCTTGACTGCGCGTGGCAAAGATGCGAAAATATTTTTCGCCTTACCCCCCCAGGTAGTCATCCGCCAGAATGTCTACTAGCGTCTCCTCACATGCAATCACACTTTCATACTTCCTCCTAAATTTCCTCAGGAACTCTCGGAAGTTTTCGTTTTTCGACCCTTTGAATACCCCTGGGTCGGAGCATGTCATAGCTCTCAAGTAATTTATCAGATGGATATCCGTACCTGTGGCCTCGCGATTTTCCGTTTTCCTTGGACTCGCTCCACGTATCTGCCAGCTGCGCGCAGACGTCGGACCAGTCCGCGAGGGTATTTCTTGATATGGACTATTATTATTGGGTTGTTCTGCAAGTTCTTGCTTTACTTGCTTACCCCTCTGTGCCACTTCGGAATATTCCTCTCTGGACCACCGCATTTCTCCTCGATCGTCCTTTTCAACTGGAAAACGTTTGTTTTGAACTTTTCGCATAATTCAGTGACCAGTTCTCCATCTTCTTCTACGGTTTTTATGTATTCTTCCCACTCTCCCTCTGATTCTATCCCCCTCTGCACAAGAGTTTCTACTATGCGTTTCATCAGCCCCTCTGGGACTGCAGGGTGATGTAGTATTTTATCAGACCCCATCTTCTGGGCGGCCTCTACTACTAACATCCATTCCTTCTCCAGGTCCTCTCTCAGTTGCTTAGCTAGTTTCGCCCTCACCATCATGGCGATGGCTCTCTGCTTTGCTTCCTGGATGGTTCTCCCACCCCCGGACCAACTTTCATTTCCGCTGGTGTCCGTGCCTTCGAAATTGCTCACCTCTGGTGCGGTTTGCCCCTGCTCTTCCATCGTGACGTCATCAGCATTGTCCGCGCTCATCCTCCTTTGACTTGGTTGTCTTTCTCTTAAAATAACCATATCTTGCTTGGTATTGGTTTCATTCGTGATCTATGAGCACCACGATCACAATCTCGAGGGTTCCTTCTTCGCCCTCTTCCTTTGGTACCTCTTGCACCCCTTCTTTCGGTGCCCAGCGAGGTCTTTTTGAAGTAGTTTCGTTTGCGGCCGCCTGTACAACAAAGCAAGCCCAGCTTTCCACAGTTTGGTTTGGCCTCCATGTGAAGCCGGAACGATGACCGAGGTGGATGCTGCGACCCCTGTACACAGTGCGAGCGAACCACTCCGAACTTAGAACAATTTATTAGCACCAAAAAAACAACGAGATTAGCAAAACAAAAAATGTAGAGCTTCGAGGTAGGCGGCAGGGCTTCTTGCGGTGGCGACAGAGGAGGACGTCGTTGGAGGCGGTGGGGCTCGTTGCAGCGACGGCGGGGGTAGACGTCGGGAGCTGCTGCGACGACAGCGGGGGGGGGGGGGGGGTGAGGAAAGATGAAAAATTGCTGGTTGGAGCCCCCTGCTCCCTTCTTATAGGGGGTTCCCTTTTATTTCGGGTCAAAACGGGCGCCATAGCCCGGGGGGTTTCCCGCCGCCAGCCCACCCACATCGATCTTCTCTTGGCGGGCACGGCGGGCCTGACCTTTGACCCCGGCCGTTTGCACGACACTACTGATTAACACATTCATATTCTCTATGGCTTCAACTAGCACTGAATTGACGACAATTTCGCGAGAGGGGCGAAATTCATAAACACCGCCCCGGGTCCTCAGCATCCATGTCCACTTACCGAATCAACCAGTCGATGGGCCCAGATACTGTCTCTCATATCGCGGCAACCCGATGGCTCGATCGACTGAAATTGAAACATAAAAAATTTCAAAAATTGTACAGAATTTTTTTAATTTTCAGAAAAAAAGGGAACTGTTACCATTCAACCCAACAGTCTGCCGATCTCTACTGCAGGCAACTGATCACTGTAGCCGCAAAACTTACCGGGAGAATGGACCGAGACTTCTTCCTCCACGACAACGCTCGCCCCCATGTGGCAAAGTTGGCGTGTCAAAGGATCCAGGACCTTGGTTGGACGAAGCTCCCCCATCCATCGTACACCAGACATGGTTCCAACTGACCACCACCTATTCCGATCTCTGACCCACTTTCTCGACGGATGGCAGTTCAAAGATGACAATCATCTCAAAATCCACCTTCAAACTTTCTTCGACCAGAAACCCCGAGACTTCTACAAGGAAGGTTCTATTATCTCCCTATTGATGATGTCTGAAACTGGTATTATTCAAAAAAAGAGTTCTCTAGTTTGAAGTAGATTCTCTCACAGATCCTTTGTCTTGCTCACGGCACTTTGAGACCCTAGAGTACTGTTGAGACCTTCGGACGACGTGAACAGGCTATTGATTGCAGTGCTTATAGGAGCCAAGAAGCAGATGAGTAAAACCTTTATATTTCGCATATTTTATTAGCAACTATATTTGGAAAGTGGTGCAAATTTTTAAACATTAGGTTGAACCATAATTTCTGTTACACTTTTTCTTTTCTTGAGGAATACTGTCGTGACTCGTGTACGACTTCTTGATTATCATCATCCCCATCGTGGCCGTTCCGTCATGTTTACGCGCAGTTTTCTACAACCCGGCCAAGATACTCAAAGGGGATCAGCGGTTTCACGCACTGGGGTCTTACCGCGCAAATTACCGTACGCAGATGGTTCTAGATCACGCCGCCATCGGCCCAAATCGGATAGATTGTCAGTCTTCTTCTTCTGCCAGGGTCCCGAGTGGTTGGTGCTTTTCGCACCTGCCGTCTTCCATCGTCCCTATCGTCCTGTGCTGTCATCGTCTGCTATTCGACCGCGCAATTGCTTTCCCCAAGCAATATCTATGCGCACCTCTATTCCAATCGCAGCTGAGGATTACCCGACCATGGATGGACGAATGCGGGAACCCTCGTTCTCTGCCCACGTGCGCCTGGACGTGCCGACGAAACCCTGGTTGGCGCTGTCGGGTACGACGAGGGGGTTGGTAGCGATCGGCGTCCCCTAGTAAGGCGAGGAGCGATCCCGTGGGTTTAGTGTTTTTAGGTTTCCGTTTTCTATTGTAATTATGTATAGATCGCATTTGTCTTTTCATTGCTATGTTTTCTTGTAGTACATGGTCTTTTGCCTTTTCATACTTAGTTTAGTGCGCATGTGGCTTAACGTTTGTTAACACGTACAGATTCAGTGGTTTATTGATTGGTTGTTAAACTGCCACGTGGCACCAGGTAGAACGCAGTGGCCGGGACTCGTCCAACTTAAATCAGGGGTAATATGGTAAACATCTTGACGCAGTGGTCGATGCGCAGTGGCAGGTCATCTTGAAGGTTACGCATCTGTCGTTTCATCAACAGGGGCAACTAGGGGCAGGACCGCCTTCTTCGCGTGGCAGTGTCTTGTAGCCCTACCCCCTAGAAGTTCCCTCGGACAACACGAGGCAGGTGCACTCACCCATCTCGGTCGCAGCTTGCCCCGTGGGTGCGCCAAGCGTCGCGACAAATACTGTGGAAGCTTCTGGAATATTTGGTAGGTGGTATATAAGCGAGTGAAAAGGACTACTGATTAACACATTCATATTCTCTATGGCTTCAACTAGCAGTGAATTGACGACAATTTCGCGAGAGGGGCGAAATTCATAAACACCGCCCCGGGTCCTCAGCATCCATGTCCACTTACTGAATCAACCAGTCGATGGGCCCAGATACTGTCTCTCATATCGCGGCAACCCGATGGCTCGATCGACTGAAATTGAAACATAAAAAATTTCAAAAATTGTACAGAATTTTTTTAATTTTCAGAAAAAAAGGGAACTGTTACCATTCAACCCAACAGTCTGCCGATCTCTACTGCAGGCAACTGATCACTGTAGCCGCAAAACTTACCGGCAGAATGGACCGAGACTTCTTCCTCCACGACAACGCTCGCCCCCATGTGGCAAAGTTGGCGTGTCAAAGGATCCAGGACCTTGGTTGGACGAAGCTCCCCCATCCCCCGTACACCAGACATGGTTCCAACTGACCACCACCTATTCCGATCTCTGACCCACTTTCTCGACGGATGGCAGTTCAAAGATGACGATCATCTCAAAATCCACCTTCAAACTTTCTTCGACCAGAAACCCCGAGACTTCTACAAGGAAGGTATCTATTATCTCCCTATTCGCTGACAATATATTGTTGATCATAATAGTGCATATTTTGTTGACTGAAGTCAGACACAAATTAAGAAAAATAAGTTGGAACTTTTTCGTCATTGTGTAACAGAAATTATGGTTTGACCTAATGTATGGGTTCAGTGCGATAGCCGTATAGAATATACGTTCATTTTTGCCCGCCTCGATTCACACTTGACTCTGATAATGTGCAACAACATGGAAAGTTTGTCTGTGCGATGAAAAGGCTCCCTCGAGTGGTTCTGCCAAATATTCGCAAAGTACGGTACGGAATGCAATTGACGGAACAACGGAATTTATCTTCCTCATGAGCTTTCTAGCCCTATTTCTGGATACTCTATTTCTGGATCCTAAAAACTAGCTCTTCTGTGTCAGAACTGGCGCGATGGCTCCGAAGACATCATTCGGCCTGCTGGATTGGTGGGATCTCACCCCCCCCCCCCCCTTGAGCAATGAGGCCTGCTCGACAAGACTTGAGTGAGAAAGTATTATAACATGTTGTGAACCACTACACTAACGTTGTGCACAGCCCTCCATCACTTTGGAACCACACGTACACATCAGCGCTCAAGGGTTAACTTGACTCCTCTAGTCAGCTCCTCGTCCAGTCCGTGCGGGTGCAGACGGTTAAGCGCAACGGCTGACTCAGCCTAAGCTCGAGCCACGGCAAACTTCTGGTGGAGAGGCAAAAAACTGGAGCAGAAAAATAGGCGCTCGTGGCGTCCATGTTCACTAGGTCAGTAGCTCCAGTACACGACCTATAATAAGTAAGGATGCTTTATGCGTGGTGTATCCAGCAAGGTTCGACCATCTTTGATTACCTTGATCTCTCAAGATTGAACTCGCTTTTGCAAACCTCACTTTCCACTTCTTCCACGCATAACTTGCTTTCGGAAGAAGGCACGGGCTTAGGAGTTCCCATAGCGATTCCGACTCGGCTGGTTCCGATACACACGCTTGTCTATTCAGGAAGTTAGGAACGGAAATGTGTTTTCATACTTTCACTGAACCACGTACCTATCACTGCTTCGTTTATGTGACCTTGTTCTTTCACTTTTATAACAACGCGGATTTTAGTGCAGAACTGTAATATTCAATACATAAAATCTTACGTAGAGATTCAAGAAAGACAACCGTGTACGAGTTGAGTGCTTATTTGGTTTCGTCAAATTTCACAAGAAATGGTGATCGCTCAGCTAGTGCTAACTTTGCATATTTTCCATTGACATGAACTTTGTTTTGGATCATTGAGAAGGCGGTTGGTTGTTGGTGAGGTAGAACTGATAGTTCCAGAACGTCATAGGATTCTCAGTGCTTGTGCGCTCTGATGTTCACTCTATTAGTACCGATACTATTAATTAGTAACTGTGATCAGTAGCACTACCAGAAAAACGCGTTAGACAGCTCTGGGAATTTGTAGGCATCAGTAGTATCAGTATCATATTCGCTCAAGACATATTTAATTGCTGTCAGAATTATACATATACCAGCTGATTATACATCATTTACGACGTGTTATGGTTCATGAGCTCTTGACCGCTTACTAGTATTATGTGATTTTGATTACATCTTAACGAATGTTTCTATTTGCCATGGGAAGCAAAAGTAATGCCGTAGTTTCTCAGTAACAGTGAAGCACGGAGTGACCACCTCCACATGATTCAAGTCTTATCCAAGGCCCTATTTTCAAAACATAACTCAGCGCCTTCCGGTTAGCATTCGAAGGATTGTTTCGTCGCAAGACGCGATCTTATAACAACAAAACAGGTTCTGGGCAGTTGCTGCCTGCTCGTCACCCTATTGACTGCCTTCTGTAGCTTTTTTCGTACAAATCAATCATTGACACACTATTCTCAAAGAATTTAATTTTCATTTATATGACATTTTATGCTCAATCTTCCCCTACGAATATGCACTGTCTCTGTGGGACCACCACAAAACGTTGATTTTCATTCCTATGAAGTTTCCAGCTCAAAATTTTCCTACAATGTTTGAAGTGCCTTTTGACACCTATGTTTTTCTATTTTATACTCCTGTTATTCCTTTTTCTACCAGCTCTGCTGGCGCGCATCAGACGGTAGAATGCAAAACGGGTTTATTTCAAATCACTCTATCACCATAAATCGAGTGTATTTTGCAGCATTAGTTTGTGACATTTTATTTATGTATTTATTTATATTCATTTATTCATGTGTTGAGAGACGACATGCCGAAAATTGAGGAAATATACCAGCAAAAATGCTCCGGCGAATGTGTTTCATATGATGCGCGCAGTTTTATGCCCTAGCAAAGCTGATTAAATTAGATAGGTTAGACCGTGTTTATACTTTGCGCCGGCGGGGCGTGGCTGCAGGCAGCGAGGCAGGGTGGCACGGGGGAGGTGCAGAGGCGACGAGGCATTGATAAAGGGTGGCACGGGCGGAAATGGTGAAGGACGGAAGGCCCGGAAAACGCTGAGTAATGTAGGGTAGGGCCTTGGATAAGGCTAGAATCTTGCGGAATTGGTCATTCCGCGCTTCTCTGAAGTACTGAGAAACCACAGTATCACTTCTGCTTCCGATGACAGCTAAAAACTTCATGAACACTTTATGAACAGTTGGAGTGTGGTTTGAATGGTTAGAATAAGCTTTAAGAAATCCCTTTCCCCTAACCTCGAAAGCGTATGCACCACATGCTCAGTATCATGGCAGACATTTCCTTTTTGCACAGACAAAGTTTGCCACAAATCTCTTTTTATAGTTATCAGTTCTGATAACCCACCATTGATCCCTACCACCCGCATGGCACTTCAAAAAATTAGGAATAGTAGGATAGACCTCTGTTTGTACAGTCGTTGCTTTTCAACTGCCCTCTTCCCACTGTTAAATGATTCCACTTAGAAAAAACAATTAATCAGATTACCGTGGGTAGAACTACTCGAACGGTCACGGAAAGCGAAATTTGTAGACGATTCTTGTTCTTTAGTTATGCTTTTCATGGCATTTTTGACTGCTGCATGAAATCTTTCCAAAGGTTTTTTATGTAGTTTTCCATTCATTTTGATGGCAATGTACATACAGTGATAATAAACTTAGGTTTTCCAGGATGTTACAAAAGTCGTTTATGCTTTTGTCACTCGTCAACCTCGCTCACGCGATTGGTCGTACTCAATCGACGGCTGTAGAAGGTGTATTGATGTGCGAGGACAAGCCAGCACGAAGCGTCCTTGTAAAACTTTTTGAGCACGACACAGGTGGGTTTTCCTAAAGTACCACGATTTTCATTGTGTCTGAAATGCGCCATGCATCAGTCTCGTTTTCTGAATTGTATGAATACATAGTAATTGGTAGCGAAACCTAACTGTAGCTCACGGTGTGTAGATGACTACGAAATTTAGATGGGTGAGGTGCAGTAGAAGGGACTGCTGCGGTGTCGTGAATACGATGAGCTTTTGGTGGATCGGTCGTTCGATGCTGCATAGGCCGCTTTCATACTTTGCACCGGCAAGCTTGGCTGTATTCACAAGAGATACAAAATTGCCACGCCTTGCCGCCGGCACCGCAAAGTATGAACGTGACCATGTGTTCCTCTTGCACCGCACCCGCGGTCAAATCAATCAATAGATGAGAACCAATCGAAGTTGTTCAGGTAATATATGATCGTACATTGTTGCTCTGCATGTGACACACGCCTTTCCGGGAAATCGAGGATTTTTTGAAGATCCTCTTCTCAGGGCCTGTACGGGATATTTCCGACAACATATTTGATTCACCAGCGACGCTAACACTTATGAAGCCCTGTATTTGTTATTTATGAATACATTTGTATTTGCTACAAAGCATAAGAAATGCACCCAAAAATCAATATTGTCTCAAAAGAAGTGAAATGCATGGCGTCTCTTGATAGAAAATTCATTCGCTGAAAAGTTTTTTGTTCAGTTACACCAGACGAACTGATGGACTCAGCTGAAACAGACAGTGGTGGAAAATTCAAATTGAGCGGGCACGCTGATGAGGTATGCATCATTGAACACCATGAGTCTCAATTTTAAGTTCGTCTTAAATTTTAAGTTCCCGAGATTGTCGAACGAATTGAAAACGCTGGTATGAAAGGTTCAGGTGGCATAAGGCGGCATTCATACTCTGCGGCGGCAGGGTGTGGCTGCGTTCAAAGGCAGCCAGACAGTGTGGCATGGGCACAGGCGCAGAGAAGACGCAGACAACGATGCAGAGTGGCACAGGCGGAGACGCAGAGACAAAATGCGGCCACGCCCTGCCGCCAGCACCGCAGAGTATGAAGGCTGCCGCTGACGGCAGTGCACGGGCTTTTACAGTGTCGCAATTGGGTAGGCGACAAGAGTAAGATATGAACATCCGTGCACCGCTCGTTACAAATACCGCTTGTTTCGTAGCAATAGGCTGATTTTTATTACTTGTCGACTCCAACAGTATGTTTTTTTAGATTGGCTCTATAGAACCAAAAGTTAATATCTACCATGACTGTGATGACGGCATCAAGGTGAGCTGCATTGTCTTTTTCGTTGGTCGGTAAATAGTTCCTCAATGCTGATTAGGTTACCTCTCACACAACATACCGAAATTAGTCCTTTTCTGTGGAGATGGCAACTCTGACGGGAGAATGTGCAAGGGATTGCCTGTGCTTTGCCAACCCTTGGTCCGTCTTCCCTACTTAATGGAAGCGTGAATGGAAAGTAACATATTAAGTAAGGGGAAAAATATTGTTACTTGTGAAAAGCTAAAAGGGTCTTTGGAGACGTAATGTGGCACGATTAGCAGTGAAAGGCGCGTTTTTTCTCCCTAAAACACCGGAAGGAGTTAATTGTCAGATCAAGGAACATGAAAGTCTGGATGCGGTCCAGATGCTCAACAGCGTAACAGCAGAGGAAGAGCGAAATGAAACTGCAAAATATCAGAGAAATAGGAGCGCGAACACCTCCCTTCTCTCTCGCGCCCCTCTGCGTCACTAGCCAGGGGTAGACTGCACACGGGCAAGACACTGATTCAGCAGACTGCGAACATTGTCCCGCCCTCGCCGGAAAGTTCTCCGGCGGATACACGGCAGAACGACTCGCTGTGCTGCGGTATCGTAATAAGGCCCCAAGCCGCGCTTTCTCGATGCGAATTTCACCTCACATCACCTCTTCAGAAATGGAAGGTTTGTTTTCAGAGAGCATGCATTCTCCTTACCCCTCCCGGCGCCTTAAAATTTATCAACGAAGGGTGTACGATGACATGTTTAAAGGCACATTTAACGATATGAGTACGCTGGTTTCATCAGCGAGTAGATAGCCCCTTCCACAAGGGCAAAGCGTATGCCATCATTACGACGCGAGGCTGGGTGCTTAACGCGGAAGGAACATGTAGATCCGAAAGCAAGTTATGCGTGGAACGAAGTGGAAAGTGAAGTTTGCAAAAGCGAGTTCAATCTTGAGAGATCAAAATAATCAAAGATGGTCGAACCCTGCTGGATACACCACGCATAAACCATCCTTACTTATTATAGGTCGTGTACTGGAGCTACTGACCTAGTGAACATGGCCAGTTTTTTTGCCTCTCCACCAGAAGTTTCCCGTGGCTCGAGCTCAGGCTGAGTCAGCCGTTGCAATGTATATGTAAGAGGCATGCCATCGATCCATAGAAATCCATCGGGAATGTGATTTTCGATAATTCTTGGAATTTTGAGGGAATGTATGCTGAGATTACATGACAATAAACATAAGCTCTAAAAAATATTTATATCGACAGATCACTGTCCTCAGTAGATAGGATGAGTGGTAGCTTCGGTGAATTGACCGCCGACAGACTTCTCATTTTCTCCTTACCCATTCGGGTGCCTTTAACAAGATCCTAGGCTGATTGGCGTACACTCATGGCCATGCTTCTCCCACATCGCTTCGCGTGCCGCGTTCGACCACCACGTATTACGGATCAGCGTCGCTCCGATCTTTACGTATGGTGATAGCGTGCGCCGGAAAGCATGCCCGTCACAGGAGCCAGTGGAGATCATAGGGATCCTATTTCTCTGATTTTTGGCCATATCACTTCGTTTACGCTTCCGGTAGCACAAAGTAGTTCCTTCAACTCCGTTTTCAGCGAATAGCTCAATTATACCGCCTGCTGCCTTCAGTAGTGCAGGCAATTGACATGCCTACGAGAAGCCTGTGTGAGTGGCCAAGCCACCAGTGGGAACAGCGAAATTAGTGAGTTCCTGGTGCTGTCACAAGAACGTAAATCATGCTGATGACGCCACAGCGAATGGCCTTTGCACTACGCGGAGTCGATTTCCCTCGTGTGTACGCGCCAAAAGTTCCTTGCAGAATTCTTGAGAATGTGACTGTATCGTATAATAATTTACTGCTTTTTTATTCATTCACACTTACATGAATCTCTCGTTTATTTGCTCGTCAAATCGTAACGCCCTGATCAAGAATCAAATAATGAAGCAATGAAAATAAAAAATCAAAAACTTTTTCCATTTTTCCTTTTGAAATACATCATACAATACTGCTTTTGCAGCCTTGTCAACGGAAACTAACGATATTCGTCCCGTCGCAGTACATCACAGATGCGAAGCAACCATCAAAGACGTTCAGTTTGGGAATTCTGCAATTAGCCGGAAAGTTCGAAGGAGAAACAAGAGACTGTTTGCATGCATAGTAAAATAAACACATCTATTTTGGGTGATTTGGTACCACGCATGTCTCCTGACTTGTACACAGCTTGTCCCCCAAGTCATTGTCATTGCCAAACGCGGCCAAGTGGATTTTCTGTCCTAATAGCACACACCCTGAAAAAGGAGTTTGGTTTCAGACAACCGAGGAAAATATCTCATGGATGGTGACCAATTCAGGAACTTTTCACTGTATCATTTCTGTGGTGGCTGCAGTATATTTCACTGCATCACTTCCAGAAAAGTGTATCTGATTGAAAGTGCCGAATGTTTTGTTTGATTCATACTCACTGGCTTATTTGCTCCCTCAAACTCTTTCACAAAGTCTGATCACAAGTTGCGCAAGGTGTAGATGAAATATACTTGGCAGCGTTCAGAGTTGGTCAGTAGCGATTCCGAGGCAAAACGCCGCTTAGCAATTTGAATTCTCGAGTTTCCCGCCTCTCAGTACCTGTTTATGGTACGCATACGAGAACTTTGTGTTATGGAGGTGTGCTTGTTTTTTCGACTGTTATCAGGTCTTTACCAGTCACGAAAAAATATTTAGTGATAATCCCTCCAGGGAGCCGGTTTGAGTATGTTTTCCATTCATTGTACCTATTTCTTACTAAGCGGAAGGTCGATGTCGTGCTTCAAACATCATTATAACGAGCCTCTGCCAACCCAGGTAAATCTTGTATCATAGCTGCAGAATTTGCCTTCGGTGTAGCTCACGAATGTATCCTGAATTTGAACTGTTTTGCTCCCAGGTCAGATTTGACTTCCAGATCGAACCTAAACAGGTAGATCTGCTCAGGTACCCTGTATTTCAGGAGGAACTTTGCCGCGAGTCTGGTGCGATGTGTGGCTATGTGGAGAAAGGTCTATCAAGGTCAAACTGGGAGAAACGACTAGCTGTGATTACTCGTGACCACAATCTCGTCATTTACAAGTACTACTTACTGGACATATGCCCTGGGTTAGAGTTTGCGACTCAGCGCGCTGTCAACAACATTCCAGCGCAGTCGCTGAGAGCAGTACTGAAACTCGATTTCTGCTGTGGAGCTATCCCAATGAGTGTTTTTTAAAGTCACAAAGGCTAAAAAAACCCCTTCCAATCATTAGTGAGACTTGGACTGCGTTCATACCAAAATGAATGAGATTTTCGGCTCTTCGGCGTATCGGCTCATCCACGCACCCGCGATTTGGGATTTTTGGCGATCACGCACCAACCACGTCAATTCATTTGCATTGTGGCAAATAGCCAAAATCGCGGATGCGCCGATCCGCCAATTATCTCAAATCGCGGGTGTGCAAATGCGCTCATTTTCTTGATCGATACGTATATTTAACTTTACGCCATGCGCGAAATCCATTCTGTTGAGTATGAACGCAGCCTTAGGCAAAAGTGTGTGAATTGACGTTCAAGAGATTCTTTCGAGAAGTTGTGCAACCTTTTACAAGATGCCCCTCCCCTCATTGCGATATCAACCTATCGTTATCTATGATATCTTTTTCAGCCTAAGCCCGTTCGGCTGCGTTCATACTCAATTGAATGGGATTTGTGGCGCATGGGCACATGGGCGGGATTCTGACGATGCCACGTACCAATATGCCAGTTCTCATTGTGAAAAACTGTCAGAATCATAGATGAGCGGATGCCCTCATTTTCTCGATCGATACGCATCTTATGCTTGACGCCGATACTCCAAAAATCATATTCAGTTGGGTATGAAAGCGGCCTTCGGGTTATTGCTATACATTTGAACTGTAAATTTAAAAACAATCTCTATCATAGACAACCCTCATCTGCACGTAGGCATTGCTCAGAGCGGGGTGTGGCGACTGGTCGAATTTCCGCATCGCGGCGTCGCACTCGCGGCGCCGTCGGTACGACTTGCTGTGGTCGTTTGTAATTCCGCTCGAGACGCAATGGGCTGGTATCGTGTCAAAGATTGCAGGTTGTAAGCTTCGGAAGTTCGCCTATGTTGTTGTTGTTGCTGCTGTTTCAACAGATAAAACTGCAAACGACTTGCAATTGCTGCGGGCGGCCGTGCGAAAATTCGACCAATCGCCACACACGCGTTCAGAGTTAGAGGTTCAGGCAGCCAGGTGACTGAAGCGGAAAGAAAAAGATACATAACGATCAAGCGACTCAGGTGAATGACTCAGGCGATTACGCGTGCATTGAGCCTATCAATACGTATCGTAATCTTTCCGCCTGCAGAGTCCCATCGTCCTAATCGCGTGATCACCTGAATGGCTTGATCAATAAGTATCTTATAATTTTCGCCTGAATTGCATTATCGCCTAACTTGCCTGATCATCTCAATCGCGAACCCTTCAAAAACCTTATAATGTTTTCATAGCCGTCGTTTTGGGGTTATTGGCGGAATCACGTATCCGCAATTTGGATTTCTTGGCAAGACCACGTATCACCGCGTCTGCCTAAAAACCGTGCTCAGTAACTTTGATGTTGAACTAAGTTCCTCACCGATATTCCAAATAATGAGCTAGCATATTATCGATAAATTTCTTTTGGTATATTCTAACAGAACTCTCCAGTTCTCCAACTCTCTGATCCCGATGAATACCTGTTCAAGTTCATTCGGTGCTATCGCAACGGGAGAGGGCACCTTATAAAAAGTTGCACACCTAAGATCTCTGAGGGATTTTTGAGGATTTCGCTTCAAGACCCATCCCATACGGCGCGCATGGGTGTATATCGTTAGGACAGAAACGTCGCGTGGCCGTGTTCGGCACGCGACGGGATGGTGCGAGCTATGCGCGCCGTATGGGATGGGTCTTGAAGCGATGACGGTGCTCTACGCCTCATTCTAGGCGTAATCGCTTCAGGACTCAACTAATACGGCGCGCATAGCTCGCACCACCCCGTCGCGTGCCGAACACAGCCACGCGACGTTTCTGTCCTAACGATATATACCCCGGCGCGCATTGCTGGCACCGTTGCGTCGCACGCCGGACGTCGCAACGCTTTGTTTGTCTTGATGGCACACACCCAACTGACGGTCAAAAATCTTTACCTTACTCCAGGCTCGACGTTCAGTAGAAAGAAATTTTGGGTTTTCTTGTGTAAGATGTTGTTGATTGTCGGTATACTAAAATGACGCTCTTACGATTCTCAATCGATCATGATAGTACTTTTACCTAGTAGAAGAAAGTAACGACCTTTTTCAGATCACCTTATTCGTCTAAAAACCACTGAAAGAAGGTGGTCGTCGAGGATCCTTTTCCCGTTTCCAAACACGACCCCCTCCTTAAAGATTCCTCGATCCATGTTTGACTCTGCCTTCAATCTCTGATCCTCTCATCCAGCACCGGGTGTACAGCCCTATGTCGAGTTTTCGCGCCGCCGCGTATGATTGCGTACTTTGCGTACACTCCCTTGGAAGTTTTACGCTCGACTTAATTATTACTTTTTATGTTACTATCTACTTTTATCTTTATTGGTTTCGGATAATAAGTGAGGTAACAGCTATTTCTTGGAGGAAACTCCATGGTAGCAGCTCCTTGCGTTCTGAGCGCAATTCAACCAACCGCTGTAAATGGTGGTGATGACGCCGCGAGTGCGACACCGCAGAGTGAAAATTCGACATAAGGCTACTCACCTAGTCACGCTGACTCCTTTAGATTTCGTCCCGTTTCATTGTGTATACATGGCACTTCATTGTTTGAGACGTGGTCGGCCACTACCTATCGGTTAATCGCGGTGCAGTGACGTCATCCCCACGCCAGCAAATTGATTGGTTTGTCGACGAATGCTTTTGCCACTATTTCCCGCCTCATCTCCGGGGACTCTACATCCACTGGGGTGAGGCTACTTACGCCAGAAAATCGCTACGCGGCGCCACGAGTACGACTTGCGAATCGATCGCCCTTGGGAGCTCGGCAGAGCGTGGCTGCATCACCTTTGCGCTTCCACCCACACTGCCCAGCTTGAAGGCTGTCGTGCATTGCCACTGGCACCCGCACCAGCCGCGCCGCTCACCGCGGGCGCCATGCGATTTTCTGGCGTGATTAGCTCACCCCATCCACTGTATTCGTACTCGGACCGTTGCAAGTAGTCACCTCTGAGGCCACCTCCGCACCCATCAGCATATCGATTGGAAGAATTGACGCGAAAAGACGCTACCAGAGGAGGGGCAACATGATTTCACATGAGTGAAGTGTCAAGAGCTTGTACCTTGCACACCTATAACTCACAGCTGCGCAGGTCATTAACGCACCATCCATGGGAATCGGTGCTTCTATCGCTGCTGCAGTTCCCAAGGTGCATAGCGATGGCAATAGTATAAACTATTAATACATACCGATTGGTGCACTCCACCCATAGAACGGGTAAGAATGATTAGGCAACGTTCATAGTGGTGGGACCTATGTTGCCGGAAAATTGTGGAATCTGGGGAAAAGGATTGGATCTATCGGATTTATTGGATCGATTAGAGGTCTTAGCGCGTCTCCGTTTCTTGCGCGAAGCTGTTTCCTGTAAAGTATGGTGCAGCCTGACACGTGGCAAATAGAAATTGTCTCAGATATTATTATTATGTTCTATAAGGTGGGATTGATCATAAATTGTCAGATTCGATTCGCTCACTGGGGATGACAAATTCATATTTCTTGCAATCGCCTTCTTATTATGAATAAAAAACTCAAGTGGTTTTTCAGAGAACCTCTCATGGGTAAAATATATGAACTAGATAGAATAAAGAATATGCAAATCGAAAGAATAGCAACCAATGAGCTTATAGCGAGTATTCAAACAAAAGATGGTAAAAAGGTTAGTTTTATGTTTTTTACTTGCCTTTATTAAGCTTTGGTAGTGATCTCACTCGGCGACGGCGAAGAAATTGTCGCTATCGCTTAACAAGGGAAAGACTTTAGAGATTTTGAGCACGCATCGTTATTGACCATCATCTTCTCTTGCCATGAGGGATCTTCGAGGGTGTAGCCTCATGTCGGATTTTTGCTTGCGGCGTCGCACTCGCGGCGCCATTAGCACGACTTGCCTCGTCGGTTGGAATTCCGCTCAGGACGGAAGGGGCTAGTACCATGGAGATTCTCTGAGAAATAGCTATTTATTTCATAATTATCTAAAAACAAAATTTTTGTGCCCTAAAATGACAAAATAGTAACATAAAAAGTAAAAGAAACAAAAGCATCACATGATAACAGTACTAATCAAGAAGTGTACGCAATGTACGCAATCATACGCAAAGAAATCCCCGGCGCCGCTCGAAAATCCCCGCGCGGCCGCGCAAAAATTCGACATAAGGCTAAACACCCGGGATTTTCTTGCCACTATTCAACTATCATCACCCCAGATACCGCGAAATGATCAAAAAAGGTTCACTGAAACTTCGTCCAGAAGGGTTATTTGGAGTGCTGATCATGAATATGACATCCGTTTGGTGCAATTGCACCAAGAACTTTTTTTATTTAATTTCGTTTAAAATTGTCAACTGCAACCGCAGGGTGAGGGCCAACTGGTCGAATTTTCGCTTCGCGGCGTCGCACTCGCGGAGCCGTCAGTACAAGTCGTTTGGAATTCCGCTCAAAACACAGTGAGGAGCTGGTACCGCGAGGGATGTTTGAAGATCAAACTCCCGAAGCTTTCAACTCACCATCTTCAAAGGTTCCTCACGGTACTAGCCCAGTGCGTCTTGAGCGGAATTTCAAACGACTCGCACTGACCGCGCCGCGAAGCGAAAATTCGGCCAATCGACCCTCACCCGCAACCGCACCCTAGCTTGCACTCACCGTGTCGCACATCACACTACGGGAAAAAAAGGCAAAAGGAAATGTTCACATGGTATAACCGCGACCTTTCTGTCTCGCAGAAACGCCAGTTTCAAGAGAAATAAGTGGAATGGGCTGGTATAACTGATAATGTGACTACTGCACACTCAGTGCAATGTTGCAACATTTGTGAATAGCCTAACTACTTTTCTTATCTGATAGTGTTCCAGGTAAAACTAAGACTAACCGGAAAAGATGCAAGTGCGTGGGCTGCCAAAATTATCGAGTAAGTTTGTTGCAGCGTTTCTAACGATATTATCTCGCCTAATGTTTTCGATACCGTTTCCTGCTAATAAATCCAAGTTTTTTTTTGCTAATTTTCACCTAATTAAAACCACTAAAAAATAGTCCAGAGACTCTAAGCAATGTCAAATATGACATTTGCAGTGCTCACGCAACGTCGACGGGACATCACTCACATCCGTTGCGAGATTTTGGAGCATCAACATCATCACGGCGCAGCAATGGAGCAGGGGATAGCAAAGAACAAACAGCCGCAGAAGGTCCACTAGCGTTGTCGTAAGTCTACCAGAGATTCAAAAACCGCTGTTGAAAAGATCGATGAATCCATTAGCAGCAAACTTCGCGGCTTTAGGCTAAGGTTCTAGTTCGCACCCTCGCATGTATCGTCGTACGCAATCTCACTTGAACGTGCTATTTTCTCTCTGTACCGCTGGTGTGCTAGGTCGCGTTCGTACTTTGCGCCGGCTGCGTCCAAAGGCAACAAGGCAGATTGGCACGAGTGCAGAGAGGAAGACGGATGTGTACCCTTATGTCTTCTGGATTTCGCATGGCGACGAGCGAGGTGCGACGCAGTGTGTGCGAGCTATGCACGTTGCGGTAGTTGGATCTTACTAGGGAAGGGTTTCAAATTCCCATGGAACTTTGAAATGAGACCCGAAGGGATCGATAGAGCTTCAAACGCTGATTATAAGTGTGAAAACCAAAATTGCCAAATGGCATCTTGAAGCGAGTTACGAGGGGTCAAAATTTGCCTGTGACACCTCATTAGCGAGGCATTTTGCCATCAGCACGGCCGTTCCTAAGCCAGCATCGACCACCGTGGCTTACTGTAGTGTTCCAGACCTGCAGGATTGAGTTAGACACTACCAGTAAGCCACGGTGGTCGATGCTGGCTTAGGAACGGCCGTGCTGATGGCAAAGTGCCTAGCCAATGAGGTGTCACAGGCGAACTTTGACCCCTCGTTACTCGCTTCAAAATGCCATTTGGCAATTTTGGTTTTCACAGTTATAATCAGCGCGCGAAGCTCTATCGATCCTCCTTGGTCTCATTCCGAAGTTCCACGGGAAGTTGAAACCCTTCCCTAGTTAGAACGACTACACAGTAATGCTAGGGGCGCGATACGCAGTTGGCTTGTAATCGCTTCGGGACTCAACAACGTGACGCCTATAGCTCGTCCGCATTGCTTCGCTTGCGACATGCCGCGGTGCGAAATCCTGTCATAAGGGTTCACACCCGAGGGAGACGGGTTTTGGCTTATCCAGGATGGCAGGCGGCAATTTGTGTGGCAAACAGGGTGGCGATGCGGTCGTCTTCGGCATCTTTGACTGGCACGCAAAAATACAATGGACCAGACAAAAGTGGTTAGCAAATTGGCAAACTCCTCCTTCTTCTCATTGCTAATTTAATGGCAAGGTGCCTATGTGTGTTTCTCCTATTCCTTATTCTTTCTCATTCGAGAAATGCATCCAAAAAGCTTATTCTACGGAGGGCGCCAAACAAAGGTCGGGGTGGCACAGGCGGAAACGCAGAGGCAGGCAGCCGCGCCCTGCCGCTAGCTCCGCAAAGGGGTAGGGGGAAATCCGCCAAAAAATCGCGTGGTGCGGCTGGTGCGAGTACCAGTGGCAGGGCATGGCAGCCTTTAAGCGAGACAGTGTGGCAAAGGTGGAGGAGGCAGGGTGGCGCGGCTGGAGGAGGCAGTGTGGCATGGCTGGAGTGCAGAAACGACGCAGCCACGCTCTGCCGGGCTCCCAAGAGCAAAATCGATTCGCAAGTCGTACTGGTGGCGCCGCGAGTGCGACGCCGCTGACGCGATTTTTTGGCGGATTTCCCCCCACCCCCCGCAAAGTATGGTCGCGGCTTTATCACTAATAGCACATTCGAGTGAAAGCGCACACAGCGACACATGCATTTGTGCGAATCGCAGTTTCGCAAGGTATATTCGCAGCTGCAGACATATACTACCTTCTTAGACAGGCGATTTACTATGATTATAAATTATCGATTGCACAGTTGAATTTTCCTGGGTTGATTTCGTTTCCTGGTGTTTTCTTCCCTCTTATCATGCACGCCCTGTCCCAAAAGCGTAGGTGTGTATCGTTTCAGCCGCAACGAATATGTGGTGGAAAGAGGTGCCGCATGTAATTTGAACCTGAGGCGATTACCCTGTTCTGCGCCTTATTTGAGGCGGTAGACACGCGATCGCCCCAGGACCCAACTGCGTACGGCACTTCCAGATCACACGCATCGCGTCGCTCGCTGTGTTGTGAAATCCTGTTTGACGATAGAGACTGCAAAAAAAGGTTTTTGGTCCCTGAAGCGTAAGCATCGCACCTCTAAAGTTTATCAAAATAGTGACATTTCGGCTTTCTATGCTTTTAGAGTGCAGATTACGTATGTACCCATGACCCTGATAAAGCGTAATAGCGGAGAAAAACAATTTTTAAAAAGTAGCAAGGGGCTAAATAGACGTGAGGATGCCATTTCTTCCTTAGGACAGCGTCTACAGCCTGTGAATCGAATCACAGCAAGTTTTCATACAGCATCACACTACCCGGTTCTATGGCATCGGTGGATGAAGCTGGAGGGTCGGCGTGAATTCCATTCTTCTCAGATACAATCCCTCATAGAACGACGAGTTGGCTGAGTGACAAACATATACGTTTCAGAAGTCGAGCAAGTACCGCACGGAGGGGTGATGTGCCGAGTATTTTGCTCAGAAGTGATAGCACCACTGATCGAGCACAAGGAGGCAAAGGGAACGATGACGTGAATCTGTCCGATGTGAGTTTCACGCGCCGTCAAAAAGAAATTTTTTATTCAGTATCGCTTCTACACTGCAACGCATGGACAAGAAAAAACATAAGAATATAGATTCCCTGCCCGGTAAATCAATAGCGATGTCACCTAGACTCCTCCACAACAGTGAGATTCGGTAACCATCTTTCTCGTAGGCAATGGGCATGATAAGGGAAATGTGATTTACTGCACCTTTCGTTATCTCTTCATTAATTGCTTCTATTTGGAAATCTGCTACGTGTTGCATCCAACACGTCCGCTTGGGGGCGCAACAGAGGCACAAGGGCGGAACAGGGACACTTTTGCAGAATTATATTGTCATATCTGTTGCCGTTCACCCTGTGAAAGAGAAATCCATCGTTTGCAAGAGCACATTTATTTTTCTACGCGCTGTGCATAGTAAAATCATCTTAGGTTAATACAAATTTTTTTCGTTATTTTTCCACGTCTTAAAGATTGAACGACCATTTTTTCCAGCTCGTTCATTCCATTTTGACATCATCTTCGCGATCGAGCGATAGAAATGCTGTACGGGATCAAGTAGATGAATTGATCAGGCGGCACCTGAAAGATGGAACTGAAGAACGGGTAATGGAACTGTCGCCATCGGCACGAATGGCTGCTGCAGCGCTACGGGTACTTTTCTAGGGTATATTCATGGAAAGCATTACTGAATAAATAACATACTAAAACTGAATCTGAAATGGCTAATTTTAGCTCAATTCCATGGAGACGGAGAGTTGATGTGGTATTGATTGAATGTGAACTGTAATTTAATTGAAATGCGCTCCAAATAAATATTGTATGATTTCATGTGTAACTGAAAGACTTTTCACTTTTTTCAAAAGCCACAACATACCATACCGTTCAGGGTAACAGAAGTGTATACAATATGTCGGCGTTCAGTACATTGAAACTACCATTCATCCTATCTACTGAGGGTGATCTGTCGATATAAATATTTTTTGTAGCTTATAATTAACCAGTTGGGCTGGCGCACACTACTGCGCGCGTCACACAGGGAAGCATGCAAAATGATCTTGCTCTATATGGATTGATCAGTATCATCATTCGAAAGATTACCAGAAAGAGAGAATTCGCAAAAACGGAGAAGAGAGACAAAGTCCGTCGATCTCGTCCTTTCGCATCGATCGATATCGTTCGAGATCATTTTGCATGCTTCCCTGTGTCCCGCACGGTAGTGTGCGCCAGCCCAACTGGTAGCAATATGAAATGCTCAAAAAGCGTGGTTAACTAACATGAGGAATTAATTTCCACAAAAAAAACGGAAAATTCATCAAAAATACACATAACATGAAATTCATTTGCCAAGTATGAAAACGGGTTCATTAGCTGTGCTACGGTCAACATCCAAGCAGCACGTTTTTGCTGAAATGGTCTTCTTCGAAGCATGGTCTTTCCTGATCATGGGAAGGGAAGAAATTCTTAAAAAATACCTTGTTTGTTTCAATAGAAATTTTTTGCTTTAAGCTCATGAAAATGTCAAAAATCAGATATACATAAGTGAACACATAACCCTCCTTGTCCAGTAGGAGCAAAACTTATCCAGCTCTGAAAATTAGAATTCTAACAAAAGTGAATGACACCTACGAATGCGACAAAGAGGTTGTAGTAAAAACCAACTTCTCTGCACGGTGGCGCATAATCGATTGCCGGTATCAATCTCGCCGATTTTCACTACTATTGACAGATGCTATGCGCGTACCGTACGCTAGTCACAATGTTTGCATTTGCACCAGTGGACGCTTGCAAGTTTAGGAAGATTACGGATGGGAGAAGTAATGTTTCCCTCGAGAACTTACATAATATATATCGAAAAAAATTATTCCTTGAATATGGGAATGGGATGGTTAGTAGTGATGCGGTCCAGAAATCAGAAAATGGAAAAGTCTTGTGTTTTTGCCGAAATGAAGCCTTAGCATTTTTTATTACGTCAGGCTAAGGTTTTTTATGAACCTTGCTCACTTTTATGAGATTGTTCGCCTCAGATTCAGATCAGTTACGAAGAGAACACTGATGAAACAATAATGTGCCAAGTATAGGATATACGGTAGTTGCAAAAGTATCTAAATTATGTGTGTGCAGTAGAAGGAGAGGTGATCGTTTCGTTGATGTCATGAGAGCAAAACCTCCTCGTAAACAATATTTTTCATACTGTTTGAATTTGCTTTTACTTTAATTCCATCAGGTGTTCTGGCACGGGAGAGTGCAACGTAAAGCTGGCCGTGGGAAAAGACATCTTCGGGAGGAACCACGCCCACATCTTTGTCAAATGACTGTCCCTGTGCTTTATTGATTGTCTGCGAACGCAAGGCGCACAGGGAACTGCCGACGAAGTCTGAAGGGGTTCCTTTCGTCCCAGTAGTTGTCTATCCCTGGAATAACAGCTAACTGATTTCTCCGCTCTCCACAAATGAACATGCAAGCTAAGGTGAAACGGTCGAGTGTTTCAAATATGAGACGCGTTCCGTTGCACAAACTATTTGAGACGTCTAAATTCCTAAGTGACGTGACTATGGCACCTTTTTTGAGATGCAGCTCGTGCGGGGGCATGCCGGTAGGAGTGAGAGAGTTCAAATACTCCAACTGAAACAACTGTCGCAATTGTCCTTCAGGGTAAATCGCCTCATCGACGCTCTTGTAAACTCTCTCATCCCGCTCTGTTCCGACCCTGAGACGTTGGAGCGCATCTTCATTCAGGCGCTGAACATGGATATTCTTTGGTGCAAGAATAGCACTCTCAAACAAGTCAGAAGTCGTGGACGGATCAAGAGCATGACCAAAAATTCCAGTGACGATATTCGTCATGCACATCATCTCCTCTGGAACTACTGTGCATCCACTTTCGTTATTTGATTCTCCGTTACCGATTTGTAGTAGACGTTCACGCCAGCTGCGGTCAGCTCTCCTAGCTCTCATTCGTCTCCAGTCGATGGATGGAAAACAACGGCCACAGAATCGAATTTAAAACGCAGGCCTCCACAATATCCTCTCGCTGGCCGTGCTCAACAACTGGCAATGTCTGTCGGAAGTCTCCGCCAACCACCATCACTTTTCCACAGAAAGGTGCATCCACCTGCATTACATCTCTCAAGACAGCGTCAACTGCTTCAAGAGCAGTTTTCGGTGCCATTGAGATTTCGTCCCATATTATCATGTCAGCTTCCATGAGCTGTATTGCTTCTTTTTGCTGCCGCCTCATTGTAGAAGTCCGATTTCCATCGCCGATATTCAACGTGAATAGAGAATTCACGGTTCGGCCTCCTGGAAGCAAGTTAGCAGATATGCCTGTCCAGGCTACACACAACACCTTACTTCTCCTTCCAACAGCTATGTTGTAAACTGTGCTGTATAGGTAAGTCTTACCACTACCGCCGAGACCGTCCACGAAAATGCATCGGTTTAGTGGCCCGTTGAAGGCATCGAGGATGTCATCTGCCGCTTCCCTTTGCTTCGCGTTGAGGGTTTCGTACTGAGCCAATCCGTTCCTTTCATAACTTGCATAATCGATGGGCATTATTGGCATTACTGGCCGTTCTTCGATAGGTGGAGGAATAACTTGCGCCAAATCCATACTCATCACAGCCACTCTGTCATAAATATCGAAGTATGCCAAGGTGATTGCAAGTTCTCGCTCAACTCCTACATGGGTGTAATCATCCACATGGCATCAGCGAACTCCTCCCACAAATACTTCGCATGGATCAGCTCGCAAAAGCATAGTAAGCAGGCGAAGAAACTTCGCAATGATGCACCGGACTGGTGATGGGCTGCCTCTTGCAAATTCTGTCGAAAGTACCTATCGTCTCTAAAAACCCAGCAGCTTCCGCTGAATCGGCGAAGGTACCGTAGACAGTGCCATCGATTGTGCGAATATCCTCGAATGAGGTTTTACCTTTGGTGTTGAGTAGGAGGATCCGCAGGCTGTATCTCTCTGTATCCAAAGGCGATACGGTGAACATTCTTCCAATTGGCTTCCCTCCACGTTTCCTCGGGGTCCACCCATGGCGAGAATAAAATGTGAAAAACTCCGGTATTTGATAGTAGTATAAATTGCCAGCATCAACGGTCAAATCAGACGGCAATCTATCCTCGAATATTTGAGCGCATCGTCTGTTGAGCTCAAAAAATGTAGTAAGAGTGGTGAAAGTCCCAAAGTCCGTTGGGCCTGTTCTAGATATTGTTGCTCCCGCCCAGGTACAAAGTGCATCGTTTGCAATGCAGGTAGGTGGACCGCCAATCTGTAGACCGTATGCGACTTGTCATGCATGGTATATCTGAAAATTCGGTACATACTCTGAGGGGCATATACATAGCGGGTATTGAGGTCTTGTTTAATTTTATCGACGTTCTGATTCTCACCATTTGGTTCATTCTCAATGTTGATGCGGGCACGATCCGGTCCTTTGTAAATATACTTATACAGGTATTTCACAGCAGAGATCATGCCGCAAATTTCGAGATTCAGATGACAGTCGTACTTGAGAAGTAGGTACGGGTTGGTTGGCACCACCCACTCGTCACTGCAAGGTATTCGTTTATTTCTGTAGGAGAAAGATTGCGACGCCTGTATTTGGGATAGCCGTCAACATCGATTGAGGTCCTACTGCGAAGTTGTTTGGGGAAACCTTTTGAGCAGGAGCCATTTCGCATGCACGGAGATAAGGGATCCATAGCTCCGCACTGTCGATGGATCATGTATGACGTTAAAACAGCGTACAGCTCAGGCTCCGTTTCACTGTTTGGTATCTCCGCATAAACAGCTTGATCAACGTCTTCTGCCGTGTGCACTCTCCAGTCTTCTTTCATAATGAGGAGCATATGGCAGTGAGGCAGTCCCCGTTTTGAAATTCAACGACGTAAACATATGCCTCAACCTCTCCCAAGACATTTCTCTTGAACAGGTCAGCACAAGTTTTTGTAGCTTTGCGTTGAAAACTCGTGCCACCAAGTCTGGACGGTCTGAAGCGTTTGGCCATGGAACAGATTTTCTCGGAGCTCCTCCCATTGCGGATTGCAGGTCATCGTCAGAAAGAATGTCGGTCTCCCATATCGTGAAACATGGCCATTGCGTCTTGATACGCTGCTGCATTGCTCGTGGACTTCCCAAATGTGATGACGACAGGACGACACGGTTCCCAGGTGGTCCAGAGCTGTTATCGCCTGCCAAATAGTCTTGCAATCCCCTGTACGAAACACGGCGCAGAGTTAGCTGATTTCTTCTTTGGAAATTGAGACGGTTCTGCTCGATCTTCACGTACGCATCAACCGCCAACTGTTGACACAACTTGCCGGCGCAAAGAATTGGATTGAAAAACTCGCGTATCGAGAATAGGTAAGCATAGTACTCTTTTTGTGTGATACGCGTGCCATCTCTACTCCTTAGGTTAGCTTCCCAGCCACCTTCCCCGGTCGGAAAAAATAGGGGATAGGTCAAAGGGTCACAGACTTTGTCAATATCGCGAATATTGATCAGCTCCTGTAGCGCTCCTGTAGCGCTACGCAAATGCACCGCAATACTTCTATTCGCTGGTACGTCGTTATCCTCATCAACATAAATTACTGCGACTTAGTTTGAAGTTGGGAGATCGTACTGCTCCCGTGCTAATCCGCGCGCAGAGCTCTCTTCGAAAACCATGCGTATATTAGCAGGAGCACGGTTCTCCTGAGCTGCCATAGCGACTTCTGCCTGTTCCACTTCATACATCATCTTAAAAGACTGAGCGTACATATTGACGCTTGATAGCAGATTACTGAGGAACCACATCAGCTGTGGCTCGCATTCGGCATTTCTTGTATTTCCCAGACGCTGCTGAGAAGCTAGTTCCGTGTCCAGAATATAAATTTGTCCGTATTGGCGCTGTTCCCCTTCTCTGGGATGGAGGGGACCTAGTCTGTGGTAGATCTGTCCGTGAATTCGGTAGAATATGGTCCACGTCCAGGCGGCGTATCAACTTGCGCGCCCATAGAAGCCATCGCTAGAGCAGAGTTGAAGCTTCTTATGTTCTGCAAAAAGTTCCTCTGATAACGCCGTAGATCTTCAGTTGCCTCAGGTTCACTAACGTATAGCCGTCGCAGGTCTTCGGAGAAGTTTGCAAAAAAGTTGAAGGTGAATTTCCCCAGATTGCAACACTCCCGAAAGCGGCCCGGGTGACTGACTTTGACCTCGCACGGAAAGTGCAATGCACCACAGTCTATACATCGTTGATCAAGTCCTCCCAGGTAGTTTGTCGTCGCTACCCGCTCATGCAGTGCGATTCCAGTGGAATCTGACGGTCTGTTCCTCCGCCAATAGTTAGCTAAAGCATTTGCTTGCAATCGAACATTTCTCTCATGTTCGTTCTCCAAGGACCGACGCCGCTGGTGTCTCTCAACATCTTGTCCAAGCCGAATAGCTCGCACCTCGGCACTTTCTGATTCGTGTCTTCTCATGAGGCGTACAGCTTCCGTCTGTGACCTAGCTTCGCGCTGTCCTGAATTCTCCAGTGCGCGTCTTCTCTGCTGAATTTGCGCATACGAGTGTAGTCTGGTCTCCCGTTCAGCAACACTTTCAAATTGTCGCCTTCCCTGTTGCCGTTGAGCATTCTCTTGCAGTCTGAACACATGCTCCTCGACACTCTCCGACTCTCGTCTTGCTCGTTCTCGTTCTGCATTTCTTTCCAGCCTAACAGCTCGCTGAATAAGATTCTCCGAGTTTCGCCTCTGCTGCTGCCTTTGGGCGTTCTCATGCAGCCGAAGAGCCCTTTCTTCATGGTTTTCATGCTGATGTCTACGATTCTGTATCTGTGCACTTTCGCGCAGCCGAGAAGCATGCTGCTCAGGAGTTTCATTCTGACGGCTATGCTATTGCCTATCGGCATTCTCCTGCAGTCTAGAAGCGCGTCCCTTGGAAGACTCCTGCTGGCGCCTATAATGTTGCCTGTAAGCGTTCTCCTGCAGTCTTAATGAGCGTTCCTCGGAGTTCTCACTCTAGCGCCTATTTTGCTGCCTCTGAGCGTTATCCTGCAACCGAGCGGCCCGTTCCTCAGAAGTTTCATGCTGACGCCTACGCCTTTGCCGCTCGACGTCTCCGTGCATTCTAACAATTCTTTCTTCGGAATTTTCATTTTGTCGCCTTCGTTGTTGCCGAGCAGATCCAGCATCCAACAGAGAAGCCCTTGCTTGTGGTGTCTCTCTTTGTCGCCTTATTCGCAGGCGCTATTCACTTTTGCTGGAATATATCCTAGGTCTCCCCCTACGCGAACGTTGCACCATTGCCCTCGATATCCCTGCAAGAATAGGAAAAGTTGGTATATTACGCATGTATTTGGCAGAAAAATTGGAGAAATTAGAAGTATTTTGCACACGCATGGGATAATGTGCGGAATTTCATGTAATCGAAAGCAATATATATTCGCAATGAAAATTCCTCCCTTTTCACTCTGGATTCAGAAGGAAGCTGCTTGCGCCGTTGATACGCCACTGTTGCCGGTATTTGAGTTAAACGGATTAGATGGTGGAACAGAAAAAAGAAATCACACTGTAGATACAGAGGTTCGAACGAATTCACCTTCCGTGGAGAGCCACTACTCCCCAGGCCTTGCTAACACTCACACCCTCTGGCTCACAGACATTCCCTTCAGTGGCTTCGTTTCGATGGTGCTGGGATGTAGATCGATGCATTAGATGATAGATGACCTGAAGAGGGATTTCCATCCATAGAACTACTAATATTCACCTCAAATGAAGCCTTCCTTAACCTTCTGTAATATGGAAAAATGAATGTGATGGAGAAGTATCGCTGCAAAAACACATTCAGAAGTGTCGTGAAAATCCTCGAAACTAACAAAACGTATTGCATGCTCAGTACCGGCAACGTAAAGATGCTTTCATGCAATTGTAATTACTTCTGTGCAGATGAAATTCAATACTCACCTCAGAAAGATTTTTCGAAAACCACCTGTAGTGCAAGCTACAATTTGGTGCGATGCCACACACCTAGTTGATTATTGAAAGTAGGAAAGTGATAGTGATAGAGAAGTATTAAGATACTCATTTCTCATTGCTCTCCATGCTACCACAGATCTTCGCATTTATTCCACTCTAGACAGTTTAGCGATCGATCAGGCTTTCTTTATCGATCCGGCACGGGCGTGAAGTGTTTTCGCTGGATCTCTTGATGGCGTGTGATATTCCGGCTATGTAGATTCTATTCTAAGTCATGATGAAAGTATAGAATTCGAGTTTATGTATCGGTATGTACTGTGCATCATAACGAAGAACAGTGCTTATTACTTCGTAAACGTGATTTTTTGCGAAGCTCATCGGATAACGTAGTAAGATCGAAGGGTCTCGCTCCCAAAGCTCACTTTGAATGTTCCCTGTGTAATGCACGCAGCAAATAGTATTCCATTATAAATACAACAACAAAACAAATCTCTATCAGTATTCGGAACCGCGCGCACTTCAACGGTCCAAATATCGCATTACAACCAATATTGGAGTGCGAAGTATGTCACTACTAAGCCTTCAGTGGTTGAGCTGTAGGTTGTCGATAATTAGTTAATTACCACTTCATAGGGCACCGTTGAATGAGGCCACCTCTTTTTGGAGGTCTGAAGTGGTCATTATTGGGAGTTTAGATAGTTTAGGAATCGACAGTTTTGGATTCAGTTGCATCGATTTTTAGCAATTTGTTCATTTGTTTAGCATCTATTTCCTACATATTGGTGGTAGGTTCATGTGCCAGTTAGATGCACATCGCCTTTGTAAACATGCACTACTATTTGTAATTTTACATAGTCTAGCGGTCGATACCCAGTATTGTTGCTGGCACCGCATGAGAAAATGAATCGTTTGCTTTGCTATCACAAATCTAGATCGTGTTTTAATCTTCCATGTAGACCGCAGTATCAAAAGACATGCACCACTATTTGGAACGCTAGGCAATTTAGTGGTCGATACATCGGCAGCAGATATCAGAACATGACCCCCCCCCCACCAGAAGATCAGAAAATATCACCCAAGGGTGCTGAGCATCAGACGTATTTACTACAGCAGTCGTATAGTAATAGTAAGCGGTGTACCGGATTATATCCCTTTCCCGTTTTCTAATGGAGCTAATGAGCTCCTGTAAGCCATTATCAGTTTCGAAAAGTCACCATTAACGTTCCCGTATCCTGTAATACCTGCGAGTGTGAACATTCCACTGTTAGCCACAAGAGCGAAACGGATATGGCGACATTAACCTTCTGACATTCCTTATCGAATCTTATCAACCGTTATCAGTTTGGATTACCCACCATTGATGTGCGCGTCCCACCACTCAAAACACCTGTGAGTGTCGACGCTCTAGAATCGACCCTAAAGGTGAAACGAATTAAGCGACATTCGCCTTTCAAGGCTCCTTATCGGATCTTATCAACCGTTATCAATTTGGATTACCCACCATTGATGTGCCCGTTCCACTCCTCAAAACACCCATGAGTGTCGGCGCTTCAAAATCGACTCTAAAGGTGAAACGAATTAGGTGACATACGCCTTTCGAGGCTCCTTATCGGATCTTATCAACCGTTATCAATTTGGATCACCCACCATTGATGTGCCCTTCTCACTCCTCGAAACACCTATGAGTTTCGGCAGTCTAGGATCGACCCGAAAGGCGAAACGGATTTGGTGACCTTAACCTTTTGAAGCTCCTTATCAGCTGCTATCACTTTCGGTCCACCACCTCTGGGATCCCCTTACCACCCCCTATATCATATCTCAATTCCAGGATCCCACCTTTACTGCGACGCGAGATATGAATTTCCGGTCAAACAGACACACACGCACACAAACACACCCACACACACACCAACAGACACACTTCGCCGATTATATAAAGTAGGATCTTCATGCAAGCTCAGTACACATTCGAGGACGCCTTCGAAGTTCCCAGAATTACCGAAAATCACATCCCAATGGATTTGTATGGATCGATCGCCTCTTACATATATTGTCGGATAAATACCTAGTTAACCATATCGTCGTTCACCCCTCGCTGATAAATTTGGAGGGGGACGGGTAAGGAGAATGCATGTTCGCTGAAAACAAACCTTCCGCTTCAGAAGAGGTGATTTGTGGCGAAAGAATTGAGAAAGGGCGGCTTGAGGCCTTATTAGGATCCCGCAGCGCAGCGAGTCGTTCTGCGGTTCATCCGCCGAAACATTTTGGGGAGAGCAGGACAACGTTCACGTCGGCTGCATTGGCCTCTTGCCCGTCTGTAGTCTATCTCTGGCTAGTGACGCAGAGGGGTGCGAGAGGATGGGGCTTTTCGCTCTCCTGTTCATGTCGTTCTTTCTCTACTGCTACATTGCTGAGCATCCCTACTTTCATATTCCACGATCTGCCAAATTTGCCCCTTCCGGCGTCTTTGAATGGATTTTTATAGATTAGTATATACCATTATGACGCACCCACTCCACTTCTCATATAAATAATAATACAGTATGTAAAAGATATGTGTGTGCATATGTGCATGTGCACGTGATCTACCTTATTGTTTGATCTCTTGGGCAACCGTGGTGATTATCGATCGATCTGATACGGCTTCCACTCTGTCCCTTTACCTCGATTACCCTCACCAAAACAGTTTTTGTGCATACATATATGCCCACATAACCTCAATATCTGCAAAAATCTGCATTGTGCGAGAAATATCAGTTACATATCGATCAATTTCGCAGAAAATGCGGGAAAGGATTGGTTGCGTTCCCAGTAGCTTCTCATGTTTTGAGGTGTGTGCTATCAAGGCAGAAAATTCGTGTAAACGCGTTTGACGCGCGACAAAATGGTGTGACATGGGGGGAGGCGTGTAGTTGAGTCCTGAAGCAATTAGGCCTAAAACAAGGCGTATAGCACCGTTATCGCTTGACAATCCGTTCAGCAAGGCGCCATAGCTCTCACCATTGCGACGCATGCCGGAAGCCGCGACGCGAATTTTCTGCCCTAATAGCACACATCCTCAGGTTTTCTAGAACCGCAGATAGTCTGCTTTAATACTCTGCCATGCGATCGCAAAGTATGAAATCTGCCAATCTCTGCCAACATCCTCAATGAACAGCAGTCTCTATGATCGTTTTCTTTTTGATAGAATGTATTTTGTACTTTTGATTTATTCTTTTGAAGATTAGAAACGATGATTTTCTGTTTTATCGCTTTTGTTTTTTTTATAAAACTCTGATAAGTAGGAGGCAAATCCATGCAGTGTGATGAATTCAAGATGTCGAGTCGATTTCGCGACGTCCACGAATCATTTATGCAAGCGGTATGAATTTCCGGAAGCTTCCAGATATTTTCTGCAGACCTATTTAAAGTTTTTTGCATTTTAAGTCTCTAGCAGAATAACGGCTCCATACTAACAATCATAGACAGATGACTCAGCTTCCCTCGAAGACTATCACTACAGTCCCAACTCGGCACAACATAAAGGTAACTTCATTGTAAATGCTTCTCTGGAAAATTTTTTCGAGGTAACAGTTTGGTAAGTTACTGGTTTATTTCGTTCGTTACTTGGGCCGCGTTCACACTTTGCGTCGGTAGGGCGTGGCTGCGTGCACAGGCAGCGGCAATGTGGCAGGGGCAAGATGCAAAGACGGCGCAAGCAACGAGACAGGGTGGCACAGACGGAGACGCAGAGACACGCAGCCGTTCTTTGCCGCTAGCACCGCGAAGTATGACGTGGTCTTACTTAGAGCGCTACTGTTTCTCTGCGATTTCACGGCTCGATCGATCGTTAGTTCAGCCGCCATCTTATTGTTAGGTGGGAGATTGACCTTAAAAGTAGCATGAACACACTGGAGACTGAGGCTATGGACTATGAGGCAGCGTTCATAGTTGTGCAATTGATGGACTTAACGTCTTTGTGGATGCGGTGAAGTATTGGGTATGTATCGATTTTTTACGAATACCATGATTCCTGAATCGATACCTACTTAATCCCTTTCCGCGGTTCCCACGAGAAGCCTCGTTTTCCACCCCCGTTTCACTTATCCTCTGCTCTGGATGAAGCCCGAAAATCGATACGGATCTGACTCTTTTTCGCGGATTATACGATTCCACATTTTTGATATGAAGTTACACGATTTTTCCGATTGGTCTTTATATTGATCATCTTTCAGCAATGCCACAAAAACGCTGACTCCACTAACTTCGCTACTGCGATGCTGCCCAATGCCATTTCGATGACATCTCACCCGTAGCTTCGAATCTAATTGAGCTTCAAGTCAACAGGTAGATTACGAAAACTCACATTGTGTGTGACATCATGAAAATCAATCAACCCTTCCTTTTCTCATCGATTTTGATCGGTTTTATTCGTAAGGAGCAACCATGTGTTTACTTTGTGCGGTAGTTTCTCCAGATATTTAATGAGAATCGTGCCTCGTCCTCACGCCACAGATTTAATATAACTATTTATAAGGTGCAGGGGTTGTGTGCATATAGGATTACAGTCACACTTATAAAGTAAGTAGAGACCCTACTCCAACGATGTACTACCTCCCAAACAAGCGAAGGGCATGGCGCAACAGTGAACAATCGATCTATTCTGAAAGACTTACGCAGTCATAGAAAAACCAGTTAGTGTAGGCAAAAGTGACTACATTCATTAAAACTCCGCCTTGTGTGCTTCACATAATGTTTGCAAAATGTAAGGTCCCGGGGAGATTTGAACTCCCGTCGCAGGATTCAGAGTCCTGAGTGCTAACCGCTACACCACGGGACCGACAATCTGCTGATCACTCGCACCTCAGATAAAGAAACATCCTTGGATGTCCGAAGCTGCTCTTCGTAAGGCAACATGACTTTGGAAAAATCGAGAGTAATGCACGTCACCGCTATTCCCCGTGTTACTATCAACACCTCAAACCCCAAAATTGGCCGTTCTCTGTTCATTCATGTGTATAGCAAGCCTTACATTGCCGAAAATCGAATGTAATGACACATAGCCTCGTAGGTATCCGCTCGCAGCCATAAATGACCTTGCTGCTAGTGACTGTGTCTGTAACGGGTGAACGGGTGTGGCCACGAATGATGTCCAATGTCATCACGTTTTGTTGAAGTGCAATGAAGTGCAACTGTGGGTGGGTATGGAAGGAATGTTCACGAATCAATTCCTGGGGACGATCACTCATTGACGACGGCGACTTATCGCCCCCCCCCCCTCCCCACCTCGTCACCCGTCACATTGCTTTGCGTTACGTGTGTGTGTGCGTCGTCTCCTTGGTGCTCGTACTTACTGCGCGCTAAGCACACACACACCCACCCATCCACAGCACAGTTCAGGCCTGTTTCTCATCCCAGCTGCGCAATCTGCAGCTCTTTTTCTCTCTGGGTGCGTGTCATCATCAGCGCCACCACCGACCCAATCACTGGCGGCTGATTGACGTGACCGTCGCAACAGCGACAGCCGCAGTGGCGCTTGCAACTTTTATTTCGAGTTTCAGTAATTAATTACCAATCGCGTTCCCTCATTTGTGGAGGCGAACCATTTCTCGTGAGTGTCTCCCTGTCTTCTACTCTTTGTTCGGAAGCCTTTACCACCTTTTATCAATTGCTATCGGTCTCTGCCCACCCAAACCTCTTTTATGACGCTGCCTCATAGGCCACCACCTCGAGGCACGTGATTTCGCTTCAGATAATACGAGCTTCTGTACTGTACTGAATGTGTACTTGGTCACTATCTTAGATGGCAATCAATCAGTCCAATGCAATGGATGCGCCATGCCTTAAACTTTCCTTCGAGATTTGAATAGATGTTTGAGTTACACTGACTGTACGCCTAGATTTCGACTGACTGTACGCCTAGATTTCTGTTATTAGATGAAGGGCTATTATTAATTTATTTGGACTCAGTTAGCTTTAATCATGTATAATTACCATATTGTGTATAGGTTCAATCAGTTTATGTATAAATAATATTTTGCGATAATCAACTCTCGCATAAAGCCAATAGGTCTCGCTATATCGGGTTCCGCTATAGCTCAATCAAACCAAACTCTAATCGCAGAGTCCTTGCGCCCACTTCCACAACGCACGTGCCCTCGAGGGTAATGGGTCAACGAAAGCTCCGCCCACTTGACGGACCCCGCCCTACGGCGTTGTCATGAGTGGTATTAATGAGAATAAGGAGCGCCCAATTTTTAATAATTAAAGTGACACCATCCAAAGGAACTGGGGTATGCTGCCCATCTTTGTATAATTCCAGCCGACAAAGAATCAATAATTGATTTTTTGCGTCTTCATCCTATCTTATTCTATCGAGTGCAAATTCGTGGATTTCAATTTACATTATCATTATTTGTGATATTTCTATTATTATCATTTATCAGTGGTACTAGTATCTGAGTTTTCGTTCCTTCATTTTGTTTTCAATCAATTACTGGTAGCTTATTACATTCCATATTCTATTAAGTGCCACATCCGATAGAAAATGTTGCATCTTGTTTTCAAATAATATTATATTCAAAGTTGAGACATATTTAGCTTTATAAGTGTTATACAGTAAATATTGATCAGTATCGCTGCAGTAATGATTGATTGTGATGTGTTTGTTCATTATGATTACATGTGCATATGGAAGTGATGTGGGAAAGTGCTTATCAGTGGGATTGATAGCGCTGTTAAAATGCTATAGCAGGGGTTTTCATCGCAATTTTCTCGTGAATGAGAATCAAACAGAGCTGCACATGGTGCTTTCGAAAGCACGAATTCAAGCATTATCTTTATAATCGCACAGCAATGATTTTTGCACAGCAATGTTAAAGGACGTTTTTTTTTTCAATTATTGGATTAGCTGTGTCATCTTTCGTTTTCTGTTTTAAATGAATAATTATGGAGCAACACAATCATTTAATGTTTATGTCGGTGTTTTTGTTTTCATAAACAAAATTAATACGTAATGCAAACCCCTATATAATATGGTATTCCAGTGACCTTGTTAGGATTTAATCTAGATAGGGCAAGCTAAATTGGTGCCATGCGGCACTCAGTCAATTATCTTGTCAATGTTACTAGTACAAAGGATTTTGATAAAATACTATACTCGAATTTTGCTAGTCAATTTTATGAAAGTTCTACCCTAAAGTCCCATAGATAAGAGCGGTTTGATTTACCGGTAAAAAAATTTCTTAAAAATTCTTTAAAAAATTTTAAAAATTAGCATCGTTTCAAATTTCTCTCCAGCAGCAGTCACTCCCAATGCAACAGTAAAATTAGATTTCTCATAGCCGGTTTCGCAATTTCAACTTCGGGAGATCATAACTCGGCTCAGACTGCATCTTTTCTCACAGAATAAGCACCATTTGATTCGCTACACTTTTGGAAGTATTATGGATATTTGCATAACTTATTTTGAAGGAGGGCTGATGATTCATAGAGCGTGAAAGCAAAAAAAGTCGACTTCAAACCATCATTCTTTCCGAACACGCTGCTGCTGAGGAAGCTGTCCAGATGTTTGGAAAAGTGGGGCATAGTTAGCGCTAGATCTGGTGAATATGATAGACGAGTAATGGCTTCAGCCTTCAACTGCTTCAATTACTGGAAGAGGATCTTGGAAAATGCGCTTGCGCATAGCTGCCCTGAGGGGTCTCTCGGCACCCATTTCTTTGGGTTTTTCAAAATCAAGGCTACTTGAGGTGGTTGGTCAAGCTTGTTTCTTGAGGGCCAATACTTATGGATATCCCCTGCAAGTATGGGCGCTCATCCCTTTCTGTCGCTTTAGTTAAAGAGATTTGATCAATTGAAAATTCGAGCAACTCGTTCTCATTTCTGCACCTCTGAAACCAGGGACAAAGTGTTCAGTGCAATGCTTCACCCCCTCCCCTTACAGCACTCACATTTGTGGTCACCTTCGCTGGGAATCAGCTAAACAAAAACTCGTGAAGTGAAGTCATCTAAAAAGTGCCATTTTCGCAGTACTTTATAATTTTCCTAATAACTCGAAAAACTTCTAGCATTTCAAGAAAAGCATATATCCAGAAAGAGCAACCTTTTCTCTATCTATGGAGCGAAACTTGTAATTTAATTCATGTAGACGCGCTTCGAAATTTGAGCTTATCTTGTGAACGCGCGAATGCGGCCAGAACTTTCCTTACAACCTAATAAAAAAATAGCAATAGAAAAAGTATAGAGAACAGTAAGAATAAAGATAAAGTTGTAGGCTATTAATGCGATAATCATGAGCACACAGCGCCAAAGAAAAACGTATAACGTCAATTTTCATTTTCTAGCACAAACCGCTCTTATCTACGGGCCGCTCTTATCTATGGGACTTTAGGGTAATTCTCTATTCAAAATTGATTGAGAGTAAAATTAGTGCCTCCTGCCTGAATCATTCCCTTTGGAATGCGCAACTGCTTCATTTTCTAACTACGAAAGCGTAAGAGGCGTGGTTTTCTTGAGCTAGATTCGATCCGCCTACCATGTACATATGTATATAGTGATGCCTGCTTTCAGACGCCTCTTCCGATATTGAGAGAACTATAAATTCAATCTCAAACCCTCCAAATTCTGCTTGTATAATATAAAAGGACTTATCGCCTCACAGTACGCTCTACCTGTTTTTTTAATATTTATTTATTTGTAAACGCAGGTCTGCGTGTTAGAGCACAATAGACAAGAAAGAATGCACATTTTGCTTAAGAAAGTAACTTTTTTAAAAGGGAAAAGTTGGAGGATAGTGTACAGAAAGCAATTCAAGTCAATTGCAGTAAAGTTAGTCTATCATGTCACTATTAATTCAGATAGATTTCGAGAAATCTTAATCAATTTTATGGATCATTTAGAAATCGAACCAACTCACATTCAAAAAATGCATCAATCAAAGCATTTACCAAAATTTTTGATCAGGAGGGATAGCGCTATTGGCAGGAATTTCGCGCACTTCTCAGCTCTAACTATAGGGTTCTCATACTAGAAGCTCCCCTCGAAATCCAGTATTGCGTTGAGGAAATTTTTTGTGAGATACATCAACCCCACTCCCTCCACCCAAATCGGCAGACGATATGACCCCTATTTTCCCATGTCAGTTGATGTAGGGATGGTATAAAGAAATTGTGTTGCCAAAAAAAACTACTTGCTACCTTTTGCAAAGTATGATTATCGATTGAGGGGATTTAAACCGTCTGCGAAATCACTGAAACGGGACATGTGAGGCGTTAGAGATTCGTCAACCTTTTGCCTTCTCATCTGAGCTTTGTGCACTAAGTGTACGGTTTGGCGCAACTCCCCATTAGAATCGAAACTTATCCTTTTATAAATTAAGTGCTATCAAGCTACTATATGCTTATATATTTATACTTATTTGTTATAATATATTCACTATATCAAATTTATTATATTTTTATTGATTATATTCATATAGTTATATTTGTTTATTTACTGTTTATATTAACATTTCAACGGAAATAGTGAAGAGAAGGTGATAGAATTCAGTGAAAGCAAATTTTCAGGTTCAAATAAATAACCGGCTTTCCATTTCCTATGTGAGCTTTTTCAAATGATTGTGTGAAATTGAATGATTGACTCCTCGATCCTTTCTGTGGCCGATTGCACTTGCTGGAAAGGTATTTACATAACTCACGGTAGCAGTAGTATTTTCGTGGATAGGGCAAAGGTGCCACTTGGCTCCCATATGGATCGGATTTCACCAATGCTTATGAAGCCATGAATTCGTTCAATATGGTTCTTGTTCAGGAGCATAAAACATGGGTCGTGGTCAAGGTAGACTGACGACATACAGTAGCGCTCAAAAGTCTCCGGCCAAGTGGTTTCTCGCTTGGACTTTTCTCTTGCAACTTTTTTGCGACTGGACCGATCTCAGAGAAATTTTAGCATTTTGTACTTGGAGGCACTGCATACTAAATAGCTACCTGGTAAAATGCAATTTTATGTTTTTGGAGTGCCATCTCTATGCCATCCCTCTGTGCCGCTGTTATCAAAAGTCGTGGTTTTTCTACAGAATATTAATGTTTTCTCAGGCTTGCTATTTTTATTTTTTGTAAAGAAAGCCTTTTTTCATGACTAAGCCTTTTCCTTTTCTCCGGTGGTTTTGTAGTAATTCTTGTAAAAAACCATGAAAAGAGTCAAGCGGCGTTCAAGTAAAACGAAATGTTGACAATAGGTTCAGGCAAAGCATATTGCAATTTTATCAAATTTGGTCAAGTAGAAAAAAAGTTATAACAAAGAAGTGTTTCGCCGAAGACTTTTGAGCGTTACTGTAAATCACGTGTAGCCCAAGTGAACATTTATGGCCTTTCTGATAGATTCTTGACAGAGCTTATCCCAAAGCACTGACGCTCACCCATTCAAATCCTCGCCATTCAGTCTTCCGTCATATTTATTGTATTAGGTAGTCTAAAAAGTCTTTTCGTATTTTTAAATACCACTTTTTCCCTCGAAACTGTTTTCCAGAAAATTTCTTTTGTACATATATATGTAGTACAAGTCCACACGCATCTATAGTATTGTTGTCTTCCTTCTCCCGGATAACCCTTTTCGGCAAAATAAAAATATCAAAAGTCACTTCATTTTCAATTCCAATTTTTTTCTTTGAATGGCGTTAGACAGGGAAAGGAAAAGGTGATAATCCGATGGAGCAAGATCAGGGCTAGCAGCACTTTCTATCCAAGCTAAAAAATTTTTAAAAGAAAAAATTTAAAAAATTTTTTACCACTAGTAAAAAATGACTCGCCAAAAAATTCTCGAGCTTGGATAAAAATTGCTGCCCCATCCACCTTATAGCCCTCATTTTGTTCCATCGGATTATCACCTTTTCCTTTTCAAAAATTTTTTGTAATTTTTGTATTGAAAATGAGGTTGACCGTTGATATGTTTATTTTGCCGAAAAGGGTTATCCGGGAGATGGAAGACAATAATACCTATAGATGCGTGTGGACTTGTACTACATGTGTAGGTACAGAAGAGATTGCTGGAAAGCAGTTTGGAGGGAGAAAGCGGTATTTGAAAATACGAAAAAACTTTTTAGACTACCCAATATTTATAGCTCAAAAAATTTCGTTAATATTCTGAAATTAGAAATGTCGCCTGCTGAGAAGGTTGTTCCTTCTCCGAAGTTTTCCTTATTTAATCTTTTGCCTGCTTCAGTTCCACCTATAGCTAGTGGTTTACGTCGGCGCGTCGCAGCACGCATGAATAAATAAATAAGTTTAAAATTTCAAACCAAGTTCTTTCAATTTTGTAAAGCTCCTCCTTATGGCCACTGCATTGGAGCAGCTGGAGCGGCTGCTGGTATCCCTCATCGTGAGATGGTTCAAATAAATAAAGATCGGCACCCTGGCGAACATACGTTTGTGCCCATTTAAGAATCTCCCGACTCGATGGCGCCATTTTCTTTTTGACGAGGTCCGTTAATGGGATCGCCAACAACGGATTCCCCGCCCACCGCGATCCTCATCTGCCACCGCATTTCCGGCTTTTTTCACCCATTCACGGCCGTCCCTTATGCCAAATGAGTGATCATCGCCGTCTCGTTGTTACTTTGGAGCTTCTGAGCATTCTGATTTTGATGGTGGAAGTTTGACAAGAGCAAGAGCTTAGCTGTTAGTAATCTCCAGAAAAGAGATGGGAAGTGGCGCCAGCACCAGGCTTGCCTGGGTAGCTACTGGAAAGGTTTCGATGTGCACGGGCTTTGGAGCTCGCTGACTCATTTCATTTATTGTGTGAGTCTAAGGCACATCCACATGCCTCCACGATTTTGAACAAAAGTCAAGTTTGTGGCGCATTCCACAGAGTTGATAAAATTGTGGGCAATTACTGGCATCATTTGAGAAACGCTCAGATATTCGTTCACCTATTCTTGTAACATTAATAATAATAATAATGATATTATGGGCTTTGTAATGTATAATACCAATAATACCTGTGTTGAATGCTCAATACTATAATAAATAACAATTATGTGTGCCCTGTAAAGCGTTGAAAGACGTCTGTCAACATTCAAATGACCTGAAAGTTGAATCGGTAGCCAACCGAAAAGTCCATAGTCAGCCACAAATATTTTTCTAAGCTGTCAACTAAATTCAAGTGATAACGCATGTTTCCCCGTGTGCGTTGATCGGTAATCGCAGTTTTTCTTCAAATTTTCGTATTTTTGAACAGGTGTTTTCCACGGTAGTGCATTCTCGAATGCTCTACGCTTCCTATTAGGTTGTAAGGAAAATTTTGGCAGTTTTCACAATTTCTACTTCGGGAGATCATAGTTTGGTTCAGACTGCATCTTTTCTCACAGAATAAGCACCATTCGATTTGCTACACTTTTGGTACCATTATGTATACCTGCATATCTCATTTTAATGAAAGGCTGACGATTCATACTGCGCGAAATCAAAAAAAGTCCACTCCAAATCACCGGTCTTTCTTAACACACTGCAATTGAAGGAGCTTTCTAGATTCTGGGAAAGTAGGATCTAGTTAGCCCTATACCCGGTGAATGTCATGGATGGGTATAAGTTTTTTTTTTCAAATCAAGAGTACTTGAGGTGATCAACTACATTTCTGTTGGGAAGAACAACTTTATCAATTGAAAATTCGAGCAGCTCGTTCTCATTTCTGCACTTCTGAAACGAAAGACAAGGTGTTTCTTCCGATGCTTCACCTTGCAGTATCCACATACATATGTGTACATACACTAGCGCTCAAAAGTCTTCGGCCAAAACTCTTTTGTCATACCTTTTTTTCTACTTGACCAAATTCGACAAAATTTTAATATGTGATGCCTGAACCTATCGCCAACATTTCCTTCTACTTGAGTGCCGCTTGACACTTTTCATGATTTTTTACAGGAATTTACTACAAGACCACCTAAAAAAAGAGAAAGGCTTGGTCAAGAAAAACGGCTTTCTTTACGAAAACAAAACGAGCAAGCCTCAGAGAACATTAATATTTTGTAGAAAGACCACGACTTTTGATGTGATATTTTGTAGAAAGACCACGACTTTTGATGACAGCGGCACAGTGGGACGGCATAGGGATGGCACTCCAGAAACAAAAAATTGCATTTAACCACGTAACTTACACCGTTGAGCGCTAAAATATGTAGTATATTTGGTATGCAGGTCTCCATGTACAACATACTAAAATTTCTCTTAGATCGGCCCAGTCGCAAAAAAGTTACAAGTGAAAATCCAGGTGAAAAACCATTTGGCCAAAGACTTTTGAACGCTACTGTATATAGTTGACTTTGCTGAGACTCGACTGAACAAGAACTCGTGAAGTAAGTCAACCAAAAAAAGCCATTTTCGCAGTGCATTCAAATTTTCCTAGTATGTAGTTCAAGAACCTTGTTATTTCTAAATTAGATGACGGGTACAGTAATTATGTATTATATGATATCCAGCAATCTCAGTTCGTGTTCCTTCGGTTAGGAGGTGAGCTTAGCCATGTCTTGGTTTTACTTTGGATCATGCATGTTTATAGCAAATAGCAAATAACTTGAGCAAACTTTTTGAATAAATAACTAAGCAAGAGGTCTTCCTTTCTTTCTTATTTTTGCATCTACTCCTTTTACACAGAAAAATTTTCATGGGTTCATTTGTCTGTTTCTACTTGCTCACTTTTCATTTTTTTTTCACTTTTATCGTATCTTTGCAGAATGCCATAATGCTACATGTGACCTTAGTACTGGCTGCAGTGATTTCGTCAAGTGCATCATTATGTCCGTCCGTGTGCGACTGTACTGCTCAAGGACATGTGGACTGCTCGCAACGTGGACTGACTCAAGTGCCTTCAAATATCCCATCATCTACCACGTCTCTGTAAGTGTTTCATGTGCTGGGTTTCTAACTTTATTTTTCTAAAGTTCTAGCGGCTTTTGTGCTGGCTGCGTCTTCATACTACACACGTTCACTGCGTATGATGTCTTTTCACCCTCCTCTCCGCCAAATTTTCTCATAGCGCAGTTCCCATTCAAGAAGTCCATACCTTTGATAGCATTGCTGTGTCACTAGTTCGATCCTTATCGTATCATTATAGATATATATATATATATATGACGATTGAACCACATTTTAATAGAGTATTTATATACTAAAGCGATAAGGTGGTGGTGTAGTGACAAGTGGCGCACTTACACTTGCATGGTGCGTGGATCAAATCCGATATGAATGATAACTCCGCCAACCAAGCCTCCCATCCCTTCAGGAAAGGTGGGGTATCATACTCGCGGGGGAATGTAAAAATACCGCCTTGTTGAACATCAGCTGACCTCCTCATTGTATAGGCCAACCCGCATTCACTTACCACCACGATTCTGTATGGGATTAGAATGCGTGACGCACCTCGAAATAAGAATGATTGACAAAAAATTTCATCCTTTTCATTTATGTATACTTATCATGGTCATTATAGTATATATCATATTATGAGATTGTAGTGATTTGCGATCGAATCTTCTGGAAGTTCTGCCACGATCGAGTTTATCTGGATTGAGTGAGAAACTTGTGCACTTGTAAGTTTTTCTCATCGGGAATAATACGTCGAGATTTCGAGATTTTTGATTTTTGATAGCTGCTGATTTTCGCCGCAGCTCGCAATGCGAAAGTTGTTACAAGTATGCTGAGCTATGGCGAAAACTTCGGTTTCGGACGGGAACCCGCACTCCACGCTTTGAGTGAAAACCGACATGGAGTGCGGGATCGAGTCCCGTCCGAGATCGAAGCTCTTGCCCCTAACTCAGCATACTTGTAACAATGCGTCTAGACTTGAACAGATGCTTGAATAGATTCGACCTGAGTTTCCCATCATTACGGTTTCCGATTTTCAACGTCCCATTAACAAGTTTATGTTTATCTTTATTGACGTGGACAACAACCCACGTAATAACTATAAGTTTTCTCGGAGTCTTTACTAGAGTGTTAGGTCGATTTTCTTTTTCTGGTTCTTCTTTATGTGCGAGAGAAAAAGATTCGATTTTTATCTCGAAGTTCTGAAGTGTTCTGAATTTTCTTGAAAATTCCATGAGAGTTTATATTTATATATTTATTACATAAGGTAGCTCATGCTAGAGCCACAACATTACCCAAAACAAATACCAAGCCCAGAAACTAGGACTCATTTGGCCATAACGGCAAAATATTAGTAAACAAAACAATTGAAAAGAAAAAAACAAAACCAGCAGAGGTCAGTGATACATGGACCAACCCTCCAACAGAAAAAATGCTGAAATAGTAAGAATGCAGAAAGCAGTCGGGTACTCATCCACAAGATTTTCAAAGGAGTGAGAATAACCGGGATCGCCTTCTTTTCGCTCGAAGAGTTTACTGTTTTCAGAGATCTTTCCAAGAACAATTTGCGAAATATCGAACCGAATGCATTTCGAGGATTCAAGAAACTGCGCACTTTGTAAGTTGGTAGTTATATTATCATACTTTTTGGTTATAGTCACAATTTTATACAATATTATATTTGGCATAATATATCATAATATATCAACTTTATTCACGCGCGACTACTGTTGGATAAGAAAGGTGTTGTTGTGACAAATGGTTCACTGTAAGGCCGCTTTCATACTTTGCGCACCGACGGCGGCGGCCACGGCGTTGGTGCGCAAAGCATGAAAGCGGCCTAAGCCGTTAAGAGACTTTTATTGAATGTTTGAAAAATGTTGGGTATATGTAGCACTATAATATTATAAATATAGTATGTAGGAATGGTATACCGTAATTGTTAATATTAGACGCGGATTAAAGTACATCCGGTGGGTCTGACTACACGCTAAACTTTTCGAAACGTACATACAATTCACCCCTCATTTTTTGCGGTTTCGCGGCATTGCGATTCCGCGATTTTCCGATGTCGCGGCTCGGCACACGAAGTTGTGGCACTGCACAATCTTAAGGTCGTAGTATCGCGTGCGGAACTGCGACGTCGCAGAATAGCAAACTCGCAAATTTTGACAGCGGCCTTACGTTTACTCGGTTACTTTGACTTTTAACCTTTTGGCCCTTTTCTCACAAGTAACTATTTTAAGAAAGTTGCTTCTGATTTTAATTATGATCTTGTAGCTGTAGCTCATGTGTACGGTTTTGATTACTGTATGCCATCCTGATTTACGGAATTTACATTGCTGAGAGGCCACATTCGAGCCGCTCGTCCTACTTCAAGCAAATCAATCGAGAGCAACAAACTGTAAATTTTGTGCGATGCCGTCCCCTGATCTAACACTCAGGCTAATATCTCAAAATCTTTCTTATTTTTTTTTCAATAATGCTTAGGTAACGGAGCAGTTATGTTGGAGTAACTTAGCTTCCTATCACAGCTCATTAACCATTTATTATACATCTATTGCGTAAATTCTACCTTTACAGAAATCTACGCCGCAATCACCTTCGATCCATACCGAAGGGACTTGATGAAGTGACGCTGCAAAAACTTGATCTGTACTTGTTTACCAATTTGTTTACCTGGTTTCCTTACCACAACCTGAGATAACGCTTAAGGTTATTGTAGACGGCTCAATCTGATATCATCCTTATCACCTGCTGACGTCGTGGCCTTGTCACAGATTCGTTCGGTTGATCTTTCGCGGAATTTCATCAAGGAATGGCCACGAGTGAAAGATAAATTTTTCAATACCACATCGAAAATCGAAAAACTGTAAGTTCTTCCATCCACTTCAAATCAAGGCGTCATATTATTTAATCAAAACGAGTTTGGTAGTGTGGTGAAAAAGGTGCACCTGAATGTGAAACGGAGCTGAATCGGGTTTTATTGCTGAATATGAGGCCATGAATCATTCTTGTACAAAGAAACCTAATGAGCCTTTTTGCCCGGTGCCTTGTCTTTTTCGATATTTTTCCGTATAGCACGACTCCATCAAATGGGGACCGAACCATGACTTTAAATTCCTACTGCATTGGACTACGTGACCATGGCCACTGGAAGACTGTGGGCATTCCAGTCGGGCTGCAAGGGAAGCAATGAATTCCTGCCAACTTCTGATAATACCTTACTCGTAAGACAGTGTTATGGGCAATGTGTGTGACGAGAACTCGTCAAATGAGTCATTTGAATGAAAGGAACCGGTGTAAGAAGCCTTTACGGAGCTTCGGTGAATAGGAGCGCTCCTGGGCTTTCTATGGGCCACTTCTTACAGGACCCGTGCGGTAATACTTGAGGTGGTCTACTCCGTACCCTGCTCGCCAAATGGGTAGTAATCCACGCCATGCGGTGTTGTTCTTGAAACCAGAACCCGATAAGAAGCGGAAGCCCTATCACAGAAAGAAGTCGAAAACCACCAAGTTTAACAAACCTGCACAGAGCTCAGCTTCTCTATTAACCCTTGCCTTTCTTTAAAAAGATGACCTCCGTGATCCTCAGTGCTGACTTGTCAAACTTGAACAGCTGAGACTTGAAGGATAACCTGAGAAGAATGCAGAAGAAAGAGGGGGAAATCAAGCGACTTGCTCCCAGCGTGGAGCCGACCCTTATGTAGGGCTAGACCCGCACGGCTGATAACTACAGAAGCCTAATGGTTTTCAATATATAGAATACAGAGAAATTGCAAAATTGATATGAATGCTCAGTCGATCCGAATGAATTAGTTAACAGTTATGCTAAGCAAAGTAGACGACGAACAAGATCACGTCGCTTTGCGACAGAGATCTTCCTTCTCGGTTTCGTGACCGTCCCGGTCCCTTCTTCTTCACTTTCGCACTAATAGGCGCCTGAACATTTGTATAATATCAAATAATATTTTGATATTCGTTCCTAAATACACCCACCACTGTCATTAAAGGAATCAACCACGGAAAAATGATTTTTTCGTCACCCATATATTTATGTTGTATTTGCCTAATAAGGACCGCATGCAAAGTATCAGGCTGAATAGTGGGAATTCGGCCAAGATACAGCTCCCCAATCCCGGCCGGGTGGGCGGGGCCTCCAGGTAAAAACCCCGACCCGTCGTCCGCCGCGCTAGGGAAGGAAGACTGGGACTGTTCCATACCTTCCTGTTCCTACAATTGGTCTCAGACCGCGGCGAACGACTGGTCGGGCAGTTGCTCGGAGGCCTCAACCGCCAGGCCGAGACTTTCTGGTGCTGTAGCTTAGCCGGATTCACATTTTTTCGCGTGAAACCTTACATGCGGTCCACATTAGGCAAGTACAACAAAATTCTATGGGTGGGTAACAAAAAAACTCATATTTCCGTGGACAATTTCTTCGAAGAGACAATCAGTGACGTTGATATGAGTCCACCTTAGCTTTACAACTGAAGTTGATGGTTTCTTCTTTAAAGCTTGAGCTGTTTTTGTTTCATTAAGATTCTGGCTGATTTGTTTGGGTGGCTCTTAATCAAATGAGTGTTCGTATTACTAAGTGTTTCTACCCTTTCGTCTCTACAATCCATAAAACCCCATGTACTTTTCGGTTGATCTCCTACGTAAGTCCCTTCCTGGGTCCCGACCCTACCTATTGCCTGCGGTTTAGATAATGAAAAGCAAGGTAATTATTATGCAGGCACTGAAAAGCAATGCTTGCAGAGATCTCGCTTCGAATCTTCTATTCGCACTTCATTCTGGCATATTTTCTACCCTTTCGTCTCTACAATCCATAAAACTCGCGAGGAACAAAATCAAGACAATCGAAAGCCACACATTCCGTGGAATGAACGCACTGGAATCCATGTATGTCTTTCCTATCATTAGTTTCAGTTTTCTGCCGAAATTTTTTTTTCGACGAGTATTCCAGAATTTACTGTTTTTAGAGATTTATCTAAAAATCTCATTCGAACTTTGCCCTCTCTGGCTTTTCACAATCTTCGATCGCTGGTAAACTTGTCATTGGCTAGGAATGAAATCTCGAGGTGACCGTACAAATATTTTTACTTTGGTACTTTAGCCTTCATTTACAATTTTTGCTTTTGTGAATATTTTTGTTTTTTGCATTAGGCTATTTCACTGCACGTTTTTCATCGGGCCACTTTTCGAAACCTAAACCTGTGAAATAGAACGAAACGACAAATTGACTTGATTTTAGACTCGACGACGGCGTATTCTTTGGTTGTGAATCCTTAATCGCTTTGAACATGTCTCGAAATCACATCCGTACAATTGCTGATGAATGGCTTTTCGGACTGAACGCACTTCAGCAACTGTGAGTTCCGAATCTTGTTATTTTATGGTCGGCCTTGAGCTTTCGTTTCTAAGACCCTGTTAGTGTGAATGTTGATCAGAAGACGTTTTCAAATATTGAAGGGAATCGTCCACGGGGAAATAAGTTTTCTGTTACTCATACTTATGTTGTATTTGCCTAGTGTGGGCCGCATGCAAAGTTTCGCGCGAAAAATATGAATCCGGCTGAGAGCCGGGGCGAGCGGGCGGGGTCTTCAAGCAAGCTCACCCCGTGGTCCACCGTGGTCGGCCACGCGTTGTAGGAACAGTAAGTTCGTAAACAGTCCCCCTATCCGTTCCCAACGGGACGGAGCTTTTACTCGGAGGCCCTGCCCACCCGGTTGAAAATTTGTGGTTTTGTATCTCAGGCGAATTCTTTTTTTTTTCGCGTGAAACTTTGCATGTGGTCCTTGTTAGGCAAATACAGCATAAAGTATGGGTGACAGAAAAACTCATTTTTCCGTGAACGATTCCTTCAAGTTCACGGTACTTTAGTACTGAGATCAGGATTTTTGCCGGTCAAAAACAAGCAAAACAAAACAGAGCACAGCAGTTGCAAGGTGACTGATAAAGGAACGAAAAGAGATGAGTAATGAAGAATGAAGTGTTGAATGGCTGACGATGGGTGTAAGGTGGAAGAGGAGGAAGGGAAGCGAAAGGTGGTGAAGAATCGTGGGCCGCCACATTGCAAGTCGTAATCTGGGAGACTTTCCGAATACCATCTTAGTGGGCCCGTCAACACCATCAACGTCCACTTGAATCTAGACAGGGATAGCGTTTCTGGACATTTTACGTTGCTTTAAAAGAAACATGTCTTTCAGTCCTTTGGTAGCATTATAATCAATACGTAATGATAAAGATTTATTAGTTCACACTGCTTCGTTGCCAGTCCTTAGAACCTCTTCTCTGAAAGGGTTTCTTCGTTGTCGGTTCTGATCTCCCCTTCTCTCGTTGTCAATTCTGATCTCCCCTTCTCTGATTTCGATATATCTGCTTCTTTCTTTTTTAACTTTGAAAAATGACTTTCCTCTATGACTGAACTTTTTCCCAGAATTTTTTTGAAATTACCTTGATTTCCTCTCTGTAAGGTCGTTTTATACCTTGCGGTGGTTCCTGCGGCAGGGCGTGGTTTAGTTTACAGGAGTGAGGCAGAGTGGCACAAGCGAAGACGCAGACATAAGGCCGCGTTCACACTTTGCGTGACCGACGCCGGCATCGGCGGCAACGGCGTCAAAACAAGGGGCTCGAGGCCGGCACCGACGGCGACGACTTCAAAATCATTTGCTTGTGGTACTATGCCAAAATTCCAATCGATTTCGTGGCTCTCGCCACGATCACCGTACTGTAATGTGGTTGGATCCAGCGTTTTGCAAATGGAGTCGTCATCAGATCATCGCTGTCGTTGGCGGGAAGCAAATGATTTTGACGGCGTCGCCGCCGCCGCGGCGTCGGTTACGCAAAGTATGGACACGGTCTAAAGCAGCCACGTCCTGCCGCAGACACGCATCGCATTTGTATTCAGAAACGACAGAAACAGTTTTTTATAGAGGGGCGGCTGTGGTACATTATTTGAGAGTTAGCGGCTATTCCTGCATTTATTGAAGCTCCTCAGAATGATTTTTACTTTTTCAGAGATCTCTCTTACAACCACATAGCTTCCTTCGATGCAAATGCTTGGAAACAGTGCTCGGAACTGAGGTGAGCGGGTTTCAAGGACAATTTTTATTTCTGCAACACTTTGCTATCGAGTGTTTATTCCAGGTGGCTATCACTCCACCATAATCAACTCCATTTCCTCCCATCAGGAGCTTTTCGTCTGCTGCCTCGCCTAGAATTTCTTCGATTATCCGGCAACTCGATCGAGTCATTTCATAAGACGGCGATGACCGGTCTGGATCACCTCAATGAGTAAGCTTTTCTGATTTATTGAGTTACAGGCTGAGGGAAGCCTAGGCTAGATCACCGGGCACGTTTTTCGTTATAATACTCAGGCAACTTGCTTTTCTCTATGATGAGAACACATATTTTCCTTTCCGAGCTGTCAAATGACCGTATTCACTGCTTTCACGGATGTTATTTTAGACTAGATCTCTCATCCAACTCACTTGCTGTATGCCTGGAGGACAATGCAATGCTCTACAATACATCAATGCCATTTTTAAAATCATTGAAATTCCGAAATAATCAGCTTCGGGTGATTCCGAGCAGGTGAGTAATCATCAATCTTTCCTCATCCCTTTTATTTTTTTTTCACCAGCAATTTTTCCTTCGATCTGATACACCTTAGAAAAGGGCACAATTTGACTGAAAGCGATTTTTGGCAGGGCATTTGAAAGGTTTCCTGCCTTGGAAGTACTCGATTTGGCCGATAATCCGATCACTACAATACATCCGGGAGCATTCAATCCACTTCAACTGCAAGAACTGTTAGTTTGAATATTTTTATTTTTCTCTTTCTTTCAAAAAGAGCTGCTGATGGGCATGTGCGGTCGTATTCGGAGTTTGCGGTGAAGGTTGTCATAGTGCTCACAGTTACAGTTAGTTAATCAGTTTTTACCATTTTCTCAAAAAAAAAAAACCACTCCTTGACGTCAGCCGCTCTGTGACGAGAGGTCGTTAAGATGCAGGCATAAGGGATGAGGGAATCGTGGTGAATGTGCAGTTTTTCGGTACCATAAGGCCTTAGTTTGTGGTCCTGATTGGCTCTGAGTTCCCATATATACCTTACCCAACTGGTACCCAGGCTATTAAAGACACCGGGAGGAGGAGAATTTTTGTTTACGGTATGGAAGGACGGTGGCTTGTATTTGCAGTTGCATTAGTCAATCAGTTTTTACCATTTTTTCAAAAAACCAGTTGGGCTGGCGCACACTACTGCGCGTCACACATGGAAGCATGCAAAGTCAGCGCGTGTATCGAACCCTCTCACCCTGTCACACACTCTCACTCTCACCCAAGCCCGTAGGCCACGCCCTCTACACCTCAAACTTGGGTAATTGAACCAAGGGGTGGACACACACACAGACATACAGACATACCAAACTCCTGGTTTATATATAGGGTATGATTGCACTCCTTGACGTCAGCCGCTCTGTGACGAGAGGTCGTTAAGATGCAGGCATAAGGGATGAGGAAATCGTGGTGAATGTGCAGTTTTCGGTACCATAAGGCCTTAGTTTGTGGTCCTGATTGGCTTTGAGTTCCCACATATACCTTACCCAACTAGTACCCAGGCTATCAGAGACAGCGGGAGGAGGAGAATTTTTGTTTACGGTATGGGAGGACGATGGCTTGTATTTGCCGCAATGCACACACGGCACCTTGCCAAGGCGTCGAATGTGAATTCATCAGGTTTTGATTGTAACCACACCTTGTTCTTACGCTTTTGCTTACTCTTCATTCAATTGTTTTACTTGTTTGTTGCTGTTGTTTCATTTATTTCACATCATCACCGATGAATGAAATACCCTCTACGAGACAACAAATGACATCTCTACAGCGGACAACTCGGAAAATCAGTGTGTTGATGCGAATGTGATGCGACTACACACCACAGAACCGCGCTTTCAAATACGGGTTTTTCTACAGATTATCGCTTCTACATTTGAATGTTCGTTACAAGATGGTCATTTCTTTGCATCTTCCTCTTTCTTAGGACCCCTTCCGGTTCCTTTAAGGTAATTGTTTACGGTAGCTTTATGCATAATTCACAGCTCGCGATTCAGTAGGATAGAAAAAGATGCATGTTGATCAAGCGACCAGGCGTAGCATTCACCTAATCGGTGCAGATTTTAATCTTTCCGCCTGATCGCCATACCGCCTCTCCATGTGTGTCTTAGTCATTTTGCCCAGTCGACCAATCGCCTGATGGCCAAAAAGTGGGGCCGGTCGCAAACTCTGAACACAGGCTTACAATGCACTGGATTCGACGGACCTAACCCGAAATTTTACGATGTCGGCTTGAGTCCAAAGCTTTTTATTTGGGCGCATTTCAGATACTTAGACACTTCGGCGTTGTTGTGCGATTGTCACTTGGCGTGGTTCTCGTCGTGGTTCGTCTCATCCAAATTGTCACGTCGTACGGTTCATACACGATGTGCACATCCGATCCCCCTTAGTGGCATTGATGTATTCGCAATCGACTCCAACAATCTTACATGTGGTGAGTGCTATTGACAAAAAGTAGGTCGATTATTTAGTCTATAGTTTTGCACTGAGGAAAAATATCCAAGACTGTTGTTGGATTTTGCCGAATGGCGGTGGTACCATGTCATCATTAAAAAAACCAAGTGTTCTTTACTCCACCGAGCAAATCGAAAAACTGATAGACGAGTGACTGGTTCGAATTCTCGCCACAACATTTGAACACGCAGTTCGAATTTTGCGCCCAATGTTTATTGGTTTCTCACTTTGTGTCCCTGTTCATGTGAGTGCGGCCTCGTTGCTCATCAGATCTCCGACGTCCAAACCCAGTCGGACCCCCACCCAGTAGCACGCCACTTTGGAGAGCTCTATGTATGTAGATGGGCGGGAAACTTCGCATGTGGCCGGTAGTGAGCCACTATCGCATAAATGTATGGTTGACAAGTCAATTCTTGGACGATTCCTTCAAGTTCAACGAGTGTAAGATATGCGTATCATAAAGGGGAGCTCTTCAGGAGTTGCGCAGCAATTCACAATAGGACCGCACGCAGTGACCCAATTCAAGTGTCCTGTCACATACCCTGTGGGGCGAGTACTGACACCCCACAAAATTCACGATCCGATTTATTTTGCGATCCGCCTTCGTTCTTCACTCCATCTTCATGTTTCAAAGCTCCGCATGACACCAATCGGTGCGACAGCATTACAGCACATCGACAAATACGTCAACGTCCCAATTTAACGGGCGGAATATGTATGGTCTTCATCCAGATTAGGCGAGGATCAGACTTTCGTCGAGGAATCCTCGTCGGAGGACCGTATTCCGGGTTAGAAAGTAGGGAGGGGGAGGTTCGTATTTTGACCTTGACAAATCCCCACACCCACCTACCCTTGAGGAGATTTTGGACCCGGTTAGCCGATTTCTAGGAGAGGTCGTCAATCGATAATCATAACTTATGGTCAGTAACGGATAGCAATGGTATAATTATCGATCGATTGACGACGACCTTTTTGAAGGGGCAGCTCGGGTATAAGCCCCACATGCGCCAACCAGTCGCCGGAAAAGGGGGTCGCGTTTTTTGAAAAATTTTCCGCAACGCAAGGCTTGACACAACTTCCGTTCACCTTTATTTTGGTCATATCTCCTATTTTCTTTATTGCCGTGCCACCTTTGTCCAGTTTGAATTTTCTTTCTTTCTTATCTACACTTGTTCCCTTTCTTATCTATACTTGTTCTATCCTTCTTGTCCTCCAATGGTGTGCCCTTCTAGATTATGTAATTAGGGGCCAAGCCTGGTGGAATCATTTTTGGAACATCTCGTTTTTCCTTTCATTTTTCTTAAGATGAAGAAAATACTTTGAATAGTTTCAGCTTCTCAGTTTTTCCAAGTTTTTTTTTCATTTTCTTTCTCTGTACGTTTCCGTCTTTCGTTTTTTCTTTACTACGGGCTGTTTTCACATTTTCATTGTCGCTCACTGTGGCTATCTCAAGCTGGTACAGTCCATTGCATTTATTTCCTCGTAAGCAAAACTTTTCTTATTTGAATGTTTACTCTTTTTTCAACGAGTGTCGTCACAATTAAGAGGATGCATTTCGTCAAACTTTGAAGCTAATCTGTTGGTTTAGTGGATGACTCACCTCGTGCGCGGATCATAGAACATCCAGCTACCAGCATAAGCACCTTAGTAGGTGGACAAGCTCGCTTCACATGTTCGGGATACGGACATGCTCCACTACAAGTCGAGGTATTTTTCAGTGGACTCATAGATATATTTATTTATTTTACTTATTATGAGGCTAAGTTTTGTCTGTTGTCATTTTTGCCATTCATATTGGGCAGGCCCTATGTTGGAATTTTTGCAGATCAAGGATTAACTGTCACTGGGTGTTTGCCGGGGTGGTAACCATGGTCTAAGCTGGGTATTCGGTCGGTTCGACATCAGGCGATGCTCAGATAGGGATTAGACTTTGAAGGAGTCATCCAGAATAATTCTACAATCTTGGTTCTTCTCAGAATCGCTCCACTAGATACAGTACATGCACAAAAACACGAAAAAAACCAAGATCTGGAAGAAGAGCGACTCGTTTGAATTCGCGCCAAACGACCTTTCAACAGTTATCGTGAAGGAGTGCGATCAAAATTCCTCATACAATGCAGAATTGCCTTCTTTACTGCGCCCCTAATTACGGACCATCGCCTCTTTCTTCCTGGAGCCCTCTCGGCTCGACTTCTCAGGCAGCCCTACCTCGACGGACGTCACTTTGAGAAGTTCTCCCTGAGCTGGATTCTTGTTTTTCACGTGAAAATTTGCATGTGGCATAGTTAACAAATGCAATATAAATATATGGGCAATAGAAGAACTCGAGCTTCCATGGATGATTTCTTTGAGAGACTGTGCGAATTTGATGACGATCATACTCTAAGCAGAGGTTCTGACCCGGGGGTACCAACATTCGTGCCTGAGCCCAAGGGAGAGTTGAGGCAATGGTATTCTCATGGCGATCTTCAAGTAGTGGGCCGGTGAGGTGCTCTCGATAGTGCATAGTTTGTGTCTAGGTAGCAATACCCTAATTATCGAATAACGATATTTCAAGGTTTTATTTCTTATAGGGAGACATTCTGGTATGCAAACCACGTACATGTATCAGTCATAGGAAGGAGGTCGCGTGGTTGGATTCAGTTTGGGTAGAGAGGTCGTACTTCTTACAACGCAACACAAAAAACGGTGAGGGCCATTGGTCGAATTTTCGCTTCGCGGCGTCGAACCCGCGGCGCTGTAGTACGAGTCGTTTGAAATTCCGCCCAAGACGCAATGGGCTGGTACCGTAAGGGACCTTTAAAATTGCAGGTTGAACGCTTCGGGAGTTCCTCTGTGTTGTGATTGTATCCACATCGTTTCTAAATCTCGGATGCCCGTTTCACAAGTTGTTCAGTTCCATGATCTTCTTCGGGTTAACTTTTATGACGTTCAAGCCAATGTCAATTGCGGGAAAAACTCGCGCTCGCCGCGGACGGTCGCACGAAAATTCGACCAAACGACCTCCACTCCAAAAAACACATTGCATGACCGTGGGCGAATCCCTCTTTCACCGGCGACACAGAGGAGAAGTGTGCGGGGAAGGATACGATCTCGGCAAAAGGGTAGACACGCCCTGCTGCCGGCAGTGAAGAGTATAAAGACGGTCGAACACCCCAGTAAGCGTGATGAATGCAGGACACTGCGTAAAACCCAAAGTTACAGTAAGAATAAAATTTTCGATTTAAAACGAACAGTATGCTATTCGTGTGAAAATGGCTGTGTTTACCAGATCCACTATGATGTTAACAGTTGCATTGCCTTTTATATAGCGCCTATATTGTCGATGCAACCTTGATACTGAACATAGTATGCCATCTTGACATCCTGAACTAACACTGCGTGAGACAACAAACAGCAACAAACAACTGAATCAATGAAGGGAGGAATAGGCGAAAAATAGGAAAAAATTGTTAAAGATAAAAAACTGATGAATTCACACTTGACGTCTTGGCAGGGCGCCATGTGTGCAAAAGCGTGTACCGTAGGCGAAATCGCCCCTTCTTGGTGTCTGAACTAGCAGTCTTGTTGAAATGAATGAGTGAAAAGTACAGATAATTCTAGCGATTTTTTGCAATATCGAGCTCGCAATAAATACTTTACGCGATAAAGAAAACCGAATATCCTGGCAAGGGTATATCAAACGGAAAGAGAGCTGGATGATAAATATTTATAACGATTCTGTACAATACGTATGTTATCATGACTTTTCAGTTCGACCTCCTTGGTTTCGGATGACGGCGCGTCGATGTTCGGGGTACAACTCGATGACAGGACGTAGGCAGTCGACGTCGAGTTTTGTCCGCTTCCGTCGAAGGACAGCCTTGAGGGACTAAAGCTTCGATGAGGTGTTGCGCAGTCCTTCAGTTCAAGATATCACCAAACGGCGTAGTGGCCTGGAGGGTTGAGATCGGGCGAGGAGCTTCCCGCTTAAGAAGACCGTCCTCAGGTGCTCGTTGGTTCACGTCCTGTCATCGACTCTTACCCCAAGCGCCGTCGTCCGAAACCGAGGAGGTTGAATCGAATAGTGATGACAATCATGTTTAGAATCGTCATATTTATCATCCAATTATCGCTTATTTTTTGTTGGACTCTTGCCACAGATATTCGGTTTTTACAGCGTAATAGTTTTTATTGCCCACCCTGTAAATGCTAACCAGGATGTGGTGCTGCCACACCCTGATTAGGCACAGTAAACCGCTTTGCACTGGCGTACTTTTCCCCTACAAAGACGAGCAGATAAGAAGATTGCGGGTAATGGGTCGTATAACTTATCAGGAGGCAACGTCCTGGGCCAAGAGAAAAAGGAGTGATGAACATTTTAAAGTGTCCATACAAATTTATTGTTTTCACGAAAAGATATCTTCTGCAAATGCATGCGTTCCACGAAAGCGATGAAGAATCAAGTTCCAGAAACGACAAAACTCGCAGAAACATCTATTTCCAGTGGCGCGTCATTGAAAATGGTCGTCCACGAACGTTGGTGCCTGACTCGACCACCATAATGAATGTTAATCACAGTGCAATAGTGAATGGTCAGTTGGATTCTTAGCCTACATATTACTTGAAGATAATAAACTCGCGGTGTTTCATATTTCAATATATATGTATCTTATTTCAACATGTATTCAACCAGTTGGCTGGTGCACACTACTGTGCAGTTCACACGTTTGGCACCTGACTATATGGACCCTCTACTCAAAAACCGATAATTTCAATCGATATCGATTGATGGCCCGTTGCTCCTCGGAACTTTCACCTCTAAGGCGTTATCTCGTTGGAGTGGTTCATTACCCATTTTCGGTACTTTACACAAAAACCGATAATTTCGACTCGTCATCTATTAGGTTGATTCATAATAAATCGGACAAATGGTAGTGATGATTTCTAGAGATTATAACTCAGCAACGGGTTAACGAAAATGGACGCGCGAGGTACCGTTGGAATGAGTAGAGAAAGCTCTTCGAAATAGAGTCAAACAAACACTTCAAACTAGTTTCATTCCGCCACCATGCCGCAAAATTTCAGGCCGTCCAGAGACCATATCCGCAACGTCATACTATTTCTATCGCTATCTGGCCAAGAACCCGCGGATATTGAAAGACGCCTAAAGGTGGTTAACAGGGAGCATGCCCCCGCCAGAAGTACAGTGTACTTGTGGCATTCGATGATTGCGTCGGGCGACAATCCCATCGAAGACGAAGACCGCATCTGGTGGAGCGTACACGGCGTAGAATACTGGGAGCTGCTCGATGAAGGTACACCAGTATTTGTCGACGTCTACATTAGTCGATTACGAGAATTGAAGGCAAATGTCCAAAGTTTGCTACGGCGGCGGTCACATGTCTACTTCCAGCACGACAACGCGAGACCGCACATTGTAAGATCGACCAAAGCCGAGCAACTGTCGTACAGATGGACCGTGCTTTCACACCCACCGTACTCCCCAGACCTGGCCCCTTCAGATTTCCACCTTTTCTCCCACAGCCAACGCCACCTGGACGGCCAAGACTTCAAAACTCGCGACGACGTCAAGACGGCACTCGCCAACTTCTTCGAGCGCCAGCTTCCGGCCTTCTGGAGCAAGGGCATCCATGATGTGCCTAACCCGTGGCAGAAGGTCATCGATAAAGATGGAGCATATTATAAGTGAATCCCAGTTGTCGTTTAAAAGTTGTACGACAATGATTAAAATTCGTCAATTTGTCCGATTAATTATGAATCAACCTAATATTAAATTTGCTCTGCGCAGCTGCTTTCACCTATTGGTGTAATGCAGTAATCGTCCCCTCCCTCTTGTATATATACAACGTCCCTAGTCGCAACAATATCTCACTCGTATTGCGCATTTTTGATTTTGACTCCGCCCAACGCTGGTGTACTTCTTGTGAGCACCATTTGCCTTTCTTTTTTATTCATCTTGTTCCCGCCTCCAGGCTTTTGGAACCATATTACAAATTTTATCATTCAAGTCCCGCCATCGTTGAAATCTTACTGACCTATCCCACATTTCTCCGTCTCTATAAACTATTAGGTGTGTGCAGAATAAATGGCCAAAACGGACCACTTTTTTGCAAATCGCCATAGCTTCGCTCAGACGCAACTTTATTGGTCGAAATAAAAACCATTCGAATCTATACAACCTTGTCAACGATCTGGTGAAGGAAATATGCAATCGTGATCGAACTCTGGATTGCGAAAATTGATTGAATCAACGATGGCATTTTCAACATGCATAGTATCGGCGAATTTTTTCTGACGCAGGTTTGCATCGAGAAGCCGGAAAAGTGGTAATCCGTTGAGGATAGGTTTGGGGAATAAGGAGATGAAGGAGAGTCTCGGTGCCTAACTGCATCAGGTTTTGCTGGGTGACTTGCGAAGTAAGGGGTTTTGCGTGTTTTGCGCACTCGGGAAAAACTGATGCAGTCAGGCATCGAGACTCTCCCTCACCCCCATATTCCCCAGACCTATCCCTGACGGATTACCACTTTTTCCGGGTTTCCGATGCAAACCTGCGGTAGAAAAATTATGCACGGTAAAAATGCCACTCTTGACTTTATTAATTCTCGCAATCCAGAATTTAATCGTGATGGCATCTTTTCTTCACCAGATCGTTGGCAAAATTCTGTAGATTCGAATGGTTTTTATTATAACAAATAAAGTTGTGTCTGAGCGAAGTTATGGCCAGTTATGTTTTGGCCATTTATTCTGCAAACACCTAACACTCGAAAAAACTTGCAGTTCTTAGAGTGAGCCACCATCCGATCAGTTACACGCTCCGCCTACTGTGAGCGAATTCTCGCTTATTCAGTTTGTTCAGATATTGGCTAGGACACCGGTCATTTCTACCGATCTTTCCTAATCTCTAAGCTGCGTTGAAATCGCGGTTGTAGGCACCGCCCAATCATGATATGCTCCGCCCACTGTGACCAGACCTCTTTCGTGACTTTAACAAACTCGTGGCCGACCTTAACCCATCTTTTTCCCGCGTGGGCCATTTTCGAACCGAATGAACAAGTTCCGACCCGAGGAACGAGCGTTTTAGTGCACTCTTCGCTCACGGTAGGCGGAGCTTCACTTGGTTCATATGTGCTCCTTACTTTTTGTCTCATGCCCTACCTAACCCAAACTTGTCCCCATTCCCACAAGCTGTTTTTCATGTAATGCCTAATTTCGTGATAGACGAAACGGCGATGACAGGCAGATAAAGTTCATTATGTATACAGGGGGTGCCAAAAAAAGTAATTTTGCCCACGGCCCACATCCGCCTATCGTACAAAACATAAGGAAACGAAAAAGATAAAAGTATTGGGGCAAAATATTCCCGAAATGCCCCTCTTAAAGCAGGAACAAGATGACACTCACTACCTTCACTTCCATAAAAATATGGAGCCTTCAAGCAGCGTGGTCGACCTTCAGAGCACCCACGGTATCAAGGTCCCCTTAAAACAGTGGAGCCAGGCTCCGAGGTAGGTCTTTTGGGGGAAGCTTCCCAAGGGTTGGCCCTTCGGATCATGCAAGTCACAGAGCCCTTGCTGCTTGGAGAAGGCTGCTATGATCCGAAGAATCATTTTTCATGCCTCAAACCTTCCCCCGGAGGGGTTTCAGTGGCAATGGCACGTTCTGGCTCTTGCAAACGAAGGGCGTTGGGAACCCGAAAAAAACGGGATATTCAAGAACACCACCCAGTATGAATCCTCTCACGTATCCAGAGTGAACGAACCTTAGCAAGGCTGTGAACGAGGGTGACGAAATTTCGGATTCTGCCCAGCTAAGGTGCCACATCTTGTTCACTCGGAACAAGCACGTTCCTGCTCGTGCAGAAGGCTGTAGCGTAGAACGGTGATAGAGTGAGGTCTGCTCTTTACTTTAGGGATGAAAGTACCTGGTCGGAATTTGCTGAAGTTCGACTAATGTGGGGTTGAAAGTGGTGGACAAAAATTACATTTTTCGGCATCCCCTGTATAGTAGGGATTTCCTTACTCAAGATCGTTTTAAAAAAAAGCTGATATTTCGCAAGCCCTGAAGGTCGTCTGGTTTCACAAAAGCGATGAGTTCAGTGCTCGAAGATGATATCTTTTTGGAGCGAAAACAGCTACTAATCATGGAGTTTCGTTTATCCCACTGATGTGAGATTTCTGAACGCTCATTAGGTGTTCGAAAGGGTTGGACATGTGAGGAACGCGGTACAAAATGGATAGAGTTCTGTTAGTAATGGCAAGTGTGTGCTGCAATGAGCGGCATTTGAACAAAAAATCGTGTTCTGATCACAGAATGACTAGTGGACCAAGAGTAAGTTTGAGCGTGACAGTTGGAATTTCTACGTACTTTTTACGTTTTATCTTCGTATCATATAGATTAGCGTTTATTTGGTGTCGCGTCGCAGACAGGGTAATAGCAAGTATCGGAGGAAGTATACGCTTCAGTACGACTGCCCCCTCTACAGGGCCAAACAAGCCCCCCTTTTGACCATTACATTACCGGTAACTACCGCCGAACTGAGTAGTAGCAATGTGCATTATTGCTATGTATTTTTACCTGTAGCGAAAAGATATTCACCTCACATTTCCGCCCACGGGTTCGCTGTGAAATATCCTTCGCAAATATCCTTCGATTCTCATCTGCTTATTACAAATTTGGATTTTAGTGCTTACCGCTGACCCCCCCCCCCACCTCCTGTCTGGTCAAATACGACCCTCCCCCTATTCGAGGACCCTCCGACAACCGGTTTACCCTGATCACATATGAAAGGCAACCGGTCAAAAAGAAGTGCAGGCTTCGCCCATCGTGGACGAATGTAAATCAAGTCAACTAGTCAAAAAAAAACTGGTTAAAATAGTGAAGGGCTCTATTCGATTTTAACCAAATAAATTTTTTAAATTGTGCTTTCATCCCCATTCTTTTTTCTGATACCCGACAGGCTACGGCTTGAAAAGTTAGACTTGCAGGAACCATTAATGGGCAGGAGTTGGCAAATGCTGAGTTACTGCTTTTGGATGTCTCAACGTCGGATAGAGCTGAATATCAGTGCGTGGTTCGGAATAGATTTGCAGCTGAGCACAGTATCCGATCAGTTCTGAAGGTACCCCATTTTAACCGTCTCACTGAGCATCAGGGGGTTTTAATTCTGTACTCAATTGGCTTGAAGGAATTTAGCCTAACCCCTCTGCACTAGCTTATCAAAGTACAGCACGTGTACACTTGCGCTCCACCGCAGAATTCATCGCCAAAATCAAGATAAATTTCTTTATGGAATCAGAAGGAATTTATTCACGCCTTGTGCGCCCTAAAACGCGCAGATTACGTATATCAAGTTAGGGTGCGTCTAGATCACATTTAAAGGCGCCGGTAAGGTAAGGGAGAAAAAGGAAAATGAAATGAAAAGTGAAAAGGTAATCGAGGTTAGAAGGGGTAGGTAGCGAAACTCGGGTTGAAAAGCGTGACGCTGTCGTCATTATTCGCATTTTCCGCACATCATTGCGAACTGCACACATCAGCTTTCCGAATGGCTCGCTGTAGGAAATGTCATTTGTTGTCTCGTAGGGTGTATTTCGTTTATTCATGCTGGTGTGAACAGGTGAAAACATACACGTGAAGCATTGAAAGGAAGAATAAGCGAACTAGGAAAGATGGTTTTATCACAAAGTCTCCGCTTTATAATGAAAAAATTTAATCAAGTCCTACTCGATGAATTAGCAAGGCGTCGTGTGCGCAACTGAAGGAGCTGCAAGTGTGTGCCGTAGGCCAAATTGCCCCTCCCGATTTCTTTGATCATCTTCGTTTGGATACCATTGTGCAAGCGAGTTTCGAGGGCAATTACCCTGTTGGCTGTTTTCAGATATTCCAAATCCCGATATTTTCGAACGAACCAGACGACATGTCACTGTTGGTTGGGCAAAACGCAAAGATCATGTGTGCAGCTACAGGTGCAATTATCAACAATCATGAATGAGTTCACTTTTTTCTGTGAATTCCAAGCGTTCCCCTTTTATCATGGTGTGTGACTCGTTTTCCTCTTCTTTTTCGTGCGAGACTTTTCTGTTGAAGAAAGAAAAAAAGTAGTATCAGACCAAATTCCTAGGTTTTTATGGGTTTCCACGAGGAGCTTTCAGATACGTTTACTCACTGAGGAAATTCTGAAGAGAACTGATTCCCCGAAAGGTCCCCTTGTGAGCGTCATACACAGGAGCAGACCAAAGGGGTGCGTAGCCTCTTGCCGAAAAATCGCTTCGCCGCGTCGCACCAGCGGTGCCATCAGCACGACTTGCCGCCGTCAGCTGGGATTCCTCTTAGTACTCATAATTATGGCACCAAGGGAGCCCTTTGAATAAACTGCATTTGCTGTGTTTCGATAGCTGAGAACCATGCAGTGATGCAGAGTGTATAATTGGTGGATGCTGTCGCAATGAGGGGGCATCTAATAAAGAGCTGCTCATCTGCTTGAGTGGGTTTTGGAGGGGTTGATCCGCACTTTCAGACGGATATTTTTACTTTTTTACTTTTGCCTGAGCTTTAGTGTAGAAAATTGATTCCTATCCCCTTCCAGGCCAAGGTAATTAATGTCCATAGTGAAATGCCCCTTGCGCTCATCATCTCCCTTTTCCCCTCCGCTCTCCACCACAGTTCGATCTTTGGCCGTCTGAATCAATTAATTTCAACAACAAAATTGAAAATTCAAGAAACGGCAACAAACAACAGCAAAGTAAACAACATCAACTCAAAAACGCTCAAAAAAAAACGCCAAAGGACTTGTACGCAATCGCGCGTGAAGAACCAACCCGATCTCGCCGCGCCGCTCGCCGCAGGCGGCCACGCGATTTTTCTGCACAAGGCTACACACCCAGACAAAAGGGACCTGAAACAACGTGTGATTCCTTGGCGATGCGTAGGACACATAGTAAGAACGAAATCAAGACCGGGTCTTAAATATTGAGAAACGAATTCGGTGACGAAACACCAAGAAACAATTGTAATTCCCGCCTGCCGCAATTGCGACGAAAAGTGATTGGTCGGAGTTTAAGGACTATGAGCTTCTTGGTTACCCGAACTGTATTTCTTGAGTTTAAGTGAATCTCTCAATTCTCCAATGATCCTAGCAAGGCAGTGATCCAATTAGAAAAACATGGTGCTACACGAAATCCGTGTAGAATCCCCTTAATAGGATAAGAATGGTTCTCTGACTTTATTTTAAAGGAACCGGAAGGGGTCCGAAACAAGAGGAGGATGCAAATAAATGAGCATTTTGTAACGAACACTGGAGGTTAGAAGCGATAATCGGCGAAAAAACCCGGATTCAAAAGCGCGACGCTGCGGTGTGTCTCACTCGCATCAACACACTGACTTTCCGAGTTGTCCGCTGTAGGAGAAGGGCCGCGGGCCAACGTTAGTTGTAGCACCTAATTCCCAGCGCAGTGAAGTGGCCAATCCCAACTACATTAGCATTCATGTAAGTACATGTAGAAACAATATAAGAAAGAACACAGGAAAAAGTAGAAGAAAAAACAACTTCACAATAGAAACATATCCTCTTGGCCTCATGCCAAGGTGTCAAATTGGCGAGTTTGTGCAATGGCGGCCGCTTACTCGTCCGCACTACGTATCGGCCAAAATTCCCTTCCGGTGTCTTTAAGAATTCATTCAGTTAAGTACCACACCACTTTTCTACGGTTCACAAAGAAATAGCAAAATGTGGTGCAGAAGTCGGATGTGGTACCGCTTAGGCCGCCGTCAGACTGCGATGTTGCGATTTTGGAATTCTGCGATATGGTGACGTCGCACTTTCGCACGCGATACCACGACCTTACGATTGTGCAATGTCGCAACTTCGCGCTCAAAAGTGCGACGCCGCAAAATCGCAGAATCGCGAATCGCAGTCTGACGGCGGCCTTACAAGTGAGGCGATGTGATACCGTCAATATGTTCATCATGCTTGTAGTCGGCTTCATTGGTGTCGCTGAGAAGCTGGACTGGTTGAATGTAATGCGTCGAATCTGAAATCGATTCAGGAATCCCTCCTCCGGTGATCAAATGGTCCAAGGACGGTGGTGCCATTTTTCCAGCTGCGCTTCAACATCGTTTATTCGTACGCCCAGCCGACGATCATCTCTATGTGGTGAATGTTACTGTTGAAGACCAGGTACGTTGCTCTATGTACGTCCTCTCCTGCCATTTTAAGTACACCGACATCAGATTGGGAATGGTAGTCATAATAGGAAAGAAGGATTTTGAAGCAGTTCAGCAGAATAAACTAAATGCGGCAGCACGACGGTCGCGAACGACGTCGCGAGCGATGTTGTGGTTGGGCTCATACTTGAATGAATCGTGCGCGGAAAAATGAGTTCCTTTGTGACCCATATACCATATTTACAGTCCATCTCCCGACGGCTGGCAGGGCGAGGCCTACGGACTTGTATCGATCTCTCCCACCCCGCCACACACTCTCACCCAACTCTGCAGGCCACGCCCCGTCAGCCTACGGGAACTGGACTGTATGTTGTGTTTGTTTAATAAGAAATCCGCAAAGTTTTACGCAGGAATGTGAGTATACGGATAAGATACAGCTCTTGAAAGTGGTGGCCGAGGTACCGAGCCTCAGAGTACATAAATGCCCGTCCCATCGTCCGCCGCGGTCGTAGACGCATAGTGGGAAGCAGAAAGTTACCTTAGCAGTCCCAATCTTCGTCGCCGACTGCGGCGGACGACGGGGCGGGCATTTACTCTGGGGCTCCGCCCATTCGACCACCAATTTCAGGAGCTATATATTACCGGGATTCTCGCTTTTTCGCATGAAGCTTTGCATGTGGCGCTTATTAGGCCAAAGCAACATAAATATATGTGGTAATAGAGTAATTCATTTTCAGTGCACGATTCCTTTAACCATTATCCCTATGCGGTGTCCTCATTGTGCTTACATACCGTGAATGGCGCTCAGTTCAACCCTTAAGTCAATTTAATTAACATACTTCGGGTTAAGATAAGATGACATTTAAGATATCATTTAACTGCCATCTTTGTAGAACATTTAGTTGCTCCATTGCTATCAGTATGCATGGAAACGCTGACTATTATATTGATTTTTAGTGTTATGTATGATTTTTGATAGCTGCTGATTTTCGTCGCAGCCAACGATGCGAAAATTCAGTTTTTTGTCACAAGTATGGTAATGTAAGTGTAGTGATGGTGTACGCCATTGAGAAGCCTTAAGGTGAAAGGGGTCTCGGTAGTATAATGGATTAGCACATGTACCCGGGAAGCATGTAGGGAGAGTTCGAGTCCCGTCCACAACCATAGCTTTTGCCCATAACTCAGCATACTTGTAAGAACCACGATTATATCACCTTATTTTAGATCACAATACTACCACTGGGCATCTCTCGTTCACATTCCTTTTTACACATCTTATATAATTGTAACAGTACTTTTTACCTATCAGTATCCTTTGAATGTGCTCCGTTTCTCTCAATGGTCTCCATATAGCTCATTTAGGTCTTTTGAACCCACATCATAACTTGGTCATCCTCCAATCACTTAAAATTCTCAGGGGATGTCACATAAATAATGAAGAGGTGGAACGAATCATTTCCCTGTCTTTGAGCTCATAATTCATGAGTTTCATTCATTGGCTCATGTCTCTTGGAGCCAGAACACTCCCAGGTGAGCCAGATCACTCCCAGGTGTTGAGGAAAATAGCCGCCTCAGTACAACCCACCCCCCTCCTTTTTTTACCTCTACAATGCCGGTAACTGTTGCAGAATTGCATAGTTCCCATGTTTTCTTTGCTATATATCCTTTCCTTGGGCAAAAATATATTTATTTTACATTTTGTCACACGGATTTACGGTGAGATACCTTTTGCTTCTTATCTACTTATTGAGAATTTGGACCTTATTGTTAGTGCTTGTCACTGACTCTGGAGGTACGACCCCCCACCCTCCCACCCGGTCTAATACGACCCCCCTGTTGAGGAATCCTCGACTCTCGGTGTACCCTGCTTGGAGCACAGCTCGGCATCGTCCGGTTTATTTCTTTTTCTTGCCTTTTTAATGAAAAATTACTCGAACAAGAAGTTAGGTTGGCGTATAACCTCTTTGGCTTCGTCATCTTCGAGACTGACTGTTGGGACTCCTATTCAAGAGGGGAACTGATATGTGTAATTTTATATTTTCAGGGGGTTTACACCTGTCATGCTGTCAACGAAGCTGGATCCATTCAAGCCAGTGCGACTCTGCGCATATTCGGTAAGTTGGAAAATTTTCGAAAAAAAAATAAAAATGGCATTCACAAATCGAATCGATTTGTTTTGTTTCAGAAAATTCTTTCAATGTCACATTGAAAGATACAGTAATATGCGTGAATGACACTCTCTTGCTGGACTGCTACGCGGATTTGGCTCATCCATCGCAAAGAATGGTCAGTGATATATTTATTTTATTTACTTATTGCGTATGTCATGGCGATGTACTTGGACACGCGAGCGCCAAACACGGTACAGGAGGTTTTCCAAAAGGGGATAAGGGTTGGATTCGAGATGTACGTGATAAATGGGATAAAAATTGACGAAGATAGATGGGATAAAAATTGTTCGACGGAGTCCTTATTCATCATTTCAGAAGATTTGATTTCAGGAATGGACATTCGATGGCGAACCGCTATTTGTCGATGGAGAACGAGTTTCGTTGAAAGCTCATGGCCAAATTCTAGCTGTTAAAAGGGTATTTTTTCGTGATCAAATTGCTATGTAATCATGTTCAAATCCACAATTTTCCCATTGCCGCATTAGATACTTCCACGACGTCGCACGTAATTAGCCGCTAGTTGCGCTACTCTTTTGAAAAAGGAAGGAAGCGTTGTGTGGTGCTGCAGCTAAAAAACAGAAATGGCCAAAACTTATGACTGCCCGTTAATTTCTGTGGCAGACGTACATATATGCTATGTATGGTTGCGGTGTTTTCCGCTGCATCCCTTTGCTGACTTATTGATCGGAGCCACATAGCTCTGTGATGTGTGGTGGTGATACGTGGCGCGAGTGACTCGTTCACTTATGTGTGAGGTCGGCGCAAGATGTTGTAAGACAATGCGATAATTAATTAGCGTATATCTAAATAACTATGAAATTGATTATGACAGAAAGCTGAAGCGCAGCGCATATACGGTTGGTCACCTCAGACTCCCAGTATCAATTTATTCATTTATAGCGCTCATATCCTGCTCCTGACAGTCCTAATTATTTTGCGCCCGTATGGAAGTCCTTCAGTCAGTGACGATATTTCAGGTTCGAATGAGTGATGCTGGTGAATACGCGTGCGAACTGTGGGCTGGTAATGATCAGCTTGCTCGACAAGTATCCACAGTGACAGTGATTGGTAGAGAGGAAATCAAGAAGGATCCTGCCTCTCAACAAAATTTCGTCATTCGTCCATCAGCTGGATTGCTAGGTCTTATATCTACCGTAGTTCTGTGAGTACCACTTTTCTGAACGCTAATATGTACAGGGGGTGCTAAAAACGTAATTTTGCTCACGGCTCACATCCGCCAAGTATACAAAACACAGGGAAACGAAAGAAGTAAGTATTGAGGCAAAATATTGCCGAATTGTTCCTCTAGAAACAGGAGCATGCTGAGACTCGCTACTTTCACCTTCATCAAAATACGGAGCCTTCAGTCGGCGCAGTCGGGCTTCAGAGCATCCGAGGTATCAGGGTATGCTTAAAACAGTGGGGCAAAGTTCCGTAGTAGGTGTTTTGTGGGAAGCTTCCTAAAGATTGGCCCTTCTGTTCATGGGAGTCACAGAGCCCTTGCTGCTCGGACAACGCTGCTATAATACGAATGTCATTATTCATGCCTCAAACCTGCCTCCGGAGGGGTTTCAGTGGTACTGTCACGTTCTGGTTCTTGGAAACGAAGGGCACTGGGAACCCGGAAAGATGGAATGTTTGAGACTATCACCCAATATGAATCCTCTTGGGTACCCAGAGTGAACGGACCTCAGCAAGGTTGTGAACGAGGGCGACGAAATATCGGATTTTGCCCAGTTGAGGTGACACAACGTGTCACTCGGAACAAGCTCCCGTTCCTGCTCGTGCAGAAGGCTATTGCGGAGTTTATTAACAGATTGAAGCCTGCTCTTTACCTTGGGGATGAAATTACCTCGTCAGAATATGCTGAAGTACGACTAAAGTAAGGTTGAAAGTGGAGGAGAAAAAATTACTTTTTTGGCACCTCCTGTATGATGGTATGGTGATAGAACGTTCTCAGGAAAGAGTCCCAATCAAAATTGATTGTTCTCAAAAGGATTTTCGTCTAGGTGTGGAGGGATTCAGTGCTCACGAAAGTGGAAATTTAAAAATTTAGGGGAATTTGAAACCCTCCTATCCGGTAACCTTCCTCTCCCACAATCCCCGACACCTCACAAAGGGAATAAGCGTAGGCTAGCACGGCTGGTTCCAGGTATATCCTAGTTTTTAACGCGAATAATATCGGAAAGTCATGGATAAGGCATTGTTCAGAGTTAGCGTTCGCCTGTATCGCGTATGCTCCGATTGCGGAGCATACGCGATACAAGCGTATCACTCACCTAATCGATGCGTGTCTTATCCCCTCCGCCTTAATCACCGATCGCATGAATCGCGTGAATCGTGCGAGTCGCGCCATCGTCTGAATCGCTTGATCGATATGTATCTTTTTTCTTGACTCGCACGAGTCTCATGAATCGCGAACTCTGAACAATACCTACTGGAATAACTGGCAGCTGCGCTTCCCGCAGATGCAACGTGATAAGGCACTCGTACTCGCTCTATCGTACGTGGATCCATGAGTGTGTTCATGGCTCTTTAAGGCTGAAATCTCAAAATCCAATTTGGCTTTGTAAACAACATCCCATGCAAGTACTTTTTTTTACTGTATCTATATTTTCAGCGTTTTTGCACTATCAGGATGCTGCTTGGGATTTGCACGAGTGTGGAACAGCCGAAAAGTAAGAGATCGGCCTGAAGCCGTATAAGCACTCCGTGTATGTGTGTTCGAGGAGACAATCTCAACAAGGGGAACTACTACAAGAGCAGTGCAAACGATGGCGATTGATTGGAATTGATTTGGATGGAATACCCTTGGATAGGGGTACACGTGACCCTTGACAGCAGCATTGCGAAAAAAAATCTCTCGAGATTTTTAATATTACTCATAGTAGTATTGTTAGGGGTTCAAAAATCCTAGAAGTAGTGATACCGAATAGAAGGGGAGATCGGTTCTTATTCCGGTCAAGGTGCTTAACGTTAAATCTCGACTGGCTTCACCTAATTTTCATTCCACGTCATAAGAAAATGGTGAAATGCTTAGCATTCGAAGGAGAAAATAGCAACTGAAAAGTAGTACTGATTAGGAGTAACTAGCCCAGTGGGGGAAATCAGCCCATTCCATCCCGGACAAGCTCAAACCGATAGGGAGATGAGATGAATGAATCTGGTGGGTGCCAATGACGTTTCGTTGCTAGCTTTCCGAAAAACTACTGAAAAAAGGTCCGGGATTGTGATTCATGTAGCTGCAATGTTTCACCTACTTAGTACGCGCGCGTTCGCGTCACGTGTCAATGTTTGAGACAACAGAAACGTAACGTTGTAATCTATTTTGTTCGGATTTGGTTGTTCTCGACTCTACAAATCATTTGCGAATTATTTTTCACTAATTTTAGCCAGAACCAACGTTTTTTTTTCATCTTTTTCGTTATTGACATCGACTATGAAAATCTGAGTTGAATAAATATTTTGGAAGAATATTGTTATATGGAGAACATATTTAATCAACTGGTTACAATACAAACTATAAAAAAGGACATTGAACTATTAAGATTTCTGTCCTTAAGTGTTAGGGAATATACAATGAGAGAGCTAAATGAAGAAATATAGTGAGTCGACTGTTCCCGAGCGCGCGCGGTTGCGTTGCGCTCTGAACCGACTCCCGCAGAAACGGTCACATAACAGACATGGGCTGCGTAATTTAACCGGTTAAATGACAATGTAAGTGAACCGAAATAAGTGATATTATCGAAGTGAACCGGATTGCTATCACATATAAGTACACGGCGACAAGAAATACACAGAAAAAGCTTTGGATAGGTGATCTAATGGCAAAAATATAATATATAATATAATAATACTGAGCTATATCAACGATTAGTAACAGTGATTGTGTCTATGGGATGGGGAAATGTGCCGTAACGGATCGATAAAATGAGCGCTAATCGTCACGGAAATGAAAAGTGATACGTGAAGAAGTAAAGCGAAAAGGTTGAGCGCCTGAATCCAGCTAATTCTCCGGCGACTGGGATATGTTATAGCCATTTGGGTGAGGACTACCCATACAGGGGGTGCGTGCCCTTATCTCAGGAATTCCACCACGGCATGTCGCAAGCGAAGCGATGTGGACGAGCTAAAGACGCCATGTTGTTGGGTCCCGAAGCGATTACAAGTCAACTACGTGCCGCGCCCCTAGCATTACCGTGTAATCGTTCTAAGACCCAATTGCCGCGACGCGCATAGCCCGCACACACTGCGTCGCACGCCGCTCGTCTTCGTGCGAAATCCTGATGTAAGGGTACACACCCCCATGCGGAATGATCCTCTTACCCTTGGCTTAACATTTTTCAGTCGTGGAAATCAGCGGATTCAGTGCTCGCGATATGTCAGAGATATGGATTGTCATAGTTTAATAATTCGGTGTCATAGCTGAAACTTGTCATTATTCTAATTGTCATTATTCTACTTGTCATAGATCAGGGATTTGTTGTCAAGGGTTTGAAGTCATTAGGAACTTGGGTTCATGGAAGTGATGTCGATAGAAAACGATTGTTATCAGATGTCAGATGTGTTTGTCATGGAGGTCGTAGGAAGCCTGGAAAGCATTCATTTATAGTCCATTCCAAGTGAAGTCGGTCTTCTGTGCCATTCGTGAAGCGAGTGCGGCGCGGTTGAAGTGTGGGCCTTCAGCAACAGACTTTTGCGACTACAGTAACGTCACGTGCAGTGAGAAATCCCGTGAATATCCAGGAAAATTTCGTGAAAAATGCTATTCCTCCTATTTTGTTATGGAACGAACTTGAGGTCACAGTTACTGTTCGCGAAGAAGCCTGTGCCACCCTGACCGTCACTCCCTTTCGAGATCCGCCGTACCCACAGACGTGCAAAGAGGTGTGGTCAAAACACCACCCATTACGATCAAGACGATACCTGCCTCCAAGCGAGCATGGAATTTTCCTTCTAAGCCTTCAGCAAAAAAGTTACTTTGGACAGAATTGCAATCTGAAACAGATGCACCTTGGATTACTCACTGGTAATTTCTTTGACGGTGTTGAAAGGCGCAAAAGAGCTGCTGAAAACGGATGCAACATTTTCAAATGAGAAACATAGACGTCGAACAGCTCGGATGTGAAACCACATTCTTCGCATACAAATACCTAAAAAAAATAGACACTTTCGTCGAAAAATAGTCAGAATAGCGATTTTCTCACAAATTTTCGGCAGCTAATCCTTTATTTACTATGGTTCTCACCTCTAAATCAAAAAAGCAAATCAGCTGAGGATCCGATTGCTTTGAATCAGTTATTGACAATTTGCCCCTCAAGTTGGACAGCTCAGCTGCACCTACTCACATTTTCCACTTGCTACAAGGTGTACGTTAGGACACTCGGACTGGGTGACCGCTCGCTAAGGCCGAGCGCATACTTTGCGGTGCCGGCGGCACGACGTAGCTGGGTGTATCTGCATCTCCGCCTGTACTGCACTGTCTCTTTGCTTGGGTTGTCAATGCACCTTCTTGTGCTACTCTGCCTCGCTGCTTGTGGACGCAGCCACCCCTACCGGCGCAAAGTATGAACGAGGGAGGCGGCCACTGGCACGTCGGGTGACCTCACATAGTTCGTTTGTCCTGACGCACACTATATGTATGCTACCACATGTATGCTATGTACCATTGAGGTGCATTGACGAATTGTCTTATTCTGCGCTGAGTTTGAGTCAAACAGTTGTAGCTGGTACTGAATAGAACCTCACCTTCGACTCGCTCTAAGAATAGACACAACTTGTCAAATTTTTTAATTCTTAAATCGAATGTTTTTTGAAGGATCACTACTCTTTCTTGAAATTAACTCCATCTCGATGGTTAACTATACCTTATTCCTTCGTTCTTTATAGCCATAATTGTGCAATACTCCGTGAACTTTCCGTAGATGGGATTCGAGTGAACAGCGTTGTGTGAATGACTTGTCACATTGTTCGCATTTGTACGGGCGAACACCTTCAACACATTCCCTTTTATAGCATGTAGCATACAGGATAGTGGCCAGAAGCGCCACTCCTTGTACTTTACGCAGGACTAGGTCCTACTAAGGCCAATCGAGCTTTTCTCTTTTCAGAATCGGCCGATTGGTTACTAGGAATTCAAAGGAATGGCCTACGAAAAATTAAGCCGTTCTGTTATATACATATTTATGTTATATTTGTTTACTAAAGGCGGCATGCAAGGTTTCACGCACATATACAAGAACCCAATTAAGATAGAACTCCCCAAAGTGGCGGACGACGGTGTGGGGCGTCCGGGTGGGTAAAGACCCTAGAGAGCTGTGGAGCAAAGAGGCGACAGTCACGTGGTCATGGACGGAGAGAGCAGCGAATCAATGAGGCGCGAAAATCTGGTCGATGGCGATTGCTCAAACGTTTTGCCGAAAATGTGCTGAAAATCGAAACAAACTGCTCTCCTCTCTTTTTCGATTTCTGCTTCGAAATTCGAAAAAAGAAGGAAAATTCTTGGTTCTTTTCGTGTTCCTGTTCATATAGTGTAGTGATTCTAAGAGAAATGGGAATCATGGAATTTCCGTGGACAATTCCTTTCAAGGCTTATGCAGTACAACAACAAGACAGCTGAAAATAAATTAATAATTTGAACTAGAATCTCGATGCTTGGCGGTTCCTTGCCTTTAGCAATTCACATTGGAATGGTAATTTATCGATATGTAGACTAAAGGAATAATTGTGATCTACTCAATTGATAATTGGAAAAGCATCCCTCGAACACAGACGACCAGGGCATGGAAAACAGTACATGGAATCGAAGAGAGGTGTGAAAGAAATGCGAGAGGGACCATATTCATGATGACTAGCTGCAGCCTTCTTCAATGGCTTCATCTACAAAAGTGGTTCGCGCATTGCTCTGCTGGTCTGAATAATTAGGGAAATGGTGAGCTTTAACTTGAAAAGCCTCTTTTTTTCGTATTGAGTCGCATCGCCATTTTTTTTAAACTATTGCTTATTTTTATTCCTTTATTTATTTGTTTATTTATCCATTCTTTTTTATTCACTACCTCAGTTTCAAAAATTACTACTAATTATGGGCGTCTATGCGAATGTCTGATCGAGTATCCAAAAAGTCCGTTTCTTGCTTTTCACAAAGCAGATTTCGCAGGCCGAGGAACCACTCCCGCGGATTCTAAGGCCGCTTTCATACTTTGCGCACCGACGCCGTCACCTGCGTCGATTTGACGCCGTCACCGGCGGCGACGGCGTCAAACTCACGCAACCATTTGCCCGCCGCCGACCACGGCTTCCATAGGTAATGCGCAGCGTTTGCAAAATTCTTGACCCAATCACACTACAGAATGGTGATTGTGGCCGCTTCGAATCTTGGCGCTGTACCAAATGGTGATCATGCCCCTTCGTGTATTGGCACAGCACCAAGATTCGAAGCGGCCACAATCACCATACTGTAGTGTGACTGGGTCAAGAATTTTGCAAACGCTGCGCAATATCTATGACGCCTCGGCGGTGGCGGGCAAATATAGGGTCCGCCAATAAGCGCGCTCTATCTTTGACAGCTCATGGCGGCCACGGTGTTTGTGGTAGAGTTGTCAAACCTAGTTGTTATTATTCAGTGTATTTTCACAAATTAACATGAACCAATTCAGCGGCAAGCAACGTGTGCAACTCATTGAAAACTTATTACGAAAATCATTCATGTTCGAGCAACGTTCCCCGCCCTCCGCCAATTTCGATACAGATCCATGATAACGAACTTTTTCTGGCATGAAATCGACAATATGGATGTCGAGGATATGTGGTTTCAGCACGAGCGCGCCACAACGGATCTTCTGCACGAGCACTTCGGAGGAAAGGTTATCTCGAGCGGAGGGGCATCAACTGGCCACCGAGATCGTGCGATCTAACCCCACTAGACTATTTCTTGTGGGGTTTTCTTAAATCGCAGGTCTACGCAAACCAACCACTGATGACCTCAAAGTCAACATACGCCACGCCATGGATGAGAAACAGCCCGATTTGAGCGCCAGAGTCATTGAAAATTGGACTTTTCGTGTGCGCGCCACCAAGCGAAGCCGAGGTGGCCATTTGAACGATGTCATTTTCCACACATAATGCCTTCGAATACTCTTTCAAACAAAAAAACAAATTTCATTTATACCTCTCACACAACTCGCTTTATTTCATTTCAAAGATCGAGCGCGCTTATTGGCGGACCCTATAGTAGCGTAAGTTTGATGTCGTCACGGCGGTACGGCGTCAAATCGATGCACGTGACGGCGTCGGTGCGCAAAGTATGAAAGCGGCCTAACTTGCCAATGAGACGCGCATTTGGACTGGAGCACGGGTAATGGCATCGTACCCGTGCATCTAATCCTAACTAACAATAAGTGCAATTTCTTTTCCGTATCGAATCCCAATACAATGTTCGTACTGAAGATCAAAATGAAAAATGGGACAAAAGGAAAAAATAGAATAAAAAATGTCGAAAGCGATGAGATCCTCATGCGACAACTCGAAACGGCATGAATTTTTGTTGCATTGTTTGTTTCATGCTTTTCATTTACTTTTTTAGACCTGACTCAGAGTGGAATGAATGTTTTGCAGTATTAGAATTGCCTGCCGATTTACCTTGGGGACAAAGAAAAACGGGGAGGAATCAGCGATAACATCGTCGCATACTTTCCTCGGAGGTGGTGGCATAACCAGTTCTTCTATAGCGAGGATAAGCGCCATCAGCCGCTCTGCGCCCGGTTCAGATTACGTCAGAACTGAATGTCGACAACGGAGAAATCGATTCTCAAAAGAGGATCACAAACGAAATGTCAACACTGCAAGTATTCGCTCAAAGTGTCTAACCTGGTTTGGAAAAGGGTTTTTTCTGCCATAAACACATTGTTCGAGGTTTTGAATGGAACACTTCCTCTCACGGCTTAAACATTCACATGGTCGGGGTGTGTAGCCTTATGTCAAATTTTCATTTTGCGGTGTCGCCCTCCCGATGCTATCAACACGACTTGCCGCGGTCGGTATGTAGGAATTCCACTCAGGACGCAAGGGGTTGGTATCATGCAGGTCCTTTAAATAAGTAGCATAACTTTTAAACCCTATCAAGGCAAAATAGTAACATAAAAAGTAAAAGAAACAATGACATTGCACAATAACAACCCTCATCAAGATATTATCAATTCTACGTAAACGTGAAAGGGTGTGTACGCAATGTACGCAGTCACACTCGAAGAAATCTGCGCGTTGCTCGCCGCGCGAAAATTCGACATAAGGCTACGCACCCACATGGTTGTCTTCTGGAGAGGCCAGGGTATCTCCCACCGTAGTCTTGTTAGACCCTAGTTTCTGGCTGGATGACAGTCTTTCCTGCTCACCTTTTACCGCTTCTCATCTTTGACGTACAACTTCCATTAAGGTGATGGAAAGCTGCTGAAATGATGTCGCCTTGGGATGATGGTAATGTGCTAAAGACACATGATCATCTTAATAGTGAATCCAGCAAACATGGCCAGCACCATAAGTGCCCTAGGCAACAGGGCAATCACAGGTGTGGAGGAAAATGGCAGCTGCAATACGAGCCCCCCCCCCCCTTTCTCCTTCCACAGGGACACAAAGCAACCCCTCCCATTCACGTTCCGCTTCTCGCGCGTAATCCTCGGATTAAAAATTGTTTTCTCGGTTCGAAAATGGTCTGAACGTCGGGAAAAGATGAGCTGATGTCAGCCGTGAAAACCCATGAAAGAGGCCTGGGCACATTGGACGGAGCGCACCCTGAGTGGGGGTCGTACAACAAAAATTCATATATCGCTTCCAATACAGCCTTGAAACCAGGAAAAAATCGGCAGAAATAACCTTCCTAGCTCTCTGTAGGGTAACTTGTAAAAGGCACGTGCACGAGGCCCAAAGGCGCAGAAATAACCTTCCTAGCTCTCTGTAGGGTAACTTGTAAAAAGCACGTGCACGAGGCCCAAAGGCAACTTGCACACACACTTTTCTCTTATACGAAGAAAACTCCCCACGAAACATTCCTTTCAACTAAGGAACATTCCAGAAACACCAACGATTTGTTTGAATTTAATATGCACAGAGTACAACTACATATAAGATCACTTTTACAGAAAACAATCCCGGGTCATGGCTGACCTCAATAACGACTCCCGCCGATCAGATACGATCCTCTGTGAAGGAATCCTTCACTGCCGCTGCTCCTTCTGGGCAAAGAGCAACCTTCACAACCTCAATGAAATTTTGTTCGTAGATGGGATCTCAAAAATGTTGATTTTTTTCAAAAGTGAAGTTCGGAAAAAGGACCAAGTAATGGAGGCAGAAAACATACATAAAAATGGGAAGCTCCACCATGGTACAAAATTCTATGCGCATCGATTTCTTGAAATGGTCCCACATGGAATGATCACATGGTGTACGGTACCTGTATGTGTTCGTGTGTGTCGTTTTAAATCGAACGTGTCATTGAATCCTTTGCCGCAGAAAGTGCACAGATATCGTTTCAGATCGGAATGGCATTTTGTGTGGCGATTCAAAAGGCGTTGTAGAGCAAATTTCTGAAATCATTTTTTTTTAAATGCAGTAGTAATTGTTGGAATTATTTTCAGTACATCTGTGAAATATAAACATAGGTAGACATAACGTAACAGTGGCATAAGTGACATAAAAAAATATAATTGAAAAAGATTAAAATGCAATAGAAAGGCAGAAAAAATGGAAAATAAAATGTGGAAATAAAAAGTAATGTAGCATTGTCAGAACATGCGCTCGGCCTTACATATACGAATTTTTCGATGTTTTCTATCGAAAGCGAGAGTGGGACGGGTATTTCATGATGATAACCAAAGGCAGGGTCATTCTGATAGCAAATCTAGCCCAAAGATGAATTTTGAATCTGAATTCCTTCCAGCATTTTCTATCCTTCTGAGATATCTTGGTACCAGAATTTGAGCAATATATTTTTTACTGATGTTGAATCATTTTGTTTTTTTTTATTTTGACTCCCGTACTTACCAGGACTCGTTCAGTAGCCTCATTAACGACGATCTACGGGAAAGATAGCGATAAATAAGCTCGAATAGCGGTTGCAGTGAGACGAGTTTGATTGATGGATTTGGAAGTGAGTTTTTTTAACGATGTTTCTAGCATATCGAACAATAATAGAAGGATCCAGCTCATCATATCTCACCCTTATCAGCGATAAATGTAGGATAAAGGATGAAAAATTATTAATAAATTCTTTCGGGATGCGCAACGCACTCTGCTTCTATACTTTTGAGTGCGATTTGGCCCATATAAAGAAGTGAGCTGGCAAGTGCGTTCGCGTGTCTATCCCACTGAAAAAGTATGGTACCGAGCCGGTTCCCGGAGTTACCAAGAGCACTAGTAGTAGCAGTTAAGCCAGCGTGGATACCCAACAAAATTATGATATAACATAAAACATAGAGAAAAATTCAATAAAATTTACTAGCATTCTGTATTATAATTCACTGAAACCTTATAAGCGCGAACCGCTCAAGGGGAGTTACTTGTGAACGGGCGGGGTTTGTGCAATAGTGGATCAACCTGGTTCACTAATGTTCGAGAGCGGTGACCGGTGAAGTGACCAGTAAAGGGATGCAACAAACTCGCAGGGTGGGTAAGTCCTTCTGTAGGAGAGATTGAAGTCGGGTTGGCCCTATTAGGAACAGGTCCGGTACTTGATCTCAGACCTTTTGTGGTGATGGCGCCTTTCGCCACTACCCATCTTCACCTGATCGTTGACAAATCCTGATCACTAATTCTTGCACTGCTCACCTTGCCGCATATCCGACAGTTATACTGGCCTTGATCGCCGCTGGCTGTCGCTGTCGTCTCTTCCCGAAATGGTGTAGTAGCACTTCCGGCTGTGGCAAGTGGATTTTTCATACCGTAACCACCATTCACAAATTCTAACGGTTGAGGAGGGGGTAATGGTACCTGAAATTGACATAAATGAAATGAATTGTTGACAATAGATTATGAAAAGGATCTACTTGCAGTTACCGTCACAGCTACATTTCTACAGACTTTGGCTTGGGTAGGGCGTTATTACGGACCCAGTACTGGACTTTGTGAAGAGTGCCATTCCTTTTTTAGGAATATTACTCATCCTAATTTTATTCGATTACAAAATCCTACTTCTATTATATTAGTTATTTGATGGCAAAATTCTATATTTGTAAAAACAATTTAGACTACAAAATCCTATATTCATGGAATCAAATCCTACACATCGCTTGCGCTCTCCTTTATTCACTTTGCTTCCATTGATATGAACTAGTAGGATTTCCAAATACGGAGTCGGGTCAATGTTCTTGTCTTTCCTCTTACACTCCTTCCGTTCCCCCATATTCTTTTTCATTTTTTCATTTTTCCTTTTCATTTCCTTTTAATAATTGCTTCTCCCTTTCTATTTTACTATTACCTCTCTGCTTCGGTCTTTTTTAGTTTATTATACATGCTCTGAACTAGTTCAGTGATAAAATAATTCAGTTCGTGGATTCATCGCTTTTGACGAGTGGATCCACCTTCCATCATTACGGTGCAGCTTTAGTAGAAGGGTTTCGAGATAGGTTGTATTTTCCCGCTGAAGAAAGGGAGGATTGCGTTCGCCAGTTGGGGCCGAAAGTGATCCAGGGGAGGGAAAGTATTATAATACAGCGCTGGGCTCTGTAGTCCGTGTTCAGGGAAGAAAATGCAATGTTCAATAGATTTTTTTTATGAATTTTAGGGACATTTTGAGGGCTTTTGTCTCCTGAGACACCAGTTCCCCTGATGTCCGTCTTTATCGGCGTAAGAGTAGGGAAATACGACGACCCTCTCAGTGGTGTGATGCGGCAGCCATGTCACCACTCCGAATTTTAGAAATCAGAAATCTCATTGCTGTTGTTGAAAAAGCGCCCTTATGCGGAGTCTGCGGTCCCAACACAAGGCACTGCCCATTCATACCGCTCTTATATCCGTTATACTGTTCATAGCGCGATAAAACAAAACGAGACTGAATAAAAATCGAATTTTTCACACTTGAAACCTACAGGTGGAAGTGTTTTGGTGAATTGAACCAACGGTGAAGGCGGTTGTTTCTCATCTTCACTGGGCAGTAGTTGTTCTACGAGAAACTGCTTTGATTTGTCTTTTTTACGTATCGGAGCCATGTGTGGTAAGGGTGGAATCCGTGGCGGAAAAGTCATATTGCCGATGGTTAGCGGATGTGGTAATGTGAAGAATGGTGGAAGTGGTGAGACGAGCGACAGCCAGCGTGTGTCCATACGCCACTGAAATTGCATCTGATCACCACTTGGTGTAAATATGTCCTTAACGGAGTTGCGATTACGGTAACAATAATGGTCATAACGAAGAGCATAAATAGATGAAGCAATTGCATTATGTTCACAAATGGAATTAGTGAATAATATATCGAAATGCAACAGGTGTACCTTTTCCGTCACCTAAAATTTTAGGTTAAACGAGTTCGCCAGAGACGCGAGTAACTTCAAAGCTGAGGTTGGACGAGTTTCCCGGAGTTCCCAAGTACTTTAATAGTTAGACCAGCGTAAGTTTTCAACAAGATTATAATATAACACAAAATATAGAACAAATCTTAATAAACTTTCGAAGCATTCTGTATCATGATTCATTGAGACCTAATTAGAGCGAACCACTCAAGGAGAGTGACCTGTAAGTGGGCGGGGTCTGTGCAACAGTGGATCATTCTGGTTCACTAATGATCGACAGCGGTGACCAGTGAGTGACCAGTAAAGAGATGCAACAAACTTGCAGGGTGGGTAATTCCTTTTCCATTTACTTAGGTATTGCTTCTGATGGATAATCGATTGCATCAACTCGAAATTTGCAGTTCACTCACCCTGTAAAGATAACCTCCATTATGTTTTTGTACAGTGTGATTGGATTCCATCGCAACCTACAAGACCACCCAGTGAGAAACGGAGAGTAGTCTTCAGCAGAAGCGCTAATTTATGGAGAGGGGCTTAATGGCCCACTCGAAGGGCAAAGTGATGCTAGTCCGTAGAGGAGGGCGGCGTTCAGATCTTGTACTTAAGAGGACATTCTACCAAGTAACTTATACTACCATAGGGTCAAAGTCTGGTTAAGGTTGGTAGGTTCGATTTCAATGTAACAATAAGTAAATACAAGTTGTGTTTGTAACCTATCAAGGTTCACAAATCGTGACGGAAATGGTCGTGACCTTGGAACGGAAAAACGGTCGTTAAAAGCACTTGTACGTAGCGAAGTGAGCCGTTTTTTAATGAGGATGGAGTGGCCAAAAAAAAGCGGAATAGAGGAAGAATATGACAAATTATTAGCAGTTCTGAGAAATTGGAGGAAGGTGATTTAAAATAAACTGTAAAAGAAAATGTATGAAATAAGCGAAACTGCCAGTACATACAGGAAGCTCAAAGAACTCAATACGATTACAGCTCAAGTTTGAGTGAAATATCGCTTTGTTAATGGATTTATGAGAAGACGTACCCATTTTGGCATTATAATCAAGAAATAGATCAATTAAGTAAATAAGCTACTAAAATAGGGCAGTCAGTGGATAATCTTTGTGGTGGTATTGGGAGAATTTTGCAACCCCTTCCTCCTTTACCCTATATATACAAATTTTAGAAGTCATGCAAAAATCAAATAAGTTTGTGAAATAAATATTAATCAAATAAAATATAATACAACGATAAAATACAACTAAATAATGATGTAATAAAATATGCATAAAATTGAGTTGGTTAAAAATGGAAGGCACCAATCTTCACAATTACCTTTTATGCTGTATGTTTGGGGCCCCTATGCCCTTTGATATGCCACATACTGAGGTTCGCCTATTATTATTTACAGGCCTAATTATCTACAGTATGGAGAAGGCTTCAATAAGCTTAATAATTATAAAATTTGACAACTTATTATAAAACATGATTATTTTCAAAACAAAAAGTACTTCTATAGTATAAAATATAAAACAAAACTGTATGAAACGTTGCTTTAAGCCAGTTGTGATAAAAATGTGGGGGCATGGTTATTATAGTCTTTTTATTATACTATTTGTCTATTATACTAAATTTATTATGTCTCATGCAATCATATTTTAATTTATTAATCGATATTATGATATCGGTGGGGTTTCTGATACTTATAGCCCTAAAAGTATCCATGAGGAGCAACACGTCCATTGGTCGTTGTCGAGTCGTCGACACAACATACACACACACGGCAACGAACGGGATACGGTAGTGAGTGCGCCTCCGCGACGTGGGGTGGTCCATACGGCGGGGCATTGCGCTGTCGAAAACGGGCTGAAGTGAGTGTTTTGCTATGGAGAAGCACACTTGAAAGGCGATTATGAGCTAACCGGCAGACAATACATGCGATTCGACGCCGTCATACGGGATTGCAATGGGACTAGGACGACGGCAGGAAGCTGTGACGCCCAAGTGTGAAACAGCTGTGCGACGTGTTGGGAGGATTAGTAGAGGACTGGGTGTGTGGTGTGACTCGCAAAATGCATAAGGGAAGGGAAGACACCCAGAGGATTCAATGATGGTGCTTTTATGGCTTGCAGGTAGTGTCCCGAATAGATCAAGCCTTTCCAACCATTTGTTTCAAGCATTTTACGTGATCCCCTATTTCTTTCGTGCCATGTCTTAACTTCTTTTCAGAATCATAGTAGCATTTGAATGGGACGACTCATCTGACATAATGAAGTAGACCATGTGCTACGTGCCACACCGTGGGTTTTTATTACTTCAATTTTACCGTGTTTTTTTTATTTTAATATTCAACGTCAAACAGCTGGTATCGATCAGCTGGTCCCGTGAAATTAAAAATTGTTGACTTAAAGCTAAATTCCATCAGGCATTCGATTGCAGGATCATGAGCCAGGTAGCGACCCCACTTATCATTACCTATATAGGATCCGCACTGAATACTGATAGAACTGACATTTACGTCCATAGAATCCTCCCAAGTTGTATCCGAATCGATCCTGTTTTATACATAGAGAAATGGAGAAAGTTATATCAACCCGAATTATTTCCATTTTTTCATCCCTACAGCTAAACTAAACATTGAAAATAAACAATAGAAATTTTACTGTTCGTCCACTGAACCTCTAGATTTCTTCTAGTCTTGTTCATAGGCATAGACATTCACAAATTGTACCCCAGAAGACCCTATAATAGCCCTGTGATGAAATGGCAATCACGCTAAGTTGCCGTGAAGCTCTGGCAGCTGAGCGTCCAGTGAATCCGATTTTCCTGTGGCTACCCCAATCCGACACTAAGCGATTAATTTTTTTTCAAAAAAAAAAGGTTTTGCGCTTCTCATATTTGTCCGAAACTAGAGTGAGTCGTGCTTTGATAGCGAGTTTTTAGCAATGAACCCTGTCCTAACTCTAACTGGAAGTTTCAAGCTTCTGTTAAACAAACTGATTACGGTATACCGCCGCTGCGATACATGTGTAACTTATTACTTATTCCCCAACCCAATAAATAAGTAAATAAATAAGCTACTAAAATAAGGAAGTCATGGGGTAATCTCTGTGGTGATATTGGGAAAATTTCGCAACCCTCTCCTTCTTTACCCGATATTTACATATTTTATTATTACCCATACCTTTGCCCGACTTATTGCTACCTTACCCGATATTTACATATTATTTATTTTGCCAGATCTGAATCTATTTGCTTCTAACTTACTAGATGCAGAATTTCTATATTCCTGATCCAGTGGGTACCCTTTGGAAAATGGGTCGACCTTGTAAGGCTGATAGGAGTGGTGAAGTGTATCACTCCTTCAGCAAGGGAATGGAAAATCCGAACTTTATTTCATAATAACTTAGTCACGAAAATCCGTTTTGTAACCGAACTGAAAGGTGAAACGGGTGTCGGTAGTGTAATGGATCAGCACATATCCCCGGAAAGGATGAAGTGCGTGTTCGAGTCCCGTCCGACACCGAAGCTTTTGCCTATAACTCAGCATCCTTGTAGTAACTTTCGCATCGCGATCTGCGGCGATAAGCAGCAGTTACCAAAAATCAAAAATACATATCAAAATCAATACTAAAGCTTTCAGCTTCACGGTTCGATGCCGATATTGGCCAACCGGCTCAACACGTTATACGTGTGGGTGCTGATAAGCTATGGTGAATATACCATTCCAAAGCTATGTTAAGGTGAAAGGGGTGTTGGTAGTGTAATGGATTAGCACATATCCCTGGAAAGGATGAAGTGCGGGTTCGGGTCCCGTTCGACACCGAAGCTTTTGCCCATAACTCAGCATCCTTGTAGGAACTGAGCAGTATTGGCGAAAACATTCCTCTGAAGCATGTCATGTGGGATTCGCTACAGTACCGATTCATGGACGCATATAGTAATAATGCAAACATACATATTGCAGTGGAACGGTCTACAAAAGCTAAGCAGAAATTTTTTGACCATGACTGATAATAATGGCAAATGTGACTTGTCAATTCTTATGTGACATGTGGACACGTCCACCTCTCCTGCACACTCGGACTGACCCAGGTTTTTTGAGCAATTTTATGAGTTTGCTTGGCAGGTGGGTCAAGGGCACCAGCCATGGGGTTACTAGTTGTTCATGGAAAAGCCTCGTACGGAGTTTCACTGAAAACTTGGTTTGCCTGAGGATAAATCCATTCCATATGCTCAGCAGAGAAGATTACAATAGAATTACTTATGAGTGAGTTGTAGTGAATCATAAATAGCAATAAAAAATAAAAACAATGGCAAACAAGAAAATAAATAAAAACGAGTAGTGATAACCACAAATAATGAAAGTTTTTGATACATTATTTGGAAATTCAGTAATAGCGTTTTCGCAAATTGACACGCTAAAAAATGAAATAAATGTTCAAGGAAGGTAAACACCGTATTCAATTCAGATATAGAATCCTTTGAGGCGAAGGAAAGGTCTTCCTAAGATTTCCCGTTTACGTTTCAATTTCATACACATCTTAACTGATAATCAATTGAAATTGACAAATTAATAGGAACCATAGCCCCGTGCATCTCCTGATCCACTGTTGTGCTGCCGCATTCCTAGCTGAGGTCAAACGCGTGGCGTAGTCTGTGTTCGCCATAGACACCAGAGATTTCCGTGCTTTGCAAAACTTCTTCAGCTCCCATTCTTTCTACACTCTTATCTACTTCCTACATATCTCCGCAAATACAATGTTCCAATCCCACGAGGGTTATACTGTAACCTTGCTATTCCCTATGCACTATTTATTATGCGTAAATTTACTACTCATCACTATTCCACTACTTGGAAATTTTTAAGTTCATCCTATCAAACCTTTTTTATTCATGATATTCAATGCTCAGGGACCAAAGTAACGTTGAAAGTACTTTACAGGTTTTTCCTTTTTTATAGACTTTTTTTGTTACTTCTCAAAACATTCCTTGGAGAACCAGTGAGGATATAATGGCTAAGGGGAAGTGAAGTGTAATTACAAATGTTGAACTGTTACATCAGCTTTACACGATCATATGGATATCATGCTTATATACATGTATGTGACATCTAACGTTCACAGTTATTGGCACGTAGATCGCATAAAAGAAGGTTAGGGCAGGCCTAAGGCCGCGTTCATACTTTGCAGTGTCGGCGGTAGGGTTTCTGCGTCTTCGTCTGTACCACCTTGTCTCATTGTCTACATCGTCTGTGCACCTCCCCTGTGCCACTCTGTCTCGTTGCCTGTGAACGCAGCCACGCCCTGCCGCAGTTGAAAAAAAAAAGAACGCGGCCCTACTGTGCAACATTCAGCAAGTTGAGGTGGAGATGCTGCAGTGACGGGCTGTGCGAACGCCCACTTCATGATGCGAGGACCAAATCTCGCATCAACTTCCGCTCAGGCCAACCAGGCCTTCCATCTCTGCGGGGCCAGTGATTTGGTACTAGACTCGTGTGCGAGGATAAAAGCACTGACTTGTACATTGTCTGGTCCTCACAAGTCATCGTAGAGACCATGCTGCATTGGCATGCCCCACGATACTGAATAGAACTGGAATGAGCAGAGCATACCAACAAAAGATTGATTAACGCCAAAAATTTTATCCTTCTATTCAACAAGTTGCTCCCTTCTTCCTGCATTGCACCAAAGTAACAGATCAATAGCAAAGAAGAAATGTCACTTTTATTCACGGTAGAACTACCCTACTGATTCTACACTTCTCAGTAGGCTAAGACAATTGAGAAACTGCTGGCAAGGTTTTTTCCTCCCATTATGGCTCTTAAGATTCATCTAATTTTTTTATAGTGGTTATCACTTTTGAGAGTGTGACTTGGGTGGCAGCGTTTCTGTAGAGTCAGCAATTGCTTTATTTAAGTTTTTATGTTTTTGTTTTTTATTGTTGTTTCGAATTCTTATACTTTTTACTTAATGTTATTACTTATTATTGTTATTTTCTATTTTCTTTGATTTTTAGAAATTGTGAGACGGAAAAGGGAAAAGACAAATTTACACGGAAACTAGGTACCAGATACCGTTAAAAAGGCCCTGAGACCGGTTCTGAAATCGATCTTACCCCCGTTGATTTGCACAAATTAGATATTCATATGGTAAGAAAGAAAACTGAAGTGGATGTTGAATAACTTGTAGCTTGCCTCCGATTCAAAAATCTGTCAAGTTCAGCTTTTGTGAAGATTAAACTGAGCACAAGAATAAGTTTGCTCCGGTGACCGATTTCAGGAGTGAAGTGGGAGAGTACGAAGACGTTAAAAGAATCCTTCCAGGTTTGTTATCGAAGTTAAATAACCGAAGCACAATACTGTGAAGGGGGTGGGGGATGCAACTCGTTAGATGCTCACCATCGACGTGTTTTCACATGAAAGCTGAATAATAGCATTAGTTTCACAGGATCATACATGTACAGGGGGTGCCAAAAAAGAAGTAATTTTGCCCACGGCTCACATCTGCCAATTTTACAAAACGTAGGGAAACGAAAGAGATAAAAGTATTGGGGCAAAACATTCCCGAAATGTTCCTCTAAAAGCAGGAACAAGCTGTGGCTCCTCACATTCATGTTCATAAAAATATGGAGGTTTCATTCGGCGCAGTCGGGCTTCGGAGTACCTACATTTAAAAATTCGCTAAAAACAGTGGAGCCAAGCTCTGTGGTAGGTATTTTGTGGGAAGTTTCCTGAGGGTTGGCCCTTCGGTTCTTGGAAGTCATAGAGCTCCTGCTGCTTGGACAAGGCTGCTATGATCCAAAGTATCATTTTCATGCCTCAAATCCGCCTCCGGAGGGGTTTCAGTGGTAGGGGAACGTTTTCGCTCTTGGAAACGAAGGGCGCTGGGAACCCGGGAAAAACGCAATGTTAAAGAACACCATCCGGTATGAATCCCCTTAGGTACCCAGATTGAACGGACGTCAGCAATGTTGTGAAAGAGGGCGAAGAAATTTCGGATTTTGCCCAGTTGAGGTGATACATCTTGTTCAGTCTTTCCTTGCTCCCATTCCTGCTCGTGCAGGAGGCTGCCACGGAGTATAGTGATAGAGTTAGGTCTGCTCTTGATTCTGGGGATGAGAATACCTCAATAGAATTTACTGTAGTTTGGCTAAATGGGGTCGAAAGTGGAGGAGACAAAATTACTTTTTTTTGGCACCCCCTGTATATGCATTATGAGTCATGTAAAGGCATGTGCTGTTCAACAGATTGTCCCCCCTCCCCCTCCTTTCATTAATATAGCTGAAAGCAGAGATTGAAGTAAACGAGGATAAAGAAGGAGGATTAAACAATAATAGCACCATTTCTAGAACTTTCTCATAGAGACGAGTCTCGAAGGACTACCGGAAATGGAATTGTGAGGATCCCCTTCTGATACTTGTAGCTGTCCACAGCTATGAAAAGAAGCTGCTTATCGACAATTTGGAATGAAAACAATAAAAACCTCGCTAGAACTCCACGAACAAGGTGGCAATCGAGAGAGGATCATGTGAGCAGACCAGGTGGTACTTGTGAATGTGTGGGATTCATCGAACCGCCACGTCCACCGAGGCGGAACCCGTCACGCCGGGTCATGAATAGCAGCATCGGCGGCAAACAGTTGGCAGTGGCGACGACGTAGCGGCGGTGGCGGTGGTGGTGTCGATGACGACGAGTCTGGTGTAGGCTGGCCACCGAAGGGCTGTCTGCTTGCTGTGGAGATGTCCTTGACGAGGCACTGAAGTGCGACTGAGAACTGACGACGAACAGCTGGTGAACAATGTGCGGAATAGCGCCCATACACATACCCCCCCCCCCCTCCCACTCCAGGAAAGGTTTAGCCAACTCACCACGATGGGAAGTAGACCCGAAAAAGCAGCTTATTTTCTTGCCCCGCTGACAACCAGTCGGTGGGGTTAGCAGAGCGCTCTTGACGAAAATTACACGCACACAAGGCCTTCTCTGATGGAAGAGGGATCAGACCGACGATAAGCTGAAAATGAGGGGTGAACATGACGACGACCCATACCGAACACTGAACGGTTGTTGGAAAACACAGCAGCAGTATGAGGACGGTATACGGTAGCAGAGACGGATTGAAGGGGGGATGGCCACCACGACGAGAAATGATGATGATGATGGGGAGTGGGATAATTACGTGAAGAACTGCTACCAACCACCGAATCGGGTACACCTCTCTCGCGCATTCGTCGCCCATATACAGATTGGCCGGTTAGCACGCAACGGAGCGCAAGCGCCGCGCCCACACACAGTGCGGTGGTGTTCGTTTCTTACGTCATGGGCTGGTTTTCGTGCCCTACAGTAATCGACTGACGATCGTTGTCTGGTCCCAAATGGGAGGCGTTCAGATACGTTACCGTTCATGAACACACAGTATTTGAAACGATTGATCAATCAAGCACGTACTACATTCTCAAATTCATCGTTCTATTATTAATTATTACCAAATTTGGTTGAAAAAAAAAACCTTGAAAAACTGATCTTTCTACTTATGTGGTAAGAAACGTTTTGTTTTTTTTTCCGTTTTCTTTTGGTTTTGCAGCACTTTACTTATTATTTTGATTATTATTCTTAGTTTGAATTTTATTTTCATCAATTTTCGCTATCTGTTATTTTGCAAAAATAGCGAAATCGGATTTTGAATTGGCTGCAGAAAAATTGCGGCATCAACTGATCTTGATAAGTGATGTTTTGCGCGAGTAATGGTAACTTCTCCCTGCATGATTACTTCAGGGGATTGCCGGAGAATCAGTCGGTTTTCAGTGAATATTCGGAAGTAGGTGAAACTTTTGACTGGTTTTGAATTGATTTGTTGTTCTATTTGAGCCATTTTCACTGTATAGTAGAAGACTATTTTTCACATCCGAATGGACCGTTGATGGAAAGTATGGGAAAGATTTTGTTTCCCGCAATGAATTCAAAGTTGTAATCTCTCGAATTTTCTAAACTTTCTATAAGATCTAATAGTCATAACGTAATATGTCGTATATTTCTAGATCAAATAGAGCTCAAATACTTGTCTTCTACTAGAACGAATGGTGATATGCACGTGTTCGCGAGGGGACGGACATCAGCTCGGCAGGGTTGGTTATTCACAGAGCCAAGAGCAGAATGCCCCGGGATGCTACGGAAAGCCAAAAGAGAAAGAACAAGAGAGCAAGAGCAATGAAGGGAATAGTTGGAAAAAGGCTTAGACAATAGGGAAAATTAATTGTGAAGCCATTCAAGTCAAACGCCTATCGGTAGCAACCCCTAAACAGAGTGATTGTGAAAGTGAGCCATAAAATGGAGTGATACGTGGAGGATGGTACGACTAGGACAGGTGAGAAGGGATGAAATGAGCAAGTACAGAATGAAGGAAATTGAAATCGTTGCAGAAATTATGGAGGGGGGGGGAATATACCGAACTGATTCAGAACGACCAAAATTTGTCTGGAGGATAAGGGAATGTTGCAAGACTAACATAAAAGGGATGGATAGTAGGTAGGCTGTCGAAACAAGAACCTACAGAGATGAAAACGAAAAAAATGATGGTAAGACAAAGGGAAAGAGTGAGGTGATAGAGGAGAATGACTTCACGGAGCGAGCATGAAGCTAAGGCGAAACAAACGAGTGGGAGCTGTTAAAGAGGGGCTTGTGGGGGTAGGATGGTAAATAATAAAAGGGGAAAGGCAATTTTGGGGGGGGGAGGGGCATGTTGAGGCCTTAGCCTGTATGGGACCACTGGGTGCGTTTTTCATGTACGTACACATTATTTCCTTTTGAGTTCCTCTCTAGTGTGTTGGCGATGATGAAGCCGTCTCGGAGCTCAGCTCGTACAGAATTGTTCTTGCATACCTCTGACAGATAGATAAGCCATGTACTTTTACGAGACTCATGCTCGCGTAGTTGGTCGTACGACAACAAATGACCATGAATGATCTAGTCGTTTTCCAAAACCAACTCCATAGGAGTAAGATCGATCTCAACAAGAGTAAAATGCGATGAAATGGATGGTTTTCAGGAGTGATGGAAATTTTGGACATATTTTCATACAATGCTTTCTCAAAACTCATCATAACCTGTGGTGAATGGCACAACGAAAACAGTATTTTAAAAAAATAAAATAATTACTGTAGATTAGCTGTGCACATTGAGGATGATTGATGAGTATCAAAAAAGTTTTTGTCTTTCGGAATTCAATGAAAAATTTTAGAAAATGGGTATTGAGACCAGAAATCGAATGCGCTGAGAGGGGATGATAGATGAATAAGGATCGGGCAGGCAAACGCTGGGTCTGCTAGAATAATTTATTTACTTTTTTATTTATTTATCCTGCACTCAAGGCGCACCATTTATAAACGAGAACAACAAGTGTTAGCATAATTTCAAACTGAACATTTCAAAAAACCAAACAGGCAAACAAAAATGTCAAGCTTTGAACAAGAACACGTACACTGACCAGTGAGGTTCATTTATGTAGAAAAAAAGGCAAGAAAAAGCCGTCAACTGGGCCGCCAGACGCTCCATGTATAAACTATAAAAAATAGTGATAGTCATATCTGTAACAAAGGTAGAATCTGTAGTATGGAGTTTGTCTGAGGGAAGAAGGAGGAGGGGGAGGGGGGAGGTGAGGGGGAGGCGAATTTGTTAATTGTTTATTTGTTGCATGACTTTACAAGAATGTTGAAAATAGCATTACTTTACGGGTTTATAGCACTTATAAGTTTGCCATTACATTATTCACGGTACATTATTTACAGATGTGAAAGCAGGTAACTCTTCAGCTTAACGTGTTCCCCCTCCCCCCCCCCCCCCCTAGTAGATATAACATCCCGTATTTCCCAAGAAATACTTTGTCAGTGATATGGAAGATAAATATGCATGCTCTGTACACTAATGCCATTTGTGAACCAACAATGAATGTTTGCAGTGCGTAGTTTCTCAGAGGTAGCTCCATTCACGTAAGCGAGCCGATCACGGCGATGAACTAGCCTGTCCATGTTCGCGTTCGCGCCCTTGGAATTGATCGCCGTCCGCTACTAGCGAGCGGGTGGACACATGCCGGTTGCCGTTCCACTACCGTACTCCTACCGATATGTGGCGCATTTGCACAAAGATGGTTTCCGCAAATAGACGAGCGTCGGTACACAGGCAGCGGCAACGGCTGCTGGGGTAGGGACTAGGGCTGGTCGGTATCGGTTGAGAGATTGGGGATTCTGTTCTCTAACTGAAACTGATGGTGTGCGACGAATAGATGCCGGTTTTGAATCTGAACAACGCGCCGCGTTTTACCCACACCATCACCACCACCACCACCCGCCTTCCCCATATATGTACGTGTACGGTCTTTGATGTGTGCCGCTAGGATTACGGTGGACTAAATGTGTATGATGGTGATAGGCCAGGGAATTGATTTTCGACAAAAACTGGGCAGAAAGGGCATTGTGTGGACTGGTTGCATAGCAGCTTACGGAACAACAGCGTTACGTTAATATGCACTCTGGGGCGAAAGGTGATGGGTATGGGGTAATAATTGAGAAATACGTCGTCAAAAGGGTCTATGCAATAAGAGCTTATGAAAAAAGTATAAAAAAAAGCATATGAAGCTATGCAAGAAAAAGCTTGTGAGGGACAGAGTCTGGAAATGATCCTGCCGGCAACAGTTTTTGAAGTTTTAAGGCGATAATTCAAGCACATTGCAGTTGTGTCGGTTCCTTTGATTTCATCGAAGCAAGAAAACTTCATTCATTTATTTTTTCTTCCATCGCTGAGATTAATTTACTAACTTCGTGAAAAAAGGAAGAGCCCCAAAATGAAAATCAAAATCACAGGATTAAACAAAATTATAGGAGTAGGGGTTGAGTCCCGAACATTTTTCAGATATTCCGTGCTCCTTGATCATTGAATATTTCAATTAATTATTATTTATTTAACAAATTAAATTTATAAGGGTCGGCTAATTCTGAAAACCAGAGCGACTTGCTCATTTTATAAGAAAAGGATAATGGGCCTGTGCGAACCAACCCTTCTGGGATGCGTCTCACATTCTATTTCCAGCAAGGATTACTTGAACGCTTGGATGCGATCTCGCTTATACCATTACATAGGCCACCGGCTATCCACATTTTACCCTTCGAATCGAGCCTGACACATTATCTCCAAATGGAATGGAAGATGGAAGGCTAAATCGGCTGAGGGCATTGGAAATTCTCTAGGATTTGCTCCTTTGAGCAAGTCAGTAGGAAAGGCGCCACTGTCTACTACTAGGCCACCTTTTCGTCCTTTCAAATGGATATTTTGCCATCAAAGGTATTCACGTCAATGGGTTTGGTTAGGTTAGGTGCATATGTTACAAGCCAAAGTGTTCATTTTATTTGCTTATCATTTTCATGAAGTACTACTAGCTTGCATGAACAAATTCGTCCTACACCACCAGGAACTTCTTGCGCCATTGATTGAAGTAACTACATTTTCAAATTCTTTTTTCAAAAAAAAAGTCTGATACGAATCAATTTCTGACGTGTACTGATGGCGATCTTACTAACGCTTAGTAAGAAAACTATTCATAAGTTTTTGTGGGCAATACCCTATGCCACTATAAGTCGGCTCATGCGCCTCTTCTGTATTTAAAGGAATGATCCACGAAAATCTGAATTCAACCTGTTTCCATACAGTCAGTTAAAAGTCTCATGAGAAAAACTGAAATCTGCAGAGAAATATTCTTCAAAAGTTTCGTCCACTCGAGTAATGTGGGTGGAGCCACATGGATGTGGTGCACTATGGCAAATAAAATATGAGGGACTGAAACTATTCAAGTTGAATCAAAGTCCAGAAGTGTTAATAATTTTTGTAACTGGGTGGGAATTTTACGCGTTAGTATCAAAGAATTCAACAGTAACTGAATGTAGCGACGCTTAGGTGCTCGGGACGCCATGGATAGGAAGGAAGACAAGATCTGTGACTTAAAAGGAATTGAAGTTACAAAATGTAGCTTTGCATGTGGCCGGCAGTGAGTGAGCGCAACATACATAACTGTATGGACCTATATGGGCCTATATGTATAACTTGTTCTGACGGTACTCGAATTCACTTCGTGCTTTTCAGCTATACTGTGTTGATCCATTACTCTGATAAGACCCCATTCCACAGTTTCTCACAGCATTTTTGATTGCTCATCAGCGCTCATATTGATCAGTCTTAAAGTGATGGATCCGTGGGCCAATGTAGCCATAGATTGTGAAGCTGGGAGCTTTAAGGATGAAGATTTTTGATGTTTGAATTTCGATTATTGCTAGCTGTTGTATTTGGACGGGGTTCTTGGCGACAAAATATTCAGAAAATTCCCTCTCAAGCTGATTTTCATAGGCTGTCAAGGGTGAACTCCTTATTGTGGTACGTACACTCACGCCATCAAACGAGTCCTCATCTCAAAATGAGAAACAAAATTTGAGAAAAAATTGGAACAAAAAACTGAAGCTCTTGCTAGCGATTCCTTATCAAGCCATTTTTTTTGTGTGCTGTCTTCTTCTCTATGAACTTTACTTTCAGTCATAGTGTGGTCAATTTAGTTTTGAACAAGCAATGAGTTGGCTTAATTAGAGAATATTTAGTATTTCACAATGTGTAAATATTCGACTATATGCATGATTTGGCGCATGATAATACTTGGTTAGTTCGAGTTAGTGCCCTATTTAACTTGAAATAACTGTGACATTAATATTATCTGAGGAATACTTGCATCCCTGCCGTTACTGATGAGCACAGGGGAGGTTATTTCAGGAGTTAATCTCCATCTGATGCTACTTGTGGTACGGAGTTTTGGATAATTCGGTGTTTAAACCTTTATATCTTTCAAATGAAGTTTCATTATCGATGCTATTATTACTATTTTTTCAATTTTGAATCGATTTCATCTCTTAAAAATAAACTTCGTAAGAAACTTGCGCAAAAAAAACTCAAGTATCAAAGGTTTTCGTGCTCTGTAATTCATCGAAGTGTCCTGAATAAAGCACGAGCATTCTAGAACCATACAATATTATACGAAAATCAGTTAAAAATACTACTTAAAGTGGGTTGATGAAAAAATCAATTCAGGTTGTGGCGGGTTGAATAGGAGGCTTCATTTTTATTCGCTACCTGCATAGATCACCCATTAATACGGTAGGTGGTGGCATAGCTTTTTACTGTACTAGTTACCGAAAGCGAGTCCGGTCCATGGAATAGTCGAAAATCGCTTCACTCCTTCTCCCTCTCCCTCTTTGAGGCCATTATTACTCTCAGCCTAGAGTATAATTTGAGCAAAAATTATGCCTGTTGACCTTGAAAGCTTTGGTTACACACACGGGGCTGGAATTGGAGCATACGTAGCGAACGTACGGCGAACATCGCCACCCCACTTCACCAAACAAACCGTCAAGGGAGTTGGACTTGGTCTGGATGTGATGACCATGGTGAGATGTGTGGACAGGAATCCAAGAAGATAGTCGTCGACTGAGATGACGGAGAGGCTCGTGCTGACGGATCCGTTCAGTGCCAGCCTATTGTTCTAATGTCGTCTTCGCGCGCCTCTTTTCTTCAGCCCCTGTGTGTGCGTACTTCTGTTGAGTCCGATACGCTCGTTACGATACGCTACGCTGGATACGTACGAGCGCGACACAACGAAAAACCGTAACTCTTTACGGTGAAATCGATCCGTTGGAAGGACTTGAAAGATGACTGTGAGGGCGACTGCAAGGTACTGACTGCATCAATGGGCAGGACAGATACGGAAAGCAAGAAGAGCGGTGAGAGACTACGGTGGCCAACGGTGGCGGCTGTGGCGATCGGCTAGGGCTCGTCGTCAGACCAGCGGCGGCGTTCCGTGTCGTACCGTATGACCTCGACATGTGCGAAGCTCATTTCATCAAGCGCTAAATGCCGCCTATTTGACGCGGTTTTTTGCCAGGATCGACGTCTTCTTATGCGGACGAGAAAAAGTGACCGCAAACTTCCGTCGTCGGGGCGCCGCAAAGCAATCGGCACACACGCCAATTTACACCGTCTTCGTGGCCCCAGTTTAGCCTCACTCGGCCCAACCAAGACGCTTACAGTCTCTCACGTGGGCATGTGGGAATGTTTGCTATTCGACCGGTTCCCATCTTCGCTCCAATACCTCTCTAAATGGGTTTTTTGAGAAACCGCACGGCAACGTTATGGCACTGTGATAGGGCATTTTTCAGGTACTAAAGAACCATTCATTTGATCATGTACAGCAATTGCTGTTAACTGTTAGTGGAACAATGGGTAAGGGCCCAGTACGATTGCGGTAATTATAAGGTTATTTCTTTGCGAAAAGGTGGAACAGTTACAAACTGGACACCACGCATGATTCAGGAACAAATTTGGTATCGGCTCTCGCGCTCACTAAGTGAGCATTTCAGGACGATGTGAGGGAGGATGACCCTTCTTTCGAAATTTGTTGATGGTCCGTCTGGTTAACCCTTGAGAACCCCGCGTTGGTTATTCCCGTCCCGCACCACACCTCCATGCAGAATCGTAATGGCATTTGAATGTATTAGCTCTACAGTACTATGTACATACGGCTGTTGATTTTTTGTTCCTTCAAGGAGTACGGTATTAATTAACAAACTATCGAGGGTTGTAAGGATTGATGACCCATGAGGATTCGATCCGATCATTTGGCATGTGATAGCGGCGCCGTTTACCACAGCTCCGTTGAAATACGTATGGGGAACTTAGAATACCAAGAAAATTGTGTTATTTAGCAAGCAGTTGATAAATGATACAAGTGGGTCGGAAAGGGAATCATGGGACTCACAGTTAGATTTTGTCTAGGCACACTGAGTGACCGAACATTGGAGGTGCTGTCAGCTTCAAATTGGCCGAACTTCGAAGAAACCGAAGAGGTCCTATAACCAGGTGAGAGTGAGCCCCTTTCGAAGCTCATTTCACGTGGCCGACACGGTTCGATACTTTTGGGAAATCACTGTTCCCGTTTGATGTAGCCAGACCGTGTCATAAGAGTTACGGTCACTTTCATCCTCCTGCTTCTGTGATTCTACGAGCTTGAGCTCCACGTGACGCCACAGAAAGGAACCTTTCGATTGCTATCCTGCGAAAGATGGACGCCCGATGCTCACTTCACTAAAAGAAAAAAATTTTCGCTCACCACATTCGTCCACAAAAACTTATATTTGCCAACCAAGAAAAGCAAAGAAGCACATGGAATTTCACAGACATATTTATTCATTTTTGGAGACGTAAACAAAACAACAAATGTGACGTATTTCTATATATTCCATTTTCAACTTCTCCCAAGCTCATGCTCAATGTCTCGAGAAGAAAAATTCAAGAAAGGATGTGGGAGGAGCAGTGATTGGGTTCAAAATTTCCGAAATTTTGAATTCTGAGGTAAAAAAGTCCTAGTACCGCTCAAGTGATGGGGACTTGCTGTGCGTACTAGTGTTCAATATAGTTTTCATTGATATACCTATTTGTGGAAGTTATTCAAAATTCAAGAAAAAACTCTTGTTAAAAAATCTCAGACACCCATGTAGCAACGCTTTTCATTGCTGGGATGTCCCTGAGCAGCAGAGCTGATCACTATTAGGAGTTTATCACAAATAGTATGACCATCGTTAACCCACATAACCTTCCCCAATATTAAAGGCAGTGGGCGGAGTGAGTACGGAGGGCGTGGCGCCACCCAACCATCACTGGTTCTTTGCATGCTGCAGGAGAGAGCTGGGACGGAGCATGTCAATGAGAGCAATGCGAATTGTTGGTGTGGACACCTATCACCCTTCTCCTTTAAGCCTCATTTCCATTCAAAAGCCTAACCAGGATGAGCGATGCGAAACCAGATGTCCGGGGTGGACAGGTCTTCCTCATGCCGATATATGTCTTGGCTGAACGAGACAGAGCTCCTTTTATCGTGGATTAATGGCTCTTTTACTTTTTTGATCGCCTTAGATTTTGATAACTATTAAGATACTTAAACTTAACCAATCTGTGTCGTAGTTTTAAATGCTTAAGTCATGAGTACTAGACGATAGGGCATAATTGTGGTACAAATGTAGTCATTTATGAAAGCGTTGTAAGGTGATGTAGACAAAATATTTGTCTTTTGCTCGAAAATTTTTCTTTTCCAAAACAATATAAGCAGGAAAACTGTCAAGTAACTCAAAATGGTAGCCTTTAGCATTGAAGTCTGTCTGCAACCCTGGGTCAAACATGGGTCGAGGACGGCTCCAAGGGGGTCGTATTTCAGGTTGGAAGAGGGGAGTTGCATTTTTTTCAAAAATTTTGAGGAATTCTCGATGACCACCTTCTTTTTTAGTTGTTTTGTGGACCGTTGAAGTGATCTCTAGAATAAGCTATCGATCAATCGATAATCACACTTTGTACTAGGCATTGTTTTAGTTAGCAATACTGTGATTATCGATTGAGCATCTTTTTACTTCGTCGATGAGGGTCGCATTCCATTTTTTTCTTACTTTTTTTTCAAATTTTTCCCGACGCTGCCCTTGAACCTGCTGGTAGTCCATGGGGTTCAAATTCATGTATTCAGTTTCTTTTAGACGTGAAACATTTCGCTCGACAAATTCATCCAATTTTCGTAATCAAGCAGTATTCACATGAAAAAGCACAAAACAACCAACAAGTCGACGAAACTTGCAGAAGTTCCAGCAAATGTGTTCTTTTCTGTGCAAACGATCAACGATAAAGTGAAAGTTGATTTGAACCGTTGAATCTACGGCACGGTATTGACGGGTATTTATTGAAGATTATTAAGTAGGTGATAAGACAGTACTTTTATCCGCCCGACCTAATTACTATTGTAATTTGAACTCATGTAAAGTACTCGCGAACAAGCCAATTAACAATGATGATGGTCATTAAGTGGCCGCTGAAATGTTTTTCGGGTGATAATTCGTATACGATCACAAAACACTTGATGACCCGTTTGGAACTGCTCGGCAGTGAGAACACGTCCAAAGGCTGCTATACGAAAGCACGGCCAGCTTTTCACTGATATTTCATTGGCGAACTTATTCGTGGAAGTTATTCAAATTTTAAGAAAAAAAGCTCTTTCGAAAAATCTCAGATGCCCTTGTAGCAACGCTCATCATTGCTGGAATGTCCCTGAGCAGCACAGCTGATCGTTTAAAGCTCAAAAGCACAAAGCGTGAGGTATTCAACATCGACCAATGCCTGTTTCCACGCCACGCATTCCACTTTCATTATGAATTGAAGTAGCACTGGAATATGAGTGAGCTTATACACTTTACACGGTGATCAGGCGATTTATAACCTTCACTTTCAATCCTCCCAAACAAGTTTTTCATCAGTTCTTCGATCCTAGAATGATAGAAACTTGGTTGACCCAAGATGTGGTCCCCAGACCGTGCCAGTGGGAGAGACGTCTTGTCACTTGATCATGCGCCCACATTTATAACTAGTACACTAGCTCAAAAGAATGCACGAAAAATCTTAAAAGAATGCACGAAAAAAATAAACCTCTCTTTTCCCCTCTATTTATTTTTCGATGCCCAAAAAGTTTCACACGAAAAAGTGAGGATCCGGCCGAAATGCAACTCCCCAAATGGTGGTTGAGGGGCCGGGGCCTTAGAATGAATGCCCACCTCTTTGTCGGCCACCGTCGAAGATGCATAGTAAGAACGGAAAGCTACATAAACACTCCCACTATCCGTCTCCTGCGCAGCGTGCAACGGGGAGGGCGTTTACTCTGAGGCCCGCCCGTGCGTCCGCCAGTTCAAGGAGCTGTATTTTGGTGGAATTCTCACTTTGCATATAGCCCTTAATTGGCAAATACAACACAAATATATGGGTAACAGAAAAACTCATTCTTTCTAGATTTTGCAAATTAGAAGAAATATTTTCTATTGAAGTACAAACGAATGAATGGGAAACGGCAAGAGGCGTTACTGTCACCTTCATGACCTGCGAATTGTATCTCGCCTTTTCTCTAAGTAATCCATTTCTCTAACGTTAATCACATGCTTAATAGCTTTAGTTGGCGATCAGACTGCTTTCGATCGCATGCACGGAACTCTTGAAAGAACTGATTTTGATATTTTTGATTTTTGAGAGCTGCTGATTATCGCCGCAGCCCGCGATGCGAAAATTACTACAAGGAATACACCATTCAGAAGCTGAGGTGGAAAGGATGTCGGTAGTGTAATCGATTAGCACATATCCAAGGAGAGGATGAAGTGCGGGTTCGAGTCCCGTCCAACACGGAATCTTTTGCCCATAACTCAGGCTCCTCGTAGTATCTTGAGGAACGTTCGTATTTGGCTCACACTGAGCGGTAGTTGTAAGGTATCAGAGAAGACTTAAGCAAAGGAGGTTATGCTGGCGAACCAACTAGACAGGAGAGTAGAAGTGTAGACAAGACAATTTTACTTTATTTTAGAAATTTCAAAGGTTTCACCCCTCTTCTTCCCCCATCCATCTCCCGTTTCTCCTACCATCTGATCCGACACTGGTAGTGATAGGGGGCTCATACAGCCGGTATCATGGGGAAGGGATTGTTCTGACCAGGCCAGTATTCACGACATGATGCTTTACCGTTACATGAACGTGCGCGGAGCCGCTAAACAGTGTTCAGGCTGGACGCACTTAGAAGCTGATAATTTTAGTGTTTTCGATTTTTTATTTTTGATAAGAAAAGTGAATGGGGTTCCGGTAGTGTGATGGATTAGCACATATACCCAGAAAGCATGGAGTGCGGGTTCAAGCCCCGGCTCAGACCGGAAATCTGCTCACGACTCAGCATACTTGTAACACTTTCGCATCACGGCGGAAATCATCAGCTACTGAAAATCAAAAACTTGGAAATACCCTGGATAGATGTCAGATGCATGGTTTATCTCGGAAGGACATATGAAAAAATAGGCACAGGCATAACAAAAGCAGATTAAATTGCTTCGTGGTGAAATGGTTTCGTTTCACAAACGTTTGCCTCTCCAGCCATTTCGTTATCCCCGTTAAAAAACAGTTACGTATTTTTATAGTGCGGTAGCATAGATTTCAGTCCATAATATTATATCGTGGCTTCTTTTGCTAGGACGCATAGCGGTCAGAAAATGAGGATGCACCCTTTTCCAGATTTTTGAAGGCTAAATTTTGACATCCGAGGCAATTTTTCGGAAACACTCTGTCAGAAAAATATGAAAATATCCATTTTTCTCATCGAATTTTACGATATGGACAGTTTCATGTTATCAAAATAAAACCATAAAATAATAATGTATCGCCTACGGCACGTAATTAACTGTACATAGATATCGTTTGGCTTACTGTAACAAGGACTACGGTACATCCGGAAGTCTTAAAAGTAATGCAAATCAACTTCATGAGAACGGTAACCATAAATGGTTAGAGGCAGGATTTACAGTGGGCAGCGAAGTGCAGGGTCGTTGTTGCGGAAATGACACGGGACAGGTTGGAGACCTTGATGACGGAGTTGTTGGCGTTGAGGAGGCTAAATAGTGGGCGGCGGTGAGGTTGAGAAAGACGAGAGCGTCGAGCGGAAGAGTTTCGCCCTTCTTTCACCTATTATACTACAACACTCGCTCCACTACTCGCCATACACCGCAATAAGTAATAACCACCGTGTGTGTAACTCAAGGTCGTCAAGCCTCGCTTATTCAACGACGATGGTAGTGGAAACGATGGCACACACACACACAACGACCTTTTCAACAAGACCACCTGGCTGGCCGAAATTCGTCCTCAGCATCGCCTTTTCTGTCCGTCAAGACTCCTCAGATGTTGGAAATCTCCACAGAGTCATGCGAACTCTACTGAATCCGAATGAAAGAAGTCGATCTTGAAATTCATCTCAGTTCCACACTTATTCGAGGAGCCAATCGAATTGGTATTCACTTACAAACAGTTATCTTTATAGCCAAAGGGAGAAAGACGAGGCAACGGAAAGCCGCTGATGTGCAAGCCTCGGCTGAAATAACACGTGTCCTAGAGAAAAATTATAAAATTTGGACATTGTAAACAAATTTTTCATTATCATTATGAACGGACAAACTAGTAGTTCGTTTTATCCGGGAGTTGTTCTATCAAACCAAAACTTTTTTTAAAGGCACCGACAGGGGTAAGGAGGAAATGTGACCCAGGAGGAAACAGTCTTTGTGAACGAACATTCCGGTCCAGAAGAGATGATCTGTGGCGAAACTCTCATTGAAAAAAGCGCCTCTTTTTTCATGATCCCATGCAGCTGCCAGTTGTGCTGCCTTGCATCCGCTAGACGAGTTGCGGTGAGAGAGGGGCGACGTCAGCTGCTGGCTTACCTGCCATCACCCGTTTGCATATACCCGACTGGCTAATGATGCAGAGGGGAGAGGGACAGGTCAGCCAGTCGCAAATGTCGCCGCTCACCCACCGTAAGTATGAACAATTGCTTTCGCTAGGAGTTTCGATTTCTATTCCGAAGAAATGACTTGTGGCGAAAATCTCGAGCTGAACAGCACGCTTCAGGGCCTTATTTTGTGGCCTCAGGGTTCGCACCCTCTTTTTTTTTGAGCGCATTCCGGACCGATGGACGCTGACGGCTGAGTATCCGTGGGAGGAAATGGCGGGGTAACGTAGACCTGGTTAGCTTCACCTTTTCCATCACCCCTCCAATGAACAGAGAACGGAAAATACGTCACACCCTCCTTAACAGGCGTGTCCTCGATTGCAAATGGGTCCTACATCTCGAATTTCTGACCATTTCATCCCTAACGCGATCTTCGAAGGGACATCTATTCGAGCTTGATTGGTTTTGAAAAACACTGCAGGCAGAGTGAACGCATCCAGAATTTGGTTGATGGAGGAATATTGAACTTACTGCATATGGAGCTAAATCGCATAATGTAAAGGGCTACTGCAAACTATGTTAGCCATTGTATCGAAGCAATTGGTCAGATAGTACAGGGTGGGACAAAATTACGGAAGCTAAATTAATGTCACCCAAAAACTTTATTTAAGCTTGAATCGAAAACTCATCATAACCGATCAATTCCCCAGAAGAAACTGAACAAGAAGCACTGCTTTTTTTCATAACAATCCCCATCTACTTCGACACAGGCTCGAAAACGCTCCGGAAGTGCGTTGACCGTGGCGTGGAGGTAGTCTTCGTCTAACTCATCCCATGCTTTCTCCAACGCTGCCTTCGAGCAATTGAGGTCGCGATGGGGTCTGAGCATGCCTTAGACTAGAGGACGCTCCATAAAGAGAAATCGAGTGGGTTGAGGTCCGGTGAACTGCGATGCCATTCATCAAGGGCGATGAAGTCTGGGAAATTTTCCTGATACCACTTTTGGACATCTTGGACTCGTGAGCAGGGGCATTGCTTTGTTGATATTAACATTTCTTATTTCCAAAGTGCACCTGAGCCCACGGTAAGAATTCGTTCTTCAGAATGTCCAAATAGTCGTTTGCGTTGACTTTAACTCCTATGGAACGGAGACCAGCGGTGAACGAAGACCACGCAAACGATCGCGCACCTTCTTGCTGTTCGCCTTGATTGTGACAGAAGTCGGTCTCCCACGTCCTGGTAGGTCGGAAAGGTGTTGTAATTCCGTAAACTTGCGACTGTTTTCGACACAGGACTTCCTAGTACCTGCGGACGATGGGAGATGTCGACCGCTCGGAATCCTTGACAGTGCAGGTCGATGATGGAAGAACGGTGAGGGTATGGCCTCGTCAATTCGGATCAAAGATAAATTTTTCGTGTTGGCTAGTAGAGGAGATTGCACTGAATCGAATAAAAACAGGCACGAGCTTTTTGACACCGAAAAGCGCCTCCGGGGTCAAAAATCCCGTGCCCGCGCCTAGTTTCCGTAATTTTGCCCCACCATGTATAATCCCTTACGATACCCTACAAAAGATATGCACTATTACCCCTTCCTCACCCACCTCTTCCCTTCCCCCCAACCTCCCCCCTCCCCCCCCACCGGAAGGACTCACAACCAACCTCTATGCTTCACAACGGAACGTCAGCGAAGACAAGACGAGAGGAGGGTAGAGCTTGGGAGAATTCCTAAATACGGATTCTGAAGAATCACCTGACTCTGCATTTTCGCTTACCCCGTACCTGATTATACTTATGCGCGCTACTTTCTGTTATATTTTTGCTATTTTTAATCTTATTCTTCATTTATTTTATATTTTTATTTTTATTTTTTATCACTTTTATTATTTATTTTACTTTTATGCGCTACTTATAGCTCTTGTCCAGGTACTCTCCTGTGGAATTGATGTACCTTTGCTGCTTCTGGAATGACATCACATGGTAGTGAAAGGTTCAAGAGGGTATCTGTGTTATCGAAGAAATTGTTTTTAAAGATGATGAGCAGCGATCTCTAGAATTTATTCGCTCGAAGACGTGTGTGCTAGTACGTGTGGCGTGTGGGTGACACGTACTGCGCCGCGTTTTTCATGAGGCAAAAATATTCAATGAAAAGAATTTGAGCTATGAGATCACATGAATGCCCGTGAGGCTTATGGGGCTGGTGTGGTGGGAGTTTGGGTGTGTTTCTTACCACCCACTCTTTCTATGATTACTAAATTTTATTCAAACTTTTGCTTTTAGGAGTTTTCATCATTTTATTCATTTTTTGTTCTATTAGTCCCAAAGTAAGGCCGCGTTCAAACTTTCCGCCGGAAGGGCGTGGCTGGCGAGGCAGCGAGGCAAAGTGGCACGGGGGAGGTGCAAAAACGACGCAGGCAATGAGACCGTGTGGCACAGGTGGACACGCGGAGACACGCAACCGCGGCCGGCACCGCAAAGTATGAACGCTACCCAATTCTGTGTGTGTGTGTTGTCGTCCAGGAGCGTCCGTGGAGCGTCTGTCTCCGAGGCGGCTTTCCGGCAGAATGCGTCCGCATCAAATGACCTGAATGACCTAGTGTGCCACCAGTACTATAGGCTCAGAATAAGTAATCTATCGCAACTCGTCCCACTTTCCATTTCGAATTGCAGTTTTCCCATCACAATTACTTTCTTACCATATCTATGTCGTACCCTACATATGAAATTTGATTTACATCGGATCGTCTAAAACATTACCTTGATGTAAAAAAATACAGCTGATTACTTATGTAACTACAAATCCCATTTTTGGTATCAAGAAGATTTTTGTGCAAGACGTTATGTATTAGGTTGTCCGGAAAGTTTTCGGAGTAAATGCATGGTAGGATTCAAAAGAATATATATTTGTCACCCGATGTTGTGAGCGGACCTAACTTGAGGGATTTGTGTTTCATGTCCAATATATGTACCTGTCAGCAGCTATGCGACATATCGTCTCCTGCTCATAGTGATGCCTTCGCAATGGATGACAAAAAGATGCTCTACCGACCCGCTTTGCTTCTACAATACCGCTCCGGCCGATCCGCGAGCGAGGCCCATCGCTTCCTGCAGGAGACAATGAAGGGGCGAGCACCCTCTCGCTCGACGTGCTTCTACCGGTACAACAAGTTCGACTACGGTGACAAGTCGCTCAAGGAATCTCGACGCACAGGTCGACCACAATCACAGAACAACCAGCTCGTGCTCGCTACCTCTGGGGCTCCACCTGACCTTTCTGTACGCGAAGTTTCAGACATTACGAATACTCCAAAATCCACGGTACACGATGTCCTTCGGCGTTCAGGAAAGGTCGCGAAGTTGCCTCGTGTCGTAACCCACGCTTTAACGTCCGAGGACAAACGGAAGCTTGTTGATGTGTGCACTTCTCTCGTCAACCGTCGCCGTACGTTTGCATGGATCGACTCGACCTCACAATGGATGAGAAATACTGCGTCTACGACAATGTGGTGCGTCACAAGCACTGGGTGGACATCGACGAGCTTCCCGAACCACAGCCGAAACGCCTTGACCACGACAAAAAGGAGCTGCTTTCCCTCTGATGGGACATCAATGACCCAATATTCTGGGAAATGGTTCCTACCGGTTCCATGGTAGACTCCATTATGATCTGCACTCAGCTGGAAAAAATGAGCGAAATCCTTCGTAATCGTGGTCTCAGGAGAGGAAAAATTCTTCTTCTTATGGATAATACCAGACCACACACCGCAAAGTATACAAAGAAGAAACTGGAAGTACTCGGGATCGAGCTGGTACCTCATCCGCTCTACTCACCTGATCTTGCACCCAGTGACAACCTCGTTTTCCGGTCGCTCCATTCTTTCCTAGCGGGAAAAAAGTTCGCAACGTGAGGAAGTCAAAAGTGGTGTCGACAACCTCTTACATTCCAAGTCTCCAGAGTTCTTCGCTCGTGGGATCCGCTCTTTACCGGAAAGATGGCAACATGTGATAGATCATAGTGGCGAATATTTTGTTGAATGATAGTGGTTGTCAATAAAGTTACTAACTATACAATGTTCTCCGACATTAGTCCGAAAACTTTCCGGACAACCTAATATTATCTGAAAGCCTGTTTCATGCCATCTTCTTCATTGCGCCAACGTGGCACTTCGAAGAAGGTAAGGATCATGGATTCGGACTTCATCAGATGAACAGCACCTACTAACAATTTTATATTATTTCATTTTCCAATAAATCAATTCATTTTGCCTTCTTTTTGTAGATGAGTAATATCGCTTCTGTTATCTAAACTTCCTATTTCAAGGGAATCATGGTGGGCACTGTGAAGTACACTACGTACTATCTTTCTCACTGTGGAGCAAGTGTTTTAGTTTAAGCATTCAGAAATAAAAATTCGGCATCAGTCAATGAGCCTTTTTTGGGATGGGCCATGTATTCCACATTCACGCAGAAACGTAGTGGCATTTGGCCACGATTTCACCCATATGGTGGCTTTCGGGGCGAGTCGACGTAGAAGTGAGTGTGCTTATACTCACAGGTTGGTCTGATACCAGTCTTCCAACAAGGAAGTTTACACTGTTTGGTTTGGATGGGCAGGATTAGATTAGCTTTAATCCCCGGCGTAAGAAGTTAGCGGCGCCAGTTGTCATCACACTACCTCCGTCTCTATAAAACGTGCTCGATTGCCATGAAAAAATCAAGTGTCATTGTCCTCAGCGTCATAACGTACGAATAGTTACTTCACCACCGACAATTCCACCGTTTTACGCCTGTGGCGGTTTCCGTGCTCCAGTCAGAACGCTACGGTAGTGGTGATGATTTTCATATCCTTTAACATTTTCAACTTCAAAATCAGCGAAGTTGGATTCTTTTTGATCTTCTGTACATGATTCCTTGGAACTGAAATATAAATTGTAAAGTTTTTCGAAGTCGTTGGTGCAACTCACTGATTTCATTGGGACGTGGTCTGAAAAGTGGTCAGTTCAGGCCCTTCGAGCCGGTCTTCTTTTCTTGTTATGATCATGTTCTGTCTGCATTTTCTTGCCCTTGTACCTTATATAAGGTGGTAATAATGAGACCTTCCATTGTGCATTATTGGGCAGCAAATGTCTTTTCTAATACGAGGTTTTTCATTTATTTTATTTGAAAAGAAATTTGTTGATAAGATGGCCTCCAGCCTTTGCTCGCTAAATTTATCGCGATTTCCTCGCTTTCCGTGGTATATGGTCCACTCAGAATAATTTTGGTAGTTTCGAGTCTTTTCAGATCAATAATGGGTGATCACTACGGCTTTTCGTTAACCACATTCAGGTATCACTTTCTCAATCACGTGCTCCGGTTTTTCTGATTTACCACTTTTCAGCCCGTCAGGAAAATTGATGCAGATTGAATATGCACTGAATGCAGTGAAAAATGGTCAGCCATCAGTTGGACTGAGAGGTAAGCTGTTGCATCATGATTATTTCACTTTCTTTCATCGTGCCGTAGCCTGTGTTTTTTGGGACAGTGGCCTGAGTAAGGATATAATAGAGCTGAGCATAATGGATAAGTCATCTCTCTCCCCGTACACGGAAATTTAGACAGAGTTCTATTGTTGTAAATTTCAACCCAAGCACAGCTGGTCCTTGCCTTGATGCATCACGAGTACTGCGCGCTAATTGTGAAAACTGGGTTAAGTGCGAAGGTGTGCCAACAGTCTAGTTTTGCCCACGTTTTTTTCTCATTTTTTGGTGAGTGAAGTACGCAACCGGCCTAGATACAATTTCATTAGTTCTTCAAATTGAACGATTTGGGTAAAGAGTGTACCATTTGCTCCGTTTCTGTGTGTTACCCGTTTCTTTGTTGTTGTATCCGCTGACTGTTCACTGTTCAGCACTACAGCATCCATGAGCTTATCCTATCCGTACGCTTGCTCCATGCTTTCTTCATAACGCATAAAATTTCGTTAAGAGTATCGATGGTAATCTCCTCATAAGTATTGAAGCTGTAGGAACTAGGAAAGCGAAAGAGTGAGCGGAAAGCGAAACAACATGTAAGTAGAAACATGCAAAGAAAGGATGGGTGCCTTTGTCAGCTCGCGGGGCGATATGATATGATGATATATGATCTATCCCGCAGATTTGTAATTTATGCCGTTAAGCGAAAGACGGTGTGGTATTGTCAACCGAGAACATTGCTTCTGTGCTGTTTGAAGACCAGCCGAAAATCGAGAAGATTAGCAAGCATATTGGTTGTGTCTACAGGTATCTTCATCATTTTTTTAAAAATTCCCTTGCACAGACGCACTTGCGCAGCGAAGTCGTGAAGAAGTTTTTTCTCGAGTTCTGTTATGTTGCTTGTGTTGCCATACAACAGCAGTTCGCTCCTTCGCAGTGTATATGATGTTTTCTTTCTTGATGGGGCAATGGTGATCTGCGTAAAAACTGTCTTCATAATGGTTTTTAGTGGAATGGGACCAGATTTTCGAATTCTGGTAAAACGAGCTCGAAAGATAGCCATGGAGTATGAAATGATGTACGGAGAAGAGATTCCCACCACTCAATTGGTCACACAGATTGCAGCTGTTATGCAAGAGTACACACAGTCAGGGTGAGTGCAGAGTGCTTCGTCCCAACTCAGATGTTGACCTCACGACCTCAACAGTATTTGACATTTAAGGGGAGTACGTCCTTTTGGTGTGTCGCTGTTGATCGCCGGCTGGGACAAAACTCCTGGTCGACCGCTTTTATTCCAAAGTGATCCATCCGTGAGTTTTTGAATCATTCACTCCGAAGCTCTCTGCTTACATCTTTTGAAGCTTCCTTTGTAAGCTGTATAAATTTTCAATGGTTCCGTTGTTTAGGGTGCATACTTTGCGTGGAAGGCGACCGCTCTTGGTAAGAATGACGTGAATGCTAAGACTTTCCTGGAAAAGAGATACAGCGAAGCCTTAGAGCTTGATGATGGCATTCATACAGCGTTGCTAACTCTGCGAGAATCTTTCGACGTCGGTATGACGGAGGATAATGTTGAGGTATGATAACAAGGACACTTTCCTATCACGACTACTTCATTTCCAGTTTGACTTTTTTTGAGTCCGTCTGTTCAACTTAAGAACCTTGCTCTATCGCTCGTATTCACAATTGAGCTCACTCATTTTTCCCGCTCATTTGTTCGTGCTGCTGATCAAGCAGATGACCATAAAGTAGCCTCGAACCCTGTAATCCAGGGCTCATAAGGTCGTAAATCTCATATCAAGCGTTGAATGCACCTCGATGCCTAGAGACCTTCCGTCTTATGACAATTCCTTCTTTACAGGTGGCAATCTGCAATGCGAAAGGTTTCCAACGCCTCACGAAACAGCAAGTCAAAGATCACCTTGGAGCTCTGTAATCATAACACTATGAGAACATTATTTCTTCACGTCATTTTCCCTTGGAAGTAACGAGTACTTTGCAAATATTTTATTGTTTATCTGTTCGTCTTTTAATGAGATCCTACTTGTTTTTAGTGTGAGCCTCTGTGCCCTTATTTAAGTAAGCTCTTACGATGACGATTATTGAGTGATATTGGAATAAATCTTTTGATCATTATGTGTGCAGCTTATTCGGTATCTTTTCCATTGAGATATACCTCCTCTTCTAATTAGCACATGACGCAGACGTAGAGTAGATTTTTGAGATGTGTGCATCTTCCAGCAGGCTTCTGTGTCCGTATGGGCATCGAAATGGCTGCAAAACCGAGGTATGTGACAATTTTTGGGGTTGACATATGAAATTTCTTGCTAGTGGAAATTATTAGGTTGCGCAGTAAGTTCGTACCGTTTTAAAGCTCTTCGTTTCACAACAGTTTCTTCATCTTTTGGCAATACTTGTGTATTCCGTAGTGCGTTCTCTGCTCTATTAAGCAGTGCTACTTATTTTTTGAATACTACGATGGTTTCATATTAATGAGGCTTATCTGGGATAATAATCGTTGTAATGGATGTGAAAATCAGGAAGCAAAAATTCGCTCTTCCGGAATTTCCTCTCCTTCGTCTACTGAGCTTTTCCAGCTTCACATCAGAGAACTGTTCATTAATTTGAATCTCTTAACTGCTTGTTGTTTTGGAACCTCATAAATGGAGTGCTCAGCAAAATTGTGCAATTTCGGTATCTCCTTTTCGCCTATCACGGCTTGAACTTATTGCCACAACCTAATCTAAACTCGCTCAAGTTGAACAGAGATTCGTAGTCTAGATGCTCTTCTTCCGACGGATGATAATTTTCCAGTTTGACGCTAACATAATTCTGGTATAAAGTACCTATCGATTATGTTTTTGAGGTATGATTGGTTTCAAACGGATTCCTGCGTAACAATAACGATATTGAAAAAAGGAGTGGCCTTGAATAACTGCCGGTAACCATTTTCAACTGTTCGGAAAACCAATATATTGCAGAATTGAGCGCAGTTGCTTATTTTCAGGGTAGCTTTCAATGACAATAACATCAAAGTCTTTGATGGAAATGATGTGATTTTTGAGACAACTCTTGCAAGAACTGTGGATGAGAAGAACTTCACCGTCACATGCACGCCATCCAAGGTGAAGCTTATAATTTGGTATTTTTGTCAACACAAAGATTCGAATAATGTGTCCAACAGAGCTTCGAAGACGCAACTGAGACGCTAAGCACTTCTTCGGGGTGAATTTTCAGACTTTTTATCATAATTTAAAAAACTCGAAATTATCCGCCATATGCTATGCAAAACTGCTCATCCAATATTACGTTATGCATTGCGGAAGTGCAAAGTCGTATTTGCCGCTACGCGTGAGCTGGCGAGATGGTCACTCACGTGATTCGCACTTTCACTTGCTCGTTCTGATTCGCTATCTCTCTTTTCGAAACCTTGCTCATGTACCGCTTACCTCAGCGAAATAGCAAGTTCGTCGCGTACTTTATGCGTCTCACCTCGCGGTGTCTGTCATTTTGCAGAATCGTTAGACTAATGCGAGTCGCTGCCTTAATACCCAACTGAAAGAGGTTTTTATGATTCCTGTCGGCAAGAAAATGATACGTACTGATCAAAAATTGAAAGTTTCCATACCACTGCAATCAGGGGTTTTCGACGTTTCGCGTCAAGTATAGGATACGTATCGTTCAGAAAACTTAGTGTATTTGCGAGTAGGAGTTTCGGCGGACCGGCGTATCCAAGACTTCGGATATTTGCCATAATGCAGATAGACTGACGTAGTGGTACGTTACATCGCCAAAAACCTTGAATCGCATTTATGCCGATTCGCAGAATATCTTATTCGGTTGGGTATGAATGCAGCCCAACTAATATTCGCAAGCCTAATATTGAAATACAGATTGACCTAAGACGTTATATTGGTCCAAGACCAGTCTATGTAAGTCTCAAATTTCCATAATAGTTAGGCTCAGCTTAATAAATAAATGGATGAAAACGTTGTGTTTCGTCACTACGATCCAACAAATTCGACGTGCCAATGTGAGCGAGGGTATAGTGGCGCGACTGTGACGAGGCGAGAACGCTTTGCTATCACTGCTCAGGTTTGGAATGTGCTGCCCAGTGGCCAAGTGGCTAACTGAGTGGTTTGACGTTAAGAGCACGCTGGATCGATTCCTGTGGAAATGATGACCTCAAAAGGCCGAGTGATAGCGTACATAGTCAACCCTCAGGGGTGCTTTGTACGCAGTGCCTAGAATGCCGCGATACTACTGATCCTTAGGAATCATTCTCAGCGCACCCATGATTTTCTGGTGGCAGTGTGGTAATCCTATTACTGCGGCAGTCTGAAAAGTTAGGAAGTGCTTTTGAAATGTTTATTTATTCAGGTCGAGGTCAGAATGCCCAAAGCTACTCCTGGACATTGGTCAATGCTTGGCGCCTCGCCAGCTGTGCCAGTTCCAACCGAGCCGCACCCGACGAAGAATTGGGAGGCCATTGAGAGGGTAGGTATACCGCTTCAAGTCCTTCTTTTTTCATTTGTAGCAGTCTTTCAGCATCCATTTTTTCGACATTCTTATGAAGAACTTGAGATATAGTCTAGCCATATTTAATCATACATGCCAGATACTAACTCTATGCGCAGTTTTTTCTCGCCGTCCTTCCGCAAATTGATTTGTTTCAGACTGTGGTACAGGAAGAAGAGAACGAAGATTTGGAGGGTGATGCAGCGGTAAATCGCTTGTTCAAAAAGCTGTACAGTGAAGCTTCCGATGACGTGAAGAAGGCCATGATTAAGAGTTACCAGTTCGTATTTACTCGCAGTTTTGCTCAACTCGCAACGGTTATTCGGTGTTTTCGATTTAAGAGAATCTGGCGGTACGGTCTTGTCCACAAATTGGGAAGAGATAAGCAAAAAGCGAACGGAAGTCAGGCCGCCGGATTGCATGGAGTACAAACGGTTTGAGCAGTAAAGATTTCTAAAGGTTCATTGTATGATGTCTATTAAGTAGTATATAGATGTGGCTTTTTGGTTTTTTTTAACCAAACAAGTGTAGACAAAGGGGTAGTGTCTCAATATGATGCTGATTCTGTATTTCGAATATTTCGTTTTATAGGTCCTTCGGCTGAAAACTTCTGAACTTCGATCTGCACTGAATTCGTACATTATATTACATGGTTTCAATCACTATATGCAGATAAACGATTCATATTCATGTTTTTTAGTGACAATCGTTTTGCAGTTCTTCCACAGACGTCCCTTTTCTCACACTGTACACTGACTAGGCTACATATAAAGCGAGATTTTATGCTCAATGATACTCGTTCTGCACAAGTAGCGAGCAGTTCGAGACAAGCGTGCGTGCGTTTCGCGCGAAGCAGAAGCTGTGCGATAATCACTCATGATCTCATGCTAGTCGTGTTCTCTTCTTAGCACTGAAGATGGTCTCTTCACCAAGCGTGGTTAGCAATTCACCGTCAAACCCGTTTCCAATTGCAATATGAGCGCGTGTAATCGACACCAGATCCACGTACTACACATGTTAGTGACTTCGTGTCGATAAAATCATTTTTAATTGCATTCTCATCACAACATATACAATTCTCAAAGGTAGTGAAATGCCCGATTTTGTTTTGGTCAGATCTTTCCATAAGTGGACTCGATGAAACATTTGTCATGATTCGATTTCCATGACAGCTTGTAATAGGTCGAAGAAACGTGAACGATCTTCTGATCGAACCAGTATTACTAAAAGACAAGTACATGTGAACAACAGAAAAAGTCAAAACAACAAACAACGTTGGCCTACCGTTTGGGTCAAAATTGTCTCGCCGTACATCTAAATGTGCTTGTTCAGCAGCTCTTTCGAATGCTCTGCCCATGAAACTGTAAATACAGAATTTTAATGAATCAATATAGCTCCATCCAAGGAGTGATCTAGAAAGTTATGCAGCGAATTAAAAAAAATCCGATGGAAGAAGGTTGTATTAGGTTTGCAGGAAGAGTGAGATCGCATCTTGTGCTCGTCTGGATGGAATCGTTGGAGTGATTAATGCCCAATTTTTTTTTATTTTCCTGTTTTACATGGTCTTTATGACATTGAACGATTTTAAACAATTTCTTGAAATCAGCCTCACCTCATCAACTGTGCGTCCGTGAATACAGTATCCAGAGGCATCACACCGGTAACGGCATGCCATCCTTGCAGATCTCCTGACAAAACCAGGCTAACTACAAATGGCTTGGTGGTCCTATCACGACTTCGCCGAACCGAACAAAAGGCACGTTGTAAGAATGTAGTGAAGAGAAATACGAAATGTCGTGAGTCCATTATTTCGTCTAAATTACACTACAACTAGAATATGTCTCGAGCGATTTCGCTGCAGCTCCCGACAAATAGGGACAGTTTTATGATTGAGATAACTTATAGGGTTTTTTCTTCATAAATAAAATCATGCACGATATATAGTAATTAACCCATTGACACGACGTCGTGTCACACCATGTTGGCCGCGTGGGACCCTGTGACACGACGTCGGGTCACACGCGGAGTGTGGGAAAATCCCTCGTGGTCCCAGGCGCCAGACAAGTGTAAGTGCCGTGGTCGTAATGGGTTAGTTTGTATTTCATAAGTCACCTACCACATGGATTTGTCGCTGTGTACAGAAAGAATGGACCTATAGGTAAAACCTCTTGTTGGTTCACTGCAGATGCCATTAGGGACCACACCGACTCGAGACCGACCTTGAGAGAAATATAGTACGTACAGTATTGTCACATCCCACACAGCATTAAAAAATTCTGATTCACATGGTCTATGCATCTTACCTTATAAAGATCGAAACATTTCACTAATGGACCATAATCCTGATGCGATTTCATAAAACACCGTAAAACACCACGAGCACTTTCAAACCGTTCTACTAGGGGAATTCGTCGAGGTGATTCTAACCTGAACTATGTTTCAAAGTAGAGAGGCAAACGGAAGGCTTTAAGGAAGCATCTTACCTGGCTGCTAATCCCCTCGCAACATCAGCTGCACACACTCGACTAGAATACCCAAAGTGAGCAATAAATGAGGCGAACGAGGGTGTCATCTCTTTCTCAAGCGTCTGCATAACCTCTTTTCGTCGTGCCGATTTCATTGCTTCAAACTTCTGCCTGGTCTCATTCAGCGTTAATCTGAGAGAAAATGAAAGTTAAAAAAAGAATTTCCATACAATGACGATCCCACAAAAGAATCCTACCCAAGATCGGCAAGCAGATGCTTCACCTCGGAATCACCCTTCTGAGTCCAATTTCGTGTTTTGCAAGCAAAATGCTCATTGACAGCCATAGCGCGGTACAATGACCAGTGAGAATACATAGCCAATGGTAACCTGGAAATTGCGTGCTAAAAATACTGGAAGGAAAGCATAGCGGCAAAATTAAACTTTTTTCTGAGAATATCAAATCTTCAACACGAAGGTAGGAGTAGTAATTGAAAAGGATACGTAAGACTCACTCCTTCTCAAAAGAAACTCTGAGCAAATCATCAGCCTTCGCTCCCGTATTCCGAGGAGAAAATCGTTGTATGAATGGTCGCATACGATCAATGCATACGTCATGGTAGGCTTCGACGGTTATCTGTAGGTATTTGTCCGTTAATACCGTAGAGGATGGATTTGAGCAAGGGTAGGGCGAGAGGCAATGTACACCATTTTGCTAAAACCGTAGTTTATATACATTCAGTGTTTTCAGAATCGTACCACTTTATCTGTCCATTGACTATTCAATCCAACAGCAGCAACCCATAGGAACTCTGGTGTGGCCTTGTTCAATGCAGCTGCCAGTTCGAGCATTCTAACCGCACTCTAAAAAACTTGCACATCCAAGATCCAAAAATGTAAGAGCATCTTCGAGTGTTATTTCTGGAATTCCCGATAGGAGGGTCGCATTGGGCCTTGGAGGAGGATTGATCTCTCTTATGCATTAGGTGAGATTGAGCGAGCGGTTGAGGATTGCTGGAGGAAAAATACAGTATTTTTAGTATACTGTCATTAGCTGTGAACAGATTAATTCGAGACTCTGGTACGGACCTACGGCAAACCCTCTGGGATGGTAGGGAGTGTAGGGAAGATGGCTGGGCTGTATTTCTTTGGTCGCACCAACATCTGCAAATTCCTAGATTCAATGCCTGACAATAGTTGTGGAAGGGTCAAGCGTTGGATCTAGGGATTTGCAGATGGTGTTCGTTGGTCGAGGTCAAGATAAAAGGAATTGCCTGCGTAGGGAAAATCCGAGAGTACGAGATGAGTCGGAGCAAGGCGCATTACCATATTCAATTTTTAGGCATTTTGCATCACCCTTCCCTCCATTCCCTCCCCAGTCCGATTGCAATTTCCTGGAGGTTGAGGGGCTGGTGGGTTCATTTTTGAGTCTCTCCAGATCGGCAACCTCTCATCCATTGTAAAGGGTTCGTACCGCGAATAGTAAAAGTCGTAGCGAAAAGGTCAATTTCCATGGTACCTAACCTTAGGCGAATAAATTTTGAAAGAAAATGGGAGCATTCCCGAAATGAAAAACAAAGAAAAGTCCAAATTACCGATATGGAATACCATGCATTCTCGTAGTATTTCCACAGTATATTCTTCCGCCGTTTAAGCCACTGTTTCTTTGCTTCCTAAATAAGATCCGAGTTGATATTTACGGGTTCGCAATTGCATAATCTCACCTTTTTCAAGAGCCTTCGTTCGAGTTTCTGCATTCTTGTTGTTGTTTCACCTTCTTCATCATCACCATCTTCCGAGTCTTCAGACTCTTCATCTTCCATGACAGATGAGACTTCAGGTATACTAGAATTATCTGAGTAGTTGAAAAATACCTTGACGCCGTTCAGGACCTACTTAAGCTTTGGAACCTCTGCACTATCCACCAGGACCATAATCTGTTCTGCTTCAAAAATGTTCTCGTGATGAAACGGTCGCCTTGAGTCAATTACGAACACCTTGCTGCCCTCAGGAATCTGCATGTCTTGTAAGGAGCGATTGCCACCGCAGTTTATCAGCACAATCGTGGGACCTAAATTTAGGAAAATTGGCAGCTGATAGATAGATACCATTCCTTCTTTGATAGTGCGTTGCGTTTAGATTTAATAAACCATATTTCCATGCATATAGAAACTCTGGCACTTACTTTGGTCATAGTGCTCTCGAAAGGTTCGATCCAGGGCATCCCATCCGCTTACTGGTACCATAGAAAACGAGACATCATCACATATAAACAGTTGCTGAAATGAGAAGTTGTCTGAGACATAAAATTAGATTTTGGCTATCCACTCCGTATTCAGCACCGCACATGCAGTAAATGTAATCCACTAGAACACGGGACACCAAAAATTAGAAAGTGAGGGCTTTGGAAAGGTTTACAAGTTTGCGAACCATACCTACAATGTGAAATTCGGAACCTGCGAGAATTTAAAAAATGGAGTGTTATTCAGGTCGGCAGGGCAGCATTGTGATTGTTGGAAAGTAATGGGTTTACTGGATAGGTTATTTCACCCTCTAATCATAATTGAAAGCCATATCAATGTTCCACATAGAAGCTGGTTTATCATCACACCGTCATATTAAGCACCGAAACATTTCCTGTAGGCGAAGCGAACAGCAGAAAAAACTCAAAAAAAAACAAATTTGAACCCCTAGTCCATTTTTTAGGTTTTCTATTGATCATTGTTACCTATCCGATCATTGTTACCTATCCGTACATGAGAGCAGGAAACGATAAGTTCCGTTATGTTCCCATTCAATTCTTTATTCGACAATAATCGCAGGTGTAGCCATCGCCAGAAGGCAACAACACCTCAAATATTGGTTTCTCTCCGTCTTCCTTTTCATCACAAACCCAAAACTCATTTGCTTCCCATCATAAATCTCTCTGAAGAACCGCTGAACGTCCTTGTCAATCCCTCAGCCGCAGTGCACCGTTTCCGTGCCAATGTTATTGATTGACCCCTGCAGTGTTCTCCCTTGGCACGCAATACGAAACCCCAGCAACTTTATGGAAAGTCGATGGCCCAACATGGAAGTTTTACTGGACATAAGTGCATAGCACTTTGGTTTATATTGCTGCTCACACTTATATCCGTTGTGATATATCTGGTGAGTATTTCAAATTTTGTAGCCAGCTTTATTTATAATTTCATGGCTCGGGTCTTTTGAGGGCCACAGGACTTATTTGAACAATGTTTTCGGCGCTTATTTTTGTATGGCATTATGGTTTATGACTAAATTCGAGGGTGCTGATGTGTTTAGGGTGGCCATGCATTGCCGCGCTGTCATCCTTCACTCGAAACCTTTCCTAAACATCAATTTGTTCACTCAAATGCATACTTTTACCTAAGGCTTAGTTGGCGAGATGATGAGCTCCTTTTAAATTGAGGGTTAGACTATGAAGCTGGGCAAAAAAAATAGCGCTGGATGTCGAACACAGTGGAATGGCCCTCTCAGCTACATTAGCACCTATTTGAGTGGTTCCAATTGGAGCCTTTTCAAGCGGTTTGAATTATTTATGAGCTAAATGGTATTTTTCAGGATGGGGGCTTTGACAAGCAACCCTATCTTATGTTTGTGCTATTTGCAATAGCGGATGTTTTGTACGTATCATCTATCGTGTGGTCAATGATATCGACTACAACATTTTCACTACCTCACAACTATAGCCATCTGTACAGCTATCTGTATTTTCATCGCGACAAGGTTATGCAATTAGGTATGCATTAGATATTTTAGCTTATAGTGAGAATCTGGGTAACCTTATTCAGTGAAGCAAAGTAACACGCAATTATCCAGAGTTAAACCCCAAGGGAAGATGCGAATTAAGTAAGGGAAGGTCTCCATTTGGGTGGCACGGTTTTTGTAAAACAAAAAGGTTCTTAACAAAAAGGTACTCAACCTTCCCTTACCTCCCTTTACTTAAATAATAGCGCTGGATGCCCATTCTTTTTCCCATCACTGGAACTATCCTATCCTATCTTATCCTAACCTATCCTTTCCTTTTTCCTTATCCTCCTCTTACTGGAAATTGACACGCGCTATGATTTGATATTGTCATGAAAATTATTGGAGAAGCATTGCAAGGGCATAAGCAGACATGAAGTTGTATTTGAATTACTCACGATTCTCTTGCAGGGAAGATATCCTATTAGAATATTTGCATTTCCATTGTAATTTCTTTCTGTTTCACTCTCATTATGATTAGTGTGTGGTAAAATAGCCATTAAAGGGAGTATCACCGAAAGAAAATGTAGAAGTGTTCTCAACAAATTGTCTAGCTGCAATCCTTGATTCAATTTGGCTACGTTAGTGATCATGCTACTTGAAAATGTTGAATAATTTCAGTTGGTTTCCTGTTGAAAATCACATTCGAATGCTTCTTGTTTGCGAAGATCGTACTCCTTAAAGAAGTGCCCCTGTTCATGTTGCTATCACCGTTATGGATTATTCTCGCCATTGTTATAGTCGATCTCAGCAAACGGATATATTCTATACAACAGAAGTTGATGTAGATGTACATGTACGTGTATGCTTTTGTTTCCTCCTAATAAAGACAAGAGGTTTAACTTTTTCAACACAGACATATGTTTGAATCTCATGAGTTACCATGCAGAAGTATTTTGATATAGAATTTTTCAAGAAAGATACGAGTAAAGTCCTACTAGTTATTACGAAGGATCAGTCCTAATTTTTTATTGAAAAATGAGTAGCTGATTAAAAGTCTACAGGGTAAATAAGGTGTAAACAAACTCACTGAGAGTATAGTGTAAGCACATAGAGCATCCACATCTTCCCCGACTATAACAAGCACATGCTGTAAAAGAGAATAATTAGGTTCAAAACAGAATTATCTAAACTGCCTTGTCTGCAAACTGACACTTATCACTGTATAACTCATGACAGAAACAGGGTACTCCCAAAAAGTTTTCCAAGATTAGAGTCAGGCCATATTGACTAACAACTAATTAAGAAAGAGTTATTTTGCTCGCTTTCCTTAGAGTAAGGGGGGGGGGGGGAGCATGGATCAAAAAAGTGAAAAAAAGGGTAGGGGAGATGAATGCCTGTTCATGTTAAAGAAATGAGAATTGAGAAGTGATAACTATTGCAAAAATTTTTGAAAATTCGGGTGGCATCCGAATTTGCCTTTTAAGGTATTCGTAAATGAATCAAAAAGAAAACGTGAAAGCGTTCCTGCGAAAACGACAAGTGACATCTTTAAATGCAGGAAGGAGTTCATTTTATAGAGAGAACCCTGCAAGAACAATAGGTAAGCTTACGATTTTTTTCAAATTCAGGAACGTTTGCAGTAATTTTTAAAAGTCCAATAACAAGTTGCCAATTTGTATTCGATCAATCCTTCGATTCTAGTTGTTTTTTGGAAGGGGTTGCTCGGATTATATGCACTTCTTAATGCTAGGCTTTCTTGAAGCGCTCTGCTCATTCGGCATTTCTCATACGGTTAGGTCCAGCAACGATTTTCTTCCAGAGAATTAGAGGGAAGACTTTCTTTCCACTCGCGCCCTACCCCTTCTCCCTAACCCCTCTGAGGCTATCCTTGCCTTTTTTACTGTTTCTCAAACTAACTGTTCCATCAAAAACCTACTTTATATGCCGCTCAGCAACAAGCAATGTCAGACAAGGTTCCCTTCGAGGCTTGTAGAGAATAAAACGCACTATAAGCTCGAGACTAACACTCAGAATATGTGAAAAACAATGTGAGGCTCCAAAATTTTATTTCAAAAACTAAAAGATAATCTTTGAGTCTTTTGAAATAAAATATGGAGCCACACATTGCTTTTCATACTATTAGATTGGCATGAGGCTTCGGAACAGAACAATACTCACTCATACTCAGAGTTCAAAGCTTTAGTCGATGCTATAAAATGGCTTAGGATTCACACGTGCTTAATCTGAAGAAGCACCAACACCGTGGAATCACTTATAGGTACCTATCATTATTCGCAATCAGAGACAGCCAGGTGAATAGTTAAAGATACCAGAAAGGGTAACTGAGACAGACTGTGGAGTATGGAAGTAGCGCAGTGTATCACTAGAAAAGAACAAAGTTAAACTACGAAAAACTCAAGAAATAGGTACCCAAAACCCCATCCTCTTCCGCTCCCCTCTGCGCCACTAGCCGGTGGTTAGTTTGCAGACGGGCGAGCGGCTAAATCAGCCGGCTGCGAACGTTGTTCCTTCCTACAGGCAACTTCCCCGGCAGAAGCGCGGCAGTGCGATTCGCAGTGCGGCGGGATCGTGATAAGACCCCAAGCAGCTCTTTTTCAATGCCAGTTTCACCATACATCACACCTTCTGAAATGGAATATTTTCTTTCAGGGAACATGTATTTCCGGTTCTCACTTTCTTATTACCCCGCAGTGCCTTGAAGGCAGCGATAGGGGAAATTCGGACTAACAGTGAAAAATGTGGTGGGTATAAAAGTCGAAGTGCTTAGTTATACGATGGTGAAGAAAAAAACGGAAGGAAATGGCCAAATACCCGAGAAATAAGACACTTTTTCCACCTTATTCTCGACGCGGACGATCTTTCCGTCAAGCGGCAGGTAGTCCGAACTACTCTTCCAGTAGCATGTGCCATGTAATCACAAGGGAATGTTTGAAAATACGACAGCATCTATTTTCTGAAGTGAGCTTCAAGCGAGAACCGCGAAAGCGCGCCGCAATACCTTCGATCCTGCCGTATATCCTTGGCCGCTCTCATCGTAGCCAACCAGAAATCACGTCGCCTGGAGGCGGGGTCTGTCATTCAAAGGTGGCAGCTGTTGACCGTTATGCCGTCCCTATGGGTCGGGGGGCGCGCTTTTCGACGGGAATTTCGCCATAAGTAAGCTTCATAAGCCCATGGTTTCCATGTGAATGACTTCCTTTTTGGGATTGTCCAGTAACCACATTACCCCTAATGCTGTCTTAAAAGTTGGAAACATCATTCTGCCTTTTCAAATAGTCTCAAAGACGAAAAAGATGTCTATGGCCGTTTCAAAAATTAGTTATACTCACAGACTTCCTGATGATGTCATAGAATTGACCTCGAAGGTTGTCTTGAATGAGCATCACCAGCTATCTCAAAAGCACGCAGTACTGGAGCCCAAATGTTGACTGACTTATTCTGCAAATGAGTTAGTTACTAAAATTATTAGCAAGGGCACATCACGATTGACGAAGGGGAGTAAAACATAGGATCAACTTTTTAAAACAAAAACTCGAAGTACGATGAACATCACTTAAATATAAAGATAACAGGCTTTCAGATTGTATTGAAATAGAGGCAGCTTCTCAGTTATCACTTAAATAATTTGACACCTTTTATAATTATGAGGAAAAGCACAAAATCTTTAACAAACAATCCCACCTACTTATTAAGTCGTCGATTGCTTGGTATTTCAAAGGCAGGAGCTCCTCATGACGGTAAATGATTATAATGGTCTATTATACAACTTTTTCAAGGTGTTATAAAAAAACGTTAACGTTAACACATGCCAATCATATGTTCACCCATATTCGAAGCAAAATTTTCGCGCGTGCATAGATTGGCATTGGAGCGAGAAATAGTTCGCGGTCTTGAACATGACAGCGAACTCTCAGGGAAGCCGTAACCCTTATGAAAGGTAATTAGCAGCAAATGGATGCAAAACGCTTATCAGAAGGATTTATGTGATGTGAAAGCGAAATGGCCAATGAGACACGAAAACTTTACATGAGGATCACAGTATTCTTAACCTGTGAAGTCACACTGTTAAAGATATGCCTTAAAAAAGGGAGAGAAAAGCCGTTCTGGTAATACATTGGTTTCATTCGCGTACGGGTTACGCACCAGTCTGTTACCGGTTTGCGCTACCATGTATGCAGGGGTCGTATGAGGTAAAACTGAACAAACACTGTAAAAATGCACAAGAAATAACTGCATTTGGATAGAAAATATTTTTCGGCGTTTTCATAATTATTTTCTGACTTTCATACCTTTTGCATAAAAAATCTTGCATTTATTTTTAAAAATTAATTTTACTGCTTGTGTCGACTTGCGTTCATTGTTTATATGATATGATATGTATCTAAAATGTATTCGGAAAATTTCAGAAAATAAATGTTTGGACTGAAAAAATAAGTCAAAAATCAAATGGAACTTCTAAGCAGCCCGCCATGGCGTTAATTCGCTCGGCTACCTCGCGTTGAATACAGTAGACGCCTGAAAAGGAAGGCCCCAGAACGACCTCATGAAATCGCCATGCAGATTGCAAGAATCGAAGTGCACGGTTTCTGGCTCCGACGTTGCCCTTCACTCCTTTTATAGGCCCACACTATGGTAGTTTACGAAAGGTTTCAGAAAGCCGACGTCAAATTCAAAAACGTCACGACAATCTGACACCAAGGATATGAAAAATTAATTCTCAAACTATTTTCAATATAATTATCAATAGTTTGAAAGGAAAATCAATGGAATCGATGGAGTAGAGTGCATCGAATGGGCAGAAAGGCGTCTCTCCCGTAGTGCTGTTTCCCACCTGAGATACCTGCAGCAACATCTGAGTGTCATTAACAGCCGAAAAGGGTATGCAGCCAGGTTACATAGGATAAACAGAAAACACTGACAACGACGTTTATGGGATCGATTTATCGGGCATCTCTGTTACGTATTTGGAATACAGTATTGGGGACACACATGATTGGTTTTTCACACTTGATATATGAATATATATTATATATGATTTGATACATGCTCACTGGTACCCGAACGTATACGAGTGTGGTTTTCCTGGGCGAGCCTTGATCCAGAATTGCCCAAAACAAGGCTAGAGAGAGTGACATCGTATGATATCGACATCGCACCACTATCAGGATGTGAGGGTAGTTTTGGCCGGTTTTTCGCGATTTCAACTTCGGAAGAACCTGAAGCGGCTCATAATTTTCTCACAGAATAAGCACCATTCAATTTGTTACACTTTTATCAACACTGAGTTTATTTGAGTATCTTATTTTGATGAAGGGTTAACGACTTATACACAAAATAAAAAAAAAACTCGACTCCAAATCACCATTCTTAATGCACATACTGCTATTCGAGGAGCTGTGCAGATGCTTGTAAAAGTGAGGCTTAGTTAGCGCTAGATCTGATGGATATGGTGGATGTGTAAGGGCTGAATATGGCGGATGAGTAAGTGCTTCATCCTGTAACTGCTTCAATTGCTGGGAAACGATTTATGGAAAATGCGCTCGTGCATAGCTGCTTCGAGGGTTCGCGCGGCACCCATTTTTGGTTTTTTTTTGGATCAAAGCTACCTGAGGTGGTCAACCACATTTCTGTGGGGAAGACCTATACTTTCACATATCCCTGCAAGTAAAGTCGCTCATCGTTTTGGTCAAAGCAATTCGATCGATTGAAAATTCGAGCAACTCATTCCCATTTCTGCACCTCTGAAACCAGGGACAACGTGTTTCCAATGCTTCACCCACTCCGCTTGCAGCACTCACATTTGTGGTCACTCGCTGGGACTCGGCTAAGGAAGAACTCGTGAAGTGAAGTCATCCAAAAGCGCCATTGTCGCAGTTTTTAAAAATTTTCCTAATCATTCGAAAACCTTGAAAATTTGAAGAAAATTGAAGAAAAGGGTATATTCAGAAAGAGCAACTTTTCGTCTATCTGAGAAGCGCAATTGCAAGTTGATTCATGTTGAAGCGCTTTGAAATTTGAATTTATCTTGTGAACGCGCAAAACTGGCCAGAACTTTCCTCACAACCATATAATCAAACTATTATTCAGGAGAAAGTGAGGCGGAGGCAGCACAGTGCTGAAGGCATTGTATAGTCCATAGCTAGTAGAAACAGGTCCTGCCGAAGTAAACTAATGCAAACAGTCCATTCCGGACGAGTTTTGGATGCAAACACTTCCACCAAGTGCGATCGGGTGAAAAAGGGAATTCTACATGTTTCTTCACAATTTTTTCTCTTTCTCGTCCTTTTCGCGTCGTAGTTGGCCGTACCGGATGACGAAAACTGTTTAGGTGTGCGATAACCAAACACCTTTTATGGACCGTGAAATTACGACGGTGGAGCTGGCACGAATGGTTGTTTCGAATAGTTGTGTGTTTCGCACACGTCATTCACTCATTTCGATGTTTCTTTGCGGTTGAATCCAAGAATTTGGGTCGTTTTAAGGTCTCAGTGTTGTACTTGACTTCTCACAAAGACTAGAGGAGTAGACAATTTTTTAACTGGGAGGGTTTGTATTTCAGGTTGGAAAAAGAGGGAGTCATATCTGGTGAGAATGTTCCAACCATTTTTTTGTATCCACTGATTTTGAGGTAGCAGTAGACAGTCTATCAGTAATGATGCTTTGCACTTTGTACACTGATTATCGATGAACGGCCTTTTTCCTTACGATCAATACCTCTTTGGTATACCAGCAACATCAGTCATGGATGTGTAGAGGGAGGGGATTCTTTTGAGATTTGGAGAGGTCCAATTCCCAAGAGAATTTTCTTATCGCATGGTTGACCTCATTTCGGACACCTTTCTACTAGAAGGGAGGACCTTGACTTCAGCTTTAGACACATACCACCAAACTGACGTTCTGCTCGACCAGAGCTTCTGGCGTTGTCTGAACATCCTGCTGTTCATTGAAAGCCCTTAATGATGTATTAGGTTGTGCAATAGAAATGTTCAATTTTTCATGCTCTTTTTCACAACGTTCTCATCGTTTTCCTGCAGAATGAATATATGTATTTGGTTTATTTATTTATTTATTTATTTATTTATTTACTTATTACTCAATTGGTCTTTGGAACCCTATTACTAGTTTGTCAAATTAGTAAGCTGTTTATTATTTTTGAAGTCCTGGAATGAAATACCAGGAAACAAAAACTGCGCCTCCGACTTAACCTTCCTCGTTTATAATCGAGGATTCATCAAACATCTTTATTGACCAAAATACCTTAATCATAAATATAAACTGATCATTCACGCATTATTTCTCTCATACAATTTGGCATACAGGACGAATCTGAGATGGTGTAGTGACAGGTGGCGCGCACTCCTGCTCTCATATGTAGTCTTGGATCAAATCTACCATCATGCCCGGGAGGACCAACTACGTCTTCCATTCCCAGGGTTATTCGGATAGCTGGTAGGTACCAGCACTCATCTGTGTGGATAAAAGCACTGACTTGTACATTGGCTGGCCTCCTCATGACGTTGTATAGGCAAAACTGCCTTTTTTGTCACCACGCTTTTGAATGGAAAGAGCACGCATGGCGTATCCCAACAAGAGATTGATTAACGTCAAAGAACTTTATTTTTTTCAATTCGACATGAAGCGGCGAAGCTCAGCTTTCTGGACCTCGATGATATGCAAGTGCTGAAAGAGCAGATTATTACCTCATGCTTACTTCATTTCTAGGCCTTCAAATTATGAAACAGTTAAGTTATTCAAAGGAAAACAAAGAACGATTTCGTAGAGCAGCAAAAGCCCTATCAAATACATATACAGGGGGTGCCAAAAAAAATAATTTTGTCTCTTTCTCACGCGGGGAATCCCCAATGGATTAGCCTCTTTCAGTTTCACCCCACTTTAGTCGAACTACAGCAAATTCTGTTGAGGTATTTTCATCCCCAGTTACAAGGGCACACCTCACTCTATCACTACAGGGTGGCTCCTAATCATTTGCGCGTAGTATAGCGTAGTTCATTACTATTAATTTTAACAAAAAACAACGCTCATACAATCTGATACAACTTCTATGTAGAGCAATGCCTAGTAATCATTCACTCGAGAAGATGTCGAAATGAGCTTCTATTGCAGCAATACAGGCCTTCAGTCTGTTCCCCACTCTCACCGCGCGACGTCACTGTGAGCCGCAGGACGGTGACGTCGATATCGTCCCACGCCTTCCACTATATAAATCATCAGCCCTTCATTAAAATGAGATATGCAAGTATCCATGATATTGCCAGAAGTCTAGCAAATCACACGGTGCTTACTCTGCGATAGAAGATGCAGTCTGAGCCAAGTTATAATCTCCCGAATTTGAAGTTGCGAAAACCAGCCAAAACGCTCCTTACAACCTGATAAAATCTTGTTTCCTGGGAAGATAGCACTGAAAGGCTCCCCTGAGTTTCTGAAAATTTTGTCAGTGGTCAATGCATGCTCCAACAGGACTGGGGACTTGCTCATTCTGCAAGATCCACACTGGCATTCTGCGCGAGTCACTTTCATGGCTACTGGACGGAGGGCTTCTGGCCACTTAACTCGCCTGATCTGAATCCGATGGATTTTGCTGTGTGGGGCTACTTGCAGCAGAAGGTCTCCTCGAAACGGCACCGAAGTTTGAACGCTCTCAAAGCTTCACTTCAGAAGGCGTGGGACGATATCGACGTCACCTACCTGCGGCCCACAGTGCTGTCGGTGGAGTAGAGACTGAAGGCCTGTATTGCTGCAAAAGGAGCTCATTTCGAACGTCTTCTCGAGTGAATGATTATTAGGCATTGCTCTACATAGAAGTTGTATCAGATTGTATAACCGCTGTATTTTGTTGAAGTTATTAATAATGAACTACGCGCAAATAATTAGGAGCCACCCTGTATACTCCGTGGCAGCCTCCTGCACGAGCAGGAATGATAGTGAGGGAAGAGTGAACAAGATGTGTCACCTCAACTGAGCGAAATCCGAAATTTCGTCGCCCTCGTTCACAACCTTGCTGAGGTCCGCTCACTCTCGGTACTTAAAGGCATCATTAGGGGAAAGTCGGAAGAAAAGTAAAAGAAATAGTGCATATGAAAGCCGACATGCCTAGCAATAGGACAGTGAAGAAACAGCGGATGGAATTGGCCTAAAACCCGAGAAATAGGACCCCCTTTCCACTGTTGATTCTCGAAGCGGACGACCTGTCCGTCAAGAGGGGAGTAGTCTGATCTAGTTTTCCATTGGCATGTTGCCAAGTAAACACAGGGGAATTGTTTGGAAAGACGACAACATCTATTTCTTGAGTGAGTTTCACGCTAAAACTGCGAAAGCGCGCCGCAAAACCCCCGATCCTACCCCATCTCCTCGATCGCTCTCACCCCAATCAATCGGGAATTACGTCATCGAGAGGCGGAGCCACTGAGTGGCAGAGGCGGAGCCCCTGAACGCTTCGCCGTTTTGCAGCGCTTCTACAGCTCGGAGGGGCGCTTTTTCACCGGGATTTCGCCGCAGATAGCCTTCTTAGGCCCAGGACTACCATGTGAGTGACTTCTTCTTGGGATTTCTCCACTATTGCCTACCCCTAATGATGTCTTTAAGGGAATTCATACTAGGTGGTGTTCTTGAATATCCCGTTTTTTCCGGGTTCCCGACGCCCTTCGTTTCCAAGAGCCACGACGTGCCATTACCACTGAATTCCCTCCGGGGGGAGGTTTGAGGCATGAAAAATGATACTTCAGATCATAGCGGCCTTGTCCAAGCAGCAGGGGCTCTGCGACTTCCATAATCCGTAGGGCCAATTCTTAGAAAGTTTCCCACAAAAGACCTACCATGAAACCCGGCTCCACTGTCTTAAGGGGACCTTGATACCGTGGGTGCTCTGAAGCCCGACTGCGCCGCTTGAAGGTCCCATATTTTTATCAAAGTGAAAATAGTGAGTCTCAGCTTGTTCCTGCTTTTAGAGGAACATTTCGGGAATATTTTGTTTCTATACTTTTACTCCTTTGTTTCCCTATGTTTTCTATAATTGGCAGATGTGAGCCGAGGGCAAAATTACTTTTTGGCACCCCCTGTATACACGTTGCCGGAAAGCCCAAAGAACGCTGCGAACGGTAAGAAGAAAGAAGATAAAAAACCGAGCGAATTTAGTGTACGACCTAATGATACACTTCTGTCTTGTTCGATGTTAATGCTTTCGTAGAAATTTTTCATCAAGGCGTGTGCTTTCGTTCTGAAGAACATCTCTAATCAAATGAAAAAGTGCAATTCGTGTTCCATTAGTAAAAGTCTTATTGTTAATTCACAATGGAATGCATTCATTTGTGGGCGTTACCGAAGAAAATGCATGTCCCGGCTCAATGGAACAGTGCCTTTCATACAACAAGTCATGCTGAATTAATGTTTCAATTTAGTTTTTCTTTCCTGGTAGGAAAGTATTTGAAGTTTAGAGTACTGTTAATCGTCACAGCATATAACCGAGCATCTTATTTTCAGGTTTAGTTTAGGAAGTTTTCAAGCAACAGTTAGGACTCCTTTCGTAACCGCTAGTGAACTTCTTGTGTTCTTGAATTAATCATTCGATTGTGATTTATCCATTTAATCCTTACGATGAGTGTTGTATTGATCTCATGACCTAAGGGCGGGATTCGTTCATGGGTGGAGTTTGAACGTGGTGTTGGGTTCACCTAGCCACTTGTAAATATTGAATATTGACAGAACTTCTCATGTGTTGAACTTCCACAGGTTTCACATGATGAAATCAAATTAGTTATATAGAAATTCAGCAGTCATACTGCTTTAAAAGTCTTTAAAGACATCATTAGGGGTAGGCAATAGTGGAGAAATCCCAAGAAGAAGTCACTCACATGGTAGTCCTGGGCCTAAGAAGGCTATCTGCGGCGAAATCCCGGTGAAAAAGCGCCCCTCCGAGCTGTAGAAGCGCTGCAAAACGGCGAAGCGTTCAGGGGCTCCGCCTCTGCCACTCAGTGGTTCCGCCTCTCGATGACGTAATTCCCGATTGATTGGGGTGAGAGCGGTCGAGGAGATGGGGTAGGATCGGGGGTTTTGCGGCGCGCTTTCGCAGTTTTAGCGTGAAACTCACTCAAGAAATAGATGTTGTCGTCTTTCCAAACAATTCCCCTGTGTTTACTTGGCAACATGCCAATAGAAAACTAGATCAGACTACTCCCCTCTTGACGGACAGGTCGTCCGCTTCGAGAATCAACAGTGGAAAGGGGGTCCTATTTCTCGGGTTTTAGGCCAATTCCATCCGCTGTTTCTTCACTGTCCTATTGCTAGGCATCTCGGCTTTCATATGCACTATTTCTTTTACTTTTCGTCCGACTTTCCCCTAATGATGCCTTTAAGGAAGGACGGTTTGGGTGTTTAAAGAAGAAATCACTACTATATATAATCCGTTTGTCTGTCTGTGTGTGTGTGTGTCCGTCCGTCTGTCTGTCACGAAATTCATATCTCGCGTCGCAGCAAAGCTGGAAAGCTGAATTTTTGAAGTGATAGAGGGGGTGATAAGGGAACATTATTGTTGAGAGAACGGAAGTGATAGCAACTGATAAGAGGTGATAAGGAGCCTCGAAAGGCTAATGGCGGGAAATTCATATCTCGCGACGCAGCAAAGCTGGAAAGCTGAATTTTTGAAGTGATATAGGGGGTGATAAGTGAACATCGTTGGTGAGAGAACGGAAGTGATAGCAACTGATAAGAGGTGATAAGGAGCCTTGAAAGGCGAATGGCGGGAAATTCATATCTCGCGACGCAGCAAAGCTGGGAACGTGAATTTTCAAGTGATATAGGGAGTGATAAGGGAATGATGATACTGATCGATCGATATCGATCGAGCCCAGTCGCATGCTTCCATGTGTGACGCGCGTAGTAGTGTGCGCCAGCCCAACTGGTATATCGATAAAAGGAATAAATGTGCAATGAAATGAAAAATCAGAATGAAAAAAGTAAAATTGAAATATATAGGTATTAATATAAAATGTTGGAGCCGAGAAAGACTGTGTATGGTGCAATTTACGGTGAACGTGCCCCTGATTTCCTCTCATGATGCTGGCTGACGGGCCCCCACCCCCTGCAGCCGAGCCCCTCTCGCAAATAGGCTGACGTTGCACATCGCAGATCTACGTACCTGCTCGATTGTTAGTGATAGGGCGCTCCGAAAAATGTTTGCTGCGGAAGTCAGTTTGGAGAATGGGAAATTTTTGGGTATTTTTTTGTTTTGATATTTATTGCAGTAAAGCATAGCACCTCTGCTTTCACTTTTTGGTCCTTTCTTAGTTTCTTCTCACTGTTCACAGAGGGATTCTCCAAGGATGTCAATCTGTTTCCTGGTATTGTGGCGATGACGGCCTCGACCAGTATCATGAATGTTGAGTGCAACAACCTTGGCGATCGTGTCGTTATTTTGTCGAAATGACGAAGAGGGTCAACGGGTGGACGAGGGGCGGCGGACGTCGAGGACGGCTGACGAGGGTGGGCGATGAATTTACTGCTTGACACACTTACTCATTGACGAGGTACAATTATCTGGAATCGACACACCCCTTGCCCTTCAGCCTGTTCACCTCGATTATCCTCTTTGTGTCAATTCTCTTTTGTTCCGGTTCTTTACTCGAGAAGAATTTCGTTTTCTGTTCCGGTTCTACACATGAAAGAATCCAAAACAAATGCGGTAACAAAGAATGTCACAAGAATAAGAAATTTGCAAGTGATGGGAATAAGTCAACGTTTCGATGTCTCAGTAAAGACGTCACTTCAAGCATGGTACATGTTATTACTTTTGACAGCGAATTAACCGTGGCTCAAAAGATTAATCAGTCTTCTCTGCTCATATTTGACCAGCGTTCCTCTTCATCAAATTAGAAAAAAACAATGCTGCCCCAAAAAATTAGTGCGAGACCATAAAGCAAATGCACAGCTAGCACAGAAGTTGGTAAAGTCTCAGGGGCAGGGCACTCTCAGGTGTCAAGGAAAATAGCCGTTTTAGTACGACCCCCTTCCTCGACAGGTGCTTAACATGACCCCTCCCCCTTTTTTACCTTTGCAATACCAGTAACTGTTGCAGGATTGTATAGTTGTAATGTATTCTATTGCTTGGTATGCTTAGCTGGAGCAAAAAGATATTTATGCCACATTTTCTCATACGAGTTTGCTGCGAAAAACCCTTCGATTCTCATCCTCATTGAAAGTGTGGATTTTATCGCTTATTGTAGACCTCTGCAAGAACGACCTTTCCCTTTCCGTGCAGTCAAATACGACCCAGTCGAGGGATTCTCGACTCCCGTGTACCCTGCTCAGGGGGTGTGTCAGGAGTGCTCAACTAGGTCGGCGCACCACGTAAATTGCCCAGCTCCCAGCGGCAAGTACCTCGCTGGCCTCATTGTGAATTGGCGGGGCGCGGCTACTGTCAAGACTGACCTCCTAGATGGATAGTCCTAACGCACGCATGGCACTCCGATGTAACGTGTGATCAGCTACTTATGAGCCCTTTGTGCGCGGGTAGACGCTTCGATTGGCGGGTATCACAGGATATGCTCCCGAACGAATTATCTATGCTGCGGACGCAACTTATGTCCAGACTCTAGGAATAACACTAATCATAGGGAGTGTTATGTTTGACAGCAAAACGATGTATACATACTACAAGGATGCTGAGTTATGGGCAAAAGCTTCGGTGGCCAACCGGCTCAACACGTTATACGTGTGAGTGCTGATAAGCTATGGTAAATATACCATTCAAAAAGCTGAGTTAGGGTGAAGGTGGTGTCGGTAGTGTAATGGATTAGCACATATCCCCGGAAAGGATGAAGTGCGGGTTCGAGTCCCGTCCGGCACCGAAGCTTTTGCCCATAACTCAGCATCCTTGTAGTAACTTTCGCATCGCGAGCTGCGGCGATAAACAGCAGTTATCAAAAATTAAAATATCAGATGTATACATAATTTTTGAGGGGCTTGAGTCTTTTCATTTTTGACTCATTTTTTGTTCTGGCTCTTTTCCATGGCCTTGTGTGTGGCTTACTGTGACTGTTCACCTAGTAATCAAAGTATTCTCATGTGTATCTTATTGCTTCAAGGTCCAGAACCTATGTATTCCTACCAATCCAAGAAAAGTGTTCGTGAATGCTATATTCTCATTTATCAAAGCGTATTATAGTCCTCGTGTTATTTTGTATTCATATCAGTGTGTGATATTACTTTAAGAAATATCTTGCTCATCTGATTGAGCATTTTCTTTTTCAAAGCAGTGACCACAGTTTCTTGTCTTTCGCCTTTGTAAACTTACCTTGTGCCTCGAAAATTGTAATTTTTGAACAGCCCCAGTCGAGGAGCCGTATCTTTGAATTATTAAAGGGGAGGGGTAAGGGGAAACAGAACTGTGAACGCATGTTCTCTTAAAACACCTTCTACTTTAAAAGAGGTGATGCGTGACGAAGTTCGCATTAAAAAAGAGCGACGTGGAGCCTTATTACGACTGCAGTACGGCTGTCGTCCTGCAGTGCTGCAGCCGGGCGAGATACCGGCGAAAGCGGAACAACGTTCGCGGCCGGCTGGCTTAGCCTCTCCGCCCGTCTGCAGTCTGCCCCAGCTAGTGACGCAGAGGGGTGCGAAAGAAAGGGGGTTTTCGGGTTCATATTTCTCGGGTCTTTCGCCGTTTTGTCTCATCCTTTCTCTACTGTTACATTGCTGATCACCCCTACTTTCATATTCCACAGTCTGCCAAATTTAACCCTTCCGGTGTCTTTAAGGCTATATACAGTAGCGGTCAAAAATATATGCGGTTTTGGATTCTAACCATAACTTTGGTCGAAGTTTACATTTCTTATTCAATTTTTTTTGTTTTTTGAAGGCAACTGGTACTCAGTGAAGCAAAGTAGGGTGTAGTGCTGAGATTGGAAAATTTACTTAACTAAAAACTCTAAAAATACCAAACCTTTTCAAAAATTCCATTGGCCATAAAAAGCTTATAACTCATCGAAACGGGCAGGTGGGCAGAAAATATTACGGAATGAGGCTGGGACTTTGTTGCACGCTATTTCAAATCCTAACAGCACTGAGGCACGGAGTTGACCATTTTCAGTGGTTCCAGTTAAATAATTTTTTCAACCTTCACACTGCATCCTACTCGGCTGAGATACTTTATTTCATTGAGTAACAGTTTCCTTCAAAACACAAAAAAATTGAGCGAGATATGCAAACACCGAACAAAGTTATGGTCAAAATCCCAAACCGCATATATTTTTGACCGCTACTGTAGATCCTTTTCATTCGAATCTCCTATGGAACACCATAATGAAGTTGTTAGATGTTGCGATAACCTGGGCGTAGCAGCTATGGTCTTCCTCAGCATGTGAAGAGCCGTAGGTGGACGGTCATTAGGTCCACTTCTGGCAGCGCGAATTTTGTGCATAACGTGTGCGGCAACGCGATAATGCTGCGTTGGAACAGTTCCTCGTTATAACTGAGTCACCCTTCGCTATTCCGTTTCTCTACAAATTTCCACTGTGAGTTCGTTGTGAACATACTGGTCTCTCGTCAGTGACCCTCCTTTGCCCGATCAAAAACTGAATCTTTTGCAGCACAAATTGCGTTAGGAGGGTGACACATGTTTGAATAAACTTTACGCCCGCTATTCATCTGAGGAGTTACCCATCACCATAATCATCATTGGACGAGCAAACCAATTCTAAGTTTTGCGCGAGGTATTGTTCAGTTTGGTGTAGATCATTGATCACGTAGGACTACAAGCCCTTTGCAACATCACTATATTTACTCATTTTACTCGAATGGTTTTTACTATTTATCATGTTTGCAGTCCTAGCTGCTTGCTTCACTTGTTAAATAGCATATATGTGTATTCTTTTTTGTTCACATGATTTTGATCAGCCATGTATTCGTTTGATTAATCATTTGTTCACGTCTAAAAGTGCACGGATACGGATTTCAAGAAATCAATAGCTCATTCTTGAAACCTTCTTTTCAAATATTCCGGATTCAAATCCAATATCTTTTTCTCTGTCTTTCCAAATCAAGTTCAGCTGAGAGACGCTCGATTCTATCGTGACCCAGATCGCGATGTCGCGCAGTGCGCCGCGTGCGGCACACTGCGCGGCAGGTAACGCGTCGAGTCAGGTTCAGACGAGGATTAACTTGTACATCTTTCAACAGTTTCAAGAGATATCACAAATTTCACAGAAAAAACTGAGAAAGTGATAAGAAAAAAGGATTTAAATAATGATTCGACTTAAAGGAGCGACAGCTTCTAACGCTTCAGCTATTGTTGATAGATGTTGTAAGTAGAAGGTCAAAAGTTACTTCACGTATTTTACGCCTGAACTAATTGGTGAAACATCTCATATATAACAAGTGGCACGGAATAGTTTATCGGACTGCATCATTTTGTTCTTGCATAACTTTCTTTCATCACTTTCTTCTAATTCTAGCATTTCGCCGAGCTTCGACTTATTCATACCACCCTCCATCAACGTGGAAAAGCATTGGCCATCACCTGCTGCAAAGGGACTCTCGATTCTTTCGTAACCCGGCAGCCCAGCGTCGCGCAGTGCGCCGCACGCGGCTCACTGCGCGGCATCCCGATCTGGGTCACGATAGAATCGACATACACCCAGTTCAGCTTATGCCACTATTGACCACCCCATTTTCCTCTCTATCTCTGCACTATTCTGGGAATAGTGCATTGCTGTTTTCGCACCGAGCATCATCCGACTAATGACACGCTCCGTCCCTTTTGAGCGGTTCCCCGATCTCAAGTGAGTTCAAGATAACCTGAAATTGGTCATTTCTTCCGATTTTTTTCCTGGTTTCCAGGCTGGTTGTGACTAGTTATAAATCCTTTTTGTAAGGACGGCTCACTCGAGATGCGCTCCTCCCACTGTGCCCAGGCCTCTTGCATGTCTTTCAGATTTCATACCTGACCTTGATCCACTTTCCTTAACGTTTGGGCTATATTGGAACCAATTAACAGTTTTCGCTCTGAAAGCGCAACATTTCAGTGCACACTCCGCCCACCATGGGTGCAGAGTCCATGTGTGCTTTTTCTTCTTGTCCCATGCCCTACCTATTCCGAACTTGTCCCCATCTCCACAGGTTGTTTTCATGTTATGGCTAATTTCGTATCACGGAGGGACGGACAGACAGACGAAGCGTTCTATATAGGGGTGTCAGGAAAGTAATTTTGCTCGTAGCTCACATCCACAACGAATGCAAAACAGAGAGTAATGAAAGAGATGTAAGTGTTGGGGCAAAAAGAATATAGTAGGGATTAATTAAAATAGATCGTCTGCATATTTGAGTGTGGTTGCTGTTGTATTCGGGGCTTTATATGTAATCACCGAGAATGACTAGCAAGATTAATCTTCAGAATACGCCATGTGTTCACTTTTATTCTAAATCGTTCTGATGTTGCATATGGGATCTAGCCCGCAGAGTGGTTTTCAAAAGTAACCGGCAGTAAGGGTGGTATAGTGAAAGGTGACGCTGATCTTGGATCAGTGCTCGTGGAGTCCAGTCAAAGCATTTGACCTGTTGGGGCTCGTGGACTTGTACCACAAAGAGTAGAAAAAGAAAAAAGAGTAGGCTACTCTCTTGTACATCGGCTAGACCCCCACTCCCTCCCCCCCACCCCCTTTCCCCAGGCCACCCACCATTGTATGGGTCTCATTTTGTCCAAATGTTACTGCAGTTGAAAGGAAGTTAAAATGCTCGATTCCAAAAATGACTCATTAGCACCGAAATTATACTTCATGCGCGTGGGTAGTATAGTGACCGATGGCGTGCACTCCCACTTTCACGGTGCGGGGATCGAATCGCGAATCTATGCCTGCCCACGTCAACCTAGCCTTCCGTTCCTCCGGGGTAATTGAATTGGTACCAGACTCGTCTGAGAGTATGAAAACACTGGCTTGCAATAGGCTGACCCCGCAAGTCACTGTATGGGCCAAATCGCAATCACCTACCAGCACGATTCTGAAAGCAGGTAAAATGCGCGGCGCACCCCTGCAAACGATTGATCAACGCTAAAAACTTCAGCCTAGGATCCTTATAGCTTACTTTTCATCCATTTGAAGTGTAATAAATTTGTATAAACTTAGCATCGGATAAATTATCTTTTACGTACTTAAAAGTAAATTTGTATGAATTGGCCGAGAAAAATTTGGACGCATGTTAGTATTAGAGAAGAACCGCCTAGTCAATGTGTGAAACGCATACATCTTTCCCACGACGTCGTTTTCACCCCCTACATTGTATAGTTTCGTATGAGACCTTGAAACCAATACCTGTTGTTCAAACCAGTTGTATAGCAAATAATTCCTCAGCTGAAGCGCCTTCAACCGCTGGTAATTGCTGAAAGTTCCTAACCTGGCGTCTAGCTGAGGATCCATCGGCATTCGAAAACACAATCAGGCCCAACCAGAATATTGAATAATGGAAGGACTGGCGGGGGTTTTATTCCCTATGGCCGAATGGCTGCGGACAACGGAGCAACCTTATGGCTACCTGCATTAGCTGCCCCCGCCGTTTGTCTCGCTTCTGCAGTGATGCAGGGGCCGTGAAAACACGTCTTCGACTGTGGTAAAAGCCTGGTTTTTTCGAGTTTTCCGGCAGTTCTTCTCTTTTGTTGTACTACCTTGCACCTTCACTGTCGTATTATGTGCACAATCAGCCACAATTACTCTTAATGGTGTCTATAAAGTTAAGATTACTTGAAGATTCACTTCATAGACACCATTACGAGTAATTATTGTAGGTGCTTATTAGGTTGAAAAGCAACAAAGTGTTGCGATACCGGAAGGGGTTAATTCCGCAGACTGTGGAATATGAAAGTAGGGGTGCCCAGCAGTGTAACGACATGAACTGCTTAAAAACCGAGGAATAGGAACTCGAAAATCCTCCTTCTCTCTCTCGTCCTCTGTGCGTCTAACCTGAGAGGATCGAAGAGGCCATAGTCTGAAACAGCCAGCCGCGATCGTTGTCCTGCCCATCCTCGGCGCCACGCCCGGCCGCAGGACTGCAGGACGGCATGCCGTGCTGTGGGGTCGCCCAAGCCGCGTTTTTTCGATGCGATTCTCGCCTTTTATTCAAAAATCATGTGCTCCCAGATCTCAGTTTTCCCTCACCCCTACTGGTGCCTTTAAAGCATTTATTGGTGCTTTCGCAATGGTAGGTATCTTCTAAAAAGTTGCCCATCTAAGCATCTCTGACGGATCTGTGAGGGATCAGCTTGCACATTCAGGCGTATGCTTTTTGGCTGAACCTTGAGAAAGGGGAAAGGGTTCCCTTTATCTTCTAGGCTCAAGTGAAAATGGCGTCCACAGATTGATGCCCCTTCCCTCATTGGGATAGCATCCATTCATTTTACTGGCTTGTACTGATGCAAGAAAACGGAGGAGGAGGGGACCATTATTAGAGAAGTGATGGCTAGTCATATGCGAAATCTGCTACTCACTTATAAAGTTGCTTTGGAGAGTACTGGTGATGGTTTGAAGTTTAGAGCAAGGATTTGGACACATTGAATACGCCACCAGTTGTCTTGCGTTTCCGGATAGCAGTAGAACGCACGGCGTATCCTCGACGTAATGACCGGTGCAGCACCTCATGTGCTTAGTATATTTACCTGAATGCTTGTTAAATGATTTTTGTGCAGGGAGACTCGGAAACAAAGGGACCAAATAAAGACGTGCGGGAAAGAGCCCACGATTGTGAGGAAACTGTTTTTGATCCTTGCACTAATTCTTACCGTAATTATCCTTCAACGACGTAATAATCCAGTCAAACTGGCTGTTATTACGCCGGCAGTGATTTCCCAAACGATTTGCCCATTCAACCCCTATGTGTTCACTGACCGCCATTCAGTCCATCAAGGGGAGCGCATTATGGTCATTTCGATCCGCGCAGTCATCATCGCGTCCGTCCGGACCCAATTCACTCTTTTCACTCTCGCAGTCCATTACCGTAGCCTTAATAGCCTGAACGTTCGCAGCAGCCATTCGCTGTAATGTGTCTACTTTCGCTGGTATTTTCTGTAGTGCACATTACACACTTCTTTTCACGTAACTTCACCATCGTGAAGTTGAAGCTACGACGCTGGATGGCGCTGTCATCAACGGCTTTACCACTGCGTTTCGCAAACAAAAACGCGAATTTATGGTCTCCAATGCGTATGACCTTCAATGAGCCGTCATGCGGCGCGTGAAACGATGGACGATATTCAGAAGCGGGTCCTTGGACGGGCGAAGTGCGCGAGTTGATTTGCATATCCCTGTGCCATTCATCCCCATGTATCGACCCGTTGTGGTGCATTCACAGAACCTTCATAGCTATTCCTGTACCGGTGTATTTTGACACTTCCAAGATGAGTTCGTCGTTGGTCTCGAAGTATGGGCCATGCCCCGGCCTCCTCTTTTTTTTCTTGACAGAAATGTGAGCGTTGCTGCTGTTGGTGCCGCTAAATCCCAATAGAAAGCAAGCTCTCTGAGCCGTCTGGAAGATCGTTTTAGCACTTTATTTCAGTATAAAACCTATCTTCATATCTAAAATCCAGGTCCTTTTTAAGTAGGACAATCAGAAGAGGAATGGGAGATGTTCTTCGGGCGAATTCAGCGACATCCTATCTTCCTGTTTTCTGTTTTTCGTTGATTTTGACAGACTTTCTCAAGGGATGTAGTTTTAGTATACCAGCAATATCTGTCGCGATGCGTTACGGTTATGACAGCTTGGTTTCAATATTCAGTTGCATAAAATTTATAGTATATATACACTTACTTATAAAATAATTATACGTGACAGTGGGGGAAGGAGTCTTGTTTGTCATAATTTTTTCTCTGTTTCAGTACACGGCCTTGGCTCTCTCCTCCTGCTGTTCTCTGTCAGTATAGTCCGGCAAATTCTTCGGGTCTTTTTGAAAATAGCAGATGTCATTTTTCATTCTTGTTATAAATGCACAATTGCTTCAATTAGTCTCAGCAATTCAAATTTCCTGTGATGCACAACACTAAAAAAAGACGCCACGAGAAGTGAAAGACGGAACCGAAATTCTGTCCTGAACACTGGGTCCCAACTTCTTTCTGACTTGAAATTGTTGATATAACGCTCATTATTAGTTGGCTCCGCAATGCGGGGAGGTGGGGGGGGGGGGGGGGCAATTCATATGATGTTGAGAATCTTTGCATCACCGACATGTCAAGTTTGCTACACGCTGATCATGACATGCCTTTACATGATCAGCGTGTCGAATAACTTTCCCACACAGCGAATTCCATAAAATGCCCCCCTCCCTCCCGCCTATTGAAGTATCCAAAATTAAAGCTTTCCAATCCTTTTTTTTGAAAGCGAAATTTATCTAATCATTTCTCTGTGTTTGAATTCAAGGAGGATTATACGACAAAAGCACGGAAAAGGATGCATAGGTGTCAACCAAGTAGTGGACTATTGTAATACGATAGCATAATAAAATATACGTAAAACGTGAAAATAAATGTAAAATGTTACGTGACGAAGAAAACAGTTTTCTAGTTCTACACCTTTCCCATGCACAGAAGGGAAGTGGATTGAGTACTCCCAGAACCCATTTACCTCATTGTTCCCAAACCGTGTAATTGTGGTCGTGTTGTTTGTCGACTTGATTGAATTGCCTACGAGAGACCCTGTTCCATTATCAGCACTGGAGGTTAAACTTAGCGAAACCAGTAGCTAACCACTCTGCCAAGGCTGAGTAACCTTGTTCACTCTCCTCATCCTGTTCCATGCCAATTCACGGTGGTCACTGCAACTGCCAGTGTTGATGTCACCAGAGGCTGACTTTTTATTCGATGTAATGCTATTTAAATTAAGATATATATAGGCTGTCAGGTTTAATATAGAATTATAGTCATAATCGACAGATAATCAGAATTTTAATTTTCCTCCCATCGTTGTCATGAAACTCGCATTGAAACGCTCACGGTCCCGCAGCACGGCGTATCTTTCTGTAGTTCATCTACCGGGCGAGTTGCCGGCGAGGGCGGGAAAACGTTAGTGGCCGGCGATTTGGCCTCTCACCCCGTTTGCAGTCTATCTCGGCTAGTGACGCAGAGGATCGCGAAAGAGAAGGGGTTTTGGGTTCCAATTTCTTGGTTTTTCACCGTTTTATTTCATCCTTCGTTTTTTCTACTGTTGCACTGTTGGACACCCCTGCTTTCAATCAATCCTTCACAATCTGCTCAGTTTAGCCGTTCCGGTGTCTTTAAGCCACAAACTTTGAAACACTATTCGGCATGTAAGGATCAAAAATTATAAACACATCCCAGTTGCTCGAAATGAATATTTTATGTACCGTGAAGATTGAAAGGCTAAGTTGGTGTGGGCGGCCATGATCTGATTCCACAAAAATGCGATCTCACTTCTCCTTACCTCCTCAACCCTGCATTTCAAATTTTGATGGTGTCGCCAAATTATTTTACTTTTACGTCATGTTAGGGGCGCATAGGTGTCAACCGAGTACTGGACTATTGTAAAATGATAAAATAATAAATTAAATGTAAGATGATAAAATGACTGTAAAAAATACGTGCCCCCTTTTCTAGTTCTACACCGTTCACAGTTTCTTCCAATACAGAGAAGGGAAGTGGATTGAGGTTTGGAGTGTTGGTATGCCATTATTCTTTTTTGAGAAGAAGGAAAATTGCGCCGCTGTCGAACTAGCTTTCTGAGTAGCTGTCCGGTCCTGTTGGAGTATAATCTGTGGATTGCTTTGCTTTAAATCGATAACGCCTTACTCTATTACTTCGTCTTATCGGGTTTGGTACTGATTTTCATGTTCACGGATGATAACGTGAAATATCGTTCCCTGTTGCTGAAACAGCATCCCAGAGACTTCTTTTTGGCTTTTTCCCGTTGAAACCTCTTCTGAATCGCAACGGCCGGCTGTTCGATCGCTCTGCGTCTTATGTTTGTGCCCGTTCAATCGTTGATATTCCGTGGTCTGACGACAAATCGTCCTCCACGTGGTGCGCCATCGGAATCGCCTGCATTTCTTTGTACCCTGTTAGCTTTTTCGGCATTCCGGCTCATGTTTGAGCATTATGTAGCGGCGGCACCTCCGAAGTGCTAAAAAGTCTTTCAGGAATCTGGGGACAGGTGTGGTTCTGACGGTGGGAATTCAGCGTTACGAACACTTCACGTGCGGAATTTCCAGAAACACCAAAAGGGGGCAATCTTGGCTTATTGCACACACGACGCCTTGCCAAGAATGTTAATTCATTAGATATTTCCTATCATAAGCATGTTTTTTTATACTTTTAACTTTCTCTCCCTTTCATTTTTCACTTATTTGTTTCTGCTTGGTTTTCTGGCCCCAATTAGTCCCCCTACTTTGCCTGCCTTCGGCAGGCAACTCGGCCACTGAAGCATGCAGTTCGAGGTGTAGCGCGGTACGATCGCAATAGCACCTGGAACGTGCATTTTTCAACGCGAGTATCGCCATTATCTCTTTCAGGCTCGAGCGTTTATCTTCAAAATAGTGTAAAATAGTGTTTACCAATACTCAGTCCTCCCTTGCCTCCTCCTGTCGCTTCAAATGAATCGTCCACGGAAAAATGAGTTTTTCTGTAACCCATATATTTGTGTTGTATTTGCATAATATGGACTGCATGCAAAGTTTCACGCGAAAAAATTGTGAATACGGCTCAGATACAGCACCACAAAATCTTGGCCGGGTGGGCGGGGCCTTTGAGCAAGTACCCGTTCGCCGCGGTCGGAGACGCATTGTAGGAACAGAAAGTGACGTAAACAGTTCCACACTCCGTTCCAATTGCCGCGGACCACGGGACTGGAGTTTTGCTCGGGGCCCCGCCCACCAGGGCAAAATTTGGGCAGCTGTGTGCTAGCCGAACTCGCACTTTTCCTAGTGGAACTTTGCGCGAGGCACTTATCAGGCAAATACAACTTAATATATGGGTAACAAAGAAACCCACTTTTCCGTTTTCGATTCCTTTAAGCTTAACCAGGTGCGATGTCATATCGGTTCCTTCGGCATCACATCGCTTAGTCACTTATTCAAGTGATTGCGATTTTTGCCTACTTCCTATTCTGTCGGCAGTAAACGCCTGCGATACTACCTGTAATTAAATGGTCTGTTTTTCTAACCGTCAGTGATAATTTTTGACTTCCACTGAAGACACCATAAGGAGTAGAGGGTTTAGTCTATTGATAATGATAATAGGAAGACAAAGGTGCTAATTAGTGCGGCAGCAGAGAATGAACGAAATAAAATAGTTGCAAACCTAAGAAAAGAACATGCTATCCACTACTGGTCCTATCGAGAATCTCTCTGCGTCAACAGTGAGGTTGGGGCAACGGCCAGAAAGCCGTGGTCATCTGTCCCGTCCACCAGGTTTACTCAACCGGCTTCGCTACGGTGAGGCCACTACAAAGACCTGAAGTGCGTCTTATTTCGAAGAAGTGCCTGTCCACTAACGATAATCCTCAGAACTCTTTCCGATGTGATTTTCTGGATTTTTGGACTTTTCAGCCACCCTGTGAGCTTTAAGGGGAACTTTTAGTCGGTAGGAAAGTCGTAGAGTTCTTTAATTTGAGAACAAGAACTGACTGGTAAGCTTCAAAACACTACGAAGCTATATAGATGACTATTAGCAAATACTGTAATAATAAAAAAAAGATTGCTTCGCTGAAATGAAACATAAGTACAGGGGGTGTCAAAAAGTAATTTTTTTTCCTCCTCAACCCACATAAGTTGCGAATTTTTACGAGATATGTCCATCCCCAAATTCAAGAGCGCACCTCATACTATCACTAAACTCCGTGGGAGACTTCTGCACGAACAGGACCAGGAGCTAATTCTGGGGGAACCCTCAACACGGCGAAATCCGAAATTTCGTCGCCCTCGTTCACAACCTTGGTAGGATCTGCTCACCCTGGGCACCCGAGGGGATTCATATAAGGTGGCGCCCTTCAGTACTGCGTTTTTTTTCAGGCTCCCAACATCGTTCGTTTCCAAGAACCAAAACGTGCCTTTACCGCGAAACCCCTCCGGAGACGGATTTGAAGAATAAAAAATGACACTTCGGATCATAGCAGCGTTGTTCGACAGCAGGGACTCTGTTACTCCCACGAACCGAAGGGCCAATCCTCCGGAAGCTTCCCACAAAAGACCTACCACGGAACCTGGCTCCACTGTTTTAAGCGGACCTTGATACTGTAGGTGCTCTGAAGCCCGGCTGCGCCGACTGAAGGCTCCGTATTTGATGAAGGTGAACGTAGTGAGCCACAGCTTAATCCTCTTTATGGAGGAACATTTCGGGATTATTTTGCCCCAATACTTTTATCTCTCTTGTTTTCCTATGTTTTGTATACATTGCGGATGTGAGCCGTGAGCAAAATTATCCTTTTTGGCACCCCCTGTTGTAGGAAAATCGGAAAGTGGTCGGCAATTTGTTAATATGCTTTTCAACCACCCTGTGCAAAGGCGTAAATTTAATGACTTTGTTCTCATATCAAGTAGTAGGAGCGAATTATTTATTACACACAATAAAACAGTCGGCAATCCTACTGATTGCTTCCTTATTGGTTGTGCGTTCTTTGACAAAGTCCATTTAATAGTGGGAAGTTGACAGTTCGCAAACGTCACACCATAGGGTCACTACTATATATAATCCACATAATAAGCTGCTATCTCGGATTAGCTGATGTACTTTCTGAAATTTCATACTTAACACAATATAGGGTCTTGCTCGTATTACTCTTTTGCCCTTTAAAGTCCACAATATTCAATGAGCATCTAATTGAATTCGCTCTGAACTTTACTTAGTCGTGCATTGTTTTAGTAGAAGTAGTCAGGTTATTTGCGAAGTGTGTTCAGTTTGGGGTAGATGAAGGGGATTCACAAGATTCTAGGTATAACAGCGTAGAAGTGGTCCACTATAAATTTCAGGCGCAAAATAAATCGTAGTGTTGTGATTTTGGCGTATGTACCATGTGCGCTTAGGCGCAAAATGAACCGCACTGCTGTACCATCGACGTAATTGCACACATCATATCCCACTTCACGCCAAATGTTTTAAACTGCACAAAACTTGACTGTATCGCTTCCCAAAGTCGTATTTGCTGGGTTGGCGCCCTTTTCAAAACCCGATTGCATTTTTCCAGGGATGTTCACATCAACAAGTTATTCGTGTTCAGTAGAACATCAGCACCATACTCGATACGTGTATATGAGAGTTCCCGCCAGGAAATTTGAATGTCCTGTGTTAGCACACATCATACTCTGTTTAACGCAGGACATTCAAATTTCTTGGCGGGAACTCTCATATACACGTATCGAGTATGGTGCTAATGTTCTACTGAACACGAATAACTTGTTGATGTGAACATCCCTGAAAATATCCAATCGGGTTTTGAAAAGGGCGCCAACGCGGCGAAAACGACTTTGGAAGTGATACAGCCAAGTTTTGTGCAGTTTAAAACATTTGGCGTGAAGTAGGATATGATGTGTGCAATTACGTCGATGGTACAGCAGTGCGGTTCATTTTACGCCTAAGCGCATATGGTGGACCGCTGCTACCTTGCTACACTTATAATATTTTTCTCTGGAACTCCTGGCATGCACGATGATACTGATTTACCTTCGAAATCGTGAAAATTGTGCCTATGAGCAGAAGAAATGCTGGAAATTGCCTGCCTATTTGAAATGTACTCTTGAAAGTTCACCGTGCTCTACAAAGTCTGTTGTAGCAGTGGGATTGCGGGCAGTTTCTTTCCCATTTCCTGGTGGACCAAATCATTTTTGATTGTCAGCGCAGTTGAGAAGTTATCCCGTTATGATTTGGGGAGGGGGTTTTTTTGGCTCCCTCGGATATCCCTGGCTTTCTTTTGCTGCAGAAATTCAATCTCTCAAGCTATAACGTCATAACTAATTTGTGGAACACGTAAATGGCACGTCCATAAACTTTGTATTGTTATAATTTGTCCGTTACCTTGGTGACGGCTGATCATAATAAGCGAAATAGTATCTAGAAAAATAGTCTGCATGAATGCGTTGCTATGATAACTACTGGATAGTTAATTTGATGGAAAACCGCCGATATCCTCATGAAATCCTCTTCAGCAGGGAATTTTTATGCAAATGGGGATTCCATTAATACCATGTGACGCATGGCTGAACAGCCCGAGGGTCAAGGGCGACGTCATTGCTCAACCGTGGCCGTCGCGACCTTCAAAACGGCGGGTTTTTGCAGTGGTGGAGTGAACAGTAGTAGTTGTAAACAGCAAAAAGTGAAGTAGTTGTGCAAGATGGTGCCAAATGGCTTCGATACAGCAAATGAGGTCCGTTGCTGGAGTCCCGCTCCGACGTACCAAGTCCAATTTTTCCTTGTGGAGTCGTTGTTCAATATGAACCTTGTCTGGATGGATAGAACACTGGATCATTCTTTGTCGGCTCGGATATCCACCACGGTGTAGGCCAAATGTGATCTGAATGCCGGTGCTATCGCAGTGAATGGAGGGGGGGGGGGGGCATTTAGAACGCTGAATGATGCCCATCATCTTTATGTCTAACTTGTTAAATGCTGTACACTAACATGCTTTTATAAGACTTTTTGAGTGGCGTACCGTGCATATGCCACACAGGATCCTATAAAGCCATAGACCTTACTCTGCCTCGCTGCCTGTCGCAGCCACGCCTTGTCGGCACAAAGTATGAACGTAGCCTTAGATTCTTGCCACATTTCTCGACACAACATTTGAACAGCCGTCAGCAGCTAGAGCGTAATTCAAAGTTTCGCGCCCAAAATTGATCAGCTTCACACTGTGCGTCCCTGACCACGTAAGTGTCTTTGCTTCTTGGCCCTCTGGCGTCCAAACCAGCTCGGACGCCCCACCCCGTGGGCCGTCATTTTGGGGAGCTCCACCCCAAATGAGTTCTTGTATATGCGCGTGAATCTTTGCATGCAGTCCATAGTAAGTAGGTATAACCTAAAAATATGGATAACAGAAGAACTTAAAGTTTCGTGGAAGATTCCTAGCAGCTAGATATGTTGGATACCAGTCATATACCAATGCTAGCTCAATGTTGGATCTCCAAACATCTAGACATTTCTCGGCTTAATTAGGTGGTCAACAGCCTTCTGAGCAGGCTGTTTATTCAAGGCTGCGATGAGAGCTGCACTTCTCTTTGGGTACCTTCAGAGGCGATGCGAGTGACTTCTGACCGCCGAGAGTAGTGGCTTGTTCTAATATTACAGTATTCTCGAAGTCTAGGCAATAACATGATGAAGTACTGCAACTTCGTCAATATGTTGACGTCAATTGAATGCCGAGGCTGCAAATGAGCTCTTGATTCAAAACACAATTCGGGTGGAAAAATAACTGATGCAAATTTCTCAACAAATTTGAAATAAATTTGAAATACAAAAAGTCACGTCAAGGCATGAATCGCTCCACGTTGAGTGACGGATTTGTAGTCCTTGTGAGACACGTCGCGCATATTAAAAATGCATTCAGAATCGTGGAGACATTTGAATGTCTTCTACAAGAAATTGTGGGTCCAGCATAACTTCGAATAGCGTTTTGGTCAGCCCGTGCCAGTCGGTTTCTGACAGTTCTTATGGAAAAAATAATTTCTCCAAATTTAGGAATAAAGTGTAAATTTAAGAAGACAAATCAAAAGCCATTTTACGGAAAAAAATTAAAAGTCATTTCGCAAATTTTGTAGTAAGGAAATGTAAACTGAGATTTAGTGTTTACATAATTCAAATCGGAATCGTAATACTGGACATAGGTAATGTGAGCTCATTTCCAAAGCTGCTGAATTTATTTTGTCGGAAGTGATCCTATCCCATAAAGATTGCAAGTGCTGTATGACGCCTCTAACCGCGACACTGTGCACTTTTTTATTATAACATTTGTTTGCACCTAATTGCAGCGACAGAAGAAAAATAGCAAAAAACAAATTGGCAGTAGCCGGAAGGCCGACATTCAGAAAATGCCTAAGCTGTCTGAAGGTAGTTTTTCTCACTCTCTCAGCTCTTTATCCTCTCTATATCACTCGTTTTTTTAAAATATCTTACTGTGCCATATCAATGCAGGGAGGAGTAACTCGTTCAACGATTGACAGTAACATGCCTTAAAATGACTGGCATGTCACTAACGTAGATTAGATGTGATGTAAATACATGTATCATCGTGTATTGCTAATGTTACGTACAGTATTCATGTTAAGACATGTTCTAGTTCAATGTTCAACTATCTGTCCCTCCCTATGCTCATTAGGACCGTCATTTCAAATATGGCAGAACCTTGGAAACCCTTTGAAGAGGCTTGGGATCTGCGTTTCGATTTCCGCCCTAGTGGGCTAATCAGTGTAAAAGTGTCGGATTTATTTTAAATGTTCTTCAAAATTCTAATTTTTTTCAAATTCGAATTTCACTGACATCAAGTGACGGAAAAATCGCGGAGAGAGGACTTTTCGAGCTCTACTCGGCAGCAGCTTGCCATATCCCACCGAGTTTCCGAAGTAAATGTTGCCGGCGAGCTCTCATTAGGGATCGGAGAACTGAATAAATAGTCTTCGCCTAACATGTGATGCTCACCGTTGACGTCAAAGGCAGATCGCTGAGCTAATTTTGGCTATTCAATCCTCTCTCCAAAGATGTTTAATATGTTATTCATCAGTAACGCTTGGCTTCTGATACGTATGACGTCAAGAATCCATAAATCTTGATGCTTTCGATGAAGCCCATTTTATGGCTTATTACGCTTCAATCCTGACTAGGGATTCAAGATTTCATTAATGGAATTTGTAGTATACTGATAGGTTTTATTAGGGATTAGGTTTCTCTTAAGGAACATTAAAGCATGGCGTAATTTTATGAGGCTGCACAGATTGAATACTATTCATCACATGTGTACTGCATTACATATCTACTGGGTTTTGCATTACTTTGTGACATTTTGATCTGTTTATTTGGAATTATACTTTATTTCGCAGCGCTTGATAGGGTGTGGCCTACGGGCACGTGAGTGGCGAGAGTGAGAGTGCGTGGCAAGAGTGGAAGTGTGCGGCGGGGTGAGAGAGTATGATACACTCTCACTCAAGTCCATAGGCCACGCCCCATCAGGCGCTCCGAAATGGACCGTAATTTTTTTTTGCAGCAGGCAATACAAGCGATAGCCCATGTGGTTTTCGAAAGAAAGGTCTAAAAATTATATGGTGTCTCAATGATTCAGTGATTTTGAGAAACGTGTGGCGTGAAATACCACAGCGGACATCGCGTCAGTGCTTCTTTTCTCAGCTTTGAATGTGATTCACCGCTCATCACGTCTGTCTCTCTGATGTCGAGAAGTGGTTTTATTCCTGTTATAAGAACAACTAGGGATTACGGTGAGGTCTTTTTATAGAAATTAATGATGCTGATCTGATGACTGGCACCTTGGTCAAGTGCAGATGGGAAGAGCTGCTACCGAGTTGAGCTCTGGGTCCTTGAGGACAGTGATGGGGGGTAATGAGAACTCCTAAATTGGGTCATGCAAATGAAGCTAGGGGGCTAGGAAGACTATATGTGGCAAAATTCGGGAGAGAAAGAGTTCCCCGGGCTTTATAAGAGCCGTCTCCTTAGACAGTTGCCACTTGTTTCATCTCAGCCCTCCGTTTTTTCAACCCGACACGCCCTTTTGATAATAAAAAGGGCGGAAGGGGTTTCATTTCTTGGGTTTTGATCGTTTCATACGTTTTTCCTTCACTTTCGTGCTATTATGCACGTCCACTTTCATATTTAATGATCTTTCCATATTTAGCCCAAATTACCCCTATCACTGCCTTTGCGTAGTACTGAGTTCTCTTCTAGTGCATGAATTCTTCCTTTCCTAATGACTTTTCAACTTGAAAAAAATTTCTTAAATCTTTTCAGATAGATCGCACCTTCGGCATTAAAAATGTCGGTTGTTTATACACCTCCTAAATGAATATTTTTTTTATTTTCAAGTACATGAGCTCACGAGGCTCTTGGTTCGAAGTAGAAAAACTCGTGAGTGTTAAGTCGATTTGAATTACATACTGCAAATGATTATATGCGTAGTATATCAAAGTTTTACATTGTTCTGTAATTCTTAGAACGCGACATTCACCGATCCAATTATGAAATCTGGGAAACGAAAGATTTAGGCGCTTGAAATAATTTCTTAACTAATTGTTTTAAAAGTGGAAGGCTAATGGATTAGCTTGAACTCGTTTCTTCAGGAGCATACCACTTCGACTTCCAATAAATTTTGACCAACAGTTTTCATTGGTCAACCCTCAATCTAAATAAATTCGCTCCCTTCAGAGCGTACTTTTCACCGATAAGAATTAACAGTGTTCCTTTTGTATGGGCCGCAAATTTCTTGGACTAAATTCGAAATCCGTCCGCTCCTCTACTCTCGCTTGCTAATTCGCCACGGCTTTGGCTTAGGTTTTTTGAGTAGGTTTTTTAGAGTTGACGTGATTGCCTTTTGTTACGAGTATGCTAAATTATGGGCAAAGGCCTGGTAAGTAAGCTAAATATTTACCAAGCCTTCGCTCATAATTCAGCATAAATCTTACCATAAGCTTTGGTAAACATACCATTCAGAAGTTGAGTTAAGGTGAAAGGGGTCTCGGTAGTGGAATGGATTAACACATATGCTGAAAAGCATGGAATGCGGGTTCGAGTTCCGTGCATACTTGTAACATCTTTCGCATCGCGGGCTGCGGCAAAAATCAGCAGCTTTCAAACTTAAAAGTCAAAACCATCAAGAGCATTTGTCTTTTATTCTATTCCCTATAAGCGGTATGTTATTTTACCCGCCTCGGTTGGTAGAGGTGCATGGAAGGAAATACAGATGTCCCACAACACTTTGGTTTTGAGCAGTCTGGAGATCAGCCAACCAGTTTCCTCTTGTCAATAGTCTTTGACGAGCCACTATGCTTACATAATACCTTTTTTCTCATCATCTTCTTGTCAGTTATCCTGTCATTTTATTTTTGTCGTGTTTGGAGTTCCCGTGGGTTTGATTCCATACATACTAATCAGACATTCTGTCTTGCCAGGTGAAAAAATACGACATGAATTCTGTTGGGAGACAGTGCAATTATCTCTACAGACACACGGCAATTACATGCTGCCTAAGATTTTTTTGTTTTTCTGATGAAAGGCCACGGCTGCTTCATGGAACATCCGCTTCCTGTTTCTTCATAAGGATAGTGTTCAATGAACAGAGAACAAGGAGAGTCATTTTGATAGAGGACTCTAGGACCTGAGCTGAAGGGAGGCTGGGTGGTGCTAGACCGATCTGTACTGCTCTAATCCAAGCGGTGACATTGAGATAGTGGCAGTCATGAAATCTTTCGACTATTGTATCTACCAGGTTGTTTAATTAAAGGAATCGTCCACGAAAGAAATGAGTTTTTCTGTTACCCATATATTTATGTTGTATTTGCCTAATGTGGGCTGCATGCAAAATTTTACGCGAAAAATGTGAATTTATCTAAGATATAGCACCCCAAAGTCTCGGAAGAATGGGCGGGGCATCTGAGCAAGTGCTCGCCCTGTCGTCCGCCGCGGCCGGAGTTGCATCGTTGGAACAGAAAGTTACGTAAACAGTCCCACTCTCCGATCCTAACCGCGACGGACGACTGGACACGGCTTTTTTTCGGAGGCTCCGCCCGCTCGGCCGAGGATTTTGGGGGCTGTCTCTTAGCCGGAATCTCTTTTTTTCGCGTGAAACTTTCCATGCGGTCCTTTTTTAGGTAAATACAACATAACTATATGGGTAACAGAAAAACTCATTTTCCCTAATCATCCCTTCAAGGCCAGGCTTGTACAGGAATACATAATTAGTGAGTTACCCACCGTCTGCCCTTTATTCCCTTCTTCACCCCACAACGCGACATATACGTACGTGGTGTAGGGCGAGGCGCATTCAACTCGACTACGATACTTGCTAGTGGCAGGATGTGTGGCGCATCCCAAACAAGGATTGGTTGGGTTAAAATTTTATGTTCCCTTTTAATGCAGTGCGAACGTTGAAGGGGTGAGAGTGGCAAGTGGCGCCTCTGCCCTAAGAATCCTCCCTCTAGGGATTAGCTCCCTCAAAACTGAATCATCTTATTTTTCGGGCTGTTTCGAATTTGAGTGTTGAAGTCGACTTCCGGGTCTCATGGCTTCACCAACAAACAGCTGCAAACCAAGTGAGGTGTGAACGAGCAGCAAAATTGTATACGCGGGCGTGAAGGCTATAACGACTCCATGATGATCAATAAGAAACTTTTTCTTGGTGAATGGGATTGTTCGGGTGCTGATGAGGTCAGGGGGAGGCGTGAGTGGAGAGTCTGTAGAGAACAGTAACTGCTCGATTTACCCGTTGTCATGCTTATTCCTGGTTAAGGTTGGCGAAGCCACACTGAAGCTGAGAAGTAGAAATCTGTTGGAGACACCTATACCGTCATTTAGCGTTTCTTCACGGGAACCGGCACACTGGATTGGTATCACGTGGCCATGACTGGTTTATGCAGTTTTCATTCCACCCACTAAATACAACAGCTCAAGTAAATTCAGGTGGAATCATTGGGAAAAAAGTTGAAAAAGCGATACCCTCGCATTAGTGTAAAGCACTCAACATGTGAGTTCTTCTGCGATGCGCTACGCACTGCGCTTCTATTCAGGATTGCATAGTGAAATCTGGATGCACATATAGCGGCTCTTTCAAGCAAAGTAGGCTGCATTGGTCGATCCCTGAGGAATGCACGGCGCTTTGATCCACCATGCAAAATTCAAGTTGGTTTCGATCCACTAGCGGTGTCTTTGATGACCGCCATATTCAACACCACCCCATTGCAGTCATCTATGAAAATCTCCTGATTCATTTGCTCAGGGCACGTTAGGTCAAGTATTTTCACTTTTATATTTTCACCGGCTTGTTACCGTAATTTCTTGCCTTGACCAATTTTTTCTAGCTTTCGCTAGAGTTTCTGTGATTCACCAGCGTAAAAGAATATACGGAATCCCGAAAAGGATATTTGAACGGTTGGTAACTGGGAGAACAAGCCCATCTTTCTCTCAAATCTTCTTCTTATTGCTCCCTATTCAAAGAGTGAAAATCAGGACGAATGTTGGCAGCTCAATGGTAGTGGCAGTCTTCACTCTTTGGTCGCTTTTTATTCAATAGCAGCTACCACTCCAGCGAAGTAGAGGTCGTGCGCATGAGTGCGGGATAGCCCGTCGAGACCTTTGACCTCGACGAATTTGTCAAATCAACCACATACAGCAATTAAGAAGCCTGTCAATTACCTACACGAGGATGTTGAAGGAATCGTCCACAAAAGCTCCATGATTTTAATTTCTCTTAAAATCATTCTACTAGATACACTACATAAACAGAAACACGAAAAGAACCGAGAATCGTCTTTAATTCCAGAGCAGAAATCGAAAAATCGAAGAAGAGCAACTCGTTCAAATTCCCGTCACAACATTTGAATAGCCGTCAGCAGGCAGAGTGCAGATCACATTTTCGCGCTCAGGGTTGATTTGCTTCTCACTTTGCGTTCCTGTCCACGTAAATGTCACCTCTTTCCTCCTCAGCTCTCCAGCGTCCAAACCCACTCGGACGCTCCACCCCGTCGTCCGCCACTTTGAGGAGCTCTATCTCAATTGGATACATGTTCGCGTGAAAATTTGCATGCGGCCCTTGGTAAGCAAATATAAATTAAATAGGTGGATATTAAAAGAACTTGAATGTCCGTGGACGATTCCTTTGAGTCACCAGTTCCTCAGCTTAGTCGAATTACCTTCTTGGGAGAGACAGGTCCAGGGAAGTATGGGGGCTGAACCAAACTGAGGCGCCATAGCGCTACGCCTACTCGAACCCGAGCTACCTACGCCCACCTGAGCGCCGACGTGACCTACGTGGACGTGGCTTTTTGCAACCTGTCATCCACATGGCAAAAAAATGGGTGGCGCAATTTATGAGCAGACATCTACTTCAGTGCTACGTATACAGATAGATTTTGTACAAATAATGGAAGTCGATTTCCTGGCGCATATCGAAGGTTTTGGCTGGTGTCAAGCAACTTCTTTCTGAGGAACGAATCACATTATACTTGTGGTATTTTCTAGAATGCTCTTATTTCTTAGCAATTCAACTCACAGGGTTTCTGGACCTCATTATACCTTCACTATTTTCACTATTTTCCAGAGAGTCCCCTTTCTAGCAATTATTATATATTTATTATTTATTATTATTTATTATTGTTTATTATTTATTATACCTTTAATATCCCCTAGAAAACTCCCTTTATATAGCAATCAAATTCACAGTTACTACAAAGATGCTGAGTTATGGGCAAAAGCTTCGGTGCAGGACGGGACTCGAACCCGCACTTCATCCTTTCCGGGGATATGTGCTAATAGGATTAGAATAGATATGTGCTATTAGCACATATCCCCGGAAAGGATGAAGTGCGGATTCGAGTCCCGTCCGGCACCGAAGCTTTTGCCCATAACTCGGCATCCTTGTAGTAACTTTCGCATGCGGCGATAAACAGCAGTTATCGAAAATTAAATTCACAGTGTTCTTTGAGAAGTCTAGGAGCTTCCATCAGCGGGTGGAGTTATAATTATACGCACATAATGCGCGACCGTTTGACGAAAAAATGTTTGGAATCAGCACCTGCATGGGATGGCGGATTGATGTTTTCCATAGACCCATTTTCCTCCTATCTCTGTCTATAAGCTGCGCCACTCATTTTTTTGCCACGTAGACTACAAGTAGCAAAAATTCACCTAGAGAAGTCCAATGCCAGGGGTGGCTATTGTGTGGGCGTGGCTTGCTCGATTTCGAGCAAGGGTCTTTACTGTTCTGGATCGAAATAAGCAACCGCTTGTGTGTTGTTGGCTGAAATCTGCTGGTTCTCAATTCGTTTGATAAAATTTCGTATGTACCGAGATATGCACTCTTGAAATTGGTGGTCAAAAGTCGCAAGAGCTTTCTACGAGAGAGTAGATGCGTAGAGCGATTGATCTTGGTGAGCACTGAAACCACTGGAAGGCCATCGCTTAACCCTACCCTTTTACCTTTGTCATGTCATCGATGATATTCTCAGTCAATGCTTGTTGCACCAGCTGTTGCCTGTTGAGGAAGCGCTATGTCGTCAAGATCCTGCCGTCAGCTTGCGTCTAGCCCCCCCCCCTCCACATACACGCTGCGGCGTATTACTAAAGCTAAGATCATCATAGCCATGATATATTGGGACTGAGGTCTAATCGCATTTATTAGTGCCCACATATCGCATGCGCTTCCCTGTCGCCATCGAGACATCAGCGCCGGGTTACATTTCGCGCTTAAGAAGTGCTCATCAACCATGCCGCTGTCACTGCCGTCCGTAGCTATCGCTATCCAGCGAAGCCTATAGCAGGAAAGCCGGTTTTCATTAAGAGCTGTGTGTGCTCGTGTAAAGAGAGGGCTTCATAACGCGCGGAATCCTTTGGCATGTAAAGTGAGTGTAAAGAGAAGTACGAGTAGGGAAGAACCCCCCCCCCCCTCCCTTTCTCGAGAAGAGTATGTTCTCTTCAGGGGACTGGTTTATTCATTCCCCTGCTATGTCTGAAACAGCTTTTCATGTGAGGAAAATTCTCTTCAAAAGTGCAAACTTTTTTATGTACAGCAGCAATTTCATTATTACACTTCAGTGCGTGTCATCGCTTTCAAAAGTTCAAAAGTCCGCCCATTGCACACTTTGGAAGTTTTTATAAAGTTGAAAATTCAACGTTTTTTATTAAAAGTTAGTTTAAAGCTCTAAACTTTAGACTAGCTTTTGCTTTTTAATTGTCATTTGAAGTTTATGTTCAGACGTACTTCCTTTCACTTGACTAGTTATGATATGGCGATGCATTCGTAGGGGTAGCCAGCTGATTTTCTGCGTCTGGACTGTCCTATCACCGTACGACGCCTATTTGCCTGTGAACTGACTCACTCTAGCTGGCGCGGTCGCCGTCTCCTCGCTTGAACTGACCCAGTTGAATAGTCTTGATACAATCTGCCGTAGAACCTCTTTTCTGCCAGTGGTGTTGCAATAGAAAGGTAGGAAAAGAATATTTTATTGTGCGTACAGAAGGTTACCCCCCATCTGGACAAGTATAAAGGCAGCGGAATGTGTTTGATTGAAACTATCCAAGGCTCTGAGACGAGATCGTGCATCATCTTGAGGATTATGGCCGCATTCCTATCACCCACATCCCTTTGCCTTTGAGTAAAGTTTGCAATACGACCCCTTCTTGACATAATTGTCATGTTGTCCTTACTGCTTACCCATGGAAATGCAGTCAAGTGGCAGTAGGTAGGGTAATAACCCTCTAGATAGCTTTCAACATTTGCTAAAAATGCTAATTTTATACATGTCATTCACGAACTCCAACCGTTTCAATCGGTCTGAACGTTCTGCTTCCTCGATTCCGCCCTCACTCCGCACTTTCGCAAGATATGGTCCTCAACCCACCAATTGATTGGAGACGATCCACTTCACACGATGTCCAGTCTAAGCCGTCATAAATAATAAAGGATGAAAGGTTTTGGGGTAAATTAATCCCTTCTGTGAGATGCTGGGATGCGCCACGCATTCTAGTTCCATTCAGAATCGTGGTGGCAGGATGTGATTTAGCTTATACAATGAGTGTGGGGCCAGTCAATGTACAGTCAATAAATAAGTAAACAAATAAGTAGATAGACTATTCGTTAGATTTTTCGAAGTCCTAGTATTTCAAAAACAATGATGGACTACACAGAGCTATTACTTCCATCAACATGACCGTTAAACGTGAAAGTTAAGGAAGTAGTTTATATATTACTATATTTTATTATGATTATCATTATTATTATTATTACTATTTTGTTAGTATTATTATTAAAGTCTTGCAAGACAATGCTTTTTTCCTCTCGGACAAATTTGGCACCACCTTCATTCATACTTGGTTCAAAAGAACGGCTAGGTATCAATGAGCGATGGCTCCCCGAATCTCTAAAACACAGTGAATTTGCAATTTGAACGCTATGTATCATTAGAAATTGCTATGAATTACTTCTAAAGAACTCGGAGGAGATGGCTATTAGTCAAATTAGAACTCCGGGATGTTCTTAGAAGCCTCATATTATCTGCGAACACGTGTACTTCCTGTGCGCCTCGAGTACATTTGAACAATGCTGACTTCTCAGAATAATTTAGTCTATTCAGGTTACAATCACGCATGAGCTATGATTCTATTCAAGTTTAATGTATTGAGTTTTTTTTTATTTATTGTGAGTCACCCTAGCAAGTCATTTATTATTCAAAAAAAGACAGAGTACTAATAGTTATATAAACATTGGTGACTAGTTGTTTATTTACCCAAATGTAAGGGATATAGTAATGTAGAATTTTCGCATTCTCTTTTATTTTATAATTCTGGGGCTTTCGCTGCATATCATAGCTCATGTGTGATTGCATTAATATTTCTGAGAAACGACATCCATCGCGTTTGGTGTGGTAAGCGGAAGTAAATGCGATAACTTCCGCGTTTGGGTAAACAACTATCAAAAGTAAAAAGAGAATAAAGTGATCCGAACAGACTGTAATTGTAAAAACGTTGAACTCTTAACATAAAATTCAGTAGTTTCAAGCGTAAGTGACACTTATTGGATTGTCACATGAAGGTCTATTCCCATGCACTTATACCTCATTTTTTCCATGATTAAGCTCATTACCCTCTCTTCTAATTTCTAAAGGCCACTTACCTTGTCGGGAAACGTAATCAAAGCAGCTAAGTGGCTAATCAATAAAAAAGTTTTGGACAGGAATGTTTTGAAAACACGAAAGCATAGAAAATTCGAACAAGAATGTATAAAAAAGCTCTCTCGGTGGCGCACTTGATTGGGATGGTTCAAGAATTCGATTTTCTGCTCACGATCTCGCTTGCAGTGATGGTAACTATTGCCTTGCGACGCTGACTATTTATTTTTCTTCGCAAAGGCCCTATTAAGGGAAATCACAGGTTATGATGTCTTTTCGTTAGTGCGATTGACGATAGCAAATCATAATGGAAACAAAATCGAAAATAACAAATATTTAAAAATAGGCTCTCCGTGTTACCCTGAACTTCCACAGCTCATGAAATTGTGAAGGCAGAACTTCCACAGCTCATGAAATTGTGAAGGCACTCGGATGGAGACCAAGAATAAAGACGACGTATTTGTGGGTCTCAGAAATCTGATGTATGGGCGATTGGAAGGAGAGGGCATACGCCTTTTTCGGAATAAAAAATGGATAAAGAAAGGCGAAATATGTCCGTGATCAGAAGAATTGTGAAGGAGCTTATGGAAAAACTGAGTGGTCAAACAATTCATATTTCATCAATAGAGTGCAAATTTTGGGGGAGTGCTTCAGTGCCCTCAAGATATTGCCAGTGGACTCGAGTCATTGCTAGAACCAGACATTCTTATAAGCTACAACATAATGAGCCACTGACATCCTCAATTTTCCGGTACACGGACAGGCTGTCTTTCAGACTTCTCTAAATTCTCAAAAGAACGACAATAATACATGGCGTATCCATAGGGAACTGGAAAATATCAGCCTTCCTTTGTCGTCAAAAAGGTTGCAAGACGAGAATGACATATTCTCGTGTCAGAAAGCAAAAAACCAATAAGAACGTCTGAAATCGGCCGAATCAGGGATATGGACGTCATGAATGAAAACGATGGACCGCGAGAGCAAGGTCTTCGCAACAATGGGTTGGAAGTTGTATGGAGATAGAATGAAAATGCACTAATCCTAGTTCTGCTGCCGCCTTCAAATGTTTATTGAAATTTGGTTGGTTTATTCACAGTCGCTTTCCAAGAAATTATTCGAGTGAGTTTCGAAAAGCTGATTTGTGATCGGCATGTTAAGCAGCATTTAGCGAGGCTAATTAACCTCTCTCTTTCCTACATTTCAGAGCCCGTTTCGTTGATTATTCTTCGCTGTGTCGGCTTTTCTCCTAATAAACATTGAGCTGCCAAGATTGCATGCTACTGATTCAGCCGAAGAATGGGTCCCTATCGCTTTGTACTCAAAAGTGCGGTATTTCAGAATTTTCCGACGTTTTCTTAACGCGACTTGGTCACGGGAACGAAGCCTGACCTTGTTATTGGTTGAAGGAATGCTATAGTTGCTTGTGTGGTATGCGCCACATACTCCTCTCCCATTCAGAATCGTCACGGCGTTCAAAAGTGCATCAAAGGCACCAGGAGGGGTAATGAGAAAGTGAAAACAGGGATGCATGGTATCTGAGAGCTAAGCTTTCACTTCAAAAGAGGTGGTGTATAGGGAAACTCGCATTGGAAAAACGCAGCATGGGGTCTTACCACGATCGCGCAGCACGGCTGACGTCCTGTAGTCCATCAGGTTCGCGCCCGACTGATTTAGCCGCTCCTCCGTCTGCAATCTGCCTTCGGCTAGTGACGCAGAGGGGCGCGAAAGAAAGGGGGAGCTCGGTTTTTCATTTTTCGGGTTTTTTCGACATTTTCTTTCGTTCTTTCTCTCTTGGTGTACTGCTGAGCACCGTTATTTTCATATTCCACAATCTGCCAGATTTATCCCTTTCTTGTCTTTAAAATCATTTTATCGCTCTAGACGAAGCAGTACCAGCCGAATGACCCCCACGATAGAGGTCCTCGTTTTTCTATGACGCGTCTAGCTAACGTCTTCCAACCAAATTACGACGGCATTAAAGACGTAGCGGGACAACACGACACCAGCAGATGTTCCGATCGACAAAAGCAATTAACATAATCTCGTTAGTTATGGTGAATATCTGATGGAAGACGATAATTAAGTCTGGAGACTCAGTGGTACAGTGTCCAGTGGCGATAGCATTTCATTTTTGATTTTCGCTTTTCGAAGTTTGTGACTGTCTTCGTCATATTTTAGGTTCACTGAGGGTTGCCAGGTTTGGAACTCGCCCGAAAAAAAAGTGTTTGTCTGCTCTTTGTCTGGACCCTCTGCTGTCTGCTCACTATCAGTGAGAACCCCCCTAACGTCGGGCTCACGGGAGATCTTGCACCGACATCTGCCATGCTTCTCTACCGGGCCGATTAGTGTGGGTGTGGATGGAGGAGGGGCATCCAATGGTGAAAATCCTCAACAATTCAAACCTATATAAATCAAGAGGAAGTGTTGATAGCTACATGGAGAGAGCGCAGACGAGAATAGAAAAAAGGTGTGCTTTGCGCGGGAATTTCAAATCGAGATTGAGATGCCCGCCGTAATCCCCCGTTCCACTTATCGTGGCTAAGGCTCAGTCAGCTGCTCTCCTTTATTCAGAAGCGCTTTGATCGGCAAGGTACTAGAGAGGTGGATAAAAGAGTCCATGTTGTCTTGTAACGACTTCTAAGGTTTTCTAAAATATTAACGGCACTTGTGCCAGTAGGCAAGACCTCAAAAAAGAAAAGGGTTGCTACAAGTTTCATGTACTCACTTGGGAAGTTCTAGTTTTTTCGAGCCTTTTTATGATTTTGTGACGTTGAGTGAATGTATTTTGAAGTACCATACAAATATTATTAAAACTAGTTTATTAAAGTACCTATTGTGAAGTGGCTGTCCGTAGGACTAATATAATGATTGGTGATCGATGCTAGAACAATCAGGATTACGGTAATAATACGCTAATTCAGTATAAAGAATACTTGGATTACGGTAATGGAAAAGTAACAGCAACAAGCACTGCTCAGGTGTTCAGCCACAACAACAAATTGGGTACCCCCGTGGTATGAAATGTTGTTTTTAGGGTCTAGAGTTTGCTTTCATAACACAGCACTTGAAATCGTTCAGATCGATTTTCTCGTGGAATCCCTTAACACGTTGATTATTGATTGTAATGATCAATAAACAATGAAACTGATTTCTCCTGATTCGCCTGTCTCTTTCCCTATACTGTTCCCTGTTTTCGAAAGCAAGGATTACTGGCGCTCCTCGAGAGAATTTTCTCCATTTTCCTCGTTTTTTTTGCCGTTTTTCTCATTGTCGATTTATTCCAGACTATCTAGAACTTTCAGATTACCCGACAAGTGAGCCAGACCCGTGCCCGAAGTACAGTCCTATCGAGGACAATCTGAAGACAACGACAACGTGCTGGCATTGAGCGACACACGTAAGGAGGTTGGAATTGCGTGGTCGTTGTGGCGAGCTCAAGCCCCGCCCACGACAGCTGATACACGAGAGGCAGATCGATCCGCGCCAGAGCTGGCATGCCGCGAACGGCGCTCTTGCTCGTCAGAAGCTCCTCGACGACGATGTCGTCGTCGTTGCTGCTCCAGCTCTCTGTCGTCTATTGGCTTCGTCTTCTAGTACTACTCATTCCACTGCCAATGTCCAATGCTACATCACCGGTAAGATACGCTATCACAAAGTATCATAAAGTACCATATTTAGTATTCATATTCAAACAGACTTTCTCTGCTTCAAAAAGGTATCTTCTTCTTTTTTCCTCGTAGTCATGGAAAAGAGCCTGTCCAACGGCTCCCCCCCCCTGCTTGTCTCAGTCATCGCCAAACCAAACAAGTAGCGCCAACCAGATGCAGATTTGTTGTGCGCAGCCGATGGTGGTGGTAAAGGCGATAACAGCGGGCTGCATCGGAAGTCGGAGGCCGTGTGTGAAGTGCTCGGCTCAAATTGAAAGCGCCTTGGGACCATTAATCCCGGAAGAAGCGTTGAGCGTACTCCATGTGGTTGCCCTCAAGATCTTCCCAACTGAAGTGCGAATTGAGTCGTCAGAAGGCCAATCGCGATAGGAAAGCGCAGCATTCCGCTTCAATTGAAAAATAATTTAATGCGATACAACCCCACTCATTCAAGGGCAATTTTATGCACCGATTTGTCTACACCTGTAGAAAAGATATGGTAGTTTTGTTATATCGAGGAAATAAATTTTTTAGTGAAATTCTATTTATCTGGGATATGAATGTTGTGCTACTGACTGATATGCTGATTTTCAAGTATCTTGTACATCCATTAATTTTGAAGGATAATTAAGGATGAGAAGGGTGTTGTTAGGCCGAGCCGAGGTGATGGTGAACACTTATTGACAGCCTTATCATCATGACGTGAAGAAATTCTGATGAAATTGCGAAGCACCAAAATTGGAGAAATTTTGAGAAACAAATCAGTTCTCTTCTGGGATTAGAGATTTTTGGAAATCAAACTTCATAATGAACTAAACAAATGAAGCGCGCCGGAGAAAACCTCAAGGAATTTTCTAGACATTCGTGTTTTTAAAGATCACCACCTTTTTTCCCCACTCTTTTTACACCAAGATCACTATAAGAATTCTGAGCAGCACTACATCGAATAAAAATAACTCAAAGAGGGTTATTGAGGTGTAAGCTCAGTAAATACTCGAACTGAGAGCAGATTATATGTTGATCAACGTCATGTTGGGTGAGCTGGATGCATGGCGCATCTGGGAAGACTTCGAGTTAGGAAAGAAGCTGAATTAGGATCGAGCAGTCGATGCTGATCTTTCCTCCTTCACGAACGTGGACCCCAACTTTTGAAATCTATCGGTCCGTATTTCCCTCCTTCCGTCTATGTGGTTCATGCCCTTCTCTTTTGTTATTTTGATGATACCACAAGTTTCTGCCATGTGGAAATCACCACTTAAAGATCATTATCCGCAGAAATTTCTACTTATTGAATGGTTTTTTCTTGTTTTTCTTCGCTAAACTCTGCTCCTTTGCTAAAAAATTTGTCATGACCAAGCTCGGAGAAAGAAATATCCGGTAGGGGACCATATTTGAGTCCGTCATGAAGTGGATTCTCTCTCTTAGTTGGATGTGATGGTCGCAATATCGTTCTAAGACACAGTATTCATGTTTGTGACAAAGGAAAAATAAAATAAGGAGAGCATGATTTTCTACGAAATTTTAGTGTTTGTTAGACAGTATGTACAAAAGCAATTCGCCGAGCAATCCTCCAAATTGGTTGCTTCTTGCCAGGATGCGTGCTCTGGGCTCCTTACTAACGCTTCCCACGACGGGACGCAATTACATGGCATCGCATTTCTGCCGCTCTTGCTTTATGAAATGAGCTATGGGACCGTCCGAGCCACTGAAAAATAAACACACACAAGTTGCTCCCTGAACTGAAAGGGGTCGGGGGAAAGAGGAAAATGGGAAGTGATAATCGTTATGAAATTGAAATTCGAGGGTGAAAGCGGTAGTCGGTAGAGAAATCTGGATTCAAAAACGTGACGTTGTGGTCTGTAGTCGCATCTTCCACGCATATCTACAAACTGACATCACTTTTCCGAGTTGTGCTGTAGAAGATGTCATTTGTTGTCTCGTAGGGTGAATTTCATTCATTCATGATGATGTGTAACAACAAACAGCAGCAATTATGCGAACAATGAGTGGGAGAGTAAGCGAGAGGGTAAGGAAAAAGGTATTCGAGGCGAAAAACATCCGTTGAACTCATCATTGACGTCTCAGCAAGGTGTCCTGTGTGAAATGTCTGCAACCTAACGAACTGCATGCGTCACGGTAGGTCTTACCCTGAGACGTAATTGCCTCTCTCGGTGTCTTTATACTTTCGACGGGAAAATTCCAATGGACCGTGAAGTGATCCACATGGTTGCATGATTTAAAGCCCGTACTTTTTTGGTGAAGGTTGACCTGACATTTGCGATTCGTGAGCTTAAGTGCACGGATGACTCGTCTCATTCACACTATGGTTGATACAATCAAGAGAAGAACTTTCATGTTCGGAAGCTACTTCAAAATTCGCCGACCACACTTTGCGGCCACCTTATAGTTTGACAGGGGTCGTATAAGGAGGAGGGGTCGCAGTGAAGCGTTCAGATTCCGCTACTCCGATGGGAAAGTGAATGTGTGACGCATTAATTCATTTGAACAGAACCTACAAATGAACTTTTGCTTCTACGTGCACTAGGAACCGAATCTCATTAATTTTCATGTTCACTAGGATTTTTTCAGAATAATAATTATTGCTCCACTTAGTCTCCAATAAACTAGTTAAAATTAATTCCATCGAAAACACCTGCACTTCATTTTTGTGTGTAATGCAATCTTAAGACATGATTCTATTATACTCCTTTTTTGTTGTTGCCAAGTCTTTCGTAATTACCAGGTGAAGTTCTGGAATCTTGTTACGGCTTCCTTGTGCTTGTCTTGCGTCCAGCTTCAAGTGATTTATGAGTGCATTACTATTCCACTGACAAGGGAAGGACCCGAGGTCGAAGTGCCATTTGGAATGGGATAAATATGATCCGACGTATTTCCGGGCGCTGATTTCAAACCTGCGTTCCAAATTTGCAGAACGAATTTCTGAGCGGAGTTATGGAGGTTTTTTGGAAAACGATGCTATTATATGGTAGATTTGGGACCGATAGCATGAGAGCCAGACGTTCTCGCGCGAAACCAGTGCGATTCTCGTGTTCAGTGGACCAAACTGCCCTCTAGAACATATTTTTCAGCCAATTCGAGGCCTATTGGGTAAACCAAGAATTTTTCCGAAATTTGGTCAGATTTCCGAATTGGCTGAAAACATGCCCCAGAAAGCAGTTTGGTCCCCTGAACACGAAAATTGCACTGGTTTCGCGCGAGAACGCCTGGATCGCGTGCTACGGGCTTCAAAACCTACCATCTTATAGTATTGTTTTTTCAAAAAACCTCCATAACCCCACTCAGAAAATCGCTCTACAAATTTGGAATGCAGATGCGAGATCAGCGTCCGAAAAGACGTTGGAACGTATGTATCGCATTTCGAATGGCCACTTCGATCTCGGGGCCATCCCTTGTTAGTAAACATCTTAGAAACATCCTTGAGGGGTCAATCTACACATTCATGCGTACCTTTGCCTAAGCCCTGGTGGAGAGAAAAGGAGCTCCTTTCTCTTATAGGCTTAGGTAAAAAGAATGTTCATAGTGGAATTTCCCCCCCCCCCCTCAACCCCCTTCTTGCGATAGCACCCCACAGTGACCATATAGGGAACGTATGCGCCATGCATTGGACATTTGCTGAAATTTGTAGGTGTAAGAATAGGGGTTTCAGTCTGTGCAAAGATTTTTTGAATTTTTTTCTCCTTTTCAAAGAAAACCCACATATTTCATGGGCAGTCATTCTTTTTGGCCCTTTTTCAGACCCATCTGCCTCACTACTCACTCTCATCCTTCGCTCCTGACGAGTGCCACTCGTCATTCTTTTTGGCCACTTGTCGTTCTTTCTGCTTGTGTGAATTCCAGATGTTGTTTTTCACGAGCCGAGAGAGAATTGACGCGAAAAAAAAAAGAACTGAGGAAGCCTTAAGTGTGATGTCGCTTTCAATCCACACGTACTCCGAGAATATTCAAGAAGCCTTCGGAATTCTCATCCATTTTAATCGCGGAGTAGCGACGTCGGCGAGGGCTAAGGTTTCCCTGGAGACTACTGCTGCTGCTGCCCCCCCCCCCTCTGTTTTCATGAGCCTATTGAAATCCCAGCTGCCACTCTCACTTCGCGTGACTGCGATAGTTCACATGGGATGGGACCCGCATATTTCTTGAGAATTTATGAAGAAAAGTGAGCTCTGTATACCGCTATGGGTGTTATCGCAATGAGGGTTGGGAGGGTGGGAGGGGGAAGGGGGGATATTTGGGATGGGGGGAGGGATATTTTATGAAAAGTTGCCCGTCTCAGCAAAGACGGATCTTTGAGGGGTCGATCTGGCCATTCAGGCGTATATTTTTGCCTGAGCCTCAGTGAAGGAAAGAAAGGGTTTCTGTTTCCAAAAGCTCGGGTGAAAATAATGTCCATAGTGGGACAACCCCCCCCCCCTCATTAACATGGCATCCCTCACGGATCATATTAGGAAACCTGCGCTATGCAATGGACTTTCGCTAAAGTTCGTAGGTGTAATAATGGGTTTTAGTCTGTGTAAAGTACTTTTAATTTTATTCACGCTAATATTTTCAAAGTTTACTAGCATTCTAATTGTTACTTGGACAGCTTTACTGGATGGTTTGAAGGGGGTGAATTCGGGGAAACTAATCCAAGTAATCAACTTTGTAGGTATCTAGCCACATATTTTCCGCTTCCCTGTGATGAGGTGCTCTGTCAAATATAATCACCTTCTTTCTCGGAACTTTTTTGAAAGGGCGGAGTCCAGTCGAAAATGAACGTTTCGTAGGAGTCATGAAAAACGAATTAAAGGATGAGGAAGCGGTATTTTGGGCATTTTGTGGGACGACCGAAGACTTTTTGTAACCTTTATGGCACGTGAATTGACTGACATGTATTATAGAAAGAGATTACTGCAAGGTTTGATTCATGTTCAGGTAATGTGAACGTCACGAAAAAAAGCTGATGTTTGATGTTTTGATTTTCAAAAATCCAAACATTACAAATAAGTCGGTGCAGTTGTGTAGCTGCAAATATCACCAACTTTTACCATTTTCTGGGTCCGTTCCCTTAATAATGGGGAAATATGACGTTTGTCAAGATGAATCCCAAGGAAATTAATCCCAGATCCCATAATGCCACAATCGCAGGTTGACGTCACCTATCCTATTACCTGGATAACAATTATGGCAAGTTAATTCAATGATATAGTCTCATTTCCTGTAAAACAATAAAGCTGAAACCTGCAGCAAGGGACGGGCGTTACATCCTAAAGTTGGGAGGCTTAGCCTTCAGCTTTTTCGTAGCTTCCTTAATACTTGTGTCACTATGTATGTGTCAGATTCCTACTATTTCCCTTCGGCGGTGCAGGAGCACAAAGTGCTTCTCTTCTGAGCCATTGCTGTAGCTTTTCAAAAGTAACGCTACACCTCTGCTGAAATCTAGCTGAAATGTCTGATTTACTGAGGCTGTGCCAATAAATGATCCCTTCCATTTGAACATCTCTATGATCGAAAAGGGCTAAACATAGCGCAATTCACTGAGAATGTTTATACTTTACGCGCTAAAAAATAATCCATGAAAAAAGAAATTAATGTGGAGTAGTTGTGTGAGGCGGGAATCGAGCTGAAAAGGGTTTTGCTCTTTCAAGCTCAATATAAGCTGACGTAATAAACAGTGGAATTAGCTTCCTAATTTCTACGACTGCAACTTCATGAGAATGATTTATCCTGTGAAAGGGTCCAAATCACGGTGACGCTATGCTCGGCTCACTTCACCACGAGTGTAATGACTCGTGATTCTTGTTGAAAATGAATTTTCTGAAAAAAAAGACCAAAAAAGGAGAAAATATTGGTAAACATAGAATGGGCTCATATGGTGTTCTGGGATATAGGAAATTCCTGGGGAAATATGTCAAAAGGCTATGATTATGGGAGTATGTACTGAATAACGAGCACATTGGTTGAAGTGAAGGATAGGGTCTTTTAAGGGGTCAAAAATACTTCGAGACCCCTTTGGAGGTATTGACTGGACATATGATGTTCTGCTGGTTCCCGCACAAATGTGTACGAAGAGCTGGAGATGATCCGTGCAGAACAGGGAGTGCGACTCGGTTCTGTAAATTCGCTGCCAACCCCATAATTTTCATAAAGGAAATTTTTTCCTAGAAACTCTGACATTGCTGATAAAAAACTGAAGAGGACTAGTTGTATTGTTAGTTCGTTTTCCAGTTCATAACTCTAAAATGATATTGAATAAATAATTAAACAGTTGTTGTCAGCTACAGCATAAGATTTCCTCGATTAATATCACTGACCTTTTTAGTCTTGATGTCCTTCTGAGGTTTCGGCTCACCTTCAGATAATCCACAGTATGTCCATGTTAAGGCCTTACCTACCTAATCCCGGCGCATGTGGGAAAGAAAATGGCGCAATAGGCCAGCGGAAAGTTATAGATTGTGATAGCGGCTGTGCGAGCACATTTCACTGTCATTTACACGCATGATTTGAGTGATTGTATAAATAAATAAACAGGCAACCGGTTTTCCCCTAGATGAGCCCATTTTATCATCGGTTACTCGATAGCATCTAAAGGCCGTGCACTGGAGAAGCTGTTTTTCAAATGACTTTCGCATATTTTCTAACTTCAGGTGGCACTTCATCTCGTCTCATACTTTTCATTTTGTCATCGTCATAATTCCCACCAATTCTGAACTACTCTTGTGCACACCAGTTTTGGTGTGAGTAGATAAATAGTAAATAAGTAAATGAATAAATAAAAAGTAAATGAATAAATAAATAAGCACTTATGTTTATAGTAATTTTATTATTGTGGTATTTATTTATTGACATGGAATGTGAATTTCAGTGGAAAATGGTATGCAATAACGAGCAGATCATTGGTAATTCGAACGCTCAAGTCGCTCCTGGTACTACTTTCAGTCCTTGGAGCGAGGATTTTTGTACTGGTGGTAAGTTTGATCATACGGAATTGAAATACATCATTTCGGTAAACACAGGGTGAGACGAGGTGCTGGAAAATAGTTAAATAAATGAAAAAATTAAACGGTGGCTCGGGTTTTCCCCCTCCTCAACTTTCATCCTCATGTCAAGTTGAATAAGAATCAAAATATCCCCATAATATAAAAATCACGCGAACACCCAATCCACTGAATTCATATCCTGTTTTTTGCTGCTTCTGGAAACCAGCACTTCGTGGACATATAATAGTCGGCTCCCAAGGGGATCGTGTCGCTGTAAAGCGGCTTATTTCGTCGATGAGCTCAGATTTCATATGTGATGTTTTTGCCATGAATCTTCCCACCAATATCCAGATTTCTTCATCGACTGGGAATAATCAAGAGAATCGCGTGGGTGGACGTGGGTGCGATCGTCGGGTGCCGTGTGGTGGGCCTGATAAATGAACCCTACCCGACATCCATACCAGCTGTTATGCGGCAGTCAGCGATTTACGCATCGGTCAACCAAAGCTAATGCGTTCCATTTCGGTTATTTGCTATGCATCAGACATTGCCCAGATGAATGAGGCAGGCGGTTGAATGGATGAATAGCAGCCGGGTGAACCATTCCTTTTCTTACGGAACCACTTCATTTGACGTTCCTGTCGATTGCTATACATGCCTAGTAAGAAGTATAATTGCCCCTCCCAAATTCACCAACGTCATGGGAAAATTGTGGCTGGATGTTTTCATGAAAAAAATTGATTTTCCTGTATAAAACAGCAAAATAAGCGACTAAAAATGAACGCGGTGCTTAGCGATAACCTCAGAATGCGCCATGAGCTTGATTTTTGGCCGGAATTACGAATACATTCCTTGTGTGCTCAATGAATTCTGGCCACTGATGTTTACCTGTGTTTAGCTGGTGTTCGAACGTTTTTCTAATTCTGCTCGGACGCAATACTAAGCATCTAAGTCTAAGGAAATGCTTGGTCGATGAGATTTGATCATACAGACTGTGCAAAATGTGAACGGCGCCTGCATGCACTGCTTCGAGTGCTTACAACAGACCCGATGTGGATATGAAATTCATCTGTAATTCTTGCCAGTAATCGAGTTCGAATGATCACTTAACCATCACACTTCCTCGAGGAAGATGAAGAAGTAATCGCGTAAGAATTGTTGTTTGTGTGTTCACCTCGTCCACTACACGTCAACTGACGTAGATAGTAAAATTCAAGTCTTTAACCGTCCACTACACGTCAACTGACGTAGATAGTAAAATTCAAGTCTTTAACGGACGTATGTACTCGTTCTCGTTACTCCGGCTTTCGCTTTCTTTCATTATCGAAGTGACCTGCTTTCTGTTCCTTCGATGGACTTGTCGTAGTTCTAAGGAACTCTGAGCAGCGTTTTTACCTAGGCCTTATTCGAGGGAGATAGAGGCTTCCCCCTAAAATAAGGCTTGGGTGAAATGCTAGGGAAAAATAGCGCCGGACGCCGAGCTTATTTGAAGTGGGCCCCTCCAACTACAATAGCACTCATTGAGCTACTCTTCTGGGGATATTTCAGCTATTTCACCTCCCTTAATTGCCACGGTAATCGTTTTGCTTTAAAGGAAAGTGAGTCACACAGAAGAATTTATTTTTTGTCCCCGATAACTTTGCTGGGGGGGGGGGCAACTATTGAATGTTGAACAGTATCATGCTTTTACATGATGAACGTGTCAATAACGAATTAATGTCATATCTACATATGTATTAGGTTGATTCATAATAAATCGGACAAATTGACCAATTTTAATCATTGTCGTACAACTTTTTTACGACAACAGGGATTCACTTGAAGTATACTCCATCTTTATCGATGACCTTCTGCCACGGTGTAGGCAGATCATGGATGCCCTTGCTCCAGAAGGCCGGAAGCTGGAGCTCGAAGAAGTTGCCGAGTGCCGCCTTGACCTCGTCGCGAGTTTTGAAGTCTTGGCCGTCCAGGTGGCGTTGGCTGTGGGAGAAAAGGTGGAAATCTGAAGGGGCCAGGTCTGGGGAGTACGGTGGGTATAGAAGTAGGGTCCAACTGTACGACAGCAGCTCGGCCTTGGTCGATCTTGCGAAGTGCGGTCTGTGGAAGTAGACACGTTGTCGTGCTGGAAGTAGACATGTGACCGCCGCCGTAGCGAACTTTGGACATTGGCCTTCAATTCTCGTAATTGACGAACGTAGACGTCGGCGGATACTGTGGTACCTTCATCGAGCAGCTCCCAGTACTCTACGCCGTGTACGCTCCACCAACCGCGGTTTTCGTCTTCGATGGAATAGTCGCCTGACGCAAACTTCGAATGCTACAACTACAGTGTACTTCTGCCGGGGGCATGCTCCTTGTGAACTTCTATCAGACGTCTGCCGATATCCGCGGGTTCCTGGCCAGATAGCGATATAAATTGTATGACGTTGCGGATGTGGTCTCTGGACCGCTTGAAATCGTGCGGCATTGTGGCGGAATGAATTTACTTTGGAGTGATTATTTTGCAGTACTTTGAAGAGCTTTTCATACTCATTCCAACGGTACCTCGCGCGTCCATTTTCGTTAGTTCGTTACTGAGTTATGATCTCTAGAAATCATCACTACCATTTGTCCGATTTATTATGAATCAACCTAATATAAACGTATGGTCGTGTAAATGCAGTTGCTGTCCGACAATAAACAAATTGCCCCCCCCCCCCTCCGAGCTTGGTGGTGTGGGCCCCTCCAACTACAATAGCACCCTCTGAGCTACTTTTCTGGGGGACTTTTCGCTACTTTACGTTCCTTAATTGCCATCTCCATAGTAGTACCGCGAAAACTACTTTTGTACACATTTCATGAGTTCTAGGGCTCTAATAGTTGAATGGTGCCCAGTTTTCTCCCACAGAGCTTTTCCCTGTGAGTCGATAAGATTTCATGGTCATCGATAATGCTTGGTCATTTTCAATCATCAAAAGGCTAGACCTCTTTTGTCCGTTATATTATATGGCCTAATGAGTTCTGGATGGCCACAACTCAATGAGAGACTTGTTCAGCTTGTACGGAACTTTTCTCGTAACCCTGGAAAAGGGGCCGGTACTAGGGGGTTCTAGGGCGCCATATGGCGATACCACTTCATTGATATTTGTGAATAGCTGACTCTGCGCCATGGACTCGTCATAACACTGTCTTACCGTGTTGCGCATTTTTCGATTTTGGCTCCGCCCATCTCGCCGCGGACCTACTCCTTGTGAGCAGCATTTTCTCTCCTTTTATCAATCTTTTTTTGCGCCCCGACTTTTGAAACTGCATGGAAGTACGAAATTGATTGCTCCATCTCCGCCCACCATCGCGAAAGCTCCCTCACCGCATCGTCTTTTCATAGCGCTCGCTACTTCTAACCATTCTCACTTTTCTCCCATTTTCTAAGCTACTCTCGAAATTAACTGCAATTTTTGCAGTGAACATCTCCGACTCAGAACACGCTCCTCCCACTGTGGGCGGGTTTTCTTTCGTTTCAAGAATATTCGAGATAGCTTGGACGTTGGCCATCTCTAAGTATTTTCTTGGTTTATGTGCCGCGTTGGGGCGAAGTTATGAGTTTTGCTGTAAGGAACGCCCATCTAGAGTGCGCTCCACCCACTGAGCGCGATCCTCTTTGATGTCTTTCAATAACTCATCGCTGACCCTCACCCACCTTTTCCCCACGTTTTAGTTGTTTGGGCCTGATGAACAATTTTAGGTTTGTGGATAGGGAGCACCATGAACTAAGCTCAACTCCTCCCAATTGGGCGGAACTCAGCTCAAGTCGTGTGTGCCCCCTCCTTCTTGTCCCATGCCCTTATCATACCAAACTTGCTCCCATCTCCACGGGTTGTCTTTTACGTCTTTTCTAATTTCGTTATAGACAAAGAGACGGACAGACAGACTGGCCAAGTGTTTTATGAATGCTACGAATTTGCTCATTGTCAGAAGGCCACTTTCTGTGCCTTCCGAGAACTTCTTATATTCGTTGCCTTCTAGAACCCTGACATTCGCTTTACCCATCTGTCACCTTTTGTGACATAATTTTTATCCTATCCATTTTTTCAAGGATCCAGTTCATTGGTGTTTTCGTTTATCGCTAGATTCACGTTTTTTTTTCTCCAACTCTTGGAACCCCACTTTCCAGTGTTGTTCCGATTGTGTGAGGCTGAAAATTGAATTTGAACAGCTGTGTTGCCATGGTTTCTTGTTGGAAAGGCATTGCCGCTGAGCGCCGCTTTGCCATGGGCAACTTCTCTAGAAGCCTCCACTAATTCGGGGTCGGTGTAATATCCGATTGGTCCTCTGGAAAGCTGAGAATCACAATGAGTGGCAATAGAGGGCCTATCAAATGACCCCGCCGTTCTGAAATACCTGCCAGTAGTCTGCACTATGAAGTTATTGAAGGGTTTCCTTGATTTCCTTGGCAAGTCGGTTGGGGTGCTCTAATGATGTTTTGCTGTAGTTTGAAATCTATCTATCAGATTGCAATTTGGAAATTTGAAAACTCGGGGATAGATATTTAATTGTTTTGACAGATTCACAGGTGTTTTGTAGGAACCGTAGAACACTTCAATTTCAGATCAGCTTCACTTATTTCTTGACTATATGCAGGGAAGTGGCAGCGAGGAGATAGTGCAGTGGCAGAAGGGGTCATTGGATGCTATTACACCCATAACACCAATGTTGTCCCAACCCACTACAGGCCTTCATTGAGGCTATGTACTCCCTCAGTACGTAGTCTGATGCACTTGCAGTCTGGGTGGAAGGTGGTAGCTGTGCTCTTTACATTTACCATTTGAAATTTTTTACATTCGAAAGGCGTTATAGCAACGTTTTGCGTGGCGTGGTCGTCAGAGATTCCCTGCCCAAATCTGGACGAAAACAAAGGATAGCACAGAATCGATTGCTTCCCGCTTTGGTCCCTTTTGATGCAATCTTTTGTTGCCTCCTGCCCACTCCGTCACATGTAGGAGGTGCCAAAAAGAGAGTAATTTTGCCCACGGCTCACGTCACCAAGTGTACAGAACATAGGGAAACGAAAGAGACAAAAGTATTAGGGCAAAATATTAGGTTGTCCCAAAAGTCTTGTCATATTTTCTCAAAAAAAATCAGTAACTCTTGTTCACTTCAAGGCAGGTCCAGGCGTTCAGGAATATGGTAGAACGTTCCCTAAGCTTTCTAGGAAAATATATATTGTCCCACCAGATCCCGTGGAGAGCTACAATGCCCGTTGTCGATACTCACCCAACTCGCGGTGTCATCTATTATGAGCGGTCTTGCGGCACCAAAACGACGGAAGCTTGCCACTCCATCAGCGCTGCATTGAGCAAGGGATGTGTGAGCTAGAGACCATGCGCCGCTGGTTCATCAGCTTCAGCAACGGCGAGATTGACGTGGAAGACAAACGAGGTGCTGGTACAAGGCGAGACAGTCACCGCTACCGTATGCACCCACCAGCTCCAGCAGCTCGCCTTCGATGTTCGAGAAAAGTGCCGGAAAAGTCCGCGGTCACCCTTCTTCATTACGACGCCCGCTCCCATTTCGCGAAAAGTACCCAGGCTAAGTTATAGGAGCTCGGCTGGGATGTGCTGCCCCACCCACCGTACTCTCCAGACATTGCCCCTTCTGGCTATCACCTTACCCATCCTCTCGAATCCTTCCTGACCAAGAGAAAATTCGTTGATTATGACTTGCTTGCGAAGGCGATCGCTGAGTTCTTCGACTCTCAGAACCCAGAACTTTTAGAGAAGGGGATCAACGATTTTCCTATAAAGTGGCAGAGGGTTGCCGATAACAATGGTTAATACTTTGTTGCCTAATTATTATTTGTTGGATTGTTGGACGAAAAAAATAAAAAGTGATGATCGAAAAAAATATGACAAGACTTTTGGGACAACCTAATACTTCCGAAATGTCTCTCTGAAGCGCGCTCTCTCTCTCTCTCTTTCTCTCTGAGCTTTGGCTCACTACATTCACCTTTCTGAAAACATGGAGCCTTCAGTCGCCGCAGTCGGGCTTCAGAGAACCTACTGTAGGTAGGTCCGCTTGAAACAGTGAAGCCAGGCTCCGTGGTAGGTCTTTTGTGGGAAGCTTCCTATTGGCCCGCCGGTTCATGGAATTCTTAGGGCCCTTGCTGCTCGAACAACGCTGCTACGATCCGAGGTGTCATTTTTCATACCTCATCCCCCTCCGGAGGGTTTTCAGTGGTAATAGCACGTTTTTGCACTAAACGAAGGATGTTGGGAGCTTGGAAAAAATGGAATACTTAAGGGCACCACCCAACATGAATCCCCTTAGGTACCCAGAGTGAACGGACCTTAGCATGGTTGTGAACGAGAGTGACGAAATCACGGATGGTGCCTTGTTGAGGTGACACATCATGTTCACTCAGAATAAGCTCCCGATCCTGTTCGTGCAGAAGGCTGTTACGGAGTTCAGTGATAGAGTGAGGTCTGTTCTTAAATTTGGGGATGGAAATACCTCGTCAGAATTTGCTGAAGTTCGACTAAAGCAGGGTTGAAAGTGGAGGAGAAAGAATTACTATTTTTGGCACCCCTGCAGACTTTGTCAAGCTCCACCCTGCAGTAGGGGTTTTTAAGGACCTCTCGTGGGAGTCCGCGTCCATTTGTGTGTGCTGTTCAATGGGAATCCTAGAGGACTGAAAACGTTTCTTTGGAATGGAGTTCCTAAATAATTTAGTTAGAAAAGACCTGAGTCATGCCGATATCCTTAGGGAGAAACGGAAAATCCTACTAGTTCTCTAAGAGACTTAAATAATGAGTTTAATAGTTGTTGTTAAGTATCCTATCACTATACTATAAGTTATCAATTATTTAATAACTGGTAACTTAATTGGTAAATCAGATAATCGAGTTGGATTGCTTTTTGAGAACTATGGAAAGGCGTCATTAGCGCTCTTATGTACAATATTTAGAAAATCATTCCTCGTATAATTTCACAGCATATATCAAGCGTATTATTATTTGTATAGAGTGTTATTCATTATTGAAAATAATGAGTATAGCATGACAAACCCGCCCTGAAGCGTGCTTCCAAGGTGTAAAATGGGCGAAGCATCCCATTAGGCAGTTTGAAGCCGAGTGAAATGGGCGAGCTACAAAAAAAGGCGAATTATCGGCAGTAGGGCTCGAGGGTCGCATCTCAGAATGGCTCAAAATATCCTGGAAAAAAACGACATGTATAAAGAATTTCTTTTTCAGGAACCCCATTGGCGAACACATATTTTTTATGTAACGAATGCCGAAAGTGCCTACCAAAATTACAAAATCTGCCGACTAGTGTGTTGGTAATATCAAGGGATCAGCCACCGCCAGGTATCAGTGCCATATGGTTTCAGACCAGCAACGTAGCTGTGCAAGGCATGTGCACATTGACCGATGCGGTTAGTTTTTTGAATTTTTAAAATTTTTCATTAAAGTTTTTCCTATGCCACTAAAAAGTGGGTCTGTATTTCAACAATATCAAAAGTATTTTCTGATAAATTTTTCTTTCTCGGTAAGCGGCTGATGAGATAGATTACCGTATTTATCATAATGCCACTAGTTTTTTTTTTGAAGTTTGATATGTGGTAATTAGTGCAAATTACAAGAAAAGATTATTGTTCAGAGTATGTACTTCAGATATTTCCATGAATTATTTAGCTGACGTTTGCAGTGAAGGACATTTCGAAGTTCCTCTTTAATTAATCAAAATATAGTTTGTTGTTCAAATCATATGGCTTAAAAGGGAAAAGTGCACTTGACCGGGAGTTTTTTTTTCAATTTTTGGCGACGAAGAATTTATCGATTGGGCCTACATGGACATAGAATTATTGACGAGCTTATCTGGATGCACTCTAAGCTTGAAACTTCTCACACATAACTTCATATTCCCCAGGGACTAACTTGGTGTGACAGGTGGTTGTCATTATTGAATGGCCGCATGATTTGTTAGCAATGACGTACAACTGTCTGATAAGGTCTGGAAGAACTCTTATAAATCTCGCAACATGTAGGTTGGGAGATTTCGTTGGGAGCATTCCTGGGGGTCTACTTTGAACATCCCTCACCTATGCACCTACGCTGTGATTTGTATAGTGCAGTGTGTCATGGGAGCACGATACACCGGGAATTGAGGATTCCTCAACAGGGGTGGGAGTCGTATATGACCGAACGGGCGGTCGACCTGGTGTAGGTTGGGACACACGAATCTAGGCCGTGACCCTGTAACAGCCTGTGGCCTTTGACCTAAGCCTTAAATAATTCAGACAACTTGTTCATGTAAATCGTGTCCTCCTTGCAAGTCTGTCCCGTTGTATAGTCAAATTGTCTGAATTATTCATTTCACAGGGCAAAGGCCACAGGCTGTCACAGGGTCACGGCCTAGATTCGTGTGTCCCAACCGTCACCCCTTGCGCACACACTCTTTCTCACGAAAAGGAAACTACCGATGAAATATTTCTTTCAGCGAAGAACATTTCAGAAGCACAAAGACATAAAATTGCGAACTGTCCGTCCCCTCCCCCGTTTCTTGTGTGGAGCATATTAATCCAATGAATTTAAGCACACATCTTATTGCAGTCAAAGCAAGCCAGGAAAGGAAAAACGGAGACAGTTGTGAACTAGACGGTGTGTAGATTTAACCTAGGCCTAGGAAGGCAGACAGCTCCTACTCGGGAAAACCGTATCGCCAACCTTCCCCCCCCCCCCCCCTCCAATAAATCTTCGTAGTTCCCACAACGATTTAGATTAATGTGTAGCAAATTACCGTTGATGCAAAATACTGTGGATCCATAAGGGAACCATCATTATTACTTATTATTTTCGCTTCAATTAATTGTCACAAAAACCGGGCTGTTCCTTTTGATAAAAATTGGACGCAATTGCTACTATTTCTCATCTTTTTCCTACTTTTGCACGTCGTGTCTTAATGAATTGATGAGAACTGAATTCATAACTCTGGGAAAATCCTATCACGCAGGCTGCTCCCTAACTTTGCAGATATAAGCGCCTTTTATACCAGCTACATCCGTTTTTGCATTGAAGATTAGACGGCTGTTGTTTGTTTGTGCATTTTTATCAATAACACGTCATAAGCTGTATGAATACGAAAACAATTAGCGTAGAGGCTTCTTTTCGGAAAAAATATGCCTGGAACAGGTCCTTATTGATAGCCAAAACGTGCTTTGTAAGTCGGGGTTGACTCATGCCGCATAGGTTCAGAAATCCTCGGCGAAATTCATATTTAGTCCATTGGAACGAGACGGGGCCCTTTTGACATGCTTGATTGTGGGGACCAACAAGTGTTCATTGAATTAGTCAAGGTTTTTCACTTTACGCACTATGAGGGAAACAAACTGGAAAACGTTGAAGCGGAAAGATTGCCGAAATGTCCTCTGTTAGACCCTCTTTAGAATAGCCAAAAGCGACCCTCCTTCAATGACGGCATTGATCTCTTCTCTAGTAAATTATTCAATCAGTACCTAAGAACGGAAAGGAAAGAAACAAAGAAAAAGAGGAGAACAAGAAAAGGGAAGTTCTTATATAGTTATAAGTCACTGCCCAAGAAATTGATGCGTAATGAGACAGATATTGCAGGAATTAAAAAAATACTAAAAGGAAATTATTGAAATGTCGTAAGTGCGCTATAGTAAAATTATTACTCAATATTTCTACAGGGATTTTAGACTGACTCCAACGTTACATTTCAGGTATCGGCGATTGATTCCGGTGACGGTTCAACGGATGCGCTTCGAAGTTTCTCGAAGACGTCGGTGCTGTTCGTGTCGATCTCATTTATAATTTTGATGGTCATATCACTAGCATGGCTTGTTTTCTACTATGTACAACGATTTCGTTATGCTCACGCGAAGGATCGATTGCAGCGAAGGTATGGAAACTTCTATTCACTACAAATTAACCACTCGTAGTTATGGAAAGGGCTAAGTTGACCCGTACGGAACTAGACCTTAAATTGCACTATCCTTTGTCATCGATTAGCTAAGAGAGGGTTTGCATTTATCATGCTTTTTGTTAGCCTTCACAAAAGCTTCCTGCCCCCTTGATATTTTCTTTCTCATGGAATATGAGACGACAAAAACCACCGTATCAGCCTTTAACTGTATGAATTAACCTAAGTGGATTAATTGAATGGTTATTGTTTTCGGAAATAATCATTTTCTTAGGTTGTTTGGAAGAGGATGAGTAGGCTTTTCTTTGAATGATTGAGGCAGCGCTAGGGGTAATTCGAGCCGTGCATTGAAAGATCAATTATGAAGTTCGATGCGCTTAATAATACGAAAGTGGAGAAAAAACGGAATGAAACGGTCAAAAAACTGGAAAGCAAGACCCCTTCCCGCCGTCAAAAGGGACAACAAATGCCGGCTGTTGAAGAAGACGGCTCTTACGAGGCCCGGGAAACCCTTTTTCATTGGAAGTTTCGCCACATATAATGTTCTCAGACTCCTAGCTTTTATTTGCGTGACCCAGTTTAAGAATTCTCGTTACCCACATTATCACTATCACCGTCTTTAACTTGTGTTTTCCTCTCGATAGTAACGTTACTAGCACGAGTAAGCATACTAGGAAATAGTCAGGAAGGGTGAATTTGTAGAGTTTTTGTGGTTCCCGGTTCGATGGAGAAGTTTCATTTAAAATGGAAGATTTCATTCAACATTGCTACTGGTGTTTGTCACTTTTCTGAGTTCAGCATAGCCTGAAAAAGCTGTGTTCTGCATTCGATTAAATGATCTTGGGAGGTTGTAGGATCAAAAGGAACCAAAGCGGCGTCGCGCATCAGATTGGGGTCCTTGTCGCGTTCATCGTGAAATTGCCTCGATTGTTATCATGAGGGATCAATACAGCTGACTCTACTATTTTTGTTTGTTTAACTGTGAAACATTGTGAGACGGTACTTAAATGTTTTATTTTGACTTTCATTAATTCAGGTCACACTTTCGCGCTACTTAAGCTCTGCAAAATTTACCTTTTTGGAACATTCCAGCTATCTGGTCCTTTTTAGTACATTTTTACAATTTCAATTTTTACAATCCATTATGGACTAATAGGAGAGATCATGTACCGGAAGAGCCGATGAGTACTCGTCGCAGTTGCACAGGGGACACTTTTACCGTATTCTGCCATCAACATTGCATCATTTCCAGACTGTTCAATGCGGCACGAAAAGCTCTGATGCGGATTCCAACGAGATGTTTGAAAGTGGGTGATCCGGAACTCGAAATTGACTGTGCTGTTTGCATCGATCCCTATCAAACGGGTGACGTCGTACGGACGCTCCCTTGCCGGTAATTACTACTACTTATTCTTCGTTACTTAGTAGCGCCTCGTTCTCATGTTCAATTACTCGATGCCATGACGTGTTGTTGCGTCCCAGCGGAGGTAATCCGGAACTGAAAGCAGAAAGCATTTGCTCTCATCGATGAGTAGCATCAAAATGGGGAATCAGAGTGTGAGGCTGGGAAACATTCAGTAAAAAGCGACTCGTGCAAGGGATACTATGATATCGTAACTAGCGTGGTACGAATACGCTGTGGTAAATGTCTTTTTGTATTAATTTTAATTTTCTCTAAAAAATGACATTTTTGAAACAATTCAGCTATGTACCTGGTCCCTTTTTAATGCATTTTCATTTTTTACAATCCCATTACGGACTAATAGGAGGGATTATATATTGAGAGGGGTGATGAGTACTTGTCGCAATTGCACAGGAAACATTTTTACCGTATTCTGCCATCAACACGGTATCATTAGTGAGTAGATGAGTAGCATCAAAATGGGTAAGGAAATGGGGAATCACACTGTGAGGCTGGGGAACATTCCTAAAACGCGGCTCGTGCAAAGGTTACTGTGATATCGTTCTTATGCGTGGTGCGAATACGCGACGATAATGTCCTTAATTTCATAGAGTTTGTCGAGATTTTAAGCCTGATAAATTTAAAATGGAAAATAAAATAAAGAAGGAAAAATTTAGAAAAGATTTCAAGTTGGAGGCAAGAAGTCGAAAATCAAATAAAACACATCAATAGGGCGAGTGATTATTTAAAGACACCAGGAGGGGTAATTTTGGCTTACGGTAGAACAGACGTAGTGTGGACGAGCTTGAGTGGCCGCCATTGCACAAACTCGCCAGTTTGACGCCTTGGCATGGTGCCAAAAGAAGATGGTTCTAATATAGATTTGTTTTTTCCTTTTAGTTTTCACTTTGTTCTTTCTTATATTGTTTCTAGATGTACTTACGGGTCAAATAAAGTCGGGGGGAGGGGAGAGGCAAAATTTTTACCCACGTCAAAGCTTCTTTCCCTTCCTAGGGTTAGGCTAAAGCTGATGAGACCTATGCTTTGACAGATGCTTTTTAATGTGGGAGGAGGGGATATCAATTTTAGCCTAAGTCTAGTAAGGGAAAGGAGCATCGACGTCGACGCAAAGTTGCGTCTCCCCCCGACTTTATTTGACCCTTCTGAGATTTTCAGGTATAGAAATGCACAATTAAGAAGATCTATAAGTAAACAAGTAAAATATGTCACTAGAAAACAGAAAAGAGGAAATAATTCAAAAATAAGGTTACATCAGGCCGAAGACAAGCTTCAAAATGAACGAAGCGTGGCTCGGCCACGGAAGCTTGCAGTTCGGACGGAAGCGCGCCCCGGGGCCAAATACCGTCTCACGGCGCGTTTTTCAACGCTGGTTTCGTTACACATTGTATCTACCGAACCCATATGTTTGTTTTCAGACGCCATTGTTTTCGTAAACGTTATTCCGCCCTTGCCCCCCTCCCGGTGCCTTTAATGATTTTGACGTTAGTATTCTGCTATGAGACACATTTCACAAAAATTTTGCATTAACATTTGCAAGTCACTTATTGCATTGTATGAGCGAACATCTAAAAATAGTTCGACTGATTTATTTCGGCTTCCAACCATGTTTTTGTTTGATTTTGAAAAAAGTTTTTCAATTTTAAAATTTTACTTTTCGGGAGAGCTACGAGCTGTTGCTATGTTGATAATTTCTCGAATATTGTGTTAAGTCTCAAGTAGATACGTTTTTTCTCATGACCCTCACTAAGGTGTTTCAGTTTCAAAATTCAATTCCAGTATTTTTTCACATGATGCTGCGTGGACGAAAAATTTGGGCGATTATGTGGTCACGTGATTTTCTTTTTGTGCTTTCGAGAGGATGGGTACCTAGCAGTCCTACGAAGATTAATGTGGGAATTTTTTTTGCCATTCTGCAAAATGGCTATTTTTTCCTACATAACAAGTTGTACCAATTAGGTCTTCGGTTATCTCTGTTGAAATCTACTGCTCACTATGTAGCTAATATAGACGTGAAGTAGCATCGGTTTTCGGCTATGCGGATATCCCCCTTGCCAATTTCAACACCTTCCTCTGAAAAATGGAAGTGGCAAATGAGAATCCAATTAAAGTCAACTACGAAAAAAGTCTTTGAATGTGGACACAACGTCGTCGGGAAAGACAAATGGGATGAGCTGCAGGCTTCGAAGTTGCCAATGGTCCCATAACCTTCTGTCACCTATCGTATGTATAAGTTAGCCAATGCAATCTGAAATTCCACGAGGAAGTGATTTCCTAAGCTCAAAAAGGTCCAGTCTTCTAGAAGCAATTTCTGCATATTCTACAAATCTGACCTATTTTCTCAGGAAATGCTCTGAAAAAGCTAACGTGCTAATGAATCTGCAGCTGTCGCCCATCTGCAAGCTCTTCGTTAGCTGTAAGTGGCTAGCAGGGAATGGCCAATGAGTCTAACTCTTCTTTGTCTGAGTTTTGTGCACTTCAAAGGTTTGGCGGATCTGTATACGTTGAAAGAGGACGAGTACAGAGCAATGATTACAATTTCTGAAGATGGGTGGGGGGTGGGGGCGGGGGGGGGGGGGGGAGAGCTTGTTGAATGTTGGACAGTAGCATGGCAGTACATGAATACTGAACACTGAAATTAGCTCCACATGATCATACATGTGTACAGATGACAGCTACCATACATTTTGACACGGTCAATTGCGTATAGCACGTTATTGTTCAAATTCATCAAAAGCCCCCCCCCCCCTTCCTCTCTCTAACTGATGCAACACCCAACCTTTCGTGGAAGCTTCATTTTTCCACGCTGCGATATTTTTTTGCGGTCCACCTTTTCCCTCCGGCATAACGAGGAGAAATTTCTCGAAGGAATAAAGGACTACGGTAGAATTGGCGTGTGGTTGATGTTAGATGTGCATGATTCATTCATGGAAATGACAATAATACTTTCCATAGCTTTACGTCATGTCTGAAAGAATTAATTATGTGCTCCACCCATGTTCACATGCAATACCATATAGGCAGTACCATCATAGTTGATGATATAAAAAATAGCAGATCAATTAAGATATTTTTTGTATTATAATACAGCATTATGCAATAACTTTCACACTGTCGCAATCAAAAACTTCAAAAAAAGTCGGTCAATCAAAAAAACCAAAAACAAATTATAGCAATCAGTATAGTGAATTCATCTGTAGTGCGAGGCAATAAATTCAATTTTACGGTTGCAATTTGGATTCTGTTATGGGAGAACTCGGCATGGTTTCGCTACTTTTTTGCCTGAACGGGCACGATGCCTCTTATTTCTGCTGTAATGCGTTTGCGGGGGTTTTTTTTTTCTCGGCATATGGAGGCTGTTGACGCATATGGGCAGGTTTTCTTCTCAATATGGACGTAAATCTATGAAAGAAAGGTCAACTACTTAGTCATTCAGGGTTGGTGATTTAATGGCCAACCTCTCCTGGAGATAATAAGGTCGAAGTGAGCAGTGACTGCTTTCCGGGATTGATGCATGAGATGCATATGCACTTAAAGGGATTCTTCACGAAATTCCATGATTTCATTTTCTATTAAATCGTTCTACTATACAAGCAAACAGAAATTCGTAAAGATTCGAGAGATTTTCTTTGTTTCAAGGCAGGAATGAGAAAACTATGAACAACAAATTGTTTGAATTTCCGCCGAGCAACCCTTGAATAGATGTCGGCGGGAGGTTGCAGTTCAAATTTTCGCGAATAATGTTGATTTCCTTCCCACACTGCGTCTCTGACCATGTGATCTCGCCTCTTTGCTTGTGAGGGCCGTCGGATCCCCGCCCCTGGACGCCTCACCCCGTCGGACGTCTTTTTAAGAATCTACTCTGCCTGATTCTTGTTTCTTACGTGAATTCCTGATTGTGGCACATAGAAAGCAAATACAACATAAATAAATGAGTAGCAGAAGAACTCGATTTTCGAAACAATTTTCGCAGTTCTTACAGGTGTTCAAGATTCTGAGATGGAATTAGAAGGGTTGGCGCATTTTCAACGAGGAGAACTGCTCTTCTGTCTCATTTACACCTTGTTGGCAGCATATCTTTATATCTATGTGTATGGCTGAGAGTTTGCTGTCAATGCTCGTGTAGTCTATGCTACTCGACGAAACCCGCTCCCGTCTAATTATGCCGTTTCATGGTCTCACTTTCATTTCGTCTCTCGACGTTGGCTGACTCATTTGACGGGGCCGACTGAAAACAAGTCGTGTTTGCCTGCTGCATGTAGTTCCGCTCTATTGGCATTGTGAACATGAGGAAAAAACAACGAAAAAGAGCCTCAGTCTCACATTTCACAGGGACTTCACAACATGGGAAATGATCAGTGGGAGTTCAGGCTTAAGAACTCGGCGCCAGCAGACAGACAGAGCACTTCATGGGGCATCTTGATAAGTAAATATTGAGGGGAAGATGCTCTGCAGCAGAACCATAGCCTCTTGAGGAATGTTTATTATCCGAGAAACTGTTGTCAGCCGAAAATCTGACTTTTTTTCTATATTTACTCGATTAAGCGAATCATACCGGCACATTCCATGACTATTTGATAGCTGTGTGCTGGGAAAAGAGAGCTTGTAGATGAGGAGTTTGAACGGCGCCGGTTCGGTGCTTCATTTCGCGTAACGTTTCCGTTTTTTTTTTCAGGCATGTCTATCACAAGTCTTGCATAGACCCGTGGTTACTGGAGCATCGAACGTGTCCAATGTGTAAAGCGGATATCCTGAAGTACTTTGGATATCAGGTATGAAAATTGAAATACTAAAAATAGCAGCATGAATTCAGTCCATGTCATTTGACGGAATGAGCTAGGGAGACTTGGATCTTTAAACCTGTACGGTCAAAATCGAAAAATAAGTGAATATTATACAATTTTAATTACCAGTGCCGTTATCCGTTGGCCATGGACGTAAACAAGCGATGAAAAAGGGTTTTTCGATAATGTTATCCTGGGAAAAATGTTTTCTTCAACCGTCTCGCTACCATGTAGTGCTTGTGTATGCCACGCATTTGTCCTGCACTACGAGAAACTTGTACAAGTGACTTTTTGGCCGAGAATTGACTGAAGTTTGTTTCAATATCTGTTCATCTGTGGAACACATAGATCTTCAAATTTGCTCACAGATATAGTTTTATTTAAATATAATAGCATTTTTTGGCTTGCCTAATGGTAAAGGATCGTTTCCCTGTCCTACCTGAAACTCTGCTTCTTGATTGTTCTTCCTTTATGGCATGAAAAGCTTGATTCATGATCCGTGAAAATAAGAATCACTAGGGCAAGAGTCCCGATTAGGGAACAAGTGATAGCCGTGCAGGACGTTGATTATCATGGAAAGTGTTTGAGCATACGGTATGCCTGAATTTTCTTGACATTCTATGCGGCTGATACTATCCCCACGATTTTCTGGAAAGATCCGTCTGCAAGACAATTACACCCAATCCTGAGAGTGTAATTTAAAAAATTTCGAGGAAATCTATATGAGTGGACAGAGTTTCTGCTGAGTGAAAATTAATATCACCTATCAATAGTTAAGTATCAATAATGTGGCACTAAAGAAAGTACGATGTGAAACGGTTGAAAATTCGGAAAATAAGAATCCCCGCCCCTTTTTTTATTCTAACTTCCCTTTCGTTTCCTCTGCATTATTACTTATGGGGTTAGATTCAGACGGGCGAGAGGCGAAGTCAGTTAGCTGTGGGGAATACCCCGCCCTCGCAGCAACTCGCCCTGAAGGTGAATGGCAGCGAAGCAAGATCGCGATAAAGAGGCCAAGGCGCGCTTTTTCAATACGAGTTTCATCACAGTTTACTTATTTTGGACTAAGACATTCGTTCACAGAGGTATGTGTTACCGGTTCCCACTTTCTCCTAACCCCTGGCTATGCCTTTACGTCAACGATTTTTGATTTCCAAGTCATATTAGTCGAGATACATAGCACGCTCAAGCGAAATACATATTGAAAAAGATAGTGGTCCATACTTAGCTGATGTAGAAGCTAGTAATTCTGTCTCCCACGCGAATTCGATGCTACTGAGGTGACAAATTATGTTTTTCCGATTTCCGACATCTCTTATTGTTTGAGCACCTGTTGCCTTCTCCAATGCGCGCCAATTATTAGAACTAATTAATGAATTTTTTGATTTTGTGGAGAAAGCAGATCATATTTTCGTTTTCGGTTTATTCTTGGTTTTATTCAGGTGTCCACTTCTGGTGGCGGTGATGCGTCACGTATGGAAGCGGATCGTGATCGAGAAGAATCACCTGAGCCACCAAGTTCCACTGAAAGCAATGGAGCTTATCAATTTCCTCCAAATCATGATCTTCAGGACACTTTCCATTTCACTCCCAACACATCACCTCAATTAGTAAGGAAATTATTTAATATTAAAAAACAATGGCGATAGAGCGGTAGGCGGCGCCATTTGTGTGCGCGAGGTTCCTCTTCGGATCCCGTCCACGGTTGTCATCCTTTTATGGTAGGTGAAATTGTGGTGGTTCGCTCAACATGTCCAGGCTGAGCCCGCCATAACTTCACTTTTCCGTAAGAGATCATTTGGAAGAATGCCAATCTCAGCCCATGGCGAGAGTGGGTGTAGTTAGGGCACACCGGGAGTCGAGGATTCCTCGGCAGGGGGGGGGGGGGTCGTATTTGACGGCTGGAATGAGGTATTGCGTAAATTCAGGGGGTGCAACGGTCTAAGGCTAGATACATATGTAGTAAGCGGAACGTGCCTTCAGCTAACCCGGTTATGTAAAAAAAAATATGATTGAATTGAGTGATCAATCCAAAAATTACAGTAATATAATATCTAGTAATACTATTTATTTGGCAATGGTTACTGATAGTGTAGAGTTTACGTAGATGTTGAAGGGGAGGAGGGGGGGTCTCCGTTGAAGGAGGGGGTCGTACTTAAGCGGCCATTTTCCTCGACACCTGATGCCCTTGGTGTAGTGAGGAAGTGATGCGATAGCGGCAACATTCTATCTATAAGGTTTTTTCCTCCGACTTCAAAATTCCATCCCCGGTCGGAAGTATGGCAAACAGTTTTGCGCAATATTTTCCATTTGAATTTTTATTTACTCAGAGATTTTCAAAAAACGCAGAAGGAGGGACCATTCGCTGTGGTGTTGTCCAATCACTTGCTTATTCTATACCTGGAAATTTTCGGTTTGCATAGGTCTGTAGGAGCCTTGGGATTTCTGGGTATTTGCCGTTTACTGGAAGCGTCGGCAACTGAGCACCTAGTGAAATTTATATGAAAAGATGTCTACCGAGCAGACGAAATCGAGAAATTGATCTTTTAGGTAATGAGAGCAAGCAGTGCAAAGGCGTTCGCAATTGTGCCATTGACTGTTCATTCAAAAACTCTTCCACCAATCGTTAATGCTGAACAGGGTACGAGCAGAGGTAGGACCTTTTTGGCCATATCTTAAAATAATATTAATGAATCATTTAAATGTCATCCTTGATGGACATGTTTTACAGGAGATCGGGCCTCCTCAGCTAGTACAGTAGACGGCAGGACGGGTCCAGTTCGCGTCATGAGTCAAGGTCAAGTCGTGAATTTAGTACAGGTAAGGAATGACCTTCTGGCAAAGGTTTTATGGGCACTTGTTCCCCCGTCCGTTGGACCAAGTTGGCGCCAATAATCTCTGCTACATTTGTGAGGTGTTTTGCCCCAATACTCGGTTAGCTGCAGCAGTATCATCGCGACAATGACTAGGAAGCGAGGATTCAATAAGGGGAAAGGGAGGTGGTCGAGGGAAGGATGGGGTAAGGAAAGAGTATGGTAGATATGAACCACCTGAGCAAACCGTGAAGGCAGCAAAATTAGTTGTCCAGTTTTGAAATTAGAAGAAAGTCTGAAAAATCTGTACAGCCTCTAAAGAGATTCTGATGTTTACTGTCACATTCCACTCTCGCTGGGAGATAGGCTTTATTTGTGCCGCATGTTTGTTAGAAGAGAAACTCTCAAGACCGTTCAAGCCACACCCCTCAGCACATCTTGGGCGTGGCCAACGCTTTCTACCAATGGCGACCTAGATGACACCGTCTTCGAGAAAGCGCGGAACCACAAATCGCCCAAGTGGTGGCTCAATTTTCTCTCCTCGCCTGATATCGTTTTCTCGTAGTTGAAGGATGGGATCATGGGCTCGGCGCTGATCAGCTACCCATTGGATTGGGCCATGTTTTCCAATTTTATACAAAATTTTGGAGGTGGTCAGATGCCCATCTTAGTTATACGTCAAGTATTTTTGCTCTCTAAAGCGGTAACTAACCCAAGGGGGACGTGTAGCTTGCCATATAAAGTGGCATGGTCCATGCCCTTGGTAACGATGTCACTGGCCCCTGTACTGCAGCGTTCATACTTTGCGCGGGCAGGGCGTGGCCGCGTTCACTGGCAACGAGATAGAGTGGCACAGGGGAGACGCTGAGACACGCAGCCACGTCCTAGCGGCGGCACCGCAAAGTATGAACGCGGCCCACAGCCTTCACCTTCCCCTTTTACAATGGAGCTGCTCCGAACCGATCTAACAATTGTTTGCGATATAATCTATGGCTGTATGAAACTAATGATTCACTGCTTTCAGGTTCGTACTCGTGCCATGAGCACAACCGGTATTCGTGCGGCAACACTTCGCAAGACCACAGATCGACCTCCAAGTCAACCGACACCCATCGAAGCTGCCTCATCACCTGCCACAACTGACGTCGTCTGATCTCAGTCTGACTGCACTGCGTCAAGCCGCGGTTCAGAATCTCCACAACTCTCATTCGACCCTTGTCGCTTACCCTCGAACTTTATACAACGATATCTACAAGCTTTCCAGTACGATCTCATGACTTCTCTGATGCTTTACTATGACTATTCAGGGTTACAGAGGCACATACAGTAGCGGTCAAAAATATATGCGGTTTGGGATTTTGACCATAACTTGGTTCGATGTTTGCATATCTCGCTCAATTTTTTTGTGTTCTGAAGGCAACTGTTACTCAATGAAATAAATTATCTCAGCCGAGTAGGATGGTTTAAAAAATTATTTAAGTGAAACCACTGAAAATGGTCAACTCCGTGCCTCAGTGCTGTTAGGATTTGAAATAGCGTGCAACAAAGTCCCAGTCTCATTCCGTATTATTTTCTGCCCACCTGCCCGTTTCGATGAGTTATAAGCTTTCTATGGCCAATTGAATTTTTGGAAAGGTTTGGCTATTTTAAGAGTTTTTAGTTAAACAAATTTTTCAATCTCAACACTACACCCTACTTTGCTTCACTGAGTACCAGCTGCCTTCAAAAAACAAAAAAAAATTGAATAAGAAATGTAAACTTCGACCAAAGTTATGGTTAGAATCCATAACCGCATATATTTTTGACCGCTACTGTATTTGAGCACACCGTGGCGATGAATTTGATGATATCCGTCAAAGAATGATATGACGGAAACGGAGTGTTATCAAGAATCTCTTCTTTCCTTACGGGTCAACAGGATTTTTCCCCTTTCCCAGCAATACTATGAATAATATATGAAATATTGATTTCTGTGTATATAGTTTACAATATGCTGAAAATTTCTTTTAGATTCTCTTTTCTTTTTTCATAGGTTCTATAGAATTTCGATGCTAAAAAGCATCATTGACGCGATTTGTGTGGTTTTCGGTTGTGCCTCTTATAACATTTATGTCTATGGTTTACGTGATGATAAACGCTGTTGATTGATAGATACTGTCTGGTAAGATAGACCTCGATTGGTGGAATCAACCACTTGTGTTCCCTTTGATCACGTTGGTATAGTGGCTATTCTGCATACACTTAAGCCTCATAGGGGTTGTGCATCAGGACACTCGAAATGGGCCTTCGTTCGCGGCAGTTCCTTTGCTGGATGCGTTATGAATTGGCCGATCGCCTTTGCGTAGCCTGACCCCATTCGAGGGTCTTGATACACACTCAGTTATAGGTGTCACCTTATGAATAAGTGATTATTTACCAACGGAGTTTCATACCCACGACGACCATCTTATTTTCGTGGCGTGTATTCTGGAACAAGAACACTGAAAGACTTTCACTTTATAGGTGCCGCTCCTTTTAAAGGTACTGCCCCAGAGGATGCACCTATTTGCTTCACCATACATGAAATGACCCTCAATAAAAGTCGACAATATGAAATGACCCAGTTCTGACCACGAATGACAGGTTAATTACGTGAGGAAGCGTAAGTGTCTGTTTAGTATGGTTTTCAAATGCTTCAATAATTGCAGCAGGAGGCTGTCATAACTACCAATAAGTTCCGCGTGATCATTCGTAATTGAGAGCTCACGGAAGAGCAGGGTTCTGGCCAAGTCTTGTGCTCACCTTGGTCCCACTTTAGAATGTCTTGGCTTCTGTTCTCACAACGTGAATATCGCACGTTATTTTCCTACATTAGTCCTAATTTCCTTTGAGTTTCACTCCTTATTTCAAATTCTTCTCACCGGAGAGAGAGCAACTTTTTATCGAGCAAAACAATCTTTGCATATGAGGGAATCCTTGAGTGACAGAGCAAGAAATAAGCAGTGAAAGCATGAACGAGATCTACCGCTACCAAAAGCGATAGATGTTCCGAGACGTCTCAACAGGTTTCTGTGAAACCGGTCTGCAATTGGAAACATAATTATGTATAAAAAAAAATTGCATATTTTCTTACCGAAGTGAGACCAGCGGCTTCTGCGAGCAGTTTGGGTAAATGTTCAGCGGAGTGCCAGTTTGTCAAAACATGAAAGATGCTGTTGAATGCAGCATGCGAAGACCGTTCGTGTTCTGTTGTACCTAAATAATAATATATTCGCCATAGTATAGTGTTGTATTTTTAAAGACACCAGGAGAGGACAATTTTATTCTATGGTACTCCCTTGCAATTCGGCTACTGTATACATGACGCCTTGCCAAAATGTCGGATGTGAATTCATTGGATATTTTATATTATAATCGTATTTTTTTCATACTTCTTCTAGTTCACTGCTTCACTTGTTTACTTCCGTTTCTTAATCATTAGTTCAATAGTATCCACCTTCCCTATCAGCCGCCGGCATGCAACTCGGCCACAGAAGTGTGCAGTTCGCGGAGAGACGAGCCAGGATCGTCATACCTCCTTAAGGCGCGTTTTTCAACACGAGTTCTGCTACACACTATCTCTTTTAGGCTCGAATTTACAGTTCACAGAGACTGGTATTTCCAACTCTTTTTTTTTCTTTGCCCCCCTTCCGGTGTTAATATTTCGATCTTATGCCCGAGCTGGTTGATAGCTAGTCATTCTCGAAAGTTACTGACCATAGAATGCGCTATTAATACAGGAATTAAAAGCACCTAAACCACATTGCGCTCTACGGAAACCCTATGACTTTTCTCTATTTCACTGAGGATGCATACCAACAATTCGATTTGGAAGGTGAACAATGTAGAGGAATAGGGTGCTTTCCATAGCAGCTTTTTGACCTTTTTATGCACTGCATCCGCCGAAGTATCAATTCATAGAACATTCAATAACCAGTAAACGAAACAAACCTGCATATATGTGATGTATTTGTGAACGCATATTGAGAATTTCATTAATCGACAAAGCTGTCTGCTGGAATTTGCTGTCAGCCTTCCAGTTGATAAATACAGGACCGCCACTATTTGACTGAGGGACATGGAAATCCACCGAATCTGTCAAACATACTGCGGCGAACCGATCATCATGTTTTATGTGGGCAAGCTGAAAAGGTGTTGCTCGGAAGGAATGGGAAAGACTGGTCACTAAAAAAATGCGTAACGAAAAGCACGCAAATCACCTAGAAAAGACGTTTTATGAACGAACCTCGATGTGAAATACACTGATTTTATTCTGGTATCGAAACATGATCCATTTAGAAATTTGGAGTTCAAAATGAAAGAAAAAATAGAGAAAATAGAAGAAAATAGAGGATATCCTCACCGCTTGAGCAAAGTCCGGGCCACCTCGGCTATGAGCAACGACGAAAAATCTTTCAGTTTGTGAGTCCTTTAGAAGCTGGTCATATACGGCACAAAGGTGACGGCAAGGGTAATCTTGTATCTGAACAACTGGTATGAATGAAGAAAGAAAACCGAAAAGGAGTAGCGGTAACATAACTTGAAATGGTTTTTGCTAACGCGTAGAGACACCTATAGCCGGTAAACTACTTGCAAGGTTTACGCAGTTGGTTTCATAATCCTTGTTGTCAGTGTATCGAATTAAAAATCCTGCTAAGAAAGGGAGCCCAACTTTGCGAAAAATCCTTGTAATCATCTGACCTTGGCTGCCCCAAGGTGGGTTGTTAAAGGTCAATGTGAAATGATGCTCAAGTAGGCTTTTGGGATAATTTGAGGCAGCAGAGTGTTCTAGTATATGGATGGCAATGTTCAAAACTTACCTCATCGTCAGTATTTGTACTGCAAACAATAACACCCCAACCATCTTTCAGAGCACGCTGTATGTAGGGAATCTGCGAACCAGTTTCTAGACTTTCGTTTAGTATCAACCTGAAAACGAGCTTCCCACTGCGAGGTCAAACTTGTAACTTTTACTCACCTTCTCGACCACTGCCCAGGACGCACTGCTCCACTGCCATGAATTATCAACAGGACTGTTGATTTTTGCTGGAAGCCAGGCGACGCATAAACAAAGCCGCAGTACTCCGCCGAGTCACCATGTCCGCTCTCAATTTTGACCTGTGCAGCACAAAAATAGCTTTAGTTAACTGGGAGACAGATTCGAACAACAGAGACTTAATTAATGAAAAAGCATATCATTGAGAACAGTTTTAAGGATTGGCCAAGTCAAATAAAATCCCTTATTAGGCTTATCCTACCCTTGTTGCAAGTACCTTCATCTAGTTGCAGCGCCTTCAAAGCAGTTAGGGAATCACTGTTCAAGACAGAAGTATCCAGGAGTTAAGACATAAACGAGGTTCAGTGATCAGTACTGTCGCAATTCTTCCTAGAACACTCGAAGGAACCTTTGGAAGGCTCAAATCCTAGAGTCGACCACCACTCGACGTCCATTTTTGAAAACTGAGACAAAAGCAACTTTTACCGGAATATCCAACTTTTTGAGTTCGCAATGGTTTTCAAGAATACCATATACTTCTCTAGTCATAGCATCACCGATTCGCACATAATCTTCTTGATTTGTGAAGACGAATCGACTGCCATCCTGAAAGACTACCATAATTCCAGCCTGTTATTTTGTTTTCAGAGTTATTCATAATGGACAGATGCTGAGAGACGTGCTTCATCCTACTCCAACTATCATTTCCGTGACAGGACCAATATATAAGAACCGTGGCGCTAAAAAACTCAGCATAACTGCACTGTGATTGGTGGCAGCACGAAGCTGACCAATTATTGGTTCAGCGGTCTTTCAGAAACCGTCTCGTTTCTAATTGAATCTGAGTTCATCTCTCATGGCTTGGGTATCCCACCAATAACTGAGAAATAAATGATACTAATCACAAATCAAAATGGTAACTTTTAAAAACTTTGTGATAAAAATCTGGAATTTTTATGTTTTCGTACCTCTATTTTTCTCAGCTCGCCTTTATCGTTGAATTGGTAACCAAGATCCTTCAAAGTTGCCATAACCACCATTACAGGACCAATTCGTTCTAAGGGAGTCCCAGCTGTACAGATGGGTTTGAAAGCGCGCGCCGCAGCCGAATGGCAGATCGTGAGAACTCGTCCTCGCAGTCTCGGGTTGCGTTTGTGTTATTAATGGATTGATTGCAAGCGGCGTTCAATTTGCCCTTTTCTAAAATTATTGGTTAACTGTTCCATGGCAACTGAATAATTCATCTGGTCGATTGTAATAGGTGACTTACACTTGTAGCTTGGGGTTAAACTGTAACCATCACCATCCCAGCCATTGCAAGTTCCTCAAAAAATAATTTTCGCTTTGAAACTCCGCCCTCAAAGGCTATTTAGGGTGCAGATCATGACTATGACATCCGTTTCCAGTGTTTGCTCTTGGGAACAGCAGTCTGTGAAAGCGTCACAGGACATCACAAGAACCTTTTATCGCGAGTCCAGTAAATACATTATTTTTTGTGGAAGTATTCTTCTTGTAGTTCTTCTGGTGTTATCAATTTGATCTCACTGAAACTTGATCAATGTTGGTCTTGTTGCAATCACAGTGTTATTCGTTCTTCTTAAAATCGTGATTGATTTGTCCAGCGCTCGGTAATGCCTTTGAAGTAAAAAAAAGTAGGAGTTTAAGTGCTTCGTTTCACGGTGGTGTCAACGAGCAAATCTGATCACCAGAGAAAGCATGACCGCTATCAATGGTACCGCTGACGAAAATGTGGACAATAACGGATGCGCCACCGACGATGATGCCGAAGAAACCGAAAAGGCCTTAGAAAAGCAATCCAGTGAGGTCCGTTGTTCGTTGTCTGTGCTCTCTCGTCGAGCTCTTTCCGCTCGAAGTGTTCATGCCTATTTCAAAGACTGTGCTTCTGTGGAGGAGTAGCTCCCTTGAATTTAACTCAAAGTGTATCTTAGACCAGTAAATGTTTGCTGACTGTATCAGCTTTCATTCGTTCCAAATACATTCAGTATGATTTCATCTTACAGAGTCAGACTAGCGAAAGTGCAAGTGAGAATGACGACATATGTGAGAATGGAGATGTAACGGGAGAAGTAAACGGAGATGGTGAATACGAGCTCGACAGGGATGAGCCGGCTTCTCCATCTGCCCATGAATGGAAGCTCATTTTGATGAAAGCAGAATTTGCCGAGGTACCCCAATGCAGTCGGCTTTTTTCTGTATTGATCGGTGTTTCCTTCCTACTTTTGAATCATGTCATGAAGGCATCATCTGCTCAGTGAGATGATTTGAAACAATGCCGCTTCACTTACAGATATCTGCTTGTAGTGATTAATACTGATGTGATTAACTCCCGCGATTAACTGCATATTTCGATCATTTTTTAAATGTTATAAATTCAGTAATGCGTTTTGTAGGATCTTCGGGAGCAAATCACAAAAATAAAGCCATATGAAAGATGTCGAAGCACGGGTAGAATTGTGATCACGAAATCATTCAGAAATCTTATTCAGGTTCGTGAATGTCCCACCATGTGTTTTCTTCACCATTCTGACAAAAACTTTTTAAGGGTTTCTGTCTCTTTCTTGACTGTGGTACCAAGATCGCTCCTAAAGTTATGAAAAACCTGACTCGTGAGGTTTTTGCTTGCTGTGATCTTCTCTTCGAAATATGTCGTATCCTACCAGATCAATTGTTGGTTAGGAGAATTTCTGATTTCTAAAAATATCTTTCTGATTTTGCGGATGGATGTAGCAAGTCCTTTGATTTTGATGTTTGTCATTTAGCGTTTTCGGAGCGACTCAGCCTCCACGTGGTTTAATGTCTTCCATTTCCTTAAGTTTGTCCCCCACCCGGACTCGTCAGTTACACCACGCATATTCAAAGTGATAAGTAAGTCTGTCTATTTTTTTAAAAATCTGTCCATCATTATTCATCGTTTAGACCATCCTCTAAAAAGCCATAGGAAAAAGAAACTGGTCAAGATGTACCAGGAAGCCTGGATCGGCCTAATGATGTGTTCCGTAGGTTATTTTTTTCTGCTCGTGTTTTTTAGTATTCCTCTTCTTTTGTGGGCGAGACATCTTCACATTCATTTTGCAGGTCCCGCCCAAGGTCCTGATCGTCATAATACCGTACATAACCGAGAATGTGCTAGATAAACTCGATGAACCTCACAGAGCTGCCGATTTCTTTTTCAAGGTTTTGATGACATCGAATTTATCGTAAGAAACCATTCAGTTTTTTTTACACTCATTCTTTCAGGCGTTTGACAAAGGCGACATGTTCGCAATTTTGTCGCTTTCGGCAATTTTCAAACTAATAGTGTCCCATAATTTGTGAGTTGAATTTCACCATTACAATTTCATCTCGTTTCATTTTATTAATTTTTTTATTTGATTTTTTATTTGATTTGATTTCATTCTGTTTGTACTAGTTTACTATTTCGACCGTTCTCATTGCTTATGATACCACTTTCAGTGAATATCCCAACTTTTACGATCATGTCTATTCCCTTACAAAGCCTTCAGTGTTGTACTTGGACCAAAAAGAAAAGTTCATATCACTACTCGACAAGTTTCTTTCATCCACGTAAGTCTACACCTCGGTCCCATATCTTTATAGAATTCAAATCTATTCTTCTTTCTTATCGTGTTTTTTATTTACCATGGTTATCCTTCCTCGTTGTTGTTTTTCAAGTTAGCACCGTCAAGTCGAGGTGGCGACCACCTCGACCCGGTGCACTTGCTTACCAGTAGATGAGAGCTGGAAAAGCTTGAACTTGATCCTTCATCGCTATAGATGTCATGTTATTGGCAGCAATGTGATCATAGTTATTGAAGGCATATCCCCAACTATATTGTTGCTGGTTTTGCGAAACGTCTTTCACGAATGCTTCTTCTTGCTCCGTTGGACGCTCAAGAACCAGTTCTGGGGCTTATAAGAAACCTACTCACACGACACCCTATTGTCTCCTCACTTATTCATCGTGATTTGCCAGGTATCCATGATCAAGAATTCTCGATCTGTAGATTTTTAATTTTTAAACTCTTCTATCTGTTTTGCTGACGATTTCCTATGGGTCTCCACTTTTCAATTTTAGAAACCCTATCCTCGGACCCTTACGATGAAAATGAATCTCGACTTAGTGAATGTGGTGCTATCAACAGCTCTTTGTGGGAAATCAGGGTATGTTCAGGAGTGTGTATAAAGGTTAGAATACAATCCCATCCACTGAGTTAATTTGTGAGCATTTCTGATTCTAGCAACGAAAGTTACTAATGCAGCACGACTACATGCAGATGAAACAGCACTTTCAGTTGCCAGCAAATTTCAAGGCTCCGATCTAGATTGATTGCAATTGCTCATTTTTTAGAGTCTCCAAAAACACTGGCATCCGAATGTAGCGAAGAGAGCTAATTTTGTAGACAAAAAATTACAGCAGGTATTCATTGTCAATTTCGCATCAGGGAGCGCTTTTCAAGTGTATATTTGCGATGATTTTTTAGATGGAATCATTCGTGCGTTTTCGATGTCAAGACGAGTTATTCTCCAATATGATGGCAAGGCCCTTCGGTAGTGGAGGTGAAATTGAAGAGCAATACAGTCGAGCGCAAGTAAGTACAGTTTGTATCAAACATTGGTAGGATGTGGTCTAGTTATATTTGGATTTTGGTAAATTTCATGCAAGTCTTCAACACTTCGTGCTAGTTTGTTGTAGTGAGGTTTTCTGAAGTGACTGGGCTCATAGGATAGGATACACCCTCGGCTCAGCATTGTATCGCCGCCCTCACCGATCACAATATGTGGTTCGGCGCTGGGTGTGCCCTGTAAGGACAGGATTTCGCGATTTAGCGCGGCGTGTTCCGTGCAACGCAATGTGTGCAAACTGGGAGCGTCGAGCTCAAACTCTCGTTTTATGTTAATTGAACCATTGTCTTTTGCTACTATATGTTGCCAGTACTTTTAAGGTTGGAATACTTGCTGATATTTACAAACCCTGATAAAATGTCATGTCCACCTGAGGCTATCGGTCGAAGAACACAAGCTAGTTTTGATCCTTCTCCAAACTTCAATCGTTCTGTGGTTGTGGGAAAGGGAGATCGAGTTTTTAGAGATACACAGAGAGTCAATCCCTCCAATTTGCCGAAAAATCCGTCTTCAGCATCTTCTTACTATTTTCCAGGATGGATCAGATGATGATGAAGAGTCGGAGCCGAAGAAGAAGATGCAGAGACGAGGAAAATTTTCCAAGAAGCACGAAGAAAGTCTAATTCATTTTAGGATGAATTTCACTTTTGGAGCTACTTTGAACTATTAGAGCAGCACCACTTTTTGTTAGCATTTGCAGTCTGTCTCCTCTGTAAAATTTATTGCCCATCTTTTTTAGGAACTCAAGGAACATGCTGTACCTATCAACTTTACAACGCCGACTGGATCACTTTTTCCAGAAAATTCCTTCAATTTAGTTTATGAGAAGTATTGGGCAGTTTAAGAAAAAATGTAATAATTTCCTAGAATTTTTCCAGTTTATTGGTTGTTTTGTTATCTTCATGGTTACTTGTTGTTGTTTACACTTTGTTAATAGGTTTCAAACACATTGTTGCCTCAGAATGAAAATGTTTCAAAAGTGTCTCCAACTTTTATTGACGTACTAACGTCGTTGTTGATACCTTGATTATAATTCTGTGGATATTGCTATGTCTGTCATTGGATACCTAGTGTTTCAGGGTTATTATCACGAGCAATGAATTTAAACAGCCCCCATCCGTCGGTATTGGGCAGTTTGGGTGGTGACACCCCAGCACATGGTCCGTCTTCAATACTGGGTAAGTGATTGTAAGCAGACCTGTGCTGCAAGACAACACCTGATTACCAGTTTCATTCTCTTTCAAGTTTGTTTCCAGGTGGCCATGGAGGTCCTGGTTCTGTACTTGGCCAACATGGTGGGCCAGGTTCTGTGCTGGGCCCTGGTTCCATCATGGGTCCGTCTAGCATAGTTGGACCAAACAGTTTGCTTGGACCTTCATCCATGATTGGTGGATCTCATCAAGGCCACAGTGAGTTGCTTTTTTATTTGTTGTAAGTATTTTTTTAATTTATTAATTTTTCATAAGATGATGAAGGGTACCGTTTCATTCCATCGTTTCCTTCACTTTTCTCGTAACACTTCACTTGTCGTCCATTCTAGTTCTAAGTAAAACCTTTACAAGATACCTTTTCTTAATGTAGTTTGGAGATGGCACTCAGAGGTTCTGCGATTTCACATCGAAGTCGCCGAATAGTAGGCATTTGAGAATCGCATAATCCAAGTGTGAAGTTTGGCTTACGCATTTTTTTGCCTTGTACTATCATCAACTTATCAAAGGAATATTTGAGCTGCTTCATCACATGATCTTGCTCTCCATATGAATATGCATCAGTAGGTACCTAACTAAGCCATATGTTGTGCTCAGTGGCTTCTCGAACTTTTTTTCAATGCATCCATCCATAACGGCTCCTCATAAAATCTCCTGCCGTTTCATTTTCTGCTCGCTCTCATCTCAGAGGATTTTTAAGCGATACAAGACAGCATTTTGTGTGATCAGTCTTGAAGAGTTTTTGATAACTTCCAGAATAAGCAAGCATCTTTGGCAGTTCTTATTCAGGTATGATGCACAGCAATCAAGGCCCTGGTTCTATGGTAGGTTTCTCATCGGTGGACCGTGGAAGCAATATGAACCTTAATATCAACCCATCATCGGTCGTGAACGTTGGCGGCAATCCTGGATCCGTGTTTCAGGTTTGGAATTCTTCTCATATGGCACCTGCTGCATAGATACGGTATAGTGAATTCGCAATCAGTAGGATGGCATGGCAATAGTACGTTCATCTGAAGTGTGTACTTTTTCTTCAGCCATGCTCTAAGGTGTTATATGCTTTATCAAACAAGACCCCCCTCAGAATTCATGCACTCACTGTCCAGCTCCTTAATCCTTTTTTAAGCAATGGAGCGCTTCTGACTTTACTATACTTGCGTGCTGTTAACATCCATCTGAAAGAGCCCGTGAGTTATTTTTGGGATTGAGTACGAATAAGGTAAACGTAACGTAAAACAATCTCTTCGTATGCACTCACTCCAGCTCTCTCCACATATGCAGCATTTTCGATGACGATTGAGACTAGCTTTTAAATGTGGCCAGTCAACTCCGAATGTGATTCGCGAGTTCTTCTTTTTCAAACCTATCAAATATAGGTCGGAACTATTCTCGGAATACAACGCCGGGTCGACCTGCCTGGAGGAATTTTATCCCTACCCATGTGTAACCTTTGCGCAACTTGTGTATACCGATTAGGATTCCTCAGTAGAGGAGAAACGTGCCTTCCTCCTCTACGTAATTGGAACAGGTATCAAGCATGGATTGAGGAATTTGAAAGAGGATGTCGTATTCTGAATAGGAAAAGCGTTTCTATTTTCCTGAAGTGATTTTTGGAGCGTGACCAGATGTTACGAAAAACCGTTAATCGGTGATCCCTACTTTGCACTAGGGAGCATAATCATCATGAGCGTGATGATAATCGATTGGCGATCTTTCTTGGAGTTGTATGATCTGCGTCGGTTTGGGGTCTCATGTTCTTCATATTTATCTAAAATTTGGCGCAACGCAACGACTCCTGGTTGAACGGCTCGGCGGAAGTATGTAAAGGATGAGATTGACAGAAAATTTGGAGCAACCTGCGATCCACATAAAAGCATTCGCTGGGAGACAGAATCTTGCATCCCAAATATTAGCAACGATTTTGAAAGTTCCTCAAAGCCCCCTCCCCCTTTGTCCTAGTGTGGCCGAACATTCACTGGATGGCTCTTTGGGGCTGTCTGTGTTCAATATCTCCTGCTATTTCTCTCTTGAACGTCTAAGCAAGTCCGTACCTGACGGGGCAGCGGGGTCAAGAATACTGCTTTTGTGTCCCTGTTTTCTCTTTCAGATGCAGTTCTAATTCTTTCAGGATATGAATCCCGGTTCTGTCGGTCCAAATTTAGCTGTTCCCATGACACCATTAAATTTTGAGCAGGTACGTCAGTAATTTCACTATTAATGCTATTCGAAGTCTGAAATTTTACATTTTTTTCATTTGATCCATTTGAATATCATTCATGTTGTATGTGATGAGTATGAGCTGTAGAAGTGGCAAGCGATGAGCAAGAAACTGTGGTAGAGGTCATCTTGGTTGTTCTAGCAAAGTTATCGGGATGCGAACCATATGCCGGCGTCAAATCTTCCTGCAGCCATGATGCCGGCCACACCAGCGAGTGCCATTGACATTCCGATGCCGACCCTGCAGAACATTGTGTCCACGGTTAATCTTGGTGAGTAACAAATTCAATTTATAAACTTGTTTTCTGAGCATATACGTTCCCATGATTATTGGCTTATTTATGGTTCAGGCGTCCCACTTGATCTAAAAAAGATTGCACTTCATGCACGTAACGCAGAATATAATCCAAAGCGTTTCGCTGCCGTAATTATGCGAATTCGAGAGCCGCGAACTACAGCACTCATCTTTTCCAGTGGTAAAATGGTCTGCACAGGAGCCAAATCCGAAGATGCCAGCAGGTTTATCATATTCATGCTGACTATTTTTATTACTATTCTATTTGTATTTTACTTTAATTTGTTTGATTTCCTACTGTTACGATGAGGTGAAGCTGAAATACGAGTGGTTCCAAGTCCGATGCCAAACTTCGCGATTTTGCGAATCGGCGATTGCGCATGCTAGTTCGCAACTCGGCAAAACGGGAGAATGATTGTGAAGTGCAGAAATCTATTGAAAAAGATTGCTTCCCGTGCATAACGCGGAATATGATCCGAAGCGTTTTGTTGCCGTACTTATGCAATTTCGAGAGTCGTGAACTACAGCACTCATCTTTTCTAGTGGTAAAATGGTCTGTATGGAAGCCAAGCGATGATGGCAGCAGGTTTATTATATTCATGCATAGGGTCAGAGCGTGACTGTCCGCAGCTGTCTCACATTGTGTGGTTCTCTATTGATTCATAGAGTTCTGTTTAGGCTGGCTGCTAGGAAGTATGCACGAATTGTACAAAAGTTAGGATTCGATGCGAAGTTCACGGAATTCAAGGTATATTTATCGATCGAAAAAGGTTTGAGTTGGGACACTAGTCAAGTGATGTCTCAAGAAGTAGATATTGAGTGCGTCTCGTGATGGGTTAGCTATGTATCCTTAATGATCCAGCCTGCGCTGTTGTGAGGATGAGCGCAATGGTTCCTTCTTAGTCTGTGATGGGAGCTAGGAATGAAGTTGGGATAAACGTAAAAATTTGAGTCGATCTCGGGAAAAGTGTTTTTTTTCATCCAGAGGCTTATTCCAATGTTCCTTCCTTGCAGTCTTATGTATGCATTTTAGTCTACGGCTTCTTTTACTCGTTGAACATTGTAAGGTTGTAAAAAAAACTGCAAGCATTTGAGAGCTATGCATTACTCTAATTGAAAACTATCAGTCGAGTTCGATTGTTGTATGTATAGACATATCCAGTTGAATCAGTAATGGAGTGTTTACTGCTATTGCTTCAGGTGCAGAATATGGTAGGATCGTGTGATGTCCGATTTCCTATCCAGTTAGAAGGACTTTGTGTGACGCACACCCAGTTCAGTACCTACGAGCCGGAACTTTTCCCTGGATTGATCTATCGAATGGTCAAACCTCGTGTCGTGTTGTTGATTTTTGTCTCGGGCAAGGTGAGGTTTTTTGCTATTTTTTTAGAAATATCATTGCATTGTTTTTACCTTCTTGATGCAGTAATCGTATCATGCAATTAAAAAAACTCTTCGCATAGTTGAAGGTCGTAATTTCTCAGGTTGTGATTACTGGAGCTAAGTTCAAGAAGGATATCGATGATGCCTTCAGTCAGATCTATCCGATTTTGAAAGGATTCAAGAAGTAAACACTTTCATGTTTAGTATACTCTTTTGCAGCAACGGTGTTTTGCATCAAGTCTTAACTGCCATTGTTGATATGAATTCGTGCACAAACTAGTATATCCGTAACGTTTATAAAATTTGTATGGTTGAAGATTTATTATTATTTAGACTCGATCTGTTAAGGTACGTGTTTTGAGGACAAAAGAGCAGTGTGTGTGCTTTTCTCAATTTTACATTCTATTACTTTCGTTGTGTTTCGTTTTTTCGCGCTCTAGTTCTAATTTTATTTTAGCGTTCGATGTTAGTGTATATATGGTTATTTTCGGTTCTCGAAGGTGGAATAAATAAGTTATCATTCTCCAATTTATTGTTGACAAGATGTTTGTATCAAGCTACCGATGTTTCTGTTACAGCGAGAACTAATTTATCATATATCTACCCGTCGAACAAGCTTTTCATATGTAGTGCTTGAACCTGATCCTTAAAGGCAGCATTAGGGGAAAGTCGAACGAAAAGTAAAGGAAGTAGTGAATGTGAAAGTCGTGATGCCTAGTAACAGGATAGTGAAGAAACAACGGATGGAATTGGCCAAGAACCCGAGAAATAGGACCCCCTTCCCACTGTTGATTCTCGACGCGGACGACCTGTCCGTCAAGAGTAAGCTGATCTAGTTTTCCATTGGCATGTTGCCAAGTAAACACAGGGGAATGTTTGGAAATACGACAACATCTATTTTTTAAAGTGAGCTTCAAGCTAGAACTGCGAAAGCGCGCCGCAGAGACGGGACAGATGGGCGGTTGCACAGCTCGGAGGGGCGCTTTTTCTTCGGGATTTCGCCACAAATAGCCTTCTTAGGCCCAGGAGTACCATGTGAGTGACTTCTTGTAGGGTATTCTACATTACCACATTACCCCTAATGCTGTCTTTGAAGGAATCGTCTACGGAAAAGTGAGCTTCCTGTTACCTATATATTTTTCGCCACAAATAGCCTTCTTAGGCCCAGGAGTACCATGTGAGTGACTTCGTGTAGGGTATTCTACATTACCACATTACCCCTAATGCTGTTCTGAAGGAATCGTCCACGGAAAAGTGAGCTTCCTGTTACCTATATATTTATGTTGTATTTGCCTATGAAGGGCCGCATACAAAGTTCCATGCGAAAAAGCGCGAATTTGGATAGGATACTGCTCTCCAAATTTTCGGCCGGGTGGGCGTGGCCTCCGAGTAAAAGCTCCGTCCCGTCGTCCGACGTGGTTGGGAAAGGAAAGCAGAACTGTTCACGTAACCTTCTGTTCCTACAATGCATCTCCGACTTGTCCGACGACGGGGTGGGCACTTGGTCGGAGGCCCCGCCCACCCGGCCGAGACTTTGTGGTGTTGTATCTTAGCCGAATTCACATTTTTTTGCGTGAAACTTTGCATGCGGTCCACATTAGACAACTGCTAACAAAAAACCCGTTTTTGCGTGGACGATTCCTTTGAAGGCAGCATTAGGGGAAAGTCGGACGAAAAGAAAAAGAAGTAGTGAATGGGAAAGTCGAGATGCCGAGTAACAGGACAGTGAAGAAACAACGGATGGAATTGGCCAAAAACCCGAGAAATAGGACCCTCTTCCCGACGCGGACGACCTGTCCGTCAAAAGGCGGGTAGTCTGATCTAGTTTCCCATTGGCATGTTGCCATGTAACACAAGGGAATGTTTGAAAATACGACAGCACCTATTTTTTGGAGTGAGCTTCAAGCTAAAACTGCGAAAGCGCGCCGCAAAACCTTTGATCCCGCTTCCACCCCAGTCAATCGAGAATCACGTCCTCCGGAGGCGGGATCGGCTTATAAAGAGGCGCGATAGATGTGCGGTTGCGGCGTTTCGCGGCGTTTCTACAGCTTGGAAGGGCGCTTTTTCACCGGGATTTCGCTGCAGGTAGCCTTCTTAGGCCCAGGATACCATGTAAGTGACTTCTTGTAGGAATTTCTCCATTACCATATTACCCCTGATGCTGTCTTTAATCGTGGCGGGAGCATTACGGAGGGATGAACCAGCACCCGTTCGAGAGACTGAATTTTTCTCTAAATGACGAACAGATTGCGTTGTTGTCGTGCCGCATTCACACTCAACCCGGATCGTTGCGTTCACGATAGAGGCCCTGGGATCGACGGAATTGCGTATTGTGTCGTCACGCGCGGGAAATGCCTTGCTGGTTCCGTTGGGAATTGTCCGTCCACTAACGAGCGAGCCAGTTGCCTTCTTGCATGATCTAATCCATTTCAAGTGTCTTGACGCGCACCTGAACCGATTCGTTGGCGTGCTTCTTGGCGTGGTTGTGCTCGAGCATGCCATCGCATTGGCAACGGGTCCAGCTGCTTCAGGAGCAATCGGCTGCCGAGTACGATTGCTGCCTATGACCGACCTGGGATTCACGTCATGTAGGAGTTGAGCGTGAACCGGGAAAACCTGTTTCGGGGTCTGAGATTAGCGGTTGGAAGAAGTGCATTTTCGTAGAACCGCCTTTATACTTCACGGGGCGGACGGCATGGCCTGGCTAGGTGTATATCGTTAGGACAGAAACGTCGCGTGGCCGTGTTTGGCGCGCGACGAGATGGTGCGAGCTATGTGCGCTGTATCGGATGGGTCTTGTAGCGATGACGGTGCTCCACGCCTCATTCTAGGCGTAATCGCTTCAGGACTCAACTAATACGGCTTGCATAGCTCACACCATCCCGTCGCGTGCCGAACACGGCCACGCGACGTTTCTGTCCTAACGATATATACCCTTGCCTGACTGCGTCGTCTCTGAGTCTCTGCGTGTGTCACTCTGCCTCGCTGCTGTGAAGGCAGCCACGCCCGGCCCCCTTCGCAGAGCATGAGGGCGGCCAATTCAACGAGTATTCATTTGTGCTAACCTATTACACCACCGAGACTCTTTCACTTTGAACTTTAATGCAGCTGAGTTAAGGTGCAAGAGGTCTCGGTAGTGTAATGGATTAGCACACTCAACAGATTTGAACCTTGATAGAAAAACATACTATTAAAAATTGGTCTCGATGCTGACTTGGAGTTCCCGGGTCAATAGTTAGTTGCAGATGAAGGAAGAAGTCTGGGAACGCCTGGCCTCTGCTCAAGACATCTCCTCCTTACGAGGTCTGCTCAGTGAACTCCCTCGTGACGATGTGCTAATGCTTGCGCAGAAAGCCTTCAATGAAGTAATTGGAGCAAATTTCGTGGGCTGCAGTGGTAGGTTCACTAAAGTTATTGAAGTACTTCATTCTAGTGCAGACTGAACACTATTTCCGACGGGAGCCCGTAATTGGAGCGAGTTGATTGGAACCTAAGCTGACACCTTGTTGAAGTGCATCAAAGATGCGTAGGGCTCCAGTTAGGAGAACCAGTTAGGCCGCTTCCATACTTTGCGCACCGACGCCGGCACGCGCGTGACGCAGGCACGCGCGTGACGCAGGCACGCGCGTGACGGCGTCGGTGCGCAAAGTATGGAAGCGGCCTTACGAATCCCCGGTTGAGCAAAGGCAGTGCGACGGCTGCTATGTGCACTTCTTTTGTAGTTAGTGACCTGGTCGCTTTTCTTTTCTACGACTATGCTAAACGCAGCGTAAAGCCACAAACGATTGCCAAAACACTCAGAGATTTTCAGGCATCATTATGAATGACAGAAAAATTGGAGAAAAAACCAAAGGGAAAGTAGGAGGGTCAAATGAGTTATGGAATGAAAAGCGATTAGGTCTCAGATTATGCAGAAGCGCACGTAATAGCCGTCCTGGCAGTACATCGCCACAACGCGGTTGCGTCAAACTTAGTGACAGGTGCACCAGGTCACTCGTGTGAGAGGAACAAACAGTTGACCAGTTGCTTAATGTGGTTGTTAATTATTGCAAGCAGTGAATTGCGTGCTACCTCAACTGGTATTGATGACAATACCTAGCTGCGTTATGTCCATCTATCGCTAATAAGCCTACTGGACAGGATTTCATGTGCTTATCTTCAGCTTCTTCCTCGCCTCCATCGTTTCTTGCGCAAGAGCTGACGCTATTGAAATTCGATGTCAATGAGCCGTATGTAAAAACAAGGTGCGTCTTTAGGTTTTGTTTTTATCTTTCCATCATCGATCACAGGATTGTAGAAAGGTAGATACCTAGCCCATGCGGTAGCTATTGGGCGCGCAGTGCTGATACGTCAGTGTTTATCTTTCAATTCATCCTCAAGCAAACGAAGGCGTGGCCAATCTTAGTGGATTTAGAACTTGGGTAGTGGAACTCGTCCACTGCTTTTGGGTGGCGGAACTCGTCCACTGCTCATCGTTGCCTGCGCTGCTTTTATCACGTACTCATGAGTCAAATGCTTCTGGTTCCGCTTAAAATAGTGTCTCAAATAATTCTTAATTCTTTCGATTCCCTGCTATACAGACGGAAAATGCTCGACCTTATAACTTTATTCAAAATGATCACAGGGCAACTTGATGTCAAAAAGCAGAGTTTCTTCACCACTAGGAGTTCCAATACTAGGGGTGAAAAGCGCAAGTTTTCTGTGTCAAGGGCAAAAACTAATTTAAGGGCCAAGTTCTTCACTATCAGAGCTGTAACCGAATTCTCCAAGTTAACAAAAAAAATTTCCTCTACCTCGAACTGTAGCCCAATTCAAGAGCATCTTACATCGCTACCTCAAATAAAGACTTCTCACAATATTCGGCATTCAGGGTATTTAGTTCTCCAGATTCTGGTTTTTTTTTCAAGTTATTTCAATCTTGTTTTTTTTTAAATTTTTATTTCTCTTTTCTGATTCGGGTTCCATCGTGTTCTAATTCCGATTTGATACATGTGTTGTGTTTGACTTATCTTAATAGTGTTGTTTCATGTGTATCCACACATGCAATAAATCTAAATCTAAATAATTCCTTCTTCCCTGATTTAGGTTACTCTCACAGCTTCTATTGGCCAAAATCGCGGTTGTGGATCAAAGAGAGCTAAGAGGGAAGTGTGCGCATGCCAATCTGCTCGCTTTCAGGTAAGTATTACGTGTTTTATATTGAGAGCTTTTGCTCAGGAGGGGATTTTTTTCCTTCAGAATTCTCTTGCTATGGCAGAAAATACTCATGGAGCCGTCAACAGTCTTGAAAAATATGATGGATGAATGTGTAAGTTATGAACGTGACCGCGAGTGGTGGTGGTGGCGCATTGGTAATTTCGTTCTGAAATGCGCTTTTAAGGCTGGACTCGTCGAAGGTGGAGAATTGGGTGGTGAAGAGAAGCTGGTGTATCTGCTCGAAAGAGCCAATTCCCATCTGATTTACTACGACTACGAAAAATGTGCTGATTGTATCCAGTGAGTTTTGTAAATATATATTCTCCATTAGACTGTTAGGTTTATATTATGATCGAAAGGGAAGTTTTGGTCGGTTTTCACAACTTCTCCTTCGAGAAATCATAGCTTGGCTCAGGCTGCTCTTTTTCCACGGAATAATCGCCATGCTTTTACCAACATGGGGCATATTTGTACTTTCCATTTTGATAGAAGTCTAATGATTTACACTGCGTTAAATCGTGAACAGTCGACTCTAAATCGTCATGCTTTCTGACCACGCTGTTGTTGTAGGAGCTGTTGAGATGTCTAGAAAAGTGGGCTTGGTTAGCGCTAGGTTTGACGAGTATTGGTACCGAGTGAGGGTTCTGGCCTGCTACTCGTTAAATATTCGGAAGTTGATCTGTGAAAAAAATGGTCGCGCAAGGCTGCTTCGAGGGGTCGCGCAGCACCCATTTTCTCAGTTCTGGCGAATAGGAGCTATCCGAGGTGGTCAACCGCATCTGTAATGGGGAAGCCAATATTTTCAGGTATAACCCGTAACTCTGAACGCTCACAGCTTTCTTCTGTTTTGATTAAAGCCCTTCTGAAAATTGGAGCAATTCATCCATTTCTGTACCGCTAAAAACAGTGACAAACGGTTCCATACAATGTTTTACCTTCTCCCTTTGCAGCTCTCACATTTGCACTTGCTTCGGGGCGTTCATGCTTTGCGTCGATGGGGCGTGGTTGCATTCACAGGCAGCGAGGCAACGTGGCACGGGGAAGATGCAGAGACGGCGCAAGTAATGAGGCAGAGTCACAGGCGGAGACTCAGGGATTTGCAGCCACGCCTTTCCGCCAGCATCGCAAAGTATAACCGCGGCCTTCCATCACTGCTCGACCAAACTAGAACTCGTGAAGTCGAGTCATTAAAGAAAGGATCCTTTTTGCTGTTTTTTAAAATCCCCAGCAATTCGAATACTTTATGCATTTGTAGGGAAACTACAGGGTGCGGCAAAAGTATTGATCGCTTGACGAAGTCTTACCTGTTAATTAGGAAGGAGGAATCAGCATGAATACTCCTCAAAAGATAAATGATCATAAGACATTTCATTACCTGTCGCCGGAAGTTCACAAGGTTGCCTCTGGCCCATATGCACTCGCGAAGACTGCGAGCAAGAGCGTATGTCGTCGGGCGCAGCTGATCATTGTATAAATCGTGCAAACCTTCTCCAAATCAGAATGTAGAGGATCAAGTAAATTTCAGAGAGTAGTGCAGGCTTCGCCCTCCGAAATACGCCAGGAGGAGTGTAGAGCGGAGTAAGGTTCATGCTGTTTGATGGTAACTGCTGCGAGGAAGGCTGTTCTGAGACCACTGCTGCCGCAACTACTTGTGGGTCTTGGCTGCTTCCTGATGGAGAGTGAGGCTACTTACGCCAGAAAACCGCGTGGCCTCCCGCGGCGAGCGGCGTCGCGGGTGCCAGTGCCAGTGGCAGGGCATGGCACCCTTCGAGCGAGGCAGTGTGGCATGGGTGGAGGAGGCAGTGTGGAATATGTAAAAGCGCTAAGGTGACGCAGCCACGTTCTGCCGGACTCCCAAGTGCAATCGATTCGCGAGTCCTAGTGGTGACGCCGCGAGTACGCGCCGCTGAAGCGATTTTCTGGCGTAAGTAGCCTCGCCCCCTGATGGAAGTCATCCAAATCAAGTTGGAAGTGAGGTATTAAAACCAAGTCAATGATATCGTCAAGATACACTTATATTACATAGGGATGTAAGTGTCTCTTGACGATATCATTGATTGGTTTTGTTGGTTGGTCTTGGATCGGAAATCGTCGGTTGTGGAATTTTGGCGCTCCGCCGCATTGTCTTGCAACATCGGCCCTCCAGATTTCCTGCATGTCAAGCCGTTTGATCGTTCCGTATGGAGCGTCTTGTGGCGCAAAGCTTGCGCTACTCCTCACAATTCACTCACTGCTTTTGAGACTACTCCTGCGAGAGCATGGGACTATTGTGCGGCGATCACCTGCGAACCACAGCAAATGCTTTTCCTCGCCCTCTTCGTCATTGCTCAAAACAAGGACTATCGAATTCTTGAGCATTTCATGAAATGTCGGTTGGAAATCTTTGTTGATGACATATAGCAGTAATGTCGCGGATCAAAGGCATCCTTTTGACATCGCGGTTGCATCGGCCTAGCGCACACAAACCTCTCGCGTCCAGGAGGCACGCAATGGTGGATGATGCCCCCCAAACGCCCCCACCGGAGACACCCCGCGGCCGCCACAACGGCCGACAGGGCGGACCCACCCTGGGGACCTAAGGGTCTTACCGACCTGTTCCCCGGATGCCGAGCCTCGGCACAGTCCCCCTAAGGCTGTCGAGCCCTTACCGTCACGTCACTGACAACCTGCCCCCAGCACACAACATGATAAGACACAACATGGATATATGACATATGAACAACATGTAAACATACAACAGAAGAAATAACACACACATTTATTACGTAATAACAGCAATACAAGTATCATACCTGGCTCCCACAAGTCGCCTTCGCTAGGGCGACTCCTGGCAGTCGGCTGCACGTAGTAGACCCCCATCCGGCTGGTGTCACGTAGCCATATGGTCGTCGGTGCCTTCGCGGGGATCTGAACACACGGCTGCTCCCAGTCGGGGAGCAGGGGTGGACGCCGGCCAACTCGTGTGCCAGCGCTCCGCTACTCGTGAGCCAAGAGTGCGACGGCACCCCTGGATCCCGGGTAGCATCATGGCGTTGCCCGGTGAAAACCGACTGGCAGCTGGCAGCCGGTCTTTTATACCGGCTTCGACCACAGAGGGCGGAGCCACCGCGTGTCGCATGACGCGACAAGCGGCGCCGCAGCGCGGACGGGCCGGGGAGCGCGGTGCCCCCGAGGCCATCGTCGCGGCGATCCGCGACAAGTAAACTTCATGTTGATACCTCACTTCGTCCTAGTATGATGGAACTTCAGACGATCAATACTTTCACCACACCCTATACATATTTAGAAAGAGTAACTTTCCAAGTTGGTCTATGTTGACGCGCTTAGAAATTTGGTTTAACCCCATGAACACGCAATACCGTCCAGAACCTTCCCTACAACCTAATGGCTTGTAATAAAAGGTTGCTGTGATCGTTACTTTCTGGTTGATTTGAATGAATTTCTGCCATGACGCCACTTTCCCGTATATGGCAGAGCTCTTTATGGCTCCTGTCCTATGAAGTGTCGTGTAGTTTCCTTTGCGTGACCAGAGCCCCAAAATATACATGGAATTGTATCATGAATCAGTGCGAATAGTGATATCAAAGGAAAGTGCGCGGGGAACAGTTCATTGGGCGCCCGAAAAATAGTTTTAGCTGAGGAAAACCAGCCATTTCCTCTGTCGGCGATCAAGTTTCAGTTGTACTTATCATCACTTACCTCCACAAGGTCCTATATAAGCCCCCCCCCCTTTCTTTCATAACATTGGTCGTTGTAGGCATGCATTAGCGTTGTCCAACCTCAATATGGAGCTCGCAGGAAAGCTTGGGAAGCGTACTCGTTTCCAGCAACGTGACATTGCTCAGCTGGTATTGAACACGGTACGTCAATCTTTATCCAGCGATTTTATGCTATTTTGTAAAACCTTGGACTTCAGGAGTCTACTGCTTCACCATCAGTTACCGAAGATCTCGATGTGCCCACAAACTGTGCTCTGAATGATGACACATTACTTGAGAATGTGAGTATGGTATCACTTCTCTGGTTTAACTTTTCAATGCCTTTTTCTGCTCAGTGCTTTTCTTGATTTTTCTGTGTATTAGTTGTTCGTATGTTAAGATTGCATTGTCTGAGGGAGACGATAAAGCTGTAGGACTGTCACCGCTGCAGCTGGCTGTCGTGTTGGCGTTGTACAGGCTTGAGAGGAGAAGTGAGCACTGTGATGAATTGTTTATGGAAAGAGCAGAGGCGTATTTAGAAGCGGTACGCGATTTCCTTTTTGCTCTATCTGTTATCTGAGTAGATTTTGTGCACTATAAAGACAGTTTCAGATAATTCGACAACGGCGCGGCTGGGCGGTACAGGCTGCTGCACTTCTGGCACGGTGTGAATTAGAACGAACGAAGAAGCGAAGGGTAGAACGAGCATGTGCCCAGTCTGAGTTGATTTGCAAGCTCATGGATGGAGTGGACGATAAGGTATAGCTACGTTTCTAAATACTTGGTGGGAACCTTAACTGATGATTGGATGCCAAATAGCGATCCCTCCCGGAATTTCCTTTTGTATCTTTGGAACTGCTCAGAAAAGTTATCCTAAACCTTCGGAACGGACAATTATTTTTTTCCTTTTGGCAGTCAATGCAAACATTACAAGTTTGAGCAATGAGAAGATATCTATATTGCGAAGTGAAGCCTTTTAAGGATCTGTAGCTTATTTTCTCTTTCAGAGGCACCTAGAGGGGTAAGGAGAAAGTGAGAACTGGAAATACATGTTCTCTGAAAATAAATCTTTCACTTTAGAGGTGATTTGTAGCGAAGCTCGCATTAAAAAAACGCGGCTTGGGGTCTTATCACGATCCCGCAGCACGGCGTGTCGTTCTGCAGATCATCATCGGGCGAGTTGCCGGAGGGGGCGGGACTTCATTCGCGGCCGGCTTATTTGGCCCTTCGCCCGTATGCAGTCTACCCTGCCTGGTGACGCGGAAGGGCGTGAGAGAGAAGGCGGAGGGGGGACGGGGCTCCGTGTCCTCATTTCTCTATTTTTCCGCCGTTTTATTTCGTTCTTTCTCTGCGGTTACATTACTGAGCACACCTACTTTCATAGTCCACAATGTACTAAATTTATACCTTTCAGTGTCTTTAAGGCTTTATAAGGAGGGCGACCTTCCTTATCAACCTGTCCTTTCAAACTTTGTCGATTGTTGACTTTTACTTCTGCTACGTTGCGTCTGAGTTACACGTTGCTTCGAGCACGTCGATGTGATCTACGCTGCTGATCATTCGTCATGACGTTTCAGACTTCAAACAGTGTCAGGGAGAAGCGTTGCGGTCTTGTCTTAGCGTCTGGATTGGAACCATTCTGGGGCGCCTATTCAATCCATGCCGAAACCCTGCAGTCTCTTGGATGTACCTCGGTGAGCAATATCTTCTGCTGTTTAAGAGCTGATTTGGTCCGCGATTAATCATTGTTATTTTAAGGAAGCACTTTTATTGTACGAAAAATTGGAAATGTGGAACAATGTGATCGAATGTTTCAAGCAGCTTGGTCAACTTGAAAAGGTTCGCGGAATTCTTCCCGAAAACGGCAGTTTTTCAGTGTAGTGGTGATTAACCCGCACTATTCATCCACACTTCCAGGCAGAAGCTTTGATTAGACGACTATTGCTCGAACGGCCGAATGACTCGATGCTTGTTTGTCTCTTGGGAGATATTACTATGGAGCCTAGTTACTATGAAACAGCTATGAAGGTTAAAAATACATTCTTTTTGTTAAATTCCAGTCCAATTGGCTGTGCTAATAAAAATAGCTACGACTGAAATTGCATAGAAAGAAAGGGTGTTAGAAGGTAACAAACCATCTGGGGTAAACCAAGAAATGACACTGCTCAATCCATGCTTTCAAGGGCCATTGTCCTCTTGCTACGAGGCTGGCAGGTTTCCTAGTCGTGACTGTGGGATGGGTGTTCGAGAACATTCATTCACTCCTTAGCGCATTAATGGCGCATTAATGGCTTATAATAGTCAGTGGTGAGTGGCCTTCGATGGATATGTTATGTTTATTACATGACAGGCATGTATAAGGCCAGATGGCCCAGGTGAACAAGAAAACAAACAGAAGGTGTAAAACGCAAAAACTAAGGTAAGATACAATAGGCGAACGTTAAACACATCATGAAGGAGGAGACCATACATTGAGCACTTGGAAAAGGAAAGGGAGTCGGCTAGACTATCACTGGAGAGTGCGGCTAAGATAAGATTTTAGAACTTTTATGGATGTTGGAGCCGAACTTTACTTAGTCTCAAAATATTCAGAAAGAATTTGCGCGCCCTTACGGACTTGAAAAGTGTCTCCGAATACTCATAGTTGCAAAGGTAAGGAATTTTGTGTCATTCAGATGTCCAACGATCGAAATGCTCGTGCCAGAAAATCGCTAGGTAATCTGATGATTCTTCGGAAACAATATGAATCCGCCTACGAACATTTGCGAAGAAGTCTGGAGTTGCAGTCGATACAGGTATTTCATTTTTGAGCTTTCTGAGTAGTGCGTGGAATATTCCATGAAATCTGAAAGTTCTTGAATAGAAAGAAGCCGTGAACTTGGACTAGGAACGGAAGATAGAAATCTATTCTCCCAATCAGTAAGTGATCATCGGGACAATCGCATAACAGCGGATTTGAACAGTCTTCTGAACATGGTTATTCGGAAGAATCGGATTTTCCGTTTTACGCTAACGAGTTTTATTTTCGGTACAGTCACAGCCGTTGTTGAAATTATTGTTTGGTTCAGGGGGGTGGGGTATTGGGTATGGCAGAAGTTTTGAGTTCAATTGTACACGAATTTCTCAGTTAGATTTTCTCGAACGTTATTAGATGAAGTTTGCGGTGTCGAAGGAGATTCTGAACTGTTTTTGTTATTGTAAACATCACAACGAAAAAGCGTGTCATTCGCGATGACTGAAATATCATTACAGCTGGGTGTATGGTTCAATGCTGGATACTGCGCATGGAAACTGGAGCATTACGCCGATGCGGTCACATGTTATCATCGATGTGTGGGTTTATTTTTATCGTTTTAGTTCCTAACGTTCCTACCTAGTTCCTAACTAGTTTCTAGTTTTACTCCACTTTCTCAAGCATTAGCCGTCTTCTAGTAATTGGACATGGTCGTTGAGCATCGATAATGTCTAAAAAGTTTCAGGTGAGCTTAGAGCCAGAGCACTTTGAGGCTTGGAACAACTTGTCAGCTGCCTATATTAAATTAGGCCAGAAAGAAAGAGCAAGAAAAATACTTTTGGTAGGATTTTTTGATAGTGTGATGCATTTTATACTTTCCTCCATACATTTCAGTTTTTTTATGTAGAGGTTTTTTATTTGAAATTTTGCAGGAAGCTTTGAAGTTCAACTTTGAACATCCAAAAGTCTGGGAGAACTATCTTCTTCTTTGTGTCGATACAGTCGAGTTTGATCAGGTATGTTCAATTTTGTGCGTATAGGCCAAGACACCTCTATTGGGCCGTTTCGGCTACACCCTTTCGCGCACAGCCAGTTCTCAACGTATGCGGTCAGGTTTTTGTCGCACGCTATGCTCCAATCCGTGTGCCCTGTTCCTTGGCTAGTTAATTCTGTTTTCGAACAAATTTACCTTACTTTTCCCAAAATCGCGATTTGACTGATTTGATGGGGAACGAGAGCTGAGTTCAAAGGACTTTTGAAAGCTCCGTTCCTTCTGAAATACTCCTTCATATGTCAGTTAGTTGTTGTGTTGGCTGCACTCTACCATGTTATTTATTCATTTACGTATCATAATCTAACATCTCAGGCAATCAAAGCTTTCCATCGATTGCTAGATCTGAACAAGCAGCAGAAAGATGATCAAGTTTTGGATATTATTGCATCGAATGTTCTACGCATGGTGAAAGAGGTAGTCTGCTTTTAGCTTTTGACGAGACGAATTGATCTTGACAGGATTAAAAGTATATAGGCATCGGACGAATCATCTAAAGCGCAAGCGGATAGTCTTAAAGCGGAACTGGTTAAGCTGTTTGGACGACTGAGTTCAGTACAAACGCTATCATCGAAGGTAAGAAGTTCAAAAGTGTTTTTCAAAATATATAGAAAGGATTATCAAATTTAGAATTCCTGCTTATGTCTTCTTTTTGTTCATTTTTTGCGAATTACGCGTGAAAAGTGGGTAATGCGCAAGTTATGCTAAACAGTAGTCATCAAGGTAGACCGGGAGTCAAGGATTCCTCGAAAGGGAGTCGTATTTGATCACCCGGACGGGGGGTCGTATTGACCGGACGGACGGGGCGTCCCTTCAGTGGTCTGCGATAAGCGCTAGAATCTGAACTTTTGATAAGCAGATGGGAAGCGAAGGGTATTTCTCAGCGAACTTAGTGAGGAAATGTGAAATAAATATCTTAAGAATACATAGCAATAAAGTACATTGGAAATACAATCCGGCAACAGTTACTGGTGTTGCAGAGGTTAAAAAAGAGTGGTCGTATTTGGTATTTGTAGAGGAGGCGGTGGAAGGTCGTACCGAAGGAGCTATTTTCACACCTGGGGTGCCCCGGTAGTCACTAAATGCTGTTATTTAGCAAAGTAAGCCCAATTCTATCGAATTTACCCTTTTTCAAATGAATTTACCCTTTGACGTGCCCTTTCTTCATTTTGGCCGCCTTCATACTTCGCGGCACCCCGCCACGACTGCAGTTGGCGCCAAGTATGAAGGCGGTCGTACTGTTTGTTCTCTTCCACAAAATCCGATTATGCTATTCGATATCCATCGATGGCACATCACAGCATAGAGTTGAAGCTTTGTAGTTGCGCTCACCCAATGGTGCTGACCATTGGTCGTTCCTGGCGCCCATGATGCGGTTCATGAGTCGTTTCCATCGCTCTTATTATGACGGAATTTCTGTGGCGTCTTCGCTATCTTTCTTCGTTTTGTCAATCTTTAATTTTAGTCCCGCCCACTCCAACGATGGCTACACATACCGTGGGCATGTCTGTCGCTAGAAATAATATTGGTCATTTCCAGGTTTTACCTTCTCTTAGACTGTTCTGAACCAATTTGCAGATTTCATTAGTGAGCAGTTCCTGATTAGTTGCACGCCTTACTGTGGTCGTATCTCCGCTCACTTCATATATTGAGCACAAAATGGACGTTGCTCGTCTCTATTTTTTTCGTGGTCCGTAAAACGCTATGTCTTTTGCGCTCGAGTATACCTTATGTGCTTGAAAAACTCACTGTTCACATTAGTTCAACACATCCCAGCTTTTGGACAGCTTTAGAATCGCAATAGGAAGGTCAGTTTTGACCTGTGCATGGGACTACTCAGCGTACTGGCCCCGCCCACTATGGGCGGGCCCATGCCTTACTCATTTCGAATTTGATTCGAGCTCTCCTTGTTACTGGTTCGGTAATGTTGACTCGAAGGTGGCTGGACAAGAGATACATCAATCCGTGGTCTGTTTACAACAATATCGCTTTATGTGAGGATCGCATTAATGTCAGAGGTGCTTCCCCAATAACCCCATAAAACGGGAATTTTTAGTTTAATATGCATAGGATTAAAAGGGTGGAGATGGTGCAGTGACAGGTGGCGCTCAATCCCATTATTGCGGTGCGGGGATCAAATTCTGCATCAGTGTCCATTCAGGACTATCACGTCCTCGATCCATCCAAAGTAGGTGAATTGGTACCAGACTCGTCTGGGAGCGAAAGCACTGACTTGAGCATCGGATGGCTCCTGCAATTCGTTGTGTAGGGCGAAATCGCAGGCAATCCTGTCATGGCGATTTGAATGGAACTACACCGCGCGGCGCATCCCAAAAAGGGATCGATCACGCCAAAAACTTTTTCCTTTATGCTTTATGTGTAGAAGCCTTCTAGGCTATCTCTTTTTTTTTTAACAGAAACTATGTAATTATATAAACATAGCAAGATTTCGTTCGACTACAAAAAGCGTTTTGATTCTACCCAGTGGCGCGAAAGCAAACCAGTGCTTGTTCGTTCTTGTTCCCACGTCTGATTTTCCAAGAATCACTCATGACCCAACCGCCGTTGTTGAGGTAGTTGTATCAGGAACAGAGTTTCAACGTTTTTGCGAAGAGTTGGAGTAGATTTTCAAAAATAGTGATCCCTTTAACCATCTTTGAGATTACTCTTCCAATATTAGTCAACGTGCTTATTAGCCCTAATCACACGGTAAAACTGCCTGCCAAAAAATCTGCCTTGTCACCATCGTTAGAGACCTGAAGGCACTTCACAGGTTGATCGAAAGAAGACGGTAGAGCTTGGTGACCCCCGTCCCCTACCCAATCTCCAAACGGTCGAACACCAATGACGATATCATGAAGCCCTCCCTCGATAAATTTAGAGTATGCCTTCGAATGCGACGGAGTTTAGCTTAAACCACTTCTAATAATTTTCGAAAGTTGAATAAGAATTTTCGGGAAACCCAGAAAACAAACCGAGCCTAGGTTTGTATATGTAGGTAGGCTATGGAAAAAAGTAATGCACTGTCATAGGTGGCATTCATGCTTTGTGATGCGGTCGTAGATCGCGTTCATACTTAGCGCCCGCGTGGCTGCGTTCACAGGCAGCGAAGCAGAGTGGCACGAAGAGATGCAGAGACGACAAAGGCAACGAGACGAAGACGGTGGCATGGACGAAGACGAAGAGATACGCAGCCACGCATTGCCGCCGGCACCGCAAAGTATGAACGCGGCCGTAGGACTGTTGCGTTTTGCGCTCCAGTTTTGATTTTTGAACCGGCCGCTTCACATTATATCAATCCAACCAGCTATTTCTTTTTTTACACTTTTCTCAGTTTTTGTTTTTCTTCAACTTTTTTTCGTAGCTGTACTTATAATTTTTCAAACTTCTGGCGATTATTAGGTATTTTGGTCGCTGTAGTTTAAGATTTTCACTGAATGAAATAAAATGTGATCAGTGCAGAAAACAGAACTGGAGCGCGAAAAACATACAGCGGTATTGCGACGATGAGTATGAATGCAACGGTTGAATTAAGATGGGTGGCACGTGGATTTTATAGATGATTTTTTGTTCAATTTCAAATTTTCTCTGAAAAATTTTTTAGCAACTCTATTAAGGCATGGAGATCTTACGCTTCATTGAAAAGGCCTGTGGATGATAATGTTGAAGAAGGAGAAAAGTATGTGCAGCTGTTAGAACGATCTGTCTTGGCAGACTCAAATAAGCCGGTGGGTTCATTTTTCGAACTATCATTTATTTATAGCAATCCATGAATGATATGAATCGTATATGACTGTGTTACAGCATCTTCAGTAGAATAAAAACAATATTAATTCATTTTTACATTTACTCTTTTCATTTTACAGTTTTGTACGTTTACTGTGGCTGATGCACTGTTTTCATGCATGTTTTAAGTAAAATGAATTTTTCTAGAATTGGAGCAAAGACGTAGAATCATGCTGTGCGGTGTTGTCATCGGCTGTCGAACTGGCCTCGGAACGTCTACGATTTGCAGCACTCAAAGGAGAAGACGCTGTGAAACAGGTTGTCCATAGCGAGACCCGAGATCCCGTCAATCATCGATTCCTCCATGTGATGCAGGCGAAATCGCGCGTTCGAATGTCGTTGAAACCATTGGTTACGATAGCAAGAAGAGAGTATGGAAGTCAAAACAAGGAGAATATGAACGAAAAATGGGAAAGCGTCAACGATTGTCTGGCTGAGGCGGACAGGATGTTGCAAGAAGTTTCTTTATAGTATCTTGTTACGGTATGTTGTTGTTTTGTTATACTGTAGGCCGCGTTCTTACTCTGCGGTGCCGGCTGTATTGCGTGGCTGCGTTGTGCGTCTCCGGCTGTGCCACCCTGCCTCGCTGCCTGGGAACGCAACCACGCACGACCGGCGCTGAGTAGGAACGCGGCCGTACTGACCTACAATCGCAATCGTGTCTTTTGCTTTGTGATCGGGTGCTGGACTATGGAAGGTGTGCGTTGTAGTGTCAGTGTGGTTTTTAAATTGTTGAAAATATCCAGGTTGTTTCTAGTTTGTTAATTGTTTTATCATTGATAACTTACAATGTATAAACGAATGGCCTTAGCGAAACTATCACTACATATTCGTATCAAACATCGGAAGAAAAGTTGTTGCAAAAGTGGAACATAAAAAGTGAGTAAGATTGAGTAACCAGTTAAAGCTTAGATTAGAAGAGTATTTAAAAAGATTAGAAGAGTATTTAAAAAATGCCTATGGGTGTACTGGAAAATGCTTCCAATTGGGAGAAAAACAAAATGGAAGTCGCGCAAGGATGTATAAGCCCGTCGCTCCGCGACGGCGTGGTTGCGGTATATCCCCCCGCACAGTTCTCCGTGCTGTTGGGAAGTTAGGCCGCGGTCATACTTTGCGCAGCTGCGTTAGTTGACGCCGGTGCCGGCGTTAACTCACGCAAGTGTCTGCGTGAATTGACGCCGGCACCGGCGTCAACTAATGCAGCTACGCAAAGTATGACCGCGGCCTTACGTATTGGAGTAGCACAAGGTTTGGACTTCAATATTATTAGAGATTATTAGGAAAGACTAAGATGAAGAAGGATGGAGAAGGATGTGTGTTTTGTAGCATTGCATTGTTTACTGTATTATATACAGGGGGTGCCAAAAAAAAAAGTAATTTTGTCTCCTCCACTTTCGACCCCATTTAGCCAAACTACAGTAAATTCTATTGAGGTATTCTCATCCCCAGAATCAAGAGCAGACCTAACTCTATCACTATACTCCGTGGCAGTCTCCTGCACGAGCAGGAACGGGAGCAAGGAAAGACTGAACAAGATGTATCACCTCAACTGGGCAAAATCCGAAATTTCTTCGCCCTCTTTCACAACCTTGCTGACGTCCGTTCAATCTGGGTACCTAAGGGGATTCATACCGGATGGTGTTCTTTAACACTGCGTTTTTCCCGGGTTCCCAGCGCCCTTCGTTTCCAAGAGCCAAAACGTTCCCCTACCACTGAAACCCCTCCGGAGGCGGATTTGAGGCATGAAAATGATACTTTGGATCATAGCAGCCTTGTCCAAGCAGCAGGGGCTCTGTGACTTCCAAGAACCGAAGGGCCAACCCTCAGGAAGCTTCCCACAAAAGACCTACCACGGAGCTTGGCTCCACTGTTTTTAGCGAATTTTTAAATGTAGGTACTCCGAAGCCCGACTGCGCCGAATGAAACCTCCATATTTTTATGAACATGAACGTGAGGAGCCACAGCTTGTTCCTGCTTTTAGAGGAACATTTCGGGAATGTTTTGCCCCAATACCTTCATCTCTTTCGTTTCCCTACGTTTTGTAAAATTGGCAGATGTGAGCCGTGGGCAAAATTACTTTTTTTTTTGGCACCCCCTGTATATATAGTACGGCACCAGAAATACCTAATAATACGGTAGACGGTCTCACATTACTCCTATTGTCTGAAACTTACAGGAAAGAAAATCTCTTTGTTCTTGGATACCTTTTATTCCTTGAACACACACTACTGCATGCCGGGGATGTGAATTTCTCTCCAATCCCCCATTCAAAGACAAAGATTTTGTTTCCTATAATTCAGATGACTCCTTACGCAATGAATCTTTTTGTTGCACAAAGAGCTCATGTCTCCACTGCGAAAACCCTTCCCTTGAGCTTATTGTTGGGCGAAAACCTGATTACCCTCCTTGCGAATGGAACAAAAAAAAATTCATTGGTATGTCGCTGTAGTTTAGGACCGCTACTTTGCGTGCCGTTGACAGGGCCTGGCTACGTATCTCTGCGTCTCTGTCTGTGCTACCCTGTCTCGTTGTCTACGTTGTGTCTGCACTTTCCCCGTGGCACTCTGCCTCGCTGCCTGTGAACGCAGCCACGGGCAGTAAGGCCCTGCCGGCGTAAAGCATGAACGCGACCTAAGAGTGAAGCGGTCGCCGCACTTTTTGTGTGGTATTAGGTGTACCTGATGCAATACAGTACAATGCACAGTATACCACGCGCTGCCCCTTCTTCTTCATGCTAACCATGTAAGTTTATTACGGGGACAGTCCGCCACACCTGCAGTATCTACAGTCAGATTAATATGTTTTTATGTGTTGGGTAAATCCGAATAGAAGTTTTTGCAGCTGGAATATAGAAATTGAATAAGAGTGCGATTGGACATTGATACTTCTTTAGTTTCTGATGACCTTATGAGTGTGTATGAGTGTGAACACTAGAGAAAAGAGCGATAGCATGCTTTGGTTTGTAGTCAAGGCCACGTTCATACTCTGCGGTGCCGGCGGCAGATCGTGGCTGCGTGTCTCTGCGTCTCTGTCTGTGCCTCCCTGTCTCTGCACCTCCCTTTTTCACTCTGCCTCGCTGCCTCTGAACAACGCAGCCACGCCCTGCCGGCGCCAAGTATGAACGCAGATTAATGGGATATTTTTGTTGTTGGATTCAGTCACTCAATCAGCTGGTGTGGAGTCGGATCAGCTTCGCTTCTTAGCGCACGGTCGTTTGCACCACTCGAGTCGCTTCATTTTGGAATTGAGTCGGAGACCAACAGAGCAGTTGCTGAACACGGCGCAACACACGTCTGGCGCACATCGAAGTCCGTGTTTACGGATTTGTGCCTTGACTCTTGCAATGTCCTCGTGTGTTGGTAGGTCTTCTGGAAATAGATCGCCTTTTTAGCCTTACTTATATATGACAATCAGAGGTGCCTGCGAATCTGTGGACGTTTTTAGTAGATATTGGTTGGTTCAAATCAAGAGATACCTGGCTGATCTTGTAGAACTGGAGCGGATTTTGTATCGTTTTCGCATATACGACTCTGAAGACCACAGTTGTCGCGATCGTTGCAGTCTCGTCGTCGATGCTGCAAGCCATCTTCACATTTTGACCATTCCGTCTGCGTTTCCGATGCGATCACGAGTTTGTCAGGAACAACTGAAAAGGGCGAAGTCTGCAGCTTCTGGTAGATCCATTAGGAGGAACTCCCGACGAATTTCGCAAAACGATGCTTACCGTAAGTTTTCGCGGCGTGGACACGACGACGTCTTTGCGGCTTCTCGCATCCAATTTCGAAGTAATCCACAATATCAGTGTTTTCTTCAGCGAACAGTTCCTTTTGAGTGTGGCGGTTTTCCGAATTAAGAATGCAGTTTAGCTGACTCTCCTGAACTGACTCGGATCAAGAGACTGACAGTCTCAACAGTGTCTGCCATGGCGAGCGGCGGCGATCTCATCAGCTCCGCTCCTACTACATATCCCGGAGCAACTACGCCTGTTATTGTTTTTCCCATACTCTTTCTACTCACAAGCAATCGCTCTTCTGGCTGGGGCAAAAGTTCCTATTGGTATTCAGCCAATAAATTGGTTCTATTATTTCTAGCCTTTTGCTGTTTATCCTTTTGCCAATCGATCAATCACCCTACCGTGGTCATCTGTCCTTTCTCTCTCTCCAATATACAGGGAACTTCAGCAAATTCTGACGAGGTATTTCCATCCCAAATTCGGGAGTACACCTGATACTATCACTAAGCTCCGTGACAGCCCTCTGCACGTACAAGATCGGGAGCTTCTTCCGAGTGAACATGATAGGTCACCTCAACACGGCAAAATCGGAGATTTCGTCGCCGTTGTTAAGAACCTTGATAGGGCCCGTTCACTCTGGGTACCTAAGGGGATTCATATTGGGTGGTGTTCTTGAACATTCCGGTTTTCTGGGTTCCCAGCGCCCTTAGTTTTCAAGAACCAAAACGTGCCGTTACCACTGAAACCTCGTCGGAGGCAGGTCTGAGGCATGAAAAATGATACTTTGGATCATAGCAGTGTTGTCCCAGCAGCAAGGGCTCTGTGGCTGCCACGAACCGAGGGCCAATCCTGGAAGCATCCCACAAAAGACCTATCACAGAACCTGGCTCCACTGTTTCAAACGGCCTTGATAGCGTCGGTGCTCAGAAACCCGACTGCGCCGACCGAAGGCTCCGTTTCTTGATGAAGGTGAAAGTAGTGAGTCTCAGCTTGCTCCTACTTCTGAAGGAACATTTCGGGAATATTTTGTCCCAATACTTTTATCTCTTTCGTTTCCCTATGTTTTGTATACATAGCGGATGTGAGCCGTGACCAAAATTACTCTTTTTTTGGCGTCCCCTGTATAAACCTACGAAATCCCTTCATTGTCTACGTCTGGAGTTAAATGCAAGGCTTTTGCGGATGGCATAAAAATTTATGGTGAGGCTGATAGCGAAGAAGGCGTTTTCCAAATCCGAGCAGCAGTCAATACACTATACCATTGGTCAATTAAATGGTGCCATCCCCTCTGCTCTGAAAAAACAAAAGTAGTCATCTTTTCCACGAATGGAGCCACGACTGGACTTTCCACGTATGAGCTCAACGGCAACCATCTCATGTCCGTCTCTTCGACAGTGGATTTGGGCTTCCACATCAATAATGCCTGATCTCGCCAGTCATTGCGAAAAAATTCCTCTTCAACGCAAAGAAAAATTTACAACTTATTTAAGGCTCTCTTTTCCTCCAGCCAACGAGCTCTTGCCGCGTATAAAAGCTATGCCAGGCCTATCCTAGAGTATGGCACCACGGTGTCAACCCATGCGAGCAGTACTGTATCAAAAGGTTAGAAAGTGTTCAGAATAGTTTCACACGTAAGCTATTTTACGTTGCCTCTGCTTTCCTTACGCTACAGTGCCAGATTCCTCTTCTCGAAATAAACTTCTGGGCTTGAAAACTCTTTCAATCGGGAGGGAAATTAATGATGTGGTTCTGACAAGTTAAATCCTCTGCGGGCAAGTGAGGGTTAAATCCAGTGACGTTTCCCAGGTCCTACCGTCAATAACCAGAGGAAGTCTTAGTAAGATAAATTTCAAATTTCAAAAGGGTGATGGTCTTCAGCATAATTTCTCTGTTAATCGCGCTGGATCCGTATTTGAAATGTTGGCCAAACTAAACCGCTCCTTGTTTCTGTTATTTCCTTAGAGTCTTACCTCAATCGCGTCTCCGGATAACACTCTAGCTACCTCAAGGTCATCAGACAGCATTGCATTCCACTGTATCAATTTGTGCCTTTTGCCATATAATGATTGTTGAGTTAATTTTCATAATGTTATTTTTAGGCGTGGCTACCATTAATGTAATCGCGACTCATTTTTTTCTTTGCTTACTATTCTTATGCCGAATGGCATTTTCCTTACATACTTGTCATGCAATAAAGTTTAACTGATAACAGAGGTGGTGTGCTCAGACCGCCTTCATGCTCTACGGTGGTGCATGTCGGCGGCAGGGCGGGGCTGCGTTCACAGGCGGCGATGAAAAGTGGCATGGGCGGAGACGCAGAGCGATGCAGCCACGCACGGCCGCCGGGAAAGCAGAGTAGGAAGGCGTCGCCGTGCTTTGGCTCAATATTGTATCCTTTCTGACTTCAGTTCTTATTAGTTACAAGGGGCAGCAATCGTAGACGGTACTTACCTCAAAGAAATACATGCCACTGGTGCAGTTGAAACCGAACGTGCTGTAACTTTCAAGACAATGCTCGAAGCAGGCTTCAAATGAGGTCGTGTCTACTACAGCCTCGGCGAATCCAACCAAAACCATCTGCGGGAACCGTGTAAAGGTGGGTGAGCAGTTTCTGGAAGAGAATAGTGATTTTCGGGATTATCGATATTAAATCAAAGCACTGACAAACATTAATAACAATAAGTATTGCTATGAAGGTTGATGCAGTGGTTTTCACTGCTAAGTTACTCCATACAACTTAAAGACAGCATTAGGGATAATATGGTTAATGGAAAATCCCTGAAAGAAGTCACTCACATAGAAACCATGGGCCTGAGAAGATCCTTCATGGCGAATCCCCGTCGAAAAGCGTGCCCCCGAGCTGTAGTGACGGCATAGCGGATGAGACGTGACGCGTTTGATAAACCATCCCGCCTTCTATGGTGGACTTTACCGAAGAATGACCGAGGTGTAGAGTAATACGCGTTATAGCAGAATGATACTTATCATATCGTATCGAAGCCGTATTGATCGAAATGACGGTGCTTGACGCGCGAGCTTTCGTGGTGAAAAGGTCCACCGATCAGTATCAAAGATTGGAATGTATGAAACAATCGAATCACCCCTAATGCTGCGTTCAAGTCAGGGCTTGTTTGTCGAATTAATCTTTTTTCTGGGTCTTTCTGGCTTTTGATGGATAAAATTTGTTGGAAAAAGTCGCAGTGATTATGTTTCGACCGAGTAGAATAAAAATGTTGATAAAAGGCGCTATGGGGATATGGAGGCAGGGGTGGATGGGACTGGTCTCGCCCCGGTGCTTCGTCCTTTTCGGAGCTCAGATCAATACACACCATTCAGCTTACGATAATTTTGACATACTGTCCCCCATCCCCCCCCCCACCTTTCACCTTTACTCCTTATTTTATTTGTTTTGAAATGTGAGTCTAGATGCCCTAGCCTGAAACTCTCCTTGCCCGAATGCCGAGTAATAAATGACATCGGAAAAACTGGGAACCTGTGGTTTGTTTTTGAAATTAAAAGAGTTGGAGAAATGCTATCTATTCAGCATGATCATCGGGGGTCAACTAGCTGTAGCTGAATCCACGTTCCCAGCTTGTACCCGTAGGTGGCCTCGAATTCCGAAATAATCGTCCCGGGCTCGAAAGCGGAACGAGTAGTTATTGTTCGGGATGGAGAAAACATTGGTCTTGAAAGGCCAGGGTCTGAAGAGGTGGTGTATGGCTCAACTTACTGAATGAATGAAGAGCACTTTCTACGCTCTTCAACGGAGTTCTTCGGTGTACTGCAGATTCCCCTGTGCTTCGCGCAGGGTGTGACCCTTATGTCAGGATTTTGCACCACGACAAGGGACCTGCGAGTGTGTGCGGGCTATGCGCGTCGCTATACTTCATTTTGCTTGCGACACGACGCAGTGCGGAATCCTGACATAAGGGCACATGCCCCTTTTCACATAGGCGAACGTGCCACAATTGCGCACCACAGATTCGCATGACTTCGTCCAACACACGGAATGGTGCACCGAAAACTCGTTCATGCGAACATCAACGAGCAGAAATGGGGAGGGGGGATTTCACTCCCCAGGCCTTCCAATTATTTCGTGTTTCCTTCACATTTGATGATGTAGCATTCTATTAGGTTGTCCCAAAAGTCTTGTAGGATTTTTCGATCATCACTTTTTATTATTTTTTCTTCCAACAAACAACAACTAGGCAACAGCGTATTCACCATTGTTATCTACAACACTCCAGCATCTCATAGGTGGATCGTTGATTCCCTGCCTCCAGAACTCTGTTCTGGGAGTCAAAGAAATCAGCGATCGCCTTTGCAAGCAAGTCATAATCAGCGAATTTTCTCTTGGCCAGAAAGGAATCAAGAGGATCGGTAAGGTGATAGTCAGAAAGGGCAATGTCTGGAGAGTGAGTGTGCCGGTTGGGGCGGCACATCCCAGCCGAGCTCCTGTATCGTGGCCTGGGTACTTTTAGCGAAATGGGAGCAGGCGTCGTCATGAAGAAGGGTGACCGCGGACCTTCTCAGGCGCTCTTCTCGAATAGCGACGGCGATCTGCTGCAGATGGTGGATGTATACGGAAGCGGTGACTCTCTCGCCTTATGCCAGAACCTTGTGAGAGAGCATCCCTTCTGCGTCCAGAAGCAGCAGAGTAGAATCTTCTTCGGATTGAGGTCGGACATAGGCTGCGTTGGCGGGCGTCACGTAGCAGCCAAAAGGCGCGGGGTGCGTTGGTATTACACGTCCCAGCTTTCATCGCCCGTAGCCATATAGACGAGAAAGTCGTTGCGATGCGGGCGGAGCAGCAGCGATTGACATATGCTCCCACGGGCACTTTCGTGAGCATCCGTCAGGGCATGGCGTCCATCGCGACAGCGTCTTTCGGTAACCGGGCTCAAGGAGGCGACGATCTACGGTTACGGGTGGTTGTCCATTCCTCTCCGCCAGCTTGCCCATGGTGGTTTCAGGATCGGCGCGAACGGGGAGAGCAGCGTCTCTCGTCGAATGCGTGTGGGCGTTCCGTGCGTGGCTCGTCTTCCATGTCAATCTCGCCGTTGCTGAAGCTGATGAGCCAGCAGCGCACGGTCTCGTAGCTCACACATCCCTCCCCCAATGCAGCGTTGATGGAGTCGCAAGCTTCCGTCGCTTTGCTGCCCCAAGACCACTCCTAGTAGATGACACCCGTGTTGGGTGGGCATCGACTAAGGGCACTGTAGCTCTCTCCACGGAATCTGGTGGGTCAATATATTGGGTAGTCTAAAAAGTCTTTTAAATACCGCTTTTTCCCTCCAAACTGCTTTCCAGCAATCTCTTCTGTATATGCACATGTAGTACGAGACCACACGCATCTATAGGTATTATTGTCTTCCATCTCCCGGATAACCTGTTTCGGCAAAATAAGCATATCAAAGGTCAACCTCATTTTACAAAAATTTTTCTTTGAATGGCGTTAGGCAGGGAAAGGAAGAGGTGATAATCCGACGGAGCAAGATCAGGGCTATAAGGTGGATGGGGCAGCAATTTTTATACAAGCTCGAGAATTTTTTGGCGAGGCAATTTTTTGGCAAGTCTTCTCACTATTGAAAAAGTGACTCGCCGAAAAATCTCGAGCTTGTATAAAAATTGCTGCCCCATCCACTTTATAGCCTGATCTTGCTCCGTCGGATTATCACCTCTTCATTTCCCTGCCTAACGCCATTCAAAGAAAAATTTTTGTAAAATGAGGTTGACCTTTGATAAGCTTATTTTGCCGAAACAGGTTATCCGGGAGATGGAAGACAATAATACCTATAGATGCGTGTGGTCTTGTACTACATGTGCATATACAGAAGAGATTGCTGGAAAGCAGTTTGGAGGGAAAAAGCGGTATTTAAAAATACGAAAAGACTTTTTGGACTACCCAATATATTGTACTGGAAAGCTTAGAGAACATTCTAACAAATTCCTGAACCCCCTAGACCTGCCTCCAAGGAAACAAAAGTTATTGAATTTTTTGGAAAAATCCTACAAGACTTTTGGGACAACCTAATACTTTCAATTCCGATGGGCAGTCAAATGGCGATACTCATTGCCTTCAAAGGAAAACAAAATTGAGTGTATCCCAATACAGGCGATTACATTTCTGATCAGAGGCCAAATAGTAGCTCTTGGCTTACCTCATGGATGATTCCGATACGCAGATCTTCTCATAATAAAACGAGTCGTTGCGCTGTTGCAGTTGACCGTTTCCCACCGGCACAGCGGTCTCGGAGGAGAACGCGCATGTCTGTTGCGAGAAATCGAAGGAACGGCAATCCAGCGATTTTCCATTAATCTGAAAAAAAATTTCGTCGTCGAGGGTCTTAAAGATACCTGAGGAGCTAATTTCGCCCCTCGGTATGGGCTCGCGGTGTATATATTATAAAAAACTTTTTCCTACCTTTTCGCCATGTTCTTGTTTCACTTGTTTGTTGCTGTACTCTGTATTAGCCGTTTGAATGAATCATAATGAAATCAAATTCGCCCGACGCGACATCGAATGACAGTGGCGTCGGTCCGCCGCCAGCAGGCAACTTTACTATCGAAGCATGTATTGGGTCATTCCATAAGTGATGTCGTTTTTTTTTCTAGCTAAAATTTCTCTTATGAAATCACTAGTTTTTGCACCATGTCATATATAGTTTGAAAGAGGTTTTCCTGCTCTACAAAATGACATTTCAGTTTCTGAGTTTGTCAGAATGGGCCGACATTTAGGCTGGTGAAGAGGTAGGTATAGCCGACAAAAATTGGCCAAACCGGCAATCAATAGAAACACTATATTTCACTTAGGTAAATCAACCAGTCATGTGTCGCATACATGAGCCTGACCTCTTCTACAATTTCCAATATTTAGTTAATCAAGAAGTCGTGTTGTTTTTTTTCTAAAATCTTTTTTTTCGAAAGGACCCACACTTATTCAAAATGAAATTTTTTCTTTCAAACTCCCTGCTTAAAGTTGTTTTATGAGCCACTTCAAAGAACTTTTTCTGCTAGATCGAAAACATCTTTTTAGTTTGTTTTAGCTGCAATTCAGATTGAGTTTTAGTACCATGTCATAGGGGTCCAGATGACATTTTTCACAATTTATTTTTTCCATGAGAAAGTTAAGGAATCCGGTCAGTGATATTCCCCTGTTCCTACCCACCATCTGTCTTAACATTTCACCACTCTTATAACTGATTGGTTGAGAAAATTTTTTTGTCTTGGTTCGAAGAAATTGTCTAGAATCGCCGAGTTGAATGAAAAACTGAATGTGGAAAAAGAGCGACGTGACTTTTTCAGCAACAGACTGGTGGAACTTGCAGGAGAGGTCGGGGCTATGTATAGAACATATGATTGGTTAGCTTTTCTCAAGTAAAATATAGTGTATCAATTGATTGCCGGTTTGGCCAATTTTTATCTACTGGACCTACCTCTTCGCCAGCCTAAATGTCGGCGCCATTCTAACATACTCGAAAACCAAACATGTCATTTTGTAGAGCAGAAAATTTACTTCCGAATAATATATGATATGCTGCGAAAAATTGTGATTTTACGGCACAAATTTTTGCTTGGAATAAAACGACACTACTTATGGAATGACCCAATAGTTCGAGGTGAAGAGCACCAGAATCGCAGTGAGATCCCAAAGGCTCGTTTTTTGAACACAGCTCTCGCTACACATCTTTTCCGAGTTCGAATGTTCGTTTGCCAACTTCCAAATGCGCTTTTCATCCTTCCCCTCTCCGGTGCTCTTAATTAGTTGGGAATCTGTGTGTCGGACATTTTGATTCATGGGAGCTTGTACGTGTATGGATTTTTTCGTATCGCATATTACCTACGTAATTAGTTATGGTTATCCATTCCACTGTTACTTTACTGCTGTACAAGTTTTACATTGACTATGCGACTTCAGAGCTGTAGAGTCACATAGAGTGTGGCATGCCACAGCTAGTTTGGGCCGCCTTCATATTCTGTGATGCCGGCGGTAGGAAATGGCTGCGTGTCTTTGCGTCCCCACCTATGCCACCATGCCTCGTTGCTTGCGTCGTTTCTGCATCTCCCCTCGCGTTGCTAACGCAGAGCATAAAGGTGGCCTAAGACGGGATACAACCTGTGAGCCGTGCATATTGTGGGTAACATTTTATTATTTTCTTCTTTTTCTTACATTTTATTTTGCTCAACGCTCTCCATCTAGTTGTAGCCACTTTTGGGATTTAAAACTCACAATGTTCTTCTCACAAGCATCAACGCATTCATTCACATTGTCTACTTGCATCGTCATGTCGTCATTATTGAACAGTTCGAACCCTTCAGTACGGAGAAAACTGAAATCAATAAGAAGCTTTGAGTGAACACTATTAGGAAGTTCTTCGTACATATTTTTATATTATATTTGTATTTTTTATATATTTTATTTTTGATAGCTGCTGGTCTTCGCCGAGCTGATAAGCTATGGTAAATATCCATTCAGAAGCTGAGTTAAAGGCACACCACACGATGATCGGTTTAGTGGCTTGCTTTCTTGGGGCGAGTAGGTCCATGGATATCTGCTCTGACTTTATCTTTATTGCGACTGCATAGTGCACCCTCACGGTGCTATGCCTGCTTGAACACAACCGAGTCACGCCCACCCAACCGAATCACCACTGGACTTAGACGAACAATTTCCAATATGGAAGCTGCTTTCATCATCGATATGGCTGTTTCATCATATTATCTTCTATTATAGCAAATTTCCTTCTCCGCGTGAGCGCATGTTGGAAATTTGTTCGTCTAAGGCTAGGTGTGATTTTGTTAAGTGGGCGTGGCTCGGTTTTGTTCAAGCAGGCACAACACTGTGAGAATGCACGGTGCAGCCGCATAAAAGATGCAGCGTGAGCAGTCATCCAAGGGCGTACTAGCGCCAAGAAAGCAAGCTACTAATCTAACCATCGCGTGGTGTGCCTTTAATGTGAAAAGGGTGTCTGTAGTGTAATGGATTAACACATATGCCCGGAAAGCATGAAGTGCGGGAAAACTAAGCTTTTGCCCATAACTCAGCCTACTTGTAATACGTGTTAGCTTCCTGGTTTGCCCTCCGTGAAACTCGCATATATGTTTTTTTATTTTATTTTTTATTTTATTTTCACTGCTTTTTTGTTCGCTACTGCTTTCACTTACAAGAACTTCTTTTTCTTTTGATACATTGCTTATTCAGCAGACCAACAGATCAACTGTTCGTGTGCTAAAAATAAGAGAATTGGCTCACTCTATGAAGCGTTGGGATCGTTAGTAAGAAATAAGAATCACTAAATCAAGTGAGCACTCTAATGCAAAAATGTAGAGTAGCTGTCGTGGGTGGGACAATGCCTGGCCTGACCATTGCTCCGCCGCTCCAGTGATGCGAAGGATGTAAAGACCTGTCCACGATAAAGATCAGTGCTAGGAAGGGAGCTGTGTCTGCAGTTTTTGATTGTTTCGTTACGTTCGTTCTCTACTGCGGCTCTATTTAGCACCTCCATATCCAGCGATCGATCTTGTGGTGTCTTTGAAAGGTTGAGGGGCACAACTGGTGTGGGAGGATTCGTACCTCAACAGCGCAACGCAATTCTTATCATCGATCTTTAGTTCACTGACCTTATTTTCTTTCCTACTGGGCATCGCATCGTCGATGCCACTTCGGTCTGGCTCTGCTCTGCGAGGTCGTCCACGAAAGTCCTCACAACCTCATCGGATCCTTCTCGTCGGTCCACTTTTGATGCATGGAGTATCGCTTAACGCGTTAAGTTGGCTTAATTTATAGGGCTTTTCACTAGGTGCAATTGCGGTGTTTTTTTTTGTAGCATATTTTAGTCACGAAATAGTGTGACCAATAGACTATAAGTAGTTCGAGAGTGTCAGAGTAGAGGTAGCGAAAAAGTTGATGATAATGGCTTGTGTTCTAGAAGTGAAAGTGGCAGTACTGAAGAAATACGGTAGTTTGATACGCTGAAAACATGGCGCTTCCTTAAGAAAAATTTCTTCGTCACGTGAAACCATGCATGCTCAAGTAAGTCCGTCGTCAGACTCCGCGATTTTGCGATTCTACGATTTTGCGGCATCACAATTTTGCACGTGAGATTGCAACCTTGAGATCTTTTGTTGCGATGACGCGACTCTGCAGAATCTTAAGTGGGCGGCGGCCTGAAGATACAGCCCGGAAATTTCATCCTCCATTCTGTATGTCCAAGGCCGTGTTTATGCTTTGCGGTGTCGGCGGCAGGGCGTGTCTGCGTGTCTCTGCGTCTCCGCCTGTGCCACCTTATTTCGCTGCCTGCGTCGTCTCTGCACCTCCCTCGTGCCACTTTGCTTTGATCTCACTATGTACTATCTTTAAACTATGCATATAGCCCCTATAATTCTTCGAGTCGGAATGTATTAAATCAAAAATGCCATTTATCACAGAGGATTTCCTTTCATATGATAAGTGATAGTGATGCTAATACTTTTGGCTTTACCCAGACTCACGTGCACGATCAGGTGGTTCGGTATTGTCATACGGGGTGGTGGTTACTGGTGTTGTTGTTGTTGTCGATGTCGTGGTTGTAGAAGTACTTTCGACATAGCTGAATATTTAAATTGTCTCACAAATCACTCTTCATGTCCAGACCATAATTTTTTGGTTTATTGAAAAGGTGGCGTGGTCAAATGCCATTATCATGTGTTTTCAAATATGCAGAATAACATATCTGTTTGGGACCCTTCTCCAACAAAAAGTTGATAGCATTATGTCAACACGCTTTTCAATAGTATATGCAGTAAACAGTGACAAAGCAAATTCACTGTTTGTGACGTTATACATGTGTATACATGTATTATAATATTTTTAGCTATCTGAATAATAAGAGACTTTACTTGGAAAATACTTGGTGTTGATCACTGGGTAATATAAGTAGTGGTGTTAAAACACCAACCAATTTTAACAGTGGTACAATCAGTGGTAGATACGTTCTTCTTCATATTCGAAAACGTATCCTAGCTGTTTGAGCTCTCAGAAATCGACGCTTTTCATATGACTCAAAAAGCAGACGTTCGGTAGCCAATATTTGATTTGACGACTTAAATAGCAAAAACAGCCTTGGTCGGTTATGGGACCAATGAAAACCGAGTGCGTGGCGCACTTCGAGGTGGTGCGGCCATAATCCGTCTTCATGTTAATAGTTGGCCTATACTATTTTATAAATCCCATACTTTTACTCATGACTCACTTCAAACATTCCAGAGCATGAGATGGCTCGAAATAGTCTCTGGTTTGAAATTTCAATAGACGAGCCGGTGCCTGATCACCTACATGAGGAAACAAGTCGCAAACCTGGAATTAATAGAGTTTTAGGAGGAATGGTAATTGAAGTAGGTGTAAGTAAAGGAATCGTGCACGAAAAATTGAGTTTCTCCGTTACCCATATATTTATGTTGCATTTGACTAATGAGGGCGAAAAAGTGAGAATCCAGGTGAAATACAGCCTTCAAAGTAGTGGCCGAGGGGGCGGGGCGTCGGGGTGAATGCCCGCCTCGTCCTCCGCCGCGGTCGGAGACGTATAGCGGAGAAAGTTTAGTGGACAATCTCACTCATCGTCTCGGAGCGCAGCGGACGACGAGGCATTATATATTGAGGCTCCATTCTCTTGGCCAACACTTTGAGGGAATGTATCTCAGCCGTATTCTCCCTTTTTCGTGTGAAATTTTGTTTGTGGCCCTTATTAAGCCCCCTTATTAAGGAAACACAAAACATAAATATATGTATAACAGAGAAACTAATTTTTCCGTGCACGATTCCTTTAAGTACCTGATTGATATTGTCGTAGACAAATGAGCGACAGCTGTACACTCCAATCTGACTTTGAAGGCAGTGAGCTTTACAGCCAAGCAGCGACATGGATGATCTCAAACAGTGATCTTATCATTCCTAACATCATCCACTTGTCAATAATATCTATTGGCAATATGACAATGGATGTATAATTTGTGAGTGCAAAAAAAGCGAAAATGAGCGGATAGGGCTACCCATTGCAATGACCTCAACCTTACTCGGGAAACGCCATAATTTGTTGGTTTTTCACCGCAGTAAAAACGGTGTGGATGGTACCACGTGAATACGACAAGTGGAACTACAGTGTATTCTGCTGACGCGTACCGTAATCCTGTCAGGAAGTGAGCCACTTACCGTCTTTCATAAGGTTGCGCATTCACGATGATGCAATTCGCATAACGACGGAAACAAGGGTCGTCTATAATGAACATTTTCTTTTAAAGAGCATCAAACAATCAAACACAAAATGTAAAAACGTTTGTTAGGAAAAGAAACGAAGTTGTGATTGATTTATTATTTATTTACTGACTCGTTTGTCTAATTACGTATTTACTGATCTCGAGACTCCGTAAATTTGTAGGTTGTAGTAGAACAAACAAAGACAAGTAAAGTTGATAATTGAAATCATGTTATGATAACGATCAAAATCAATTGTGAAGTGAATAGCGAAAGGCTAAAAACGAGGAGAGCAAAAGCGTGCTATTTTTCTGACAATTTTATGCAACTGGAAACTGAATCAATTGGTGGTGGAACTTGGAATTACCCTTGATATAACCCCCTATGAATACCATATCAAATTGATTGAAGAGGAAACTTACTGGTATCTGGTATACCAGCGATCACTTGACGATTTTCTACCGAATCGCGACTGACCTGGAAATGGAAAGTTTTTGCAGTCAGTTCATCTCTTATTGACGATCAGGTGCATATTTTTGTTTGAAATGTGATGAGATAAGTACTTTATTTATTTCTTTGTTTATCTGTGGCGGCATCATATCCATAAATTATGCATGGAAAGGAAAATGAATATATTGGGCTGTGTGCAGTACCTTAGGTGATGTCGTTCTCGGCTGAGCATAACCACCGCCCCTGAGAGTGCTTGAGGCCTCGGTCTAGAAATCATCTCTTTTGTGGTTTGATTTTTCAATAATTGTAAATTCTAACATAATTGAAACAAAAAAGCGAAACCGTACCGTTCGAGCTGGCTGACCATATTGACTTGTGTTTTCGTTGAGCTTTTCTTTTTTAGTGTTGAAATACTGGTTCAATATGTCTTGATTCTAGAAGAAATAATTTTACTTACTCCTTCTTTTCTAACTTTCGACTGGAAAGATCTCTGGGAAAAAAGATGCTGTATGATGACGGGGGGAGAGGGGGGGGGAGTGGGATGACAACAGTACAGTAAGTGTAGGTTATAATATGAGTTATTTCAAGTTCCACCTCCAGTTTCTACCTAAGTGTAGCGTGGTGAAACAGATTCCTTATATGCAAGAAAAGGGTTTTGCAGGTTAAGTATGATGAAAGTGAGGCTCTCTGTTCTACTTCGAGTCTTGTCCCCCACTCCGATTCATAACGCATCAAAAAATCTCATTTTCTGTCATATTTTTGAGAATTACCTTCGCTTTCCGTGGGCGCTCTCTGATCGTACCGTACGAGCTGATGGAATCGAATTGCGAGTCGAAGTTGTTCCTAATAACACCAGTACCATAAAGTGAGAGAAACGTTTCTTTCCAAAACTTGAGAACTCAAAATTTTTTGTTCTCTTGAGTTTTCTTATTATCACTCCTTTACGTATCTCGAGAGAGTTTTTTGACCTCCCTGACTTTTGTGGATAACCTGCAACGAGACTCTCGTTCACGGCCAGCCATCATGTCGAGAAAATTGGCAGTGAAGTACGACCTTTGAAATGTGAAGGAGGTCGGGAACAGGGTCAAGCTCGGGGTGAGAAATCCTCGTGGGAGTTTATTCCTTATTGAAAAAAAAGGGAAGTTGTAGTAGGGTCGTATCTTATTGTAGAATTACCTCGAGTAATCCTCATTTTATAGAACATCTTTGGTATACCAACAACGCCAGTCATAGAAGGGAAGGGAATCGTAGGGTCGACGTTGGTTTGCGAGAGGGTGTGTTTCTCAGAAAATTGTCATCATTGCAGTTCCTGACTTTGGTTGAAATTTCCCTAGATATTAAAAAAAACGTGAGATCTGACTCAGTCCCACATTTTTCCCTTCCGGTCCATTCTCATCTGTGCAGTACTACACTGCCTCCGTTCCCTTTCCATTCGGCCTCGATTTGGCCAAAACTATCCCAACGATGGGCCAAATTCATACGACTGCCCTTTTGAGAACTGTCGACGAATGACTAGCCCTACTCTTGTTTCACACAAGAATCGTTGTTAGAGGAATATTATTCGACAAAGTTATTATTAGGTTGTTCGGAAAGAAATGCGCGTTGAATTTGTCCATTTTTCTCTCCTACTATAAAAGATTCTTCAAAACAGTTCAATCTATTAGAAAGAGATTTTTATTGTGCATCTTTTCATATATCTTTGTCTATGTCTACTTGGTTTTTTTCAAAGAAAAAAAGTTTCAACGACTTGAGGCCGACTTCCATGTTCTTCGTCATCCAAGCTTTCATTACCGTTTTTTAAACGCTGGAACTTTGCCCGACACTTTATACAGCCAAATCTTTCTGCAAACATTATACGCATGGCGACAAATATTTACCGCTTATTGCATTGAATCTTGCATTTTTTTGAAATTTTTTTTTCAAAATTTTGAAAAAAAAATTGAAATTCTTTTTTGAATTTTTTCTTCGAAAAAAAAACAAGTAGATATAGACAAAAGTATTTCAAAAGATGCGCAATAAAATTCTCTTTCTAACAGACAAAACTGTTTTACAAAATCTTCTGTAGTAGAAGAGAAATAGATGGACAAAAAAACGTGCATTTCTTTCCGAACAACCTAATATTTCAAGAAAATTTTCGACAGTAGTGCTCACCTCCGAAACATTTGCTGAGCAGTAATATCTCCGAAATCGTCGCTAGAATTCGATAAAGCAGTTTGAGCCAATACCATCAGAAGTAGCAGTAGTGGTGGGAGTCTGAGTAGAAATCATACATTTCTAAGTGCCAAATAGCATTGACTCCATCATTTTTCGATTTTTATTGATAAATTTTTCCAAAGAACCGCACCACAAAGCCAGAAGTGGCAAAGTAAATAATTCCAGAAAGTTCACTTCTTTAAAAGCGCCGTTGCGTTTCTGCAGAAAAAATCAATCAATTAATGTGTACTTTTACGTAGATGGAGCTCTCATTTACGCTACAAACGCCAAGGCAACTGGCTAAATGCCTGGAGGTGCCCTATTCAAGCACACTGGAAGCTTGGCTACTATCTCATTCCAGTAAAATTACTGGTTTTCGTAAACATGGTACTACCAGTCACTTTTGTGACAGATCAAATCGTTCACAGGCGCTTCTATGAGTCGAAGACGTTGTCGAGTGCAAGGCGCACAATCGGCAGATCTCAGTCAAAAAAAAAAAGTCAGAAAGTCAAAGAAATCATAGTTTGAAGTAAATCGGACGTCAGAGGTATTTTGCGCATAAATTACAGACATCTTGGAGATAAATAATTAAATATATGTAATTATTGTGATCAACTATAAGGTTGGACTATGTCTGAATTTTTAAGTGAAGCAGGAATCTGTTGTGGAGTCAAAAGTCAGAAAGTCAAACAAATCATAGTTTGAAGTAAATCGGACATCAGAGGTATTTTGCACATAAATTACAAACATCTTGGAGATGTCTGTAATTTGTTTTTGTGGATTTCGTTATTATTAAAGACCATGAATCCAAATAAGGTGGATAAGTCCATGATGAAGTCCGAATCACCTGTAAAGCCTGTAGAGATCAAGCTCTCCTCATGGGTTAACCATATTTAAAAGTTCATACGAATCGATGCACTCACCTTGTGATGAACATTGAGGCGACTAATTGCGATTCGAGGCTGACCCGTCCCCGTCTGTAGTGTGGCGCTACTATTATGGGGTCCAATGTCGGTGCGCAGTGAGCCGCGGAAGATGCAATTCTGGGCCAAGTCGCCAACGATTACCCATCTCGTCGTTTGCGCGACAAAACTGCCGCATATGACAATGCGGCTCGTGACTGGATGAATCCATCCGGATTATCCACGAGAAAGTTCACCAAGACTGGCTCTTGAGCCGAAGACGAGCCGAGCCGTGTCGGGCAGGAAAACAGCCGTTCAGAGGACTGGAACATGTGGAAATCTGAGGACAGAAGGATAAACAGCAAGAGAAATGGCCGGACTGACAAGGTCGATTCCCATCCTCATGAAAAATTCATTTGGTATTCGAACTATTGAGTAATGAAGTGAAGGAAATGGAGGGATTCTGGATCTATGAGTGGATAGTTGGCTATGCTGGAAGAAGCCCACGCAATTCTCAAAGTTCCCAGCAGTGAATCTGAAACCCAAAAACGTTGCAACTTGCTATGCTTTTTGCTTTATTTTGCGAATTTTATTGAAACTGACTTAAAATAGAGCCTTTTACTGCTGCAAGATGACCTGCAATTTCAAATCCCCAGCAAGCGAACGAGGTGCGTGCGTAGCACGAGCTATCTGATGCAGCAGCAGACTATGCCACTTATGCTAGCCGTTCTGCGGGAAAAAAAACCTTTGAAAAACCTTTGAGCTTTGATCTTTCATCCTGTGGGTATCTGGATTATAAAGGAGTTCAATTGCAAAGCCGCACGATTCAAAAGACATGTAGGGAATATGGGTCCGAAATTTACATATATAAATAAAGTATTGGGTTGAGGAATATGTCCCCACGATTTTTTCTAACCCCGTTTTTCACAATGTTTCCTTCATCTTTTGACAAAGTTCATATATGTTTTCGATAGAGCTTTTTTTGCTCTACAAGTGCTACTATCTGTTTTTCGATTCCTTCCACTACCTAATATTTATGAGGTTTGGAGATGAAGTAAGCTGAAGGCAAAAAATTGGCACTTGCGCACCTCATCTTTCTCGTCTGCCATCAAGATCAAAAAATGTATGTGTATATGTTTCGATAGAGCTTTTTCAGCTCTACAGAATGGTACTACTTTTTATTCAAATCGCTCAACTTTTCGCTGTTTTTAAGACTCACAAATGCAGTACTCGCAAAAGTGTGCACTTTCGTTATCTCCTCTTCCTCGCCTACCATCGAGATTGGAGAGGATGTGCATATATGCATTTGATAGAGCTTTATTTGCTCTACAAGATGGTACCTCTCTTCTTTTGTACCCTCTCATATTTTAGCATGTAGGAATGAGTTTCCACATGTTTTTCAATTCAAAATTGCGTAATGAAAATGAATTTTATCGGCACAATGTTTTCTACTATTCGATAGAGCTCTTTTCGCTCTACAGAAAAATGTTCACGGTTTTTGTTCGAATAACTTTTTGACATTTTTTAGATCATTTAAAAGTCGGCGAAATCGAGCATTTTCGTCAAAATGTGTCAAAAATGCTCGATTTCGTCGACTTTTAAATGATCTAAAAATTGTCAAAAATTTATTCGAACAAAAACCGTATACACTGTCTTGTAGAGCGAAAAGAGCTCTATCGAATAGTAGAAAACATTGTGGCGATCAAATTCATTTTCATTACACAATTTTGAATTGAAGAACATGTGGAAACTCATTCCTACATGTGAGATGGTACAAAAGAAGAGAGGTACCATCTTGTAGAGCAAATCGAGCTCTATCAAATGCATATATGCACATGCTTTCCAATCTTGATGGTAGGGAGGGAGAAATGATAACCAAAGTGCACACTTTTACGAGCACTGCATTTGTGAGTCTTAAAAACAGCGAAAAGTTGAGCGATTTGAATAAAATGTAGTACCATTCTGTAGAGCTGAAAAAGCTCTATCGAAACATATACACATACATTTTTTGATCTTGATGGCAGACGAGAAAGATGAGGTGCGCAAGTGCCAGTTTTTGCCTTCAGCTTACTTCATTTCCAAATCTCATAAATATTAGATAGTTAAAGGAATCGAAAAACAGATAGTGGCATTTTGTAGAGCAAAAAAATCTCTATCGAAAACGTATCAAAAATATGAGTTTCGTCAAAAGATGAAGGCAACATTGTAAAAAACGGAGTTGAAAAAAACCGCGGGGACTTATTCCTCAACCCAATATATACAGGGGGTGTCAAAAAAAGTAATTTTGCCCACGGCTCACATCTGCCAATTATACAAAACACAGGGAAACGAAGGAGATAAAAGTATTGGGGCAAAATATTCCCGAAATGTTCCTCTAAAAGCAGGAACAAGCTGTGGGTCCCTACGTTCACCTTTATAAAAATATGGAGCTTTTATCGGCGCAGTCGAGCTTCGGAGTCCCTACAGTATCAAGGACCGGTTGAAACAGTGAAGCCAGGCTCCGTGGTAGGTCTTGTGTGGGAAGCTTCCTGAGGATTGGCCCTTCGGTTTATGGAAGTCGGAGCCCCTGCTGCTTGGACAAAGCTGTTATGATCCGAAGTACCGTTTTCATGCCTCAAATCCGCCTCCGGAGGGGTTTCAGTGGTAAGGGCACGTTTTGGCTCTTGGAAACGAAGGGCGCTGGGAACCCGGAAAAAACGGAATGTTGAGGAACACCACCCTAGTATGAATCCCCTTAGGTACCGAGAGTGAACGGACCTCAGCAAGGTTGTGAACGAGGGCGACAAAATTTCGGATTTTGCCCAGTTGAGGTGACACATCTTGTTCACTCATTCCTCGCTCCCGTACCTGCTCGTGCAGAAGGCTGCCACGGAGTATAGTGATGAGTGAGGTTGCTCTCATATCTGGGGATGAAAATACCCCAACAGAATTTGCTGTAGTTAGACTAAAGTGGAGTCGAGAGTGGAGGAGACAAAATTGGTTTTTTTTTGGCACCTCCTGTAGATATCAATTTGGGTCCGATGGTTGTTGTTGAAAGGAGGGCAGACGCCTCCTGACTTATTCACAGGATATGACTGCAGTGACGGCTGGAGTTTTTCGGGGATATGACCTAAGGATCAAAGGTACTGCATAGCAAGGCCTCTCCCTAGAAAACCATATAAATAGATTGGGAAAAACTAGAGAACAACCCTTTACAAGTTTTCTTCTACTTAATTCTCTGATGATGGTGTTCTGGTATTTCACCAGGACCAGCCGCACACTCTCTCACGTATCTATCTATTATTCTATTATTTCTCAAAATTTTACGTGTTATACGAGTTATCGCATGATCAGTTATGTTGCTTAATCTGGATATTTCACAATCCGCCACCCTACGTAATGAAACAGTTTCCCAAATCTGCTAGCTGCTCCCACATCCAATTGAATCGCCAACGAGCGATTTTTCGGAAAACAGCGAATCTAGTTCGTTACTTACTCCTAACTTCGCCTTCACATATTAAGTGACATTAATCCATAATTACTCGATTTTTTCGTAGACTTCAACTCTATACGGTGACAACACCACCCAAGCACCCACTGCCAAGCACAATCCACCCCCACGTACCAGGGCCACTTCGAAGACTGAATTAATCACAACGCCAACCACTGCTGATATCATCAAAACAGTTGTTATCCGATGTCCTATACCTACATATTATGTCATATCGCAACTAATTTCCTCTTTTGCCGCCGCGGAGTGTTCTGGTATTCTGCCAAAACCAACCGCACACGCCCTCATGTGTCATCTATAAGTTGAATTTGACACATAATAGACAGCCCAGATCCCTTACCCCGATTGATGATGCCCTGCACATGAGGTGTGACCTCATTTGAGATTTAAAGCACACCCGGGTTCCTTACTCCGATTGATTAGCATTCTACCACTGTATTAGCCGCTTAACAATAAACCTCTTCCACAAACGTCCTATACAGATGGGCACTTGGGTGGCTTTACTCCTCACGGCTCAGACACGACAGGTGATTAGGATCAGATACCCGAAGTGATTTTTTCTTGAATCTATATCTTTCCTTTCCAATAGAAGGAGAGGAGGGAGGGAGAGAAAAAAAAACTTTGGGATCTCGATTTCGTCGCGGAGAGAAGAAGTGCCTCGCAAACTTGCGAGACCGCAATGGACCGCCTATGAGATCGTAAAAAATGCTTGGACACATCCTAAATGCGGTGATGATGTCCCCAGATAATTGGGAGACTCTCACCGTGCTAAACCCTACTTACCCTACAGTGACACGCCTCTAAAAAGCCTATAAATAGGAAGTTGGATTCTTCCTGAAAGTTCTTCTACAGTTCCCCACATCCAGCCCTCATTTATCCCCTCATTACTTTGTTTTCTACTTTTTGTTGTCCCATATAAATCTTATAAAACCGTCTCTTTTCATAGTTTTGAAGTTCAAGCTCTCATCCAATCAGAAACTGATTGAAACCTTAGCTAAAATACCACTAGACTATCTAATCTCCTCGGAATCGAGAGTTTATTCAAGGAGGCTGCGAAAGTGGTCCACAGAGAGTATAAGGTATTTCTATTATTACTAATTTAGTGCTACTATTGAATTAGTTGCAAAAGAATTTTTTCGGAACAACATGGCCCTACGCCAGCGACTTGAGGTCAGGTTGGGCATAGGCCCCTCCAAGGACATTTTCCCAACGTATCCACCAGCGGGCGAGGAGAAGCAATGGGGGCTGCAGAAAGAAAATGAGGAGCGGGCCCATCTGCACAGATAGACCGCGTTTGAGCGATAGCTTCATATTTCCTTTGTTTTTGTTAACAGTCGCCAGACCATAGCCTGTCGTGCTCTTCCTCGTATTTCCCTTCCATGTCCCCTATTAAATATAATTATTATTATATGTATTTGTATATTAGGTTGATTCATAATAAATCGGACATATGGTAGTGATGACTTCTAGAAATCATAACTCAGCAACGAGTTAACGAAAATGGACGAGCGAGGTACCGTTGGAATGAGTATGAAAAGCTCTCCAAAATACCGCAAAATAATCAGTCCAAAGTAGTTTCATTCCACCACCATGCCGCACGATTTCAAGCCGTCCAGAGACCACATCCGCAACGTCATACTATTTATATCGCTATCTGGCCAAGAACCCGCGGATATCGGCAGACGTCTGAAAGAAGTTCACAAGGAGCTTGCCCCCGCCAGAAGTACAGTGTACTTGTGGCATTCGAAGTTTGCGTCAGACGACTATTCCATCGAAGACGAAAACTGCGGTTGGTGGAGAGTACACGGCGTAGAGTACTGGGAGCTGCTCGATGAAGGTACAACAGTATCCGCCGACGTCTACGTTCGTCAATTACGAGAAATGAATGCAAATGTCCAAAGTTCGCTACGGCGGCGGTCACATGTCTACTTCCAGCACGACAATGCGAGACCGCACATTGCAAGATCGACCTAGGCCGAGCTGCAGACGTGCAGTTGGACCGTGCTTCCACACCCACCGTACTCCCCAGACCTGGCCCCTTCAGATTTCCACCTTTTCTCCCACAGCCAACGCCAGCTGGACGACCAAGACTTCAAAACTCGCGACGACTTCAAGACGGCACTCGGCAACTTCTTCGAGCTCCAGCCTCCGGCCTTCCGGAGCAAGGGCATCCATGATCAGTCTAACCCGTGGCAGAAGGTCATCGATAAAGATGGAGCATATTCCGAGTGAATCCCAGTTGTCGTTAAAAAGTTGTACAACAATGATTAAAATTTGTCAATTTGTCCGATTTATTATGAATCAATCTAATATTACATTATATAATAAAATACGTATAACTAGTACGTTTGTATTCATCTCCGTTGACCTTGTTAGCTGCGGCGCTGAGTAACACGTGAAAAGCACCAGGGTGGCATCTTTCTTCACGACTCAGACCCGACAGTTCCTTTCTTATGTTTATTGGTCGGGTTCGACTCTACCTCTGTAATTGTATCTGAGTGTTATATAGGGTAGTCGGAAAAATCTTTTCGTATTTTGTCCATAGATATCGTTGGAGTCGTATATCTCCGTGCTACCAATCACATTGTGTTATACCATATGTTGGGTCATTCCATAAGTAATGTCGTTTATTTTAAAGCATAAATTTTTCCTATAAAATACAAGTTTTTGCAGCATGTCATATATTATTTGAAAGAGGTTCTCCTGCTCTACAAAATGACATGTTCAGCTTCTGAGCTTGTTAGAATGGGGCCGACATTTAGGGTGGCGAAGAGGTAGATCCAGCCGACAAAAATTGGCCACACCGGCAATCATTTGAAACACTATATTTCACTTTGGGGAAATCACCAGTCATGTGTCGCGCACTTATGTTAGTCCTGCCTCTTCTACAATTTCCAATATTTAGTTGATCAAGAAACCGTGTCCTTCTTTTTCTAAAATCTTTTTTTCGAAAGACCCAAACTTATTCAGAATAAATTTTTTTCTTTCAAACTCCTTGCCTAAAGTTGTTTTATGATTCACTTCAAAGATCTCTGCTATATCGAAAAGATCTTTCTATTTTGTTTTGGCTGCGATCCAGATTGAGTTTTAATACCATGTGAAAGGTGTCCAGTTGACCTTTTTCAAATTTATTTTTTCCATGAGAATGTTAAGGAATCCGGTCATTGGTATTTTCCTGTTCCTACCCACCACCTGTTCTTAACATCTCACCACTCTCTTAACTGATTGGTTGAAAAAGTTTTCTTGCCTTGGTTCGAATAAATTGTCTAAAATCACTGAGTTGTGGCGGAAAAACTAAGTGTGGGAAAAGAGCGACGTGACTTTTCAAGCAACCTACTGGTGGAACTTGCAGGTGAGGTCGGGGCTAAGTACGGAACACATGATTGGTTAGTTTTCCTCAAGTAACTCAAGTAAATTATAGTGTTTTAATTGATTGCCGGTTTGACCAATTTTTGTCTGCTGGACCTACCTCTTCGCCAACCTAAATGTCGGCGCCATTCTAACATACTTGGAAACTGAACATGTCTTTTTGCAGAGCAGAAAATTTTCTTTCGAGTGGTATATGATATACTGCAAATGTTGCGATCTTATGGCAAAAACTTGCTTGAAAAAAAAACGACACTACTTATGGAATGACCCAATAGTTTTGAAAAGGTGACATTTCAAGCTTCATTTAACCTCAAAGGCAGCATTAGGCGGAAGACGGACGAAAAGTAAAAGAAATAGTGCATATGAAAGTCGAGATGCCTAGTAACAGGATAGTGGAGAAAAAACGGATGGAAATGGACAAAAACCCGAGAAATAGGACTCCCTTCCCACTGTTGATTCTCGACCCGGACGACCTTCCCGTCAAGAGGCGGATAGTCTGATCTAGTTCCCCATTGGCATGTTGCCAAGTAAACACAAGGGTATGTTTGGAAATACGACAGCATCTACTTTTTGGAGTGAGCTTCAAGTCCCGCCGCATTTTTTGGCCGCTCCCATCCCAGTCAGTCGGGAAGTGCGTCATCGTGAGGCGGGACCGCTGTGTCCAAGAGGCGGAACCGCTGCATGGTTGCGGCGTTTTGCAGGGTTTCTACAGCTTGGTAGGGCGCTTTTTCACCGGGATTTCGCCACAGATAGCCGTCCGAGGCCCAGGACTACCATGTGAGTGACTTCTTGTAGGGATCTCTCCATTACCGCATTACCCCTAATGCTGCCTTTGAAGAAAATTAAATTCGGTGAAGCTGAACACAAGTTATAGCTTTTCAAAAATGAATGAAAATATTGAAGAAATTCGCTATATTTTGAAATTTCTGTATAAAAAGGGAAGAATGCCACGCAAGCCGCCAATGAAATTTGTGAACTTTATGGAGACGATGCTGTATCAGTTCATGTAGCACAACAATGGATCGCAAGGCTTTCGTTCTGGAAATTCCAATGTGAAAGATTTACCTCGTTCTGGTCGACCTATCGTTGAAAAGTCGATGAAATTATGGAAAAGATCGGACCGTCACATAAGCAGCCATGACATTGCCAAGGAACTAAACATTCATCATTAAATGGTTTTGAACCATTTAAGAAAGGCTGGCTACAAAAAGAAGCTTGATGTGTGGGTACCACATGAATTGTCTGTGATTTAATGGACTGAATTAACATCTGCGATTCTCTGCTGAAACAAATGAAATCGAACCTGTTCTGAAGCGAATGGTAACAGGAGATGGAAAGTGGATCAAATCGGTAATAATGTGCGAAAAAGATCATGGTCCAAGCGTGGTGAAGCTCAACAAATGGTCGCAAAGCCAGGATTGACGCCTCGAAAGGTTATGCTGAGTGTTTGGTGGGACTGGAAAGGAAACATCTGCTCCAGCCTGGTCGAACGATTGATTCCACACTTTACTGTCAGCAACTGATGAGATTGAAGGAAGCAATCGAAAAGAAACGACCAGAACTGATCAGAGAAAGGGCTGCGTCTTCCACCAGGACAACGCTGAACCACACACATCTTTAATGACTCGGCAAAAATTTAGAGAGCTTGGTTGGAAGGTTTTAATGCATCCACCATATAGTTCTGACCCTGCACCATCAGACTACCATTTGTTTTGGTAAATGCAGAACTCCCTTGATGGAGTAAAGTTGATTTCAAGAGAAGCCTATGAAAAGTACTTGTCGAAGTTTTTTCGCCGAGAAACCACAAAAGTTTTACACTGATGGATAATGCCTCTAGTAGAAAATGGCAAAAGCTGGTCGAGCGAAATGGTACATACTTAGTTCAATAAAGTTCATTACCAATAAAAAATTACTAGAAGTTTCATTAGAAATACAAAAACTTTTTCGACTACCCTATATTATTATTTATTATTGTACTTGAAAGCTCGCCAGTGTCAAAATCCTTTCGCACTCTTTTGTGGAACTTTTGAGTCTTTTGAAAATAAATTTTGGAGCCTCACATAGTTCTTCACACATTTAGATTGGCATGAAGCTTTGGGACATTGTTCGCGGCCGGTTTAGCCTCTCGACCGTCTGCAATCTTCCCGGGCTAGTGGCGCAGAGGACCGCTATAGAGAAGGGATTTTCAGGTTCCTACTCTACTGTTACACTGCTGAGCACCCCTACTTGTTGAATATTCCACAACCACCACATTTACCCCTCGAGACACATTATTACACAATAAACAATACTCAGAGATATTTGAGTTTTGTTTATTGTGGAATAAACGCTATTAAACACGTTACACACGTTTACACATTCACAAACTCCAAAGACCGACTGACAAAGAAACACGGGTATATTTTGAAGACACTGGGAGGTGTGTTGCAAGTGTTCCGATTTCTAGAGGTCGGCACCGAACTGGATCACCGCCCTTCGCGAATTGTCCGAATGGTGGCGTGTCCTGCCGTCTGGGCTCTCTCAGATTTGCCTAAGCCTTTTTAGGGGAAAAGCTTTGGCAGCGTTATTTACCTGTCTTTACCTGATTGCGATCCGCCGCGCAACCTGACCTGACCTCACAAATCGGAACACTTGCACTCCACCCGACACTGGGAGGGTTCAATGTGGCGGTTGCGGAATATACAACAAGTAGGGGTGCTCAGCAGTGTAACAGTAGGGTAGGAACCTGAAAATACCTTTCTCTATAGCGGCCCTTTGCGCCACTAGCCGGGGAAGACTGCAGACGGGCGAGGGGCTAAACCGGCCGTGAACAAAGTCCCGCCCTCGCCGGCAACTCGCCCCGCAGATGAACGGCAGCACGACTCACAGAGCGGCCTGGGGTCGTGATAAGACCCCAGGCCGCGCTTTTTCGGTGCGTGTCTCGCCACAATCGCTTCTGAAGTGGAACGTTTGTTTTGAGAGAATATGCGCACACAATTATCGCTTTCTCCTTACCCTCGCGGTGCCTTGAACCTATATGGAAAGTTTTTCAGCCGTGATAGCATAATTTCTGCACTGTAACTTAGCCTTTCAGAGATTTTACTGGTAGTTTCTGGAAGAATGAAACATAAAAAAATATACGAGAAGCGGTACCTCGGCTATCGTCGTGGACCATTCGGGCCCAACTTTTACAATTGATTGATCGGTGCCAGACTCGTTGAAAAAGTAGAGATTGTGGCTTAGGGCCTAGGCAAATACGCTTCTAAACGGTCTCCACCATTCTGCATGAAAGTGGAATGCACGGCACATCTTGAAAATAGGTCGATCGACGGACGACGACCAGCCTGTTATCCATATTCATCCATCATGCCTTCATTAGTGGTTCCACAGTTTATTTTATTTATTTATTGCTGGTCAATCACAACGAAGAAAAGCACAAACGAACTCGGGATAGTACTGATACTGTTACTATACTGTTAGTACAGTAAATATCTGCCTTTAAGAAGTTTAGTAACAGATCCACACATGAAGGCGGGGTTGCAAGCGAAGGGCCTAGAGCTGACGTGATTACCGTATCCGAGAACTCGGAACCTCTGAGACGCAAATTGGAGTGTTTCGTCCGCAATACTTCGCTCACTTTGAATTGCCTCATGGCTTTTTTCCCTTTTATTTCCCTTAATTCTGTCTATTGATTCTTTTTCTAATCATTCTGGTTCACTTCCTCGCTTTGATTTTGGTACAGCTTTCATATTATGGAGTATTTAGTGTTTTCAGTCAGGTTATAATGGGTGTTGAGAGACTCGAGAATGCAAATCCTCAAATTTTCACTGTGAAACCCCGTGAACGTACGAATACGGCCAATGAGATGTAAGTTCGTAGCTTAAATAACTATTCAATGAAGTTTTCATTCCGTGTATTAATTTACTTATTGATTACGGGGCAGCACCTTCATGCAACTTTTAAATATCCATATATCTCTCGATGTTAAATCGGAAGCTTCGAAACTACCACTCGATTGATCTATTTATTCGGGGTTGCTGGTTTCAAGGAACACCTTGGATGACGATGTCACTTTTCTAGAGTCAGATAGAATTCGCTAGTGCCTTCTTTGGAATACTGTTATTTAAGGATTTAAAGTGTGCATTTTATCATCTACTTCGTGATGATTCCTCATCTTTTTGACATCCGAGACTGATTAATTTTAGGGATGAGTCCGTTGAAGATCCCATAGATTCTCTTGAGATATTCGATCTCATTCGCGACATCAATGATCCCGAGCATCCATACACACTCGAGCAGCTGAACGTGGTTCAGGAAGAACTCATTAGAGTGCAAAAGGATTCTAAACACACCTATGTGGACGTACGTGATTAGCTTATGTCAGATCGCTTTTTTCGAACTTGTGTGTTCGTATTGTTCTGTGCCCTTTTTGCTTCTGTGGTTCTATTAAAAGCGCATTTCTTATCATTTTTGAGTCATGCGAAGATGAAGGGTTTTGTATAACAACGTCGTTTTTATTGAGAAAAAACCACATTGTAGCTCAATAAATTGTTTATCCATACCAAAGCTCCTTGACTCCTAGGCTTGGCTAAAAAGTCTCACCCTTTCTTTCCTTGATGCAACGGATTTGATCCATATTGTACGATGGCTAATCTTCTCCACATTTTCTCTGCATCTTCCAATATAACATCTACTTCCAGGTGAGATTCACGCCAACAATTCCACACTGCAGTATGGCTACCTTAATAGGGCTTGCTATTCGCGTAAAGTTGGCCCGATCACTACACCCTAGAATCAAGGTGAGCAAAATCAGTTTTCTGTTTGTCTGTTAAGAGGATTCGTGTAAAGCTTAGGAGTTTGTGTTGTGACAAGCTTACTCGAATATACTTTGAAATTTTCGCGGAATACATTGTCTACGTGGCAGTCTATACTCTCTCCTACTGTCACCGATTCTTTTGTAGCAGTAAGTTCAAATGTAGATTACTTCCGCTAGTCTTATCTTGCCCTCTTTCGGATTGTGTGAGCTGAGTTCTTTAACACTACAGGAGTCATTCTCAACAATTCTTTTTTCGTTACAATGCGCAATCTAAGCATTTATACATTCTTGTGGTCTTACCTTCACATTTCTTTGCTCTCGTACAGAACAATGTTTAGGTTCGAGTTTCAATAACCGAAGGCAGTCACAATACCGAAGAAGCGATAAATCGGCAGTTGGCGGATAAGGAAAGAGTTGCTGCAGCGATGGAAAATACCAGCCTAATGTACGCAGTGAATCAGTGCCTAGCAGAGCCTACATATTAACCTACTAAGCTCTTTTATAGTTGAGCATGTCAGCCATATGTGATACGTTAGTTCTATCCAGTGTACATAAAATTCACCCTATGTTAACCGTTTTCAGTTTTTTTGATAAAATTATGCTGTTGCTATTTTTGAAATGAATGCTTTGTATAACGTTTTATTCTGCCAGTCATGTTACTCATCAGCCTTTGTGTATTTCCTAATTTGTGTGTATTGATGCGTTTGATTTAGACTATAAATTTCAGATGAAATGCATGGTTAGGAGCAGTGAGTTATGGCCAGCCGCCACCTTTTCTCGCCAGCTTTTTTCTTCAAAAGCGAAATCGAACACAAAGAAGTATCTGCAACGGCAAATGAAGGACGAGTTTGCAGTAAAAGCAAGAGAACATTCTTATAGAGCGAGATCGGCCTTCAAACTGATTGAGATGGACGATAGGTTTGAGATTCTAAGACCAGGTTAGTGTTAATTTCAAGATGCTTTTGTTTCGACTCCAGTTTACTCTCTTTGTTTTTTGTTTGTATTCAACTGTCACAACAGTTTATTTTCCTTGTGTTTTCATAATTATGTTTGATGCTTGACGAAAGGTCATTTTTATAGCACATTATTCAGTTTAGGCATAACGGTGTTAGATGTGGGGTGTGCACCAGGTTCATGGAGTCAGGTGGTTGTAGAAAGATGTCATCTAAATGCAGAAACCTCTACTGGCTACCTGCTCGGGGTTGATTTACAGGTGAGTGCAGAAGCGGCTCTGATTTTAACTCGGTTGTTTATATTAGGTTGTCCCAAAAGTCTTGTAGGATTTTTTTCAATCATCTTTTTTTATTATTATTTTTTCTTCCAACAAACGACGATCAGGCAACAACGTATTTACCATTGTTATCGACAACACTCTGCCCCCTTCTAGGTAAACCGTTGATTCCCTCCTCCCAGAACTCTGGGTTCTGAGAGTCGAAGAAGTTAGCGATCACCTTTGCAAGCAGGTCATAATCAACGAATTTTCTCTTGGTCAGAAAGGATTCAAGAGGATGGGTAAATTATAGTCAGAGGGGGCATTGTCTGGAGAGTATGGCAGGTGAGGCAGGACTTCCGAGGCGAGCTCGTGTACTTTAGCTTGGGTACTTTTCGCATTTTTTCGCGAAATGGGAACGGGCGTCGTCACAAAGGAGGATGACCGCGGACCTTCTCCGGCGCTTTTCTCGAACAGCGAAGGTAAGCTGCCGGAGCTGTTGGGTGCATACGATAGCGGTGACTGTCTCGCCTTGTACCAGCACGTCGTGGAAAAGCATTCTCTCCGAGTCCCAGATGTGCACAGTCCTGAGCGTGGTTTGTCTTCCATGTCAATCTCGCCGTTGCTGAAGCTGATGAACCAGCGGCGCGCGGTGTCGTAGCTCACATATCCCCTGCCCATTGCAGCGTTGATGGAGTCGCAAGCTCCCGTCGCTTTGGTGCCGCAAGACCACTCACAGTAGATGACACCGTGTGTTGGGTGGGTGACGACTACGGGCACTGTAGCTGGCCACGGAATCTGGTGGGTTAATATATATTTTCTTAGAAAGCTTAGAGATCCTCCCACCATATTCTTGAACCGCTTAGACCTGCCTCGAAGTGAACAAGAGTTATTGATTTTTTTGGAAAAATCCTACAAGACTTTTGGGACAACCTAATACATAGTATGCATATTATCATTTCCTTTGTATATATCTAGTATGCTTGTTATCATCTTTTTCATTGCAGGGGTTTCCTATCTTTTATATATTGCACTGACCTCGAACCGCACTCCAGTACCGAATTCCCTCCAAACTAGTCAAAACTTCATCAGGGTGGTATCCATAACTTTTCGATTAGCGCAATTAATCAACAGTGCGTTAGATTTTAGTGAAAAGCGAAAGCCTCGGAGTCCTTTAAAAGGAATCTCAGCGTACCACGACCCAGCCAACCTTATAGGTTCTGCCGGTGAAAAGTGACTTTATTACTTTCTATGTAAGCTTGTTTAGATTGATCGTTCAATCCTATTCCATTGATGCTTGCTTGCTCGGTTTTCTCATTCTATAAGTGGCACTAGTCATCGTTCTGCTTATCACAGAAGTTTTCAGCCGGTTTCGCCTATTCCCGGAGCTGACATCATGTCCTGCTCGGACATTACATCGCCTACTGTTCAGCAAATAATAGCAAAGAAATTAAATGGGCGCCTCGTGAATGTCGTGCTCAGTGACATGGCTCCGAATCCTTGTGGTATGTGCCTTTTTACAGTTCAGTCTATTCTATATATGTTGTAAGAAATGCGATGATCATCATAAACATTATATAAGAATTATGGCGTCTTCAAAAGGTATCGCTATCATAGCTCTATAAGGCTTTGTGTGAGTCCTACATTTGGAATATCTGACTCGAGGCGATGCCATGTTTATCTTTAGTTTTTCACGCAACATACACGTCTTTTTATGGCTCGATTCTCTTCCAGTTCACTTTATCTCCAGTATTATATTTGTAGCGTAGTTCAAGGAGATCATTCCGACCGAAGCTCATTTCATGTTCAACTATTACCAGTTACATAGCGGGAGTATTTCTTTCTAACAGGATTGTAATGTTATCAGGTGAAAGTTCGATAGACCCTCATTTTTTCCAGGTGACAATGCCACCGATCATCTTAGGTTGGTGAATTTGTGTCGCACAGTATTTCATCTCTTCGCTCCTCAAGAGTCTCCTTTGGAAGGTGTCCGGACCGACAGACCAGCACTATTTAAACTTCCGTCGGATGGAGTATTCATATGCAAATTATGGGATGGTAGCTACCGACAAGACTTTATGTTAGAACTTCTGAAATATTTTAATCAAGTACGGATTTTTAAGCCCAAATCGAGTAGAGATTCTAGCGCTGAGTTGTATTTAATATGTACCCATAAAGATAAAGAGTTATAATTGAAATATGCTGGAAGCTAAAGTTAATCTCCTGGATTATCTGTGGTGATACTGTATTTTTTAAGATGAAACTTATTCTTATTGCTGTAGTTTCCTGTTCAGGACTGTAATTTTGATGCCGTGGAGGCATGCAGTGAAGGTAATAGCGTTGTCAAACATTCCCTCTATGAGATATCCATTCATTTATGAATGTTTAGGTTGCTATTGCTGCCAGTGAAGCGGTGGTTAAAGCGCTTTCGAGGGCCATAAAACAAGAGCTTCAACGTATGTGCTAGATTCTTCATGGGAACGATATGTTCCCCATGCTTTGCAATTCGTTCCCAAGCTTTTATTATCAATTTTGGTGTATTTGCAGAGTATAGGCCAACGTCAGACTTCACGATTTTGTTGTTCAACGATGTCGCACTTTCGCACGCGATTCTGCAGCATTGTTTCTACAACGCTGCTTTTTTCGCATGCGGAGTCGCGACACATCGAAATTGCGAATTCTGACCGCAACTCGGTCTTACTTGTTTATCTTCAGAAAGTCAGCACGCCGCTGCACGGCATAGTGTGAAAACTGGCCAGTCAGCCAGCGAAACTCGAGACAGTGCAAATGCCAATGCTAGACTCGGAATTAGTTTAGAGGTAACGTTTATGAGCGGTGTAATGGCGGTGGTATTAACTCGTTCTTTCCATCAGTTACAGTGCTTTGTATGAATGATCATCATTTCAAGATGTTGACTTTTCTCTGATATTGCAGCTCTTATATTTTTCCAGGAATCATTGCAAATTTTGAATGTTAAACCGCCTATCGATCCCAAAGAAGTTGAACAAAAATATGAACATTTATTTTCTATTAATGATAAGAGCAAAGGTGGCTCTTTCTATTTACAGTCAAAGGTTGGTCTTCCCTGTTGTCCTTTTTGTGTTGCTTTTCAATAATTTTGAGTCCCCTGAATGAATTAGTGTTTTGTAGGTATACCGAGCTAAAGAGAGGATAGATGAGGAACTGCGGAGGCAAGCCGAACAGAGTTCAAGTAAAGAAAAACAACAGGTTGAAAATGAAAAATAGACTTCGATTATTTCTGTAGTTTTATATTCAACGATTCATTACCTTTATTAGTTTGTTTGAAGTAGTCACGTGAAAGTGTGTCCTGTTTTGAAAAAAGGATCACTGTACGATCGTGTTTATAAGAATCTAGGTTGTTTTAGGCCTTATTTGTTATCATTGTCGTTGATTTCTCAGATTGAGGACATTTTCGATCGTTCAAACAATAAAAATGTGTTTTCATGGGAAATGTGAATGTGTATCATGGGATATGTACCCTAATGTCAGGATGCCGCACGATGGCGAGCGGCGTGCGACACAGTGTGTGCGAGCTATGCGCGTCGCGGTAGTTGGGTCTCAAAACGATTACAACGTAATGCTAGGAGTGCGATACGCAGTTGACTTCTAATCGCTTCGGGACCCAACAATTTAGCTCGTCCGCATTGCTTCGCTTGCGACATTCCGCAGTGCGGCATCCTGACATTAAGGTACACATCCTGTATCATGCTGTTTGTCGGTTCGGCTACTTTTCTCGAACGTATTTTACACCATTCCAATTTACCACGTAAAAAGCTGATTTAGGTTTATGAGAGGTAAAGGCATAGACTTGTTGAAAGAAGTTCTCGCAAGTGCAGAAGTGCCGTCGGAAAGTGGTGCTCTTCCGTTGACTGAGAAGTTGAGCGGGATTCTGCTGCGACAAGAAAATTGTTAGTCGAGTCTTATGTTTCAGTTTCTCTTTTCACTCTTGTTCTCATTTGATAAATCTGAGATCTTAAGCCAGTAACTCGTTATAAAGCTAGCAAGTAAGCCAGTGCTTCCTGTGATTTTTGTTCAGAACTTACATAGGGAGATCACAAACACGGATTCACTTTAGCTGCCCTCGTATGGAGCCGTTATGGCGCCAATTTTATCGTTTTTGGCGGTGAATGAATGTGCTTGGGTGGCCAGGAGGTGCTGCCACAAAAACATCCAAAACATCGAGTACCTCCCTGAAAACTTAGCGGACATTGCTTTGTCCATTCGCTCAGTCCCACACAGCGTGCGGACGTAATTCACTATTCGCGTTCAATTTTCCAGTTTGAATTAAGATGTGTTTGATTTCATCTTATATCCATAGCTTTAGCCATACATTGCAGGGTCGCCTGAGATTTGCTCTGAACGCCTAGCAACATGCATTTTATTGGTGTTGACTGACGCGGCTCGCGAAAATTGGTCTGTGGATTTGCTGAGAGAAAGAATGGATTCTGATCATCCGCTGAGCAGGGCTATCGCTGAAGTGTACGAGGTGGGAACCTTGTAATAATTTATCTTGTTTATTAATCCCACGTTGCTGCCTAGGCTGCACATGCTGGCAGTAAACATCGCGAATTTATGATGAGCCAAAGGAGTGCACTTGCCATGAAGCATGTGACGCGCTTTTGCAGCGCTCAAGGAAAGCTCCTATGAAAGGTGCTGGAAGGCACCTATTCAGGCGTACATAGGTCACCCGACGTCTGGGCGTTTTACGCCTCCGAGCGAACGTGACATGTGCTGCGTGTGACTGCCTCGCATAATGAATCCGCTCAGTTCCGAATAATACATCAGAGGAGGCACAAAACATGTCCCCCGTCGAAACTAAGGGATAGAATTGGGTTTCATTCATCGAGTTTCCAGTCACTGATTACGATCATAAAGAAAATTCTTAATTTTCATAACAGTTTTTATAATATCGTTTACTATCATACTGAATGACGCTTCAGAAAATTGTGTGTGACTTGCGCTCCGTTTTGGAAAAAGTTGGGTGGGACTATCCAGAATTGGTGAATATGGAGTGGTCAGTTCGTAATATTGTACAGGTTTGTTCCGTTCTCTCTGGAATTCCTACTTCATCGCTACAATTTTTTGATCGCAACGATAAATCCAGACTTTCGCGCGGCGCGTGTTGCGCGCGCACCTTCTTTGGCGCGCTAGCGCGCTATATCTTCACGGAGTTGAGAAACACCAAAGTTTCAGGCGGTGTTATACATTCATATAGGTCAAACATTGGTGGTGATGCAGATGGGGAGGGGGCGGGCGCGCTCGGCCGTCAAAGCTATTTCTGCCCTTGCTTTTGCCTAAAGTTTAGCTGGAAGAGAAGCCATTGCCTATACAATTGTGTTTAGATAAAGAGATACATCAAAGGAACTGGAAGGGGTCCGAAACAAGAGGAAGATGCAAAGAAATGAGCATTTGTAACGAACACTCAAGGTTACAAGCGATAATAGGCAAAAAAAAAACCCGGACTCAAAAGCGCGACGCTGCTGTGTGTATTCGCATCCCATTCGCATCCAACACACAGACTTTCCGAGTTGTCCGCTGTAGGAGAGGGGCCGCGGGCCAACGTTAGTTGTAGCACCTGACTTCCAGCGCAGTGGAGTGGCCATTCCCAACTTCATTAGCATTCATGTAAGTACATCTAGAAACAATATAAGAAAGAACAGAGTAAAGAAGGGGTTTGTTGCGTAAAGTGAAGAAGGAGTTTGTTGCGTAAAGTGTTTCACTCGCCCAGGGCTCTTCTAGAACTCACAATAGCGGTTTCTGTCTTAGGGAAGAGAACAACATTTTTTTCAAGTCACATGGAAACTCCCTCTACGAACTGTGTGTGACATGAGAAATTGCTTTCGTGCCAATGTAGTTGGAGGGTAGAGGCACTCATATTCGCGGTGTCGCCCCACACCTAGTCCCATCCACAATAATCAGTTCGTGCACTTTAAAGACACCGGAAGGGGGTAATCTTGGCTTACGGTAGAAAAGATGTAGTGTGGACGAGTTTAAGGGGCCGCGATTGCACAAACTCGCCAATTTGACGCCTTGGTATGGTGCCAGAAGGAGATGTTTTATAAATTAGTTTTTTCTTTTTACTTTTTCCCTTCTTGTACAAGGATATTGTTTCACTCACCCGAAGCACTTTCTCCTTCCTGGGCTCGGGTTGAAGTTCACACCACTTCCTCTTAACACGAAGAAAAAACAAGTTCTTTTGTTGGACGTGAGTTTCAACTTATGACCAGGGAGTAGAAAGGATTCGAGATGGATGAACATTTCTTATTGGCAAGAGGAGATTTCGACGTGAGGAACGGTTCATCCACTTTGCATCTCCTTTCCCTTCCTCCACCCGTACCAAGTTGGTCCTAATGATGAATGTAACAGCCGGTGAAAAATTCAATGGGAGCAGTTTGTCACACAGCAATTCAAACACATACATTGGGAGCGCGCGCTGGACCACGGCCACTGCTGGCAGGGGTGTGTGGCGTTTGGCTCGTCCGGGCTGGCACGCGGCAATGTGTGCGGCGAAGTGCGCGGCGTCGTTGACTGGGGCGCGAACACGTAAGTACACGTAAAGGAACGGATAGAGGCTGAGATAGTTAGAAATTTTATTGGACATAGGCTTCTCCTTCCTTCTATTAGTGATTATAAGATGAGCTTTTCTTATGCAATACTTCCATTTACTTAATACCCTCATATTACCATCCAGATCACTTATTATTCTTTTGGGAGCATCGTTCTGAAAAGTTTGAAGGCAGTAAGGCAAAATTCGCTCCTACACTATTTGATTTATGTCATTACATACAAGTTCGCTTAGTACATAAAATCTGGGTGTTGTACGAATAAGAACTAACGTCGAAAAAACTCAACTTATAAACGCGGATGGGAGGAAGGGAAAGCCCTTTCCTTAACAAAACCCCTGAGTATCTTGATCTAAATCAGCACGATTGCGAATTCGCGCTCCAGTCAAAGACGACGAGGTCGGACGTGGCGTCGCGCAGTTTGCCGCGCAAATTGTCGCGTGCCAGCCCGGACGAGCCAAAGGCCCGTCTCCCCTGCTGGCAGCAAGCCAGAGAGACTGCGCACGACTTGCACCGCGCGATTATGTGGATTTATTGATAAGATCCTATTTTTTGTGTTTAGACCGAGTTATTGAATAGAGTTTCCGAGCCGGTGGTTTCCTTCAAACTCCATGTTTTGCCGGTTGACGAAGAACAATGGCGACCTATAGAGTTTCACTGCGACGTTAATCAATTCCAAGTAAGAATCTTGCGGAGAAGGTTTTTGTTTTTATTCACATACAGTTTTCGCTGGTCATGTGAGCATATTGGTTCACATGCTTTTGCTTGATTTATATTCACACTTTATTGACGGCAGGCCTTCTGATTTTCACTGCATCTATTGAACCATATAGTAGAGATCGCTAGCGAAAAAAAATAGTTGGTAGAAAAATTGAAAAAAAAAACAGCTGAGAAGATTTCATAGGTTAAATACTGCTGGTTATTGCTAATACGTGCTGGAGTGCTGTCCCAGACCATCACAAAGTAAATTAGGAAAGAAACAAACAGACTCACAATATGTTTATCTCTACAAAACTACAACTACCTGTTCAGGACCTTCACTCGAAAGTCAAAGATGCGATGAATGTTCTGGAACAACTAAAGACTTGAAGAAGCGTTATTCATTGTATATACGTTGTACTATAAATATCTACAAAATCTATAATACTTCGCTAATGCGGTTACCTCGTATCGTGCTACACTGAGATTTTGTCAAGTGTTGGAGCTTGCAGGTTCGTTAGGTCACTTTAATTCGCATAGTTTGGCTGATAGGAAAGCTAACATCATTTGGTTAGCCGACTCCTGAACACCACACATCCATAGGTTAAGTGGATTCGAAGCGAAGGACTTCCTGTACTCCTAGCAGAAGGTAGAGTCGTACTCTGGAATGCTGGCTAAAATTGCCTACATTCATGGAAATGAGGATGCTACTTGCTCTTGGTGCGAACGTATAACATCAGGAGCTAGCGGAAAGCCTGTCTATATGAATGACAATTCAGCATCTAAAGCATTGCTCAGAGTTTGCGATCGGGCTTGCGCTTTAGGCGACCAGACGACTTGGCAAAATGAATAAGATACAAATCGATTGGGCGATAAGGCGACAAGGGTAAGACATGTTTCGAATAGGCGAGGTCAAGCGGAAAGGATACGATACTATTGATTAGATGAATGATACGCCTGATCGCCTGCTCGCCCAACCACTTGATAGCATAGACTCTAAAAAATGCCTGACAAGAGAGAGCAGGTGAATTTCAGTTGATGAGGGTTCGAAAATTTTATTAAGTTGTCCTCCATACATACTGGTCAATAATTTGCTCGCTCTACGCTCGGCAAAGCCATATATGTTACCTCGGAGGGAGAATTGAAAGCCCAGCAAGATCATTTCTGGGCTTTTTGTGATGCAATGCGCACTATGAACCTCCTGTAGCGACGTCTTGTTTGGCCGACTCTTCTAATCCAGGCTCCGTCTTCAAATGTACGCAGACCACCGCTTAGTGGTTGAGGTGCGGTGTAATACAAGTGACAGTAAAGTGACACTTATCATATCGTCTTTGCCGACTGTCGGCTGCAGTATATCAATCTGCTCCAGATGATGTTTGCTGTGATCAGCGTTTACATTCATATTAGTTTCAATACAGCTAATTTCGGTATCATAGACACCAGCTGTTACCGGCTCGGCTCTTTCAACCATCGAGAAATCTAACAAAACACCCTCTTGGTGCGATTTTCATTGTTAGATTCCCTTAATTCTCTGTTATTTTTTGTCCCAGGCACAAGTAGCATCTACTCTTCCATAAATGTTAGCAATATGGCTCTGAGCCACTGCGAAGTAAACCTTGAAGTTATGTGATTTGGTACATCTAATGGAGGAAGCGTTCATTCCTTCTTTTGCTGTATGAGAAACGTTCTATCTTCCTCAGAAGCGTGTTGAACGTTCCTCGTTTTCGGCGCTTTCTTGAATCTCATTTTTCTCGGTCACAATAACTGGAGGTACTCTAGGTCTGTGGGTCGGTATTGGAGGACTGGCTGTTGGGTTTGGAGGCGAGACTTCGTTCATCGAGGGTCTATGCGGACGTTGCCCATTCGACTGCGCCGACCATGGTCCCGTGCGCGTCTGAGATCCAGTACTCGTCTCTTCAACTGCCTTTGGCAGCTCCGTACTGGTTATGGTCATCGGTGTTCTTTGTGCCAATTCGTTACTTGTAGATGAATTCTCAAGGTTCTGTGGTGAAACCGATTTCAGAATGTGCTGGCTCTTCATGGGTTCGACTTCGAATTTTAGGAACATGACGTCGTCCTGAAAGGTCATGGTAATTTAAAATTGGACTTTATCATTCGAATACCTACTCGTATGAAGCTGTTCATAACTTCTAGTCTACAGAACGTCTGTGCACCAAATGAACCGTTTTTGTCCGACAGGGGTCGTTCGATGAACTCTGATTTTTCTTTAATTTTTCTCGCATCCACTCGGTAGGATATATCGCATCGTTCGTTGTGATCGGGATTCTGAAGTGTGTGACACGATTTTCGACTCTGTTAAGAAATTAGCATAAGCTCCTGGAACTCTAACTCAATGTACCTGGTCAAGCAACGTTATGCATACAGTAAGATCGAATGGCCATTGCAGAAGTGCATCATATTTGCCTCGGACTAGGGTCAAATAAACGGCCATGTACTTCCCTCGATCTGAAAGTTAGTTGTTTCCAGCGAATCTTTTAAAACAACTTTCATAGTATTGCAACACTTTTATTCAGTGCTACTTATTGTTCAGTTTTTGAGCAAGAAAACTGAAATTTATTGTCTAAAAAGTGAGTTCCGACATCTGTGTGTAAATGAGCCTTCCTGAATTTTATGTCTCAACTACTTTACCTCTCCGAAGGTTGCCGTCAGACCTCGCGATTTTGCGATTTTGCGGCGTCCTACTTTCACACGCGACACTTTGACCTTGAGATTGTGCAATGCCAGCGTGCGCAGGCGCAAAACCGCAAAATGGCGAAGCCCGACGGCGGCTTAAGACCGCGTTCATACGGCAGAGCGTGGTTGCGTTCACAGGCAGCGAGGCAGAGTGGCATGAGAGAGGTGCAGAAACAACGAAGCAACCAGACAAGGTGGACAGGTGGAGACGCAGTGACACGCAGCCACGCCCTGCCGCCGGTACCGTGAAGTATGAACGCAGCATAAGGCTGAATGTTTCGTCCAAACCTAGAGTGCCTAGAGTGCCAGGCCTAGAGTGACAACAATGTGTGAGAGCTGCACTATATCGACATGGCAATGACCTACAGATGCTTTGAGGTATCTTTTGTGATACGAAGTGCTATGCTATTTGTTATCTTGTTTCTACCCCATCACTTCTTTGAGAAATGATCAAAGTGACAGGAAAATTAGTCATCTGCGGGCAATACTTGCAACATGTTCCCTCCAACCTCATTCCAGCTTTTCTCATACCACGTGACCACGTGCTTCTATGAAAAGGTGGCTACGGTGACGATTTGGCTGTCTATAGCAAGGTTTGGTATTTCTCAATTGGATTTTTGAGTTTATGAGTGGAAGTGTGGGGCATTGATAAGTGGTGCCGTTATTACGGACATGTTCCAAGAATCTGATGTAGCGTGGCTCAGCCAGGCCTTTGATACCTCTGAAATAGTACCACACATTTTGGAAAATTAGATACGCTGAGTGTACATTTTCGCCTCCACTACCCATCGAGTGTGTGAAATATGGACCCAGTTCTGGGTGGATTTTGGATGGAGGTAGAATGTGCTGCTTATCCCGAAAAGAGCATAGCCAAGGCAGAGGACATAAGAGTATTCTTTGGACCCGTGCCCATTCATCTCCATCTCCATTAAATTTCAAAAAAAAAGGAACAAAATGCGCTCACATTCCCCGTCTCCAAAGAGACATGCGCTGGCAATGAATTTGTAACCATAGCGTTTTGTTACAAATGGATCCGAATGAATAATTGGACTTGTGCCGCTCTGAAATCTTTGAGCTTTTCAGTGTGTTCAGAAACTGAGTTGTCTTGCAAAGATTGTGGGAAGAATTTTGGGAAGAGAGGAATTTAGAAGGGTTCGAACTGATACTAACCCTAGCCTCATTGATCCGCTGGTTCATGTTATCGATCCTCCAGATCAGCTGGGCTCCATACATTTCATTCGCGGTTATTGCCTGAACAACTTGAGTGAAGGTGATAATAATCAAGATATAACTGTTTAATTTCGCTTCCCATATTCTTTGTTTTTTACTCCCAGAGAATGGTTTGGCGAATTGGTTGGGTAGAAGACCAGCAAAAAGTTTTCTGCGCTATGCGAATGCGGAGGAAGGAGCTGTAATGATTCATCCATCCCGTAGGTCATTCCCTTCCTAAGTTTATAACGGGTAATATTTATAGCACCTGACTAGGAAGAATACTTTTTATCGTCCACCTCTTTTATCTTCCTGTTTTGATTGTACTGGGATATATTGATATTGATTCATAGACCAAAAATGCCCTCCCCGTTTTGAAGCAGTGCAGCATCTCTTGCAAGTAAGTATTGATCTCATTTGTATCTGAAATCTGTGAAGCTTTTCTTGGAGCACAGAAGACGGTGTGGATAGCCCTTGACGACAAAATAGAAATCACTAGCCGGTTGAATCGGACGATGATTGCCTTTTTCCCCTTACTGCACCTGAGCAAAGAAATTTCTTAGTTGGAGGCATTGTGAGGATGCGCTTTTCTAGGCAGATCTTGTGGTGGACGGTGCTATGTGGTGCGGATCATCTGCTCTGCTTGCACCATGATCGCCCTGGTTTCGATTTTTGAGCTTATGTTTTTTTTTATGATTCCCAATGGTTAACAAATGACTTACGCGCTGCAGAATGTCGCGATGGCGTTCATTCATCTCGCTCCACTCCGACTCCATGTTCGTTTGGAAGTTCTGGTGATGAGCATTGAATTAGAGTTAGTATTATGTGTAAGTCTAACAAATGCAAGCGCTCTAACATGGCATTTATGGTGCCATTTGTGCTATATCCTGTAAGTATATTTCTTGCTCTTTTTCTGACCTCATGCCTCCTACACAGTACGAGAGAGCATTGCAATACTAGTACTTTCGAGAAAAGGACCATACTTTCAAGTTGGTGACCTCATCACAGAGAAACATCAAATGACGGATAGGTTCTTCGGCCAAATGTTGTTGTACGGTGACTTTATCACCTGTAAATAAAAGTGATGAGCTATGGACGAGGCTCTCAGAATGATACCGTGTGCTTACCGATGTAATCGCAACCAAGTTCAGCAAAAGGACAAGCCTTGTCTACGTTTGGACACAATGGACGATGTTGATCGATCTAAATAGTATCCTTCACAATTCCACATATGGTCGTTGTTTCAGCCTTCAGCTTAAACTATAGGTGTGATACGATATTTTAGCCGGCTCTTGGAAATAAATGTGAAACTGATGGCTAGTGGGTTGAGAAGAAAGAGAAACTGATTGGTTTGAAATATTGGGTCATTCCATAGGTGATGTTTTTTTCAAACGATAATTTACTCTATAAAGTTGCAGGATTGTGCGGCAAGCCATACATCATTCGGAAGAGATTTTTCTGCCCTACAAAATGATATGTTCAATTTTTCTGTCGGTCATAGTGGGGCCGATTTCCAGGCTGGCGAAGGTCTAGGTCTAGCCGACAAAAATTGACCAAACTGGCAATTAACTAATACACTATATTCCACTCCAGGAAAATCAACTAATCATGTGTCCCGTACCTATCCCCAACCTCTTCTGCAAGATTACTTGGTCGTTCGAGAAGTTGCGTTGTTCTCCTTCTTAATCCTTTTCCCGAAAGGGCTCACGTTTATTCAGAACAGAATTTTTTCGTAACAAGTTCAAACTTCTCTCTTCGTAGAACCTCGGCATCGTTAATAGCTTGTTATTCTTCTGTTATGCCAACGAGGTTTTTAGGTGGAACATTTATTTACGGCCTAACGTTTCGACCAGATCGTCTTCCTCAAAGGCCTGAACGTGGCTCAAGATTTAGGATTCTATCCACTACACCACCAAACGCCTTATCCCTCTAGCGGTTCTGACGAAACTCGAGGAAACCGCCGGAGGAACCCTGTACGAAAGAACATAACTCACCCAGTCCACCACCGCGGGCGCGGAACGCCGCCACTCCGTGTCAGCTGACACGGAGTGGCGGCGTTCCGCTCCCGCGGTGGTGGACTGGGTGAGTTATGTTCCGCTCCCGCGGTGGTGGACTGGGTGAGTTATGTTCTTTCGTACAGGGTTCCTCCGGCGGTTTCCTCGAGTTTTGTCAGAACCGCTAGAGGGATAAGGCGTTTGATGGTGTAGTGGATAGAATCCTAAATCTTGAGCCACGTTTAGGCCTTTGAGGAAGACGATCTGGTCGAAACGTTAGGCCGTAAATAAATGTTCCACCTAAAAACCTCGTTGGCATAACAGAAGAATATCAAACTAATAGAATTTTTTCTTTGAAACTCCTTGCTCACAATCAGCAATGTTTCATGAACTATTTGGGACAATTTTTCTCTCTATCGAGAACACATTTCGATTTCGTTTTGACTGCGATTCAGCTTTTATTTAAATGCCATGTAATAGGGATCCAAATGATTTTTTTCACAGTTTATTTTTTCATTAGAAAGTTAAGATTGATTTCTCCGGAGTGAAATACAGTGTGATAGTTAACTGCCGGTCTGGTCAATTTTTGTCGGCTAGACCTACCCCTTCGCGAGCCTGGAAATCGTACCCACTATGGCCGACAGAGACATGAATCATATCATTCTGTAGAGTAGCAAAATCTCTCCCGAAAGATATATGAATTGCTGCACAAAGCTGTAAGTTTATAGGAAAAATTTTTGTTTGAGAAAAAGCGACATTTCTTTCGGAATGGGTAGGAATGGTGCTTATTTTCTACCCGCTCGTATTGTCGGTGAAAGTGTTTTTCAGCGCACTGTATCGCTGTTGTATCGATTGGGCCCATGCAAGTCGGTGATGTATGGAAATCGCGCAGCCAATAACGCGGCTATTTTGATGCAGATGTTCCAGGCGGGTTGTGGGCTGCGGGCTTGAGATCTGAAGGTTTCTGCTTTCCTTTTGCAATGAGTTCATTTTTTGAACCACTGAATAATTGTACCCGCTATCTTTAATGATGGGTGCTCTTCGGCCACTCGTGTCGCGACGCGTCTGCACGCGGTCTTGGATTCATCCCTATCATCCTTGGCTTAGGATTCATTAGAGTGCAATATATGCATCCAGTCGAATTCGGCTGAGCACTATTCAGAAGCCGTCAGAATGCACCGCATGTGTAAACGTCAGAATAAGGTATCCTGTGGACTTTTCTTTTGGCGTACGAAAAACCTCTGACAGTTATAGGTCAAACCTCTTCTCGTGGTCGATCCCTCAGGCCACATTGGAACGGGCAACTGATGATCACCTTTGTACAGATCTAGAACGAAAAATCGTCGTTGTGCAGGATTTCATGGCTACCGTAATCCATAAGTTATTAAGCTTTGAAGCCTAATACAAACTTTCAAATGATCCTGCATGCTTGTCGCCTTGACACAAATTTCGCAGTAGGTGCAAATGCCCAGCTTCCTTTGGCATTCAGACAGATGTGTCGTCATTTCTCGTTCAGCAATCGTCTTGTTACAACTAGGGCAAGGAACTCCATGGTATTGACATGAATCGGCATGTCTCTACAATTAACCGATTACGGTAATTGCGATTTCTCGTGGTTACCGTATCCAAACCTTCATTTCTTTGAGACCTCCGCACCATTGACATCCATATCGCGCAAACGGACATTTGACGAGAAGGGATTGGACCTGAATTGACAGCTGAAAGTACTGTGTTGGAATGCTTCTTGACGGTGAGATCTGACCTCACGCCGCTTCTTCTTGTCAGGTTTCAGTGAATCTGGTGTGATGTCCATCTTGCAAGTTGGACAAGGCATCGGTCTAGAAATGAAAAAATAGCAATTTTGATAGCAGTGCCTAGAGCAAAGCTTTGTAATCAGAAGTGTCGTACTCGTTTTCGGAAGGATTGACGCATTTTTTACAAATATAGTGCCCACACTGTGTGACTACTGGAGCTCGTAATGCCTGAAAAACTTTTCTACAAGTTGTACAACTACACAAAGTATTCTGAATGAACCAGCTGACTAGGTGAAATCTACTATCTAGGTCACAATGTGTAAGTTACACTAAATTGCTTGTTGGGATAAACCCATCCCAAAGAGAGGGAAAGAGAGGGGGAGGGAGAGAGAGGGCATTGAGAATCTGCACAGATTAGGATCAACCTTTGTGAGGAATCACCGAGGGGGTTGGGTTTTGGATTGTTTAGGGGAAGGTGAGTCATATTCGGTGGGTTAGGCAGTATCGATTGGTGCTATCGTCTAACTTTTTGAACCTTTTTACATAGTGCATCACATCCATCATATTAGTAGGTAGACCAGGCTGAACTGATTACTGTGAACCTGGTGATCCGCAATTTTTTCAAAGAACGCTAGGCCATGGCTGCTGCAGTTGATAACGTGCGATTGCTGCAGAAGCGGAAATGCAGATCGAGTTACCCTTCGTGTATTTAACGCTACCTTATACTTCAGTTCGGATAGTTGTAGCGCTGAAGTAAAGTATTTGTACGACGATTTAGTCAATCAGTAAAGTGAAGGCAGAGATGCTGTATAGCCCAGCAGCGGAATGAAATGACGAAATCCTAAGCATTGGGGGGCCGTGCACCTTCTTCCATGCGTCGTATCATTGCAGTATCACGGGAGTGCCGTGGATGTGAAGTGCTGCGGTCATACGCAGCACATCACACTTCCACAGGAGGCGAAGGTTGCGTAAGAGAGTTGGGCCTCGTTATTCCGCTTCAGTCGTTCTGCTTACTTCCTGCACGGGTCTCAAAATTTTCATCCCTTTTCCAACTTGACCGAAAGAACCAGTTCGTACCCAGTGTCTTAACATGGGTTCGAATGAATTTCAGCAGCAAATAAAAAGGGTTTTTTTATGTTCAATCAGAAGAAAATTCGGTTGTTATGTTCTGGAGCTTAGTACAAAACCCACCTGCTTACAAACCGGACATGTGCAGTCCTCAGGAAGCCCATTTTTGAATGTGATTTTGTATGACATTCTTCCACTCACGGTGTTTAACGAAACACTTAATTACTGAGACTATCATTTTATTTCTTTTCTAAAATAAATTCAGCGTAGCTCTGATCACTGAACTGATGAATGTGGAGTGAGGAATGTAAGTAGAAGAAAAGAGAATAGAGTAGGCGAGGTTTCTTCGAGTGGTTGAAATCGAAAAACTAAAGAAAGACGTGAAGTTAACTGCTCTGTGCGCAAGAATAATTCTACTATACAAAATAAAAATTGAAAATCAGTTGATAAAAGCGTTAGTGAAGGACGTCTCTAAGCAATCGCATCTGAATTACTGCTGCCGCATAAGGAGTTTTTGTTGCTGCCTATGTGGTTGCTAACAGTGAGGGTTGCTAGCCAGTCCAAAATCCAGTATGTCGTCATCTCAGATCATCTCATAAACTTCATTCCGAAACTTTGAGCGCAGCGGGCTCGTGTCGTTCATCCTCAAAGATTTTCTCTTTGAAGGAGTGGACCTCACCACTAGGGAGTGACCAATAGCTAATACCAATCATCTGAAAAGGACAATCAAGAAAATTTCCTTACTTACAATACCCGTTGAAAATAATACGAGTCGCGGATCTGCTTTTTTCCGTTTTTTCGATATAACTCTATTTCCATTCATAGTTTCTATATGAAAGTACATATTATTGGACTCACCAGTGGGCACTCATTAGCGAGCTACGCTCATTGCAATTCTAACCAGCAGGCAAATGCGTCCAGTGATGGTACTCCACAAGTTTTGAACGTATCCCTTATTGAACAGGGAACATACAGATCGTTTTAATTCAGAGTGTACGATATTTCTGATACCAACTTTTTCCAAAAGACTGTCGATATCAGGCCTCCGTATAAAAACAGTATGTAATTTTATGCTGAAATGAGAGTTTTGGGAAATTCTTGCTTCTTGAATTCTGGTAAGAATTCCATTTACTACTATAAAAATCAATTGACAAGGCTCCCGCATTTTCCCGAACTGATGCAGGTTACCTCCCTAGTCCCAGCCCTGGGTAATACATCGGACGATTCACATGAACGCTATAATGAGTAAGCTGCAGCATGGCTTTATTGATAACATCATTTAGGGGACGATCCGCAGAGTTAGAAACTAGACGGCAAATGCCGACTCATTCCAGTTCAAAGCCAAGTCTGGAGCAATGATTTATTTAACGTTTTAAAGCCTGTTTTAGTATGGCAATCAAACAGTCACACCCACTGTTCAAGAGAAAATGTCAGAATGTCTATTACTAAGGGTATTTTTTCTTCAACATGTTTATAACTAATAATTGAAGCCCGGCAAAACGGTTGCTTGGTGATTCTGATGTGTGGCTGAACCCCATCGCAGGTCTGCACCTGCGCCTGGGGTTCCAATGAATGAATTCATTCGGGTTAAGTTGTCAGCAAGCAGCGGCATGTTGACTTTCTTGCGTTCTGGGTACGGAACGAGAATCTCGCGTTGGACTCATTCACGCATTAAGGAGGAGAGCGGCCTCATAATCTGCCATTGCTTCAAGTTTGGTGGTCCTTGATGGTCGAATAGCCTGTGGGTAGTTGATTTATTCTATAATTTATTCTCCTACGTATTCATAGCAATTTTTTATATTCTGCTTCATGGTGTTTATGGCGCACATTCGCTCCACCTCATACGTGAAGCCCACTAAATTTGCATCTTTTTTGTACAATATGCATAGTAATGCACAGTGATCCAACGAAAGCCAGGGTATGCAGCTGAAGTTTATCAAAGATTGCAAATGGAATAGCAGAACAGTGCCTTTTGCCCTACTTTTATAACCACTCTTCAATACGAGCTATTCCCAAAGTTTTCGGAAGGAATCAATGGGCTGCACGAAGTTTGTGGGTGACAGTGAATAATGGTGTGTGGGCCCTAATGCTGTCAGCTACTGTACACCATGAAAAATTGTAGACAGGATACTGTGGTACGTAGAAATGGGGGTATCAGTGTAAGAGGATCGATGCACAGTCTCAGTCCTCCAAATGAGTCAACTAATTGCGAGGAGATCGAGGGGTCTGACGAGCAAATCAAGCTCGAACAAGGAAGATAATCTGTATGAGTCCCAAGAGACATGAAAACTCTTATTATAATGATCGTATCTCATGGATATGAATGAATTCTCATCAATATTCAGAATATGGGGAGACGGAGACCTGAAAGTGTCAGCCGAAAAAAGCTGGTACCGAAAGGATCATACTTGTTGCAAACGGGAACTGATCGCGAGCCACGCACAACCTACCCCTCCTAGGTCCTTAAGGTCAACTTGGGGTACTGGAAACAGACGCCCTGGGACTTTTCCCCAACTTAGCACCCGAGCAACAACCCTACGTTACTGATACACACAAACAATGCGAAAGACCGAGGATATCACCTTTCGGCTTGTACGAAAGAGACATAGAAAATTACAATAGGCTGCGAAAAACCGGCAGAAAGGACCAAATACATTAGAGAAATGTACTATCTAAAAACTCACGCTGGGCTCTCACTACAAGCCCCGTCCAACGACACGCTGCATTCAGTTTTCCTTCCAAACGTGGGGACCTTTCCAATACTAGTTCTAGGAATCCAAGCCGTGGTGCCGCCGCCGACCTCAGTAGGGAGGCCCGTGTGGTAATCGATGACCGATTGGGAGAACCACACAAGAGACGAACGAATACAAGAATGCCCGGGGAGATTCGTGATGGTGTTGCGATGTGCAGCTATCGCACGTTGCCGTGCGATCACGGAATCCGACCAAGGCGACGGTCAAAACCCACGGGAACTCTGTACTAAATAAATGAAACAAAGTAAAAGAATAAAATGTAAAAAGAGCTCGGATAGGTGAGTCCCATAGTAACAGCAGTCGAAAAGCATCGACGTAAAGGAATACGACGTAAGTGAGCGACAGAGACAGCAATATCAAATCTGTACAGCTAAAAAGCATTCGAATAGCTGTCACTTACCTGTGATGTTCTGGATTTACCAATGACCGTCCCGTACGACTGCCTCTCCTTGGAAAAATGCTGGTCTACTGTATTAAAGATAACACAGGAACGACGCTGGTCTGTTGCACTGGCGTGCACATATAAAGGGTTTCTGTACTACTATTTCGAATAGAGATGATGGTATAAGTGCACTACGAGCTAGGTGATATACTACCACGAGCCGGTGTTTTTATGCGGGAGGGAACCCTCCCATATTTCTTTCCTCGGAGAAGGAGCGGGTGCATTCTTCTTGTGGCCGCCCGGAAAGTCCGGATGAACCCGGTTGGTCTGCCTGTCTCTGAATGCTAGACGGGCCTGGCTGCTCTTCATATTTTGCTGAGCTAGATGGTCCCGAGCGCTCAGTGCGCCTCAACGCTTCGAACGGATCCGTGATCGGCGTAGTCCTCCTTTTCCTATAGGGGGCGCTCATAGCGCTGACGGGGGACGGATCCCGGTGGGGGTGATCGGTGTTGTGACGCGGAAGAGATCGTACAGCCGGTCCGGTGGTATGTCCATGTCCATTATGGTGAACTTGTTGTAGACGCAGAACGCACTGTGGTGGCCCTCCTCCCGGCTCACCGTGCAAGGGTCTTTGTGAATGCAGATGCCGTAGCATTACTTGAGGCAGTTGCTGCAGACTTCTTCCTTCTCAGCCATGGAAGCTCGACTGCTGAGATAGGGACGTCTGTAACGATCCGAAGAGTAATGGTCCCGTAATCCGCAGAAAGCGCATCCCTCGACCTTAGTCCTATCGCTGGGGGGTGCCAGCCGTGTCGGGAAGGCCGGTAAACGCCCGTGTGAGGGGAATGTAATACATGGCTCTCTGTGCTCTGGACTACGACTTCGCAGCCTACGTGATCGACTGCGGCTCCTCAGCCTACGCCGTGGACTGCGACTCCGCGGCCTGCGCGATGGACTACGGCGCGACTTCGCCGAAGGAATCATTGTAGTGTCCCATGGCGCGCCATCCCTTTCATGTTTTCTTTTGCCCAATTGCGTTCCTTGACTAGCCGTTTGTGTTGTTTGAGTAGGCTTGTCGGGCGGACGCTTGGTTTGGATGGACTGGGGTTCAGCCTCCTGCGCGACGGGGACAGGAGCCTGCGGCCATGTACTAGGTGGTGGAAGCTGTGGGATCGTAATACGAGGTATGCCTCTCTGAACTACTCGGTGTTGCTGAGCCTGCTGTTGTAGAGTCCTATCTAGATCGGAGATGGCAAGATGCTGCTCTACCGGTAATCAGTTCTCGCGCCACCATCTCAATGTTTGCATATAGGACTCTGGCTCATTGGGCCATATCTCGATCCTGTCGCTGAGTTTAGTCTGCACTACTCACCCTCTTAGATCACTCCGAGTTTTTACGATTCCTGCAGTGAACCATTTGGAGAGCCTCTAGTACACGGATCATGCGCGTGGCATGAGCGGATATGGCGGAAGCGTATTGGAATATTTCTGCGATGGTGCATTCTAAAATATTGAATAGCTGTAGAGTGCTCTGAGGTAATCTAGGTTTGGATCTCACTGAAATAATCGAGGGATTGTAAGTTCCTGTAGTGTTTCTCTGTTAACCGAGATTGCGGTCAGATTGTGTGTCAGTTCATGAATCCAAGCCGTGAGATGCATTAATAGGAAGTTCAGAGGCGTTTTACGAGTAGGCTTTGAAGTGTGTGAACTATTCTTGCAGCTGTTTCGAAACCTGACCTTGCTGGAGTAGATTTAGTAAACTAGTAAGCTACTTCAAGGTTGTTTTGCAATTATTCTTTCTCATTTCTGTAGTCATATTTTGAACATTTGTCGCTTATTTTATTTGTTATCACTCTTGACAGGATGATGCAATTTTTAAATGCGGCAGGTGCATGCAATGGTTCATACTATATTGTGCATCATATCATATTTCTGTGCATCATATCATGTTTCTAGATGCTAGGTGATTTTTCGGCACAGATTACTTTCATTATAGTTAGTAGCCATTTGTCCATGTCAGATAGCCAGCTGGAAGACTACCGTTTATAGCAACCTCTCTCGACGTTATCTCAGTGTATATGGTAGATTTTTGCCACATGGCTCGGCTGCGTTGCACAATTGGCTGGCAACAAGCGATTTTATTGATCGGTTATTATTTTTTATAGATTCTATTTCTTTTTTCCCCCACTCCTCCAAGCCGATCCGTATGCCATCAAAGAGCAAACCTGAAATTAATGTAAAAATCACACAGTCGTAATAATGTCGATCATGGCTCATGACTGCCGTCCGAAAACAAACTGCTTCGCCACTAAATCTTTGATTACTCAGATCCGGCGCCATGAGGTTACAGGACATGGGAGATGGTGGGGTCAACTCGTTGGGCTATCGGCCGTTTCATATTGGCGGATCACGCAGACATGAGCTCCTTGGCTGCAAGTGGCAACTGCACTGAACCTCTGAAGCTAAGTAGTGGCACTATCGGCAACCAGATGCTATCACGCTTTTGTAAGGCTGTAGTAGTGTCACACAATACAGGTCGGGAAGGCTGTTTTGCAAGCGGACTTGCAAGTGGTGCCCAGTAAGTCAGGCTAGATTTCAAAAAACTCAGTATGATCGCCATAGACTAACGTTCTTCCTGCGTATGATTCTTGTCTTACGTCTGGAGCATCAGTAAATTGCTGTATTCAGCGAGAAAAGCTTAGATGTGTATTGGCCACAACGGCATAATTCAAATAGAACGGAAAACGACATACCACAAGCAGGACACACCAGGCGGATAGAGCTCTCATTGTATTTCTGAAAAAGGTGAGCTTTAGACTTTCAAACGATGCAACGAGGAAACAGACATAGACATTGTGTTCATGGCGACTTTTATATAGTTGTGTCATTGTCAGGATTGCACTCTAAAGTCTTTCGATTATCACCCGCTGTATTCCAATATGCTTTTATCAGCTTCTGGTCATAATTTGCTATTCAAAATGGTTAGGATGATAAAAAGCGATAGTTGTTTATGCATGCGGTTTATGTTGGAAATGGCGTGCAAATATTTCAAAGTGCTCTGTCTCCATGTTTCTATTACCACATTACTGTCCATTACTACTGGGTCGTCTCTCCTGCATTATCCATTCAGCCTTTCGAAAGGAATATGATAATGTGGCATGCTGACCGTTTCTGAAGCCCTCTGGATAGGAACGTATGTGCAAAGAGAAGACTAACGATGGGGGCATCTAGAAGCAATTCCGAGGTTGCTATCAAACGGTGATCATCCAACAAGGGCGTACAGCAGTCTTTTGATATTTTTCCTATTTTTTGACTTCCAAGCTCATTGTATGAGCACTCTGCTGATGGGTGCACCTTTTCGTATAGTCCATGGATGTCTTCGCTCTATTCTATTTCTTCTTCAAGTGTTTGAGCTGAATGAGAGCATTGAGTCTCTTTTATGCAGAAGCTTTTATGTACCTTTCATACCTTTCAAGGATTTTTAGGAATGTGTAGCACTTCTCATTGTCATGATAGGTTTGAGTGGCTGAATTGAGTGATATTTGGAGCACTTTGGAGCGCAATACTAACAATGACCTCGGATCTCCCTCACCGAGAGACCTCTCTCGCTGAATGATCTCGAGCCGTTTGATGGCAAGGCTACGTGGTGCGACCCCAGGTGGCGGATATGGGACTAATCGCGGACTAAAAGCCACCATGTACTTGCTCTGAGACGCAGGAGATGGACGCAGGAGGTTTCAGGAGATGGACTCCCTGTTTCTGCTGTGCTGGACTGATTCATACCCTCTGTATCCATTCTGCCATTTCTTGTACAAGTGTGGGGGCGTTCTGTATAGTGCAGTTGGTATCCTGCATTCGGTCCAGCCAAAAGCTTGCATTCTAACAACTGCGAAGTGGAGATTCATATTGGGTGGTGCTCTTGAACAAACCGTTTTTCCACTTTCCCAGCGCCTTTCGACTTCACAAACCAGAACGTGCCATTACCACTGGAACCCCTCTGGAGACAGGTTTGAAGCATGAAAAATGATACTTCGCATCATAACAGCGTTGTCCAAACAGTGAAGGCTTTGTGACTTCCATGAAGCGAAGGGGATCCATAAGAAGCTTCCCACAAAAGACCTACCACGAAACCTGGCTCCACTATTTTAAGCGGAAGTTGATACCGTAGGTGCTCTGAAGCCCGGCTGCGCCGACTGAAGGTTCCGTATTTTGATGAAGGTGAAGGTAGTGAGTCTTAGCTTGCCCTGTTTCTAAAGAAACATTCGGGAATCTTTTTCTCCAGTACTTTTATCTCTTTCGTTTCCCTATGTTTTGTATACTTGGCGGATGTTAGACGTGAGCAAGGGGTCGAACGAGCAAATCAACCTTGGATAAGGGAGATAATTTGTATGAGCCCCAAGAGTAACGAAAACTCTTATTATAATGTTCATATTTTATGGATACGAATGAATTCTCATCAGTATTCTAACCATAAGGCTTTTTTGAAGTCCTCACTTCAGCAGAAACTAGAAAAGGTCTTCAGACGGAGGCCGGAAATGACAGTCGAAGAAAGCTGGTAGGATCGTACCTGTTGCATGCGGTGCACCATGGACGGCCCACATTGACCGCGAACCACGCACAGCCTACCCCTCTTAGGTCCTAAGGGTCAAGCAGGGATACTGGGAAATCGGACAGGCTGACGCCTTGGGACCATGGTCAAGACTCCGTCGAGGAATCCTCAACAGGGGCGTCGGATTTGGTCCGCTGTGAGGGGAGGGGGTCGTAATCGTTGAGGTAGGCAGTGATCGACGGAATTTCTCAGGCTAAAAGTCCAAAGTGTAAAGGGGGAGATGTCGTAAAATTGACTGACTGGGTTCGAACCCGACTAATATTTAACTTAATCATCATGGAAACCTCATGCAGGGCGATCCACAGCGAAGCCAGCCAATGCCAATAACCCTTTCGTTGGTCCGCTGGAACGATCTAGGTGAACGATTTGCTTGAATGCAATTTGAAAGAAGTTGCTTCGTGCATAACAGGTGGTAAATCACTGGCACCGAAACGACGTATAGAGAAACCTCCAAAATTCACTGATTAGCCGACGGGTATCACCGTGGATAACCAGAAACTTGGGATGAAAGCGGAAAATTAGCTTCTTTCATATCTTACTACGATTGCAAGTACGTTATCTGGTACTAGCGAGCCACTATGCGAATCGGAAAAGCGTTTGCATCCACTGGGAAGGAGAATGAAGTCCATCTTCTCGGTGGTTTTCTGAGAGGAAAAGCCGCGTACTGGAGGCATAACAGACACAATAGATCATTATTTCTAAGGGATCAGGGGAAAATTTCGCAACTTCGACCAAAAAAATTTTCCTCGATTGGCTTCCCTCAAAGTAACTTCTTTCTTCTCGAAGATATTGCATAGTTCAACTAGTATTTAGAAAGCGGCAGTCTCGTAGACACCGCACAACAAATATGGTTAAGGTTAGAGGAAGTTACGACCAATTGGAGTGAAACACCTCGAAATTTTTCAAATTTTTCCTCGACTAGTCCTCGACTGGCTTCCTTCAAAATGGCTTATTTCATTTTGAAGGTTTGGTGCAGTTCAAGAAGTGATTGGGAAGCGGCAACCTCGCAAACCTCGCATAACAAAACAATTGCTTTCATAAGATTGAAAAAGGTAGATGATTAATAACGAGAAACTATGTTTAAGAGGTTTAAGGGGGGGGGGGACAAGGAAGTGGTTCAACCTACGTTTCGCACGTGCCCTTAGACGGAGGTTAAACTCAGAAATAACCTCCCTCTATGCTCATCAGTAAAGGAAGGGAGGCAAACATATTTAAGATAGTATTAATTTATTTAATTATGAAACAGGTGAACGATCTAGGTGAACGATTTGCTTGAATGCAATTTGAAAGAAGTTGCTTCGTGCATAACAGGTGGTAAATCACTAAGTATTCTTTGTCTGAATCACTTAGTCACTTGCATAAAGTTGATTCACCATAAGTGCAATATCACAGCCGCAGTCGTGAAGACGAGAGATGAAAATGAATCACAGTTAAAGTTGTTTGTACTATAAGTTGTTATCACATTATTATTGTCGGTATATGTCATTATTAGAGTTGGTGCATTATCATTCCGCTCTAGTGATCATGTGAGCTTCACGATTATAGTCCCCTTGCACCTTAGTTGACCATCAAAGTCAAACTTGACTTACTTAAACTTAAGTAACTTGATAGGGTCTAAGGTGCTCTAAGGGTTGATAACTAACATGATACGTAGAATAATTCAAATGACTAGGTAAAGGAATTACGAAGTTCTTTGACACTTAGTAATTCAAATCCGAGTCAAATGAAGTCATTTTGATACAGGCGTCTGATGAGACGTGTTAAGAATGATCCTATTCATATCCGGAATCCTGTGATTGTCTATAAGTGTACTTAAGACTTTCGATAAAATCCTTTTGATAAGTGCAGGTTCGTGCTACCCTCAGTATCTCGGAGTAAATGGTACTGTGCTCGACTTTAGAAGATATGTTAGTGGTTAGATTTGGAGGTTTTTTGATTGGGAAATCAAAGTTGTCCGGTTTTTTTGTTTGTAGTTTTTAATTTTAAAATGTTATCATTCATGACACTAAGTTTATTGAGAGTAGTGATAGACCGCATTGGGTAGAATTAGAATATCATCCACATGCCTGAAAGGTTTGAAGCCAGAACTGGCTACTTTGATATCTTTCAGAGAGTAGACATATTCGTACCAGGATAAGGTTAAGTCTGCCAATAAGGACTAACATTGCTACCCTGTGGTACTCCTATTCTTTGTACGAAAATGTGCTCTAAGAATTTACAGAAACTGTTGTTTAATAAGTAATCTATAAAATAAAGGATGCCCTGTTACAGCCCTGTTACAGTGTAGCAGTTATAATTTTCATAGAAGTTATTATTAGTGTAAAAGGCTCTGTTGTTGTTAGTGGCTTTGTATCTTTTGTTACTATTCTCATGGCAAATTTTGAGTATTTCTCTGATATTAGACATTATTTTGTTGTGGGGGAGATTAATGAACATATTAGTAAAATCCGCCGAGAATAGTTTGATATTATTCATTTTAATAATGCGTAACTCTTCTCCTATGTTGATATTATCAATTGCTCAACATCCAATGAACTCAGTATTTCTACTTTCAATGTTTTGTTGTAATTAATGAAATGCGTTTTGATAAAAGTGAGTATACAAGTTAACTCTAGAGTGAGTGGTTTTAGACTACTTGTTTTTGCTCCTGTAACGAATCTGAATTTGATAGGCGACCTATGTAGCTTGAGGATTGCATAGATGATAGAAGTAGTCATGTTACTTAAGCTTTTAATATTACTGTTGTAGTTAGATCTGTAGTGCTTAGTAACAATATCTTTTTCTTCGTAATTAGAAAAGAGAGTGTATGTGTTTTCTGTATACTGGAAACACACAGTGTTGTCGTTGACAAGTTTCAAACCCATTTCTTTCATAATGGTGACAATATAGAATTTTTTACGAAGAGTCAAAAAAGATTGCTAAGAAAGACCGATTAAGTTTGAAAGAAGGTACGACCATATGAATTGAAATAATTTGGAATTTTTTGAAGTTTTCCTCGACTAATTTCCATATAGAGAACTACGCAACCATTCAGGTAACGAAGGGGCCAATAGAGTTCTCTGAGGAAGTTATCAAGAAAACAGTTTACAGAACCTCGAAAGATGAAGCCTAAGTAAAGTTTAAAGTATTCGAAAAATGTCCGAATTCAGTATGGAGAAGATACCGCGCCCCATCTGATCGTCGTATCGCTATTGCAATAAGCGTCGCGGCGACCAGAGGGGGGCAGTGCAGCGTATTACATTACTATTAGGTCTATGCAGAATAAATGGCCGAAACGTAATTGGCCATAACCTCGCTCAGAACAACTTTATTTGTCGAAATGAAAACCATTTGAATCTACAGAATTTTGCCAACCATCTGGTAAGGAAAATATACCATCACGGTCAAATTCTGGATTGCGACAATTAATAAAGTCAAGAATGGCATTTTTACCGTGCATAGTTTTTCTACCGCAGGTTTGCATCGAGAACCAGGAAAAAGTGGTAATCCACCAGGGATAGGTCTGGGGAATAAGGGGGTGAGGGAGAGTCTCGATCAGTTTCTGCCGGGTGACGTGTGAACCGTGGGGTTTTGCGTTGCTTTGCGCGCCCGGCAAAAACTGATGCAGTTAGGCATCGAGACTCTCCCTTACCCCACTTATTCCTCAGACCTATCCCCAGCGGATAACCACTTTTTCCGGATTCTCGATGCAAACCTGCGTCAGAAGAAATTCGCCGATACTTTGCAGGGTAACAATGCCATTCTTGACTTTATTAATTTTCGCAATCCAGAATTTGATCGTGATGGTATATTTTCCTTACCAGATGGTTGGCAAAATTCTGTAGATTCGAATGGTTTTTATTTCGACAAATAAAGTTGTGTCTGAGCGAAGTTATGGCGTTTTGGAAAAAGTAGTCCGTTTTGGCCATTTATTCTGCATAGACCTAATAGTATGTATTTCTAACTTTTTTATCTTGTTTTTTATCCTTTCTTTCTGCCGCATAACTTGCATGACTTTTGAGCCCTCTCCTTTGTCATCAGAGGACGAGCACATTACCAATGAGCGGCGACGCTTAAGTTACGGAATATGAGGATTGAATTTTGTTAGGTTCTTACTCTCTTATAGGCTTTTGTTTCGGAATATAGGTACTGGGTTTTGTTAGGTTCTTATTCTTTTCATTTTGTCGCGAGTTTGGCCTTGATATTTTTTTGATAAAAGACTCTCGATTTCCTTGATGCATTGGCTTGCATTGGCTGGGTACAAACCACAGAAATAGCGGTATCTGAAGAAGGGGAGAGGGTCGTGTGGAGGCCCCTTTTTACGGGGGGAGGGGGGGGGGTCGTATTTTTTGAAAAGTTTTCTCGGCGCCACTTGACCCTGCTTGGGACTTTTCCCCAACTTAGCACCCGAGCAACAACCCTACGTTACTGATAAACGCAAACAATGCGAAAGACCGAGGATATCACCTCTCACCATGTACGAAAGAGACATAGAAAATTACAATAGGCTACGAAAAACCGGTAGAAAGGACCAAATTCAATAGAGAAATGTACTATCTAAACACTCGCGCCGAGCTCTCTCTGCAAGCTCCGTCCGACGACACGCTGCATACAGTTCTCCTTCCAACGTGGGGACCTTTCTAATACTAGCTCTAAGGGCTCAAGTCCAGTGGTGCCGCCAGCCTCAGTAGAGAGGCCCGTCTGGTAATCGATGACATATTGGACGAACAACTCAAGAGACGAACGAAGGGAAGACTGCATGGGGGGGGGGGTCTATGATGGTGCTGCGATGCACAGCTATCGCACGTTGTCGTGCGATCACGGAATTCGACCAACATGGCAAGGCGGCGGTCAAACCCACGGGAACGCTCGTACTTAAGGAACTAAGGAGCGATCCTCGTTTTTGCGACACTCCCGCCCCGAAGTTCCCTAAGGCGTCAGCTCCAGACCCCGCGTCTGAAAGCGTAGCGCGGGGGACTGCAGTGAACGCGGCTACAAAGAGGTGGGAAGCCGGCCAAAAATTGCACCTGGTCGTTTGACGTTTTCGGAAGAAAGTGTTCGGTTACACTTCTAAACTAACGAGCAACTGCATTAAACTTGCCCCACCTTATCCTGATTGAAAGTGAAGGCCGGTGAGCAGATGGGTTAGTAACAACAACGGATACCAATTGAACTGTGGTAAAGGCAAGTAACAAATGCAAACAGTGAAATGAAGTAAAACATCGACGAAGAAACAGAACAGCAACAGCAGGTAATGGGTTAGTAGCGGCACCTCGAGCTAAACCGCAGCGCTGGCATGCCGTGTGTGTCGTAATCGAACCGACGGAGAGGAACCGACAGCAACAACGACAGAGGCTACCACAAGCACAGTTGGTTGTGAAGGCGATGGGCTCTGAACTAAATGAATGAAACAAAGCAAAGGAATAAAATGTAAAAAGAACTTAGTCAGGTGAGTTTCAAAGTAGCAGTCGATAAGCATCGACGTAAAGGAATACGACCTAGGTGAGCAACAGAGCCAGCGAACTATCAAATCGGTACAGCTAAAAAGCATTCGAATAACTGTCACTTACCTGTGATATTCTGGATTTACCGATGACCGTCCCGTACGACTGCCTCTCCTTGGGAAAATGCTGGTCTACTGTATTAAAGACAACACAGGAACAACGCTGGTCTATTGCACTAGCGTGGACATATAAAGGGTTTCTGTACTAGTATATCGAATAGAGATGAACTGGAGTAAGTGTACTATGAGCTAGGTGCATGTACTACCACGAGTCGGTGTTTTTATGCGAGAGGGAACCCTCCCCCATTTCCTTCCTCGGAGAAGGAGCGGGTGCATTCAGGGCACTCCGGGAGTCGAGGATCCCTCGACGGGGGGGTCGCACTTGACCGGACAGGAGGGGGGTCGCATCTGTAGCTAAGCAATGATTTCATGGGAATTTCCTCTAGCCCATCGTACAGTCGATATCTGCCCCTCATACACGAAAAGAGCCACCGCTACCTCGCTGTCTGAATCGCAGATGGGTGTAGACCATCTTGAAAAGGTGGCCGCCATCATTTATGGGCTCGTTACGCGTTTAGCACTCACCATCGCGCTGCCTTGATGACACACACCTCATCGTTCTGGAAGGGCCTATCTACTAGCGGATAGAACCAAGATACTCACATTACCGTAAACTATGCCTTTATGTTAATGCATTGCTACCATAGAGTTCATTGATGCATGCAAAAACGACATGTCCGTATCCATCTAGGAGAAGAAAGATACATTTTTATTTCAGGCTATACCAGTCATACTATCAACAGAGTCTAACGGAGACAAGCAATCCAGCAAAGTCTGCTTGTTGTTCACGTTGTTAAATTGTTATAATTTTGTTGCAGTGGTGCATGTAAATGATTGTTCAAATAAAAATTAAAGCCTTGTGAAGTGTCTCTATCAATATTATCATCATCAAGAAGAGCACCAGATGAAAAGATCATTGTTTTCGCTGTTTCATGACTCTTTTGATAGTCGTATGACGTGTGTATCTGGTCTGCTATTGAGCTTATGTGAAATCATAGAATGCTGGGCAGATAGCTTCACAAGATCTTGTGCAGCACCTGAAATCCTGGGCTTCAACTATCATTGAAGAGGCATGAACTGGAAAAAAAGATACCTGAAATAATTGATTCTTCCACATGCTTCATGAAGCTGTCGGAACTTTTAAACGTTGATGGCATGTGAGCTCCACAAATTGTGTAGAGGCAATGGTGGCGAAGCCGAGTGATGATATCTCGTTAAGAATCGGAAAGCATTCATTAGCAGGGAACACATGGACGACAAGTCCAAGGAAAAGGACAATGCATGCGTAGACGATAACAGCCATTCTTTCAGCAATTTCCAAGCAGGATCAAAATTCTTTGCAATGAGATCTGCAAATGAAGTAAATAAATAAGTTGATAGATAATGCAGTAACTTATGACATCAACATAAGTTGGTTCCACAAAATGTCTTCAAGTTAACAAAGAACCAAAGAGAAAGAAAGCAAGCAAGAATACGGCCACACTGAGCATATGAAAGAGCAAGCCCTTCCATGTGGGAATGGCGGTGATCGCTGATAAAGTGCAGGGACAGTGCAGCGCTGCGCTGTCCCTGCACTTTATCATCGACGAAAAAAGGGGAAAGAGGAGGGAAGAACTCTACTCTGTTCACTAGAAGTTCACTAGAACAATGAGCTTCGAAGGGCGTTCATTGATCACTCGCACCGTGGAACTTCCTTTCAATGTTATCTGCAACTTGTAGCAGGAGACCAGTGCATGGCGGATCCCTCAAGCGGAAGCCACAAATGTATATTCCATCTGATAGGCACACGAGATCATGTTACTAGGCCAACCACCCTTCTAGTTACATCTACTGCCCTTCCAATCACATCTACTGCGAAAGTAGGAGGCATGGCGCATACCCAGAGCAAGGACGGAGAACGCTAAAGTGTTGGTTTTACTGCACTGCTGCCAGGAAAACTGTTTAGAAGGTATAGGGCTGCTTTTGAGCAGGTTTTGAACGCTCTCTGTGTGACGCTGTCACGCCCTCGATGGCAAAAAAATTTTCCTCGACATTTCCTCGACTCACTTTTCTCAAGATCTAAGCAACGCACAAAAGAGTTTGAGGACGCGTTGGAAAGAACAAAGTCTCTAGTTTCAGGAGAACAACACAACGGTGGTTGCAAAACATACAGTAAAAAAAAGTTATAACTGTTAGAAGTCAAAAACCCGCATGCAATTTTCATTTTCCTCGACTAATCCTCGACTCACGTAGCTCCCGCATTTCTGAACTTTTGAAGCAACTAAAGTGGTCATTAGGAAGAGCACACCTAGTTCTTCAAAAGAACCACCTGGGTCCCAAATTATAAAAAATGAGGAAAGTTATAATCGTTCAAACAAGGTATACTTTTGCGATTTTCAGGCATTTTTGTCGATTAGCGTGCACCAGTACGCACGCCGCGACGCAGCCGCGGGCCCTCTTTGCGCTTCGAATGTTACCGGGATTTTCACGTTTTTCATTTTGCAGTTGCTATTTTCTTTGTGTTTTTTTTTTTGAATTCGAAACCAGTTTTACGTATTGGTTACGTGATATTTTGTGCTCGAATATCTTTTATGCTCATAAAATATGCTTTTTCAGGTTTACAATGGCGTCAAAATCCAGACGGCGCCCGCAGCAGGTTAGTTGCTTTTTTTCCAGATTTTGCTTCGTTCTTTGACTGTTTTTCAAAATTAATCGTACTGTTTACGTTGTACCTATTGTTTCAGTGTTTTTAATGCTTATTTCATGTCCTTTTTTCAGGTTTGCATTGCCGTCGAAATCCAAACGCCACCCGCAGCGAGGTATGTTGCTTTTTTTCAGATTTTGCTATGTATATTGACTGTTTTTCATAGTTAGTCGTATTGTTTACGTTGTACCTTATGTTTCAATGTTTTTAATGCTCATTTCATGTCCTTTTTTCAGGTTTGCATTGCCGTCGAAATCCAGACGCGAGCCGTAGCAAGGTATGTTGCTTTTTTTCAGATTTTGCTATGTATGTTGACTGTGTTTCAGTTAGTCGTGTTGTTTTCGTGAAGTTTCATGTTTGCGTGTTTTTATGTTTCTTTTATGTGCTTTTTTCAGGATCGCCGCTCGTACGTGGATTGAATTAAAAACTGTTGGAAAAAAGGGTTTGTAGTTCTTTTTTTTTCAGGTTTTGTGGTGTATATTACCTGCTTTTCATTTGATTTTGGTTTTTCGCTTTGTTTACGTGCTGTTTTATATTTGAGTTTCTCTTTTATGTTTCCCTTATGTGCTTTTTTTTCAGGATCGCCGCTCGCACGTGGATTGAACTGGAAATTGTTTGTGAAGAAGGGTTTGTTTGTTTTTATTTCAGACTTTGTGATGTATCACCTACTTTTCTGAGTTTTTCGTTTTGTTTATGTGCTGTGTTGTTTTTGAATATTGTTTAAGTTCCCTTTATGTGCTTTTCTCAGGAGTGTCGCTTTCGTACGTCGAGTGTGGCTGAAAACTGATCGGAGAAGAGGTTTGTTGATTTCCTTTCAGATTTTGAGATGATTATTACCTGCTTTTTATTTAAATCTGGTTTCTCGTTTCGTTATTCTCAGTGAAGCTCAGTAGTACAAATGTATGTGTGTTTTTTTCAGGAGCGACGCATCCGCACGTCGAGTGAAGCGGAACAGCTGTTCGGAAAGAAGCCACAACGTATCACACATATTGATTAAAATGTGTTTGTTGAATGACTTCGTTTTTCTGACTATCGCCTGGTTTCGATGACCAGACATGAAGAATGAAAAAATAAAAAATTTGGAAAGATTTATGTGCAGTGGGTAATCAGTGCAAACACACAAAAACAGCAATGAGACACCTAGCAAAGATTATAGAACCTTACGGAGCTGTAGATTATAAAAAAAGGGGGGGGGGCTGGGGTCGCATTGAAGCGGCCATTTTCCTCGACACCTGGGAGTGCCCTGCTCCCATGTACTTCGCAGTTGTTAAATGCAAGCTTTTGGCTGGACCGAATGCAGGATACCAACTGCGCTATACAGAACGCTCCCACACTTGTACAAGAAATGGCAGAATGGATACAGAGGGTATGAATCAGTGCAGCACAGCAGAAACAGGGAGTCCATCTCCTGAAACCTCCTGCATCCATCTCCTGCGTCTCAGAGCAAGTACATGGTGGCTTTTAGTCCGCGATTAGTCCCATATCCGCCACCTGGGGTCGCACCACGTAGCCTTGCCATCAAACGGCTCGAGATCATTCAGCGAGAGAGGTCTCTCGGTGAGGGAGATCCGAGGTCATTGTTAGTATTGCGCTCCAAAGTGCTCCAAATTTCACTCAATTCACCCACTCAAACCTATCATGACAATGAGAAGTGCTACACATTCCTAAAAATCCTTGAAAGGTATGAAAGGTACATAAAAGCTTCTGCATAAAAGGACTCAATGCTCTCATTCAGCTCAAACACTTGAAGAAGAAATAGAATAGAGCGAAGACATCCATGGACTATACGAAACGGTGCACCCATCAGCAGAGTGCTCATACAATGAGCTTGGAAGTCAAAAAATAGGAAAAATATCAAAAGACCGCTGTACGCCCTTGTTGGATGATCACCGTTTGATAGCAACCTCGGAATTGCTTCTAGATGCCCCCATCGTTAGTCTTCTCTTTGCACATACGTTCCTATCCAGAGGGCTTCAGAAACGGTCAGCATGCCACATTATCATATTCCTTTCGAAAGGCTGAATGGATAATGCAGGAGAGACGACCCAGTAGTAATGGACAGTAATGTGGTAATAGAAACATGGAGACAGAGCACTTTGAAATATTTGCACGCCATTTCCAACATAAACCGCATGCATAAACAACTATCGCTTTTTATCATCCTAACCATTTTGAATAGCAAATTATGACCAGAAGCTGATAAAAGCATATTGGAATACAGCGGGTGATAATCGAAAGACTTTAGAGTGCAATCCTGACAATGACACAACTATATAAAAGTCGCCATGAACACAATGTCTATGTCTGTTTCCTCGTTGCATCGTTTGAAAGTCTAAAGCTCACCTTTTTCAGAAATACAATGAGAGCTCTATCCGCCTGGTGTGTCCTGCTTGTGGTATGTCGTTTTCCGTTCTATTTGAATTATGCCGTTGTGGCCAATACACATCTAAGCTTTTCTCGCTGAATACAGCAATTTACTGATGCTCCAGACGTAAGACAAGAATCATACGCAGGAAGAACGTTAGTCTATGGCGATCATACTGAGTTTTTTGAAATCTAGCCTGACTTACTGGGCACCACTTGCAAGTCCGCTTGCAAAACAGCCTTCCCGACCTGTATTGTGTGACACTACTACAGCCTTACAAAAGCGTGATAGCATCTGGTTGCCGATAGTGCCACTACTTAGCTTCAGAGGTTCAGTGCAGTTGCCACTTGCAGCCAAGGAGCTCATGTCTGCGTGATCCGCCAATATGAAACGGCCGATAGCCCAACGAGTTGACCCCACCATCTCCCATGTCCTGTAACCTCATGGCGCCGGATCTGAGTAATCAAAGATTTAGTGGCGAAGCAGTTTGTTTTCGGACGGCAGTCATGAGCCATGATCGACATTATTACGACTGTGTGATTTTTACATTAATTTCAGGTTTGCTCTTTGATGGCATACGGATCGGCTTGGAGGAGTGGGGGAAAAAAGAAATAGAATCTATAAAAAATAATAACCGATCAATAAAATCGCTTGTTGCCAGCCAATTGTGCAACGCAGCCGAGCCATGTGGCAAAAATCTACCATATACACTGAGATAACGTCGAGAGAGGTTGCTATAAACGGTAGTCTTCCAGCTGGCTATCTGACATGGACAAATGGCTACTAACTATAATGAAAGTAATCTGTGCCGAAAAATCACCTAGCATCTAGAAACATGATATGATGCACAGAAATATGATATGATGCACAATATAGTATGAACCATTGCATGCACCTGCCGCATTTAAAAATTGCATCATCCTGTCAAGAGTGATAACAAATAAAATAAGCGACAAATGTTCAAAATATGACTACAGAAATGAGAAAGAATAATTGCAAAACAACCTTGAAGTAGCTTACTAGTTTACTAAATCTACTCCAGCAAGGTCAGGTTTCGAAACAGCTGCAAGAATAGTTCACACACTTCAAAGCCTACTCGTAAAACGCCTCTGAACTTCCTATTAATGCATCTCACGGCTTGGATTCATGAACTGACACACAATCTGACCGCAATCTCGGTTAACAGAGAAACACTACAGGAACTTACAATCCCTCGATTATTTCAGTGAGATCCAAACCTAGATTACCTCAGAGCACTCTACAGCTATTCAATATTTTAGAATGCACCATCGCAGAAATATTCCAATACGCTTCCGCCATATCCGCTCATGCCACGCGCATGATCCGTGTACTAGAGGCTCTCCAAATGGTTCACTGCAGGAATCGTAAAAACTCGGAGTGATCTAAGAGGGTGAGTAGTGCAGACTAAACTCAGCGACAGGATCGAGATATGGCCCAATGAGCCAGAGTCCTATATGCAAACATTGAGATGGTGGCGCGAGAACTGATTACCGGTAGAGCAGCATCTTGCCATCTCCGATCTAGATAGGACTCTACAACAGCAGGCTCAGCAACACCGAGTAGTTCAGAGAGGCATACCTCGTATTACGATCCCACAGCTTCCACCACCTAGTACATGGCCGCAGGCTCCTGTCCCCGTCGCGCAGGAGGCTGAACCCCAGTCCATCCAAACCAAGCGTCCGCCCGACAAGCCTACTCAAACAACACAAACGGCTAGTCAAGGAACGCAATTGGGCAAAAGAAAACATGAAAGGGATGGCGCGCCATGGGACACTACAATGATTCCTTCGGCGAAGTCGCGCCGTAGTCCATCGCGCAGGCCGCGGAGTCGCAGTCCACGGCGTAGGCTGAGGAGCCGCAGTCGATCACGTAGGCTGCGAAGTCGTAGTCCAGAGCACAGAGAGCCATGTATTACATTCCCCTCACACGGGCGTTTACCGGCCTTCCCGACACGGCTGGCACCCCCCAGCGATAGGACTAAGGTCGAGGGATGCGCTTTCTGCGGATTACGGGACCATTACTCTTCGGATCGTTACAGACGTCCCTATCTCAGCAGTCGAGCTTCCATGGCTGAGAAGGAAGAAGTCTGCAGCAACTGCCTCAAGTAATGCTACGGCATCTGCATTCACAAAGACCCTTGCACGGTGAGCCGGGAGGAGGGCCACCACAGTGCGTTCTGCGTCTACAACAAGTTCACCATAATGGACATGGACATACCACCGGACCGGCTGTACGATCTCTTCCGCGTCACAACACCGATCACCCCCACCGGGATCCGTCCCCCGTCGGCGCTATGAGCGCCCCCTATAGGAAAAGGAGGACTACGCCGATCACGGATCCGTTCGAAGCGTTGAGGCGCACTGAGCGCTCGGGACCATCTAGCTCAGCAAAATATGAAGAGCAGCCAGGCCCGTCTAGCATTCAGAGACAGGCAGACCAACCGGGTTCATCCGGACTTTCCGGGCGGCCACAAGAAGAATGCACCCGCTCCTTCTCCGAGGAAAGAAATATGGGAGGGTTCCCTCCCGCATAAAAACACCGGCTCGTGGTAGTATATCACCTAGCTCGTAGTGCACTTATACCATCATCTCTATTCGAAATAGTAGTACAGAAACCCTTTATATGTGCACGCCAGTGCAACAGACCAGCGTCGTTCCTGTGTTATCTTTAATACAGTAGACCAGCATTTTTCCAAGGAGAGGCAGTCGTACGGGACGGTCATTGGTAAATCCAGAACATCACAGGTAAGTGACAGCTATTCGAATGCTTTTTAGCTGTACAGATTTGATATTGCTGTCTCTGTCGCTCACTTACGTCGTATTCCTTTACGTCGATGCTTTTCGACTGCTGTTACTATGGGACTCACCTATCCGAGCTCTTTTTACATTTTATTCTTTTACTTTGTTTCATTTATTTAGTACAGAGTTCCCGTGGGTTTTGACCGTCGCCTTGGTCGGATTCCGTGATCGCACGGCAACGTGCGATAGCTGCACATCGCAACACCATCACGAATCTCCCCGGGCATTCTTGTATTCGTTCGTCTCTTGTGTGGTTCTCCCAATCGGTCATCGATTACCACACGGGCCTCCCTACTGAGGTCGGCGGCGGCACCACGGCTTGGATTCCTAGAACTAGTATTGGAAAGGTCCCCACGTTTGGAAGGAAAACTGAATGCAGCGTGTCGTTGGACGGGGCTTGTAGTGAGAGCCCAGCGTGAGTTTTTAGATAGTACATTTCTCTAATGTATTTGGTCCTTTCTGCCGGTTTTTCGCAGCCTATTGTAATTTTCTATGTCTCTTTCGTACAAGCCGAAAGGTGATATCCTCGGTCTTTCGCATTGTTTGTGTGTATCAGTAACGTAGGGTTGTTGCTCGGGTGCTAAGTTGGGGAAAAGTCCCAGGGCGTCTGTTTCCAGTACCCCAAGTTGACCTTAAGGACCTAGGAGGGGTAGGTTGTGCGTGGCTCGCGATCAGTTCCCGTTTGCAACAAGTATGATCCTTTCGGTACCAGCTTTTTTCGGCTGACACTTTCAGGTCTCCGTCTCCCCATATTCTGAATATTGATGAGAATTCATTCATATCCATGAGATACGATCATTATAATAAGAGTTTTCATGTCTCTTGGGACTCATACAGATTATCTTCCTTGTTCGAGCTTGATTTGCTCGTCAGACCCCTCGATCTCCTCGCAATTAGTTGACTCATTTGGAGGACTGAGACTGTGCATCGATCCTCTTACACTGATACCCCCATTTCTACGTACCACAGTATCCTGTCTACAATTTTTCATGGTGTACAGTAGCTGACAGCATTAGGGCCCACACACCATTATTCACTGTCACCCACAAACTTCGTGCAGCCCATTGATTCCTTCCGAAAACTTTGGGAATAGCTCGTATTGAAGAGTGGTTATAAAAGTAGGGCAAAAGGCACTGTTCTGCTATTCCATTTGCAATCTTTGATAAACTTCAGCTGCATACCCTGGCTTTCGTTGGATCACTGTGCATTACTATGCATATTGTACAAAAAAGATGCAAATTTAGTGGGCTTCACGTATGAGGTGGAGCGAATGTGCGCCATAAACACCATGAAGCAGAATATAAAAAATTGCTATGAATACGTAGGAGAATAAATTATAGAATAAATCAACTACCCACAGGCTATTCGACCATCAAGGACCACCAAACTTGAAGCAATGGCAGATTATGAGGCCGCTCTCCTCCTTAATGCGTGAATGAGTCCAACGCGAGATTCTCGTTCCGTACCCAGAACGCAAGAAAGTCAACATGCCGCTGCTTGCTGACAACTTAACCCGAATGAATTCATTCATTGAGGACCAGAGGCGCAGGTGCAGACCTGCGATGGGGTTCAGCCACACATCAGGATCACAAAGCAACCGTTTTGCCGTGCTTTAATTATTAGTTATGAGCATGTTGAAAAAAAATATCTCAGAGTAAAAGACATTCGAACTTGTTCTCTTGAACAGTGAATGTGATGTCTGATTGCCATACCAAAAACAGGATTCAAAACGTTAAATAAATCATTGCCCCAAACTTGGCCTTGAACTGGAATGAATCGGCATGTGCCTCCCAGTTTCTAACTCTGCGAGTCGTCCCCAAATGTTGCTATCAGTAAAACCATGCTGCAGCTTACTCAGTATAAAATTCATGTGAATCGTCAAATGTATTACCAAGGGATGGATGAGAAAATCGAGGGCTGAGACTAGAGAGATGCCCTGCAACAGTTCCGGGAAATGTGGAGAGCCTTGTCAATTGATTTCTATAGTAGCAAATGGAATTCTTATCAGTATTCAAAATACAGAAATTTTCCGAAGCCCCATTTCCGCAGAAAATTACATACTGTTTTTATACGAAGGCCTGATACCAACAGTTTTGGAAAAAGCTGGTATCGAAAATGTCGCGCACTCTGAAAAACAACGATCTGTATTTCCCTATTCAATGCGGGATACCTGTTCAAAAGTTGTGGAGCACTTTCGCTGGTGGCATTTGCCTGCTGGTTAGAATTGCAATGAGCGTAGCTCGCAAATAAGTGCCCGCTGGTGAGTCCAATTATGTATACCTTCACATAGAAACTATGAATGGAAATAGAGTTATATCGAAAAAACGGAAAAAAGCAGATCGGCGTTTTCTGTATTTATTTTCGAAAACTTAGGAGTATTGTAGGCAAGTGCTGATGATTTTCGGAACTTATTATAGGAATCAGCGAGAGCTCGAACTCGATTACAAGCGACATACCCATTTTGAAAGCAATGTCATCTGGTAGCATGCCAGCAAACAAAATTATTGATCTTGTCTGAATGTTGCTCGCCCATTTAAGGCCGCGTGCATACTTTGCGATTTTGCGATTCTGCGATTTTGCGATTTTGCGATTCTGCGATTTTGCGACCTCGATTTTGCGATTTTGCGATTTTGCGACCGCGATTTTGCGATTTTGCGATTTTTGCTTTTTTGAAGGATTTTGTCTAGTATTTTCTAGTATGAACGTTTTCATCTTATAGATTCATGTTTGTCTTGTGTTTTACAGTAGCGGTCAAAAATATATGCGGTTTTGGATTCTAACCATAACTTTGGTCGAAGTTTACATTTCTTATTCAATTTTTTTTTTGTTTTTTGAAGGCAACTGGTACTCATGAAGCAAAGTAGGGTGTAGTGTTGAGATTGGAAAATTTATTCAACTAAAAACTTCAAAAATAGCCAAACTCTCCAAAAATTCAATTGGCCATAAAAAGCTTATAACTCATCGAAACGGGCAGGTGGGCAGAAAATAATACGGAATGAGGCTGGGACTTTGTTGCACGCTATTTCAGATCTTGACAGCACCGAGGCACGGAGTTGACCATTATCAGTGATTTCAGTTAAATAATTTTTTCAACCTTCACACTGCATCCTACTCGGCTGAAATACTTTATTTCATTGAGTAACAGTTGCCTTCAAAACACAAGAAAAAAATTGAGCGAGATATGCAAACACCGAACAAAGTTATGGTCAAAATCCCATACCGCATATATTTTTGACAGCTACTGTATGTGTGTGTGTTGTGTGTTGAGCGGTACATGTTGTCGTTTGTAATTATTTCATAATCACTGTGCGTCCACCTATTGCGTCACCAAATCCTGTTAGTGATTGATTCTTATTGTAACCCATATTTAGCATACCTTTTTCAGAGATGATGTATTCTCTTTGAATGGAATTCGCTTTATTGCCGATGTCTTGCCGAAATTTTGACGTATGTGCCGACTTCTGACCAGGTTTGTTTTAGTTGCTTATTTTGTTAGTTTTCTTTTACTGTCAACGCTTATTTTTTAGATTTTGCTGTCTTGTTTTATGTGTGTAGTGTGTTTTGTTTAGTACTTTTTGTACCCATATTCTGTTCGCCTTTTCAGTATATGTAATCGTGATGGATGGAATTCTTGCTTTTATCTTTTGTGCAGACTCCCTACCACGTTTGTTTTGGTTGCTTCTTGTGATTTTTTCTGTTCTTTCTTCAGTTTTTTCTCTTAAGGGTTTTCTCAGTTTTCAGTTACGAAGCGAATTTTGGTTTAGGGTGATTCATGTAGTTAGATACTTAACGTCTCCTATGCATACTATTTGAGGAGCTTCCGCAGTTTTCCTTAGCTTTTTTAATCACTAGTCTCGTGGCAGTCTTTTCGAACGCGCACTAGTATTTGCGAAGCAGTGTTTTGTGAGGTGAACTTGAGAATTGTTATCTTTAACTGAGGTAATTTAGATCAAGGTTGTCCGCCCTTTTGGATGGAAACCGTGAAGTACGCTTTCATCTGATGCAATAGAACTTGATTGAAATGATCTGAAGAGGGTTAGTAAACTACATTCAGTTGGTTGTACTTTTATTTGTTATCGTTTTTCTACTGTGGCACCACGACGACATGCTTATTTGTGTGATCACCTCTGTTGTGAATGTGTTGCCCAAAGAGAGAATGTGTCTGTGTGTCACGATGAAGCTGAGGGACAGTAAACCAACCTTGGTTTCCTTATTGAAAGTGTCCTGCCGAAAGCGGTGATGGTTCAGTGGGTTTGGCTGTAACGAGGCAACTTCACACACAACATGCAATACGGAACCAACAGATAGTCGTGGCCTCACCACATGGACGGCACCTCAAACTTGGGTAATAAAACTTTATTACTAACTTCGAACGAATAAGTACGAACACGAGTTCGAGTAAAATACATCAGCTCCAAATAGCAAGGTACTTCAGTGAGGCATGAGATAAGGTGAGAACATTGCATGATGAGATCGACAATGAACAGCAATGCTAGCGAACTGCAACGTAACTATGATCTCGTTAGCTAACATTCAAATGAATCTCCTTGTGGTTAAGTGAATTGATGAGAGCAACGGCAATGAATCAGTGACACGGTAGACCGGTGACTGAGTAGTAACAAGTGAACGAAATAGCATATAACGATGAATGAGTGACGACGTGAGCAGAATAGCGCCCAATAATGAACTAACCGGTATGGCAGTAACGAATTCCGAGTGTCAAGCTTCAACTGACATGGTGTGAACAGGGTTTACGAAGAGCAATTATCTGACGAACAACTATAATCCTAATCAGTGAGGTTACATGAGATAAAGAGGCGATTACATGGGATAGAACAATGGCCATAATCAACGGAAAGGCGAACGACATGAGGGTGGTGACGACTCTTGATTTATGTCGACTCCTTCCCGCGTTGGCGCGCGATCATCTAGACCGTAGATCTGAGCGACGCCTCATCGGCGGATGAAAGTGCTGATGACAGTGCGTCAGCACAACCTCCTAACAACTGTATTCTAGCTTCCTTTTCGGCCCCATCAGAGGAATGGAGAAGTCATTGGAATATGCTCAAGAAATCTATCAAGTGATAACACACTGACGGATTTCCAACGGAAAGACTGGGGAAAGCCTTTGCGTTGTTGGCTTTCGAAACCTGCGGGAAGTCCATTTGGAAAATCTGGATCAGTCTCAGCGCCAGATGGTTAATAATCTTACTATTAGTGGCACATGGAAGTTTTTTTTTTGATAGTAGCATTTTATGTACCTGTCGCCATATATTTTGAATAGCATTCCCTCTTTAAAAATGTATTATGGTTTCGTCGAAAAATTATTCCTATGTATGCCTGTATGCGTGGGTTTTTATTAACATTTTCACGTTTCGTCTGTGAACCTTTTTCATCAGTCTTTGTTTTAAAGAAGATCTGTAATAAGTTCTTGTTACATTTTTCAATAAACTGATAACTCCGCATTGGCTATATTCCCAAGATGATAACGAATTCATTGATTAAGTTGAAAACGGATTGTTTTGAGAAGTCACACACGTATATCATTTCCTGTTTCTTCACTACAATAGCTATAATAACTTCACTACTAACACTTCATACTATATACATTAAGCAAGCCTTTCTAGAGCACTAACTATCGTATTCGCTGTAAAACTGCAAGATGAACCGTAGCCAAAAACAATTTATTCCATCATTTTCATCACATTTGTAGATGCATCTTCTTCACATTTGCATATACATCTTATGTACACAGGAACAAAAAACATCATCAGGTAAAGTCAAAACATCATCAATGAAAGGAAACATAAATTAGATCATCAAAAAAAACATCATTAATCATTACACAACATGTGGCCACGAAAGTAGAAGATCAGCCTTGAGACGCACCATTACGCGAGATCGTTTTCGAAACGTGGCTTGTGAACTCCGCGGGCTGCAAAACAAAACCTTTCCGACGAATGAATCGAATTCAGAACAGCTATTCAAGACATGAGTGAACAATATGAAGAGGTATTGCGGGCGCTAGAGAATTTGGAGCGCGTGCTACGAAGAACGCAGGAGGCGGACGAGGAAAGGGAACGCCTGAGAGAGTACGTACGAAGGGAACATGTGCCGTTCCTGGGAAGCCGCATGAAGACCTTCGATGTATATCTCGCCCAGGAACATCCTCAGAGACTATACGAGGGTAATGCCGTCGGAGTTTGGAAATTTTTATGAGTGTCTCGCTCCAAATCTTACCCAGTTCATAACACATCGGCCCCCTATATCCCCGCAACTGCGACTTTTCACCTTTTTGAGGTATAGTGTACTTTTTACAGAACTGCTTTTCCCGACTATCAGCGTAAAACTTAAGTTTTGCCGGCCATGGCTACAGCTTCAGCGCCCTAGCGGAGGAGCTACATTGTGGAAAAACGACAATAGGAAAGACTGTCCATGAAGTGGGAGCTGCGATAAGGAGAGGTCACAAGTTCCCGAGAGTCAACATAATGCATATCACTTCATTTCAGTTGTGTATCCGGAAGCATTTCCGCCCATCACAAGAGCCGTTTTGGAGGAGGTCGCCATCAAGACACAAAGAAAATATGATTATCCACGCGCAGTAGGTTTTTTGGACGGGAAGCACATACATATAAAGGTAGAAACTAAATGCCACTTCTTTCAAACAACTCGATGTCACTATTCATTGCAGAACCCCGCGCACTCAGGGAGTAGATACTTCAACTATAAAAAAAGATTCTCTATCATTCTGCTCGCTGTAGTAGACTGCGATGAATGCATATTGACGTTCGACGTGGGGGCACCAGGCGGAGTCGGAGATGCGGGAGCATTCATGCGTTCGGGAATGAAAGTAAGCAAATAGGCACACACAAGTTAGCCACTCCAATCTAACTTTTCCAGCGTTTTTTTGACAACAGCAACGACATATTTCCCCCCACGCGACAGTTAGGAAATGTTGGTCCGGTGCAGTACCACATTTTGGTGGATAGTGGGTTCGGACAGGGGCATCGATATGTGAGGCCGTATTCCCATGGCTCTGCAAATACGGCGAGCAAGAAAACATTCAACCGGAAGCATAGTGGGTGAGTATCTAGTCAGCAAGTCACTTGAAGCAGCTAATCTCTTTTTAGTGCCCGTCAACAAATCGAGAGAAGTTTTGGAATTCTGAGGTCACGCTTTCGAGTACCCGACAAAGCTATTGAATTAGAGCCTGATCGCGTCATGGAGTTGGTGGCGGCGCTGCTGGTGAGATTTCAAAAAAATTCTTACTCCACTGTCAAAAAAAAAACTTTTTATGCGCTCCACAACTGGATAACGAGAAGGCGACGGAATACAACAGACACCAGCCCCTCCAGTTCAGTCAGGTGATGGAGGAGAAGTTTATGAAGAAAACGTTGGAAATCGAGGACCAGAAGCGGCAGTGGAAGCAAGGGAAAAAATTAGGATGCAGTATGATAATATCTATGGAATCCCCCCTTGAAAAACTACTAAGAGCCCTTAAAAAGCTAGGAATCGATAATTACAGAATCTCACCAACCTTTACTGGTTTTCAGCCTGCCCATGTTCCTCGATAACTACTGAGTGAGCCACAGGTATCGCTGCGCCGCTTTCCACAGGTACGACGGTTCCAAGCAGAACGTCCGCAATTACACGCATTTTCGCGTCTGCCTGCACGTCGTCGTATCTTTCTCGTAACTGGGATGCCACCCAATCCCCTAAAATTCATTTTTTAGCCAAGTCAATGCCCACAAGTAGATCAATTTTCACTAAAGCATTTAAATCTATCGCTTTTAGTACCTCTCTCTTCGACTCGCGCTATAGTCTCCCGAACCTTTTGAGTCGCTGCCTGGACCATTTTGACTGAATCTATAAGAAAAATACATGGAATCGTTCTCAACCTTTTACAGATACGATCAGCCCACCCTCGCTTTCTCTTCTTCTTTTCGGCTTCGGTTGTCGAATTGGGCTCATGCTCCTCTGACTAGCAGCGGATCTATCAGGCTCTATGTCAGGGTCCTCCATGGTCCTTCTGTAGGCCTCGCTCTCGTCGACGTTCGATAGTGTTCGCCTGGAATCGGACTAGTGAATTACATCATGGCAAAAGTTTCTAATGGCACATACTCCGAAAACTTGTTTTTTTTTTCAGAAATCTTAAAGACTCCATGTAGCACCACTCGCTGCTTCCCGCCGATCCAGTCGGTTGATTTCTCTTCCGCCTGTACGTGTCCTTCATGTTTTTCCACATCGCTTTCAGATCATTCACTAAATCTCGGTAGTAACCGCGAATGAAAAACCGCTGCCTTTGAATTCACATAAAGAAAATAACATACAAGGTCGCTTGGGCTCATGCTCCTCTGACTAGCAGTGGATCTACCAGGCTCTATGTCAGGGTCCTCCATGGTCCTTCTGTAGGCCTCGCTCTCTTATGGCCACATGACTCCATATCGGTTAACACTCGCTCCCATGCTGCATCCTTTCGATCCCTGCTGGCGTATTCTGCAGAAGAGGTGTCCCACATACTGGGCTCCATTTCGATAAATTCGATTAACTGTGTGCGAATCGGTACTGCCGGGATTCTGTGAGCGTATCTTCCTATATTGATGCCTATATTGTATTTCCTATATTGTATATATCCTATATATCTTCCTATTTTGTATTAATAAACTGTTAAAGCAAGCAACGAGGAAAGCATAATGAAAAAAGTACTGACCAGCTTTCCTTAAACTGTTCTAGCAAGAAAAATTTGACTTTCAAAGCAAAATGCGAACACTTTTACACGTTTCTTTCGAGAACTGAAAGTGAAAAGTTTGTGTTGTATGCTCTAATGACATGGATGTCAAACAAAATCTACGATACTATTACAAGAGAGAAGTGAACATATGTAGTGGATAGAAGCTGTTACAGCAAAAGGTGAGGAGCAAAATGCCGTAGAATTCCACCAGATGCCTGTCACAGCTGATGTGTGCTCATTGAAAGTACCGATACAAAAAGCTGTATGAGTGTTCCAAAATGGGGAACTGGACTTGGAGAGCTGTTGTATGACGACCAGAAGGCTTTCAATTTTCTATTTATAGGCTTTTTTCAAAGGCGTGTCTCGGTACGGTGAGTAGGGTTTGGCACGGTGAGAGTCTCCCAATTATACCTAAGGACATCATCCCCGCACTTACGATGTGTTCAAGCATTTTTTTACGATCTCAGGGCCGAGATCGTGAGTAGGGTTTGGCACGGTGAGAGTCTCTTAATTATACCTGGGGACATCATCCTCGCATTTACGATGTGTCCACTCATTTTCTTACGATCTCAGAGGCCGAGAGCGACAGCCAACTCCCTACTACCGTACATAGGCTTTGCAGATGCCAGTTATTGTCACAAGAATACAGGTACGATGTAGGAGCACATTCAAAGCGATTATTCCCATCCTATGATAGCAAACTTCTTTAACGCAAGGAGTACGGGAGATCCTTGATATTAGCCAAAGATGTGTGGCGCAGGGCAACGAGCAGAGGCGCATTTGGTAGTACGCTTTCACAAACCCACTATGTTATGTTGTTGTACTGGGAGATTAGAATTTCTTTAGGTTTAATTTGAGTTAGGCTCCCTATCTTTATACTGCGTGCTCACAGGTTCGAGTTGCATAGAAGATGATTCGTTTGTAGAGAACATGTATTCGTAGCTCTTAAGTCTTCACTTCCCCCTCCCGGTGTATTTGAGTCACAAATCCTTGCCGAGGAAGTGATCATCTTCGGCGCTAGTTACATGCATTCGCTGCGATACACATCTGTTTATTCCCTGTTTAGTTTGTTTTCTAGTCGTTGGCTCCATGGCTCCCGAAAAACCCCATTCCATGGCCACCCTTCTTTTCCGTAGTTGGGCCAAAAACACGATATCATACCATCTTCTACAATTTATAATCATCTTGAAATACAGCCAATGCGGAGAAATCAGTTTATTAAAAAATGTAATAAAAACTTAATGCAGATCTTTTTTAAAACAGAGACTGATGAAAAAGGTTCACAGACGAAACGTGAAAATGTCATTGATAAAAACCCACGCATACACGCACACATACAAATAATCTTTCGACGAAATCATAAGTACATTACTAAAAAGGGAATGCTATTCAAAATATATGGCGACAGGTATCACATAAAATGCTACTATCAAAAAAAACTTCCATGTGTCACTAATAATAAGATTATTAACCATCTGGCGTTGAGACTGATCCAGATTTTCCAAACGAACTTTCCGCAGGTCTCGAAAGCCAACAACGCAAAGATTTTCTCCAGTCTTCCCATTGAGAATTCGTCAGTGTGTTATCACTTGACAGATTTTCCTGAGCATATTCCAATGACTTCTCCATTCCTCTGAAGGGGCCTAAAACGAAGCTAGAATACAGTTGTTAGGAGGTGATCACACAAATAAGCATGTCACAATGGTGCCAACAGTAGAAAAACGATAACAAATAAAAGTACAACCAACTGTAGTTTACTAACCCTCTTCTGAGCATGTCAATCAAGTTCTGTTGCATCAGATGGAAGCGTACTTCACGGTTTTCATCCAAAAGCGCGGACAAAGTTCCTTGAACTAAATCGCTTCAGTTAAAGGCAATAATTCTCAAGTTCACCTCTCACAAAGCACTGCTTCGCAAATACTAGAGCGCGCTCGAAAAGGCTGCCACAAGACTAGTAATTAAAAAAGCTAAGGAAACTGCGGAAGCTCCTCAAACAGTATGCGACTATAGGAGACGTTAAGTATCCAACTACATCAATCACCCTAAAACCAAAACTCGCGTCGTAATTGAAAACTGAGAAAGCCCTCAAGAGAAAAAAGTGGAGAATGAACAGAAACAATCTAAAGAAGCAACTAAAACAAACCTGGTCGGGAGCCTGCACAAACGATAAAAGCAAGAAATCGAATTCCATCCATCATGATTACATAAACTGAAAAAGGTGAACAGAATATGGGTTACAGAAAAGTATTAAACATTTGCAGCATTTAGTAACGCATTAAAAGATAGCGCATATGTTATGAATGAACTTCAATCGAGAACAAGCACGCTTAAACACACTACGCACATAAAATAAAACAAACACAATTCTAAAAAATGAGCGTTGACAGTAAGGAAACTAACAAAATAAGCAACTAAAACAAACCTGGTCAGAAGTCGGCACATACGTCAAAATTTCGGCAAGACATCGGCAATAAAGCGAATCCCATTCAATGAGAATACATCACTCTGAAAAAAGTATGCAATTATAGGTTACAAATAAGAATCAAACACTAACAACATTTGGTAACGCAATAGGTGGATGCAAGTGATTATGAAATAATTACAAACGACAACATGTACCGCTCAACACACAACACACACATAAAACACAAAACAAACATAAATCTAAGACGAACACATTCAAAGTAAAGAAAACACTAAAGAAAACCCAACAAGAGAGCCAAAATCGCAAAATCGCGGTCGCAAAATCGCAGAATCGCAAAATCGCAAAATCGCAAATCGCAAAGTATGCACGCGGCCTAACATCGTGAGAGACCAGCCAATGTACAAATCACTTTTTGTGTGTCAATTGCCATGCAGATCACCTCATCGGGGAACAGGGAGATCTATTAGATTTGAGCGGTCTTTGAAGCCGACAGAGTAAACTTCACCAAAATCTTGTCAAATGGAGCTAAGCGGATTGGTACTAGCTATTGATCACCTGGTGAGGGTGGGGGTCGACCGGTCGAATTTTCGCGCGACCGCCCGCTTCGAGCGGCGCGGTGAGTGCGAGTTGTTTGTAGTTTTATCCGTTGAAACAGCAACAACCACAACATATAAGAGCTTCCGAAGCTTCCACTCTGCAATCTTTGAAGGTCCCTCACGATGCCAGCCCACTGCATACTGAGCGGAATTCCAACCGACTGCAGCAAGTCGTGCTGACGGCGCCGCGAGTGCGACGCCGCGTAGCGAAAATTCGACCACTCGACCCCCACCTCCTAGTGGTAGGGTCCTCTTCTTCAAAATGAAGATCTACAAGGATGAACATAGAGAATATTCAAGTATGAACGACACGAGCCTGCGCTCGTCGTTCATACTTGTCGTTCATACTTGAATATTCTCTATGTTACCTATTCAGTATGAGATAGCTACTTAAATGTTGTGGAATACTATTAGGGGACGCATTTGTCTGCTGGTTATAATTACAGTGAACGTAGCTCGCTGACGAGGTCCCACTGGTACTTTGAGGCAGTGAGGTAATCAAAATTTAGATTTTCTATTTTCTGACGTCACCATGTTGTAGAGTTTGACGAGGTGAGTTCAATGGTATATACCTTCATACCGAAATTATGCATGAAAATAGAGTTATGAGAGTACAGCGATTAGCTTGACTGTTGGGGTCGGTTCTTGAGGGGAAGTGTTGCAAACCTTGGCAACATTTTCGGGCTGCAGAAAGTAAGATGCTTCCCATAATCAGGCTGTGGCCCCAGAAAGCTGCGCTTGAGTGATTCAATTTGATTACACCGTTCCTTCGGATTAACGCATATATCTGGGTGTGCTTGTTTATTGTTGAGCCGAAATTCGTCGCACTCGCGGCGCTATATGCGAGTTCCGCAGACGGTTTCAAAAAGCTGTAACACTACAAACCCATTCCGCTCAGGAGGCAATGGACCACACGAATTAGGTGTTGTTGCGTGAAAAGATTGTGATATTCGCGCACAGGGGGTCGAATTACCCCTCTGTGCGCGAATATCATAATCTTTTTACGCAACAACACCTAATTCGTGTGGTACGGGATACCTTCGACTTGGTATCCTTCCCTTGTGAGTAATGTTAGTAGTTGGCAGAGTAAGTTATGGGTGCGATGGGTATCGGTACAAGGAAAGGACCAGAAGTGAAAGAAAAGCACTTACTGACAATGAAACACAAAATGCAAAAAAACCTCACAGGCGGGGAGTAAACCCATAAACCCCAGACTGCAGTTCCGGAACACTACCTATGAGCCACGGAGGCCGCTGCCTGTACCTGCAATGGCCCTGCTGATGACATAGTGCCTCGCAAACTGTAACTCTGCTCCCAGAGACGGACAGCAGATATGGAATGCAGATGGTGAGTGGCATCCCGAGCCCTATCATTGGTATAAACCCCATTTCAAACAGCCACTTCGACTTACCATCCTTCCCTTGTAAGCCTGAGTGGAGGAAGAAGGGAGTTCCTTCCCCCTCTAGGCTCTAGGTTTTCTTCTAGGCTGAAACTAGCTTCTGAGAGATGTATCTCCTTGATGCGATAGCACCTAGAGTACACAGTAAAACACATAGCACTTTAAACGATAAGAAACAATAGAAATATTTTAAACAATGTAGAAACAGACTCTTGCATGTGAAAAGACAATAGTAACATAACAAGTAAAAGAGATAGTAACAACATAACAAGTAAGAGAGATAGTAACAATAACATTATAACAATCCTAATCAGTAAATAATCAATTTACCCTTAAAACTTTAGAGGACTTTGAAAGCACTTTAGAGTAGGTATGTAAGGGCCTTGTAAGACTCTGGCTCTCCCTGTAACCTTATGTAATCGATACCATCCCGTCGTGAGTGACGGGGTCATTGTTTTGGTATTTCTCCGATGAGCTTCGCTGATTGCAGGAGGCGGAGACGACCGAGCATTGGCGCTCCAAAGGACAAGGACAGGGACGCCGACGACGACCGGCAGCATCGCCTTGGCCGGAGGACCCCATCACCAGCTCCTACCTCGTCCGCCACCCTCGGGCCCAGTATGGAGGTTGGAGCCCAGAAGCTAGACCCTTGTTCTGTCGCCATAGCTATTCATTTATTATACTTAATAAATGTGTATTCCTCACTATGGGCTGTACTGTGCTGGGGAGCTAGTGGGCAGTGTCCACCAAAGACTGGTAGCAGCGAGGCGACTCCACGAGGCGGCTCAGGTAGGAGTTTTTTCTAGTTTCTATTGCTCTCTTCGAATTCAATACTTCTTATGCCCTCCTTTTCTATTTTACGCGGCTCTGTAGCTTTTCCGTAGTTTCTTTTCTCCTCCTATTTGCTCTGTCGCTATACCTCATTCTTCACCTTCCTTCTCCTCCTAAGCTCTGATGAGCAAATTTCGGACGCAACCAAGGCGCCAGATTGCGTACCCGGATCATCGCGCTCCTTCAGAGTTTTCCATATTAGTAAATAGTAGGAATGGTGGCACGTTCGTAGCTTTTGCGCGGGGCCACGGCATGTTGCCATTTTCGGGGGCTTCAGCGACACAAAGGGGTTTCTATCGCCTCCTCGCCAGCCACGGTGTTTCGCCCGCGATTGCCCATAAAGGTCTTGGTCCACGTCCAACACGATTCGAACCAAACAGACTTTTTGTCTTCTCGATCGACTTGTAGATGTAGAGAGGGACCGGCCGGCTTCTGACACATGCCCTTTTTTCAAACGCTCCTTGGCTACTGTTTCATGGTTTCCCCGGGACAAAGATGGGACACGATATGGTGTCTGGAGATACGGTATGGATGAACTTCTGGCAGCGCGCGCGGGAGGCTTGCACGCACTCCCAATAGCTTCAAGCATGCGAGGTCAAATGAAAATTATCAAGTATTCTTGAACTCATTGACACATCAGGTTGTAAGCGAATTACGGTAGCATAGGTTGAGTGTTTCGCGGTCTGACGCTCCCTTTAAGCGCGTAGTCTCTAGCTCCGCCTGCAGCATGCGTCCCCGCATCTCCCACACTCTCTGCTGCGCTCTCGTCCTCGGGCACTCCTGCAGGGTACAGTACCATTGCCGCTGCCCTGCAACGTCCAGCAACGTTAGCGATTTCGAACGCGCATTTGTTTATATTCGCAGGCTTTTAGTGGCGTTGACCGTCACCCGTCTTATCTCGCTTTTTCATCGCGCCTGCTGGAGGGCAGCTTTTTCTTCTCGTATTTCTTTGCCCTGCTCCGATGTTTTGTTACAGTCTGCATTTGCGCTCTTATCGTCTGAGAGGCATTCCATATTCTTGATATCATAGTTTGTGTATTTTGCGTTCTTTTGTGAATTTCCCATCGTCCCCTTTAATCAATCCATTAATCTTCAGCATGGTTTTCAACGCCCACTCCCTTTGGGGTATATAAGAGACATCCGATCCCAGAATCTCCAGTTCTGTACTGGAATCAGGCAATATGCCGGTTACCCGCAGCATCGCTAAATCTTCTTCTTCTTCTGTTCTTGGGGCTACTGCCCAACAGTCCGACCACTCTCCATCCGTCAAGGGTGAAGCCCTCCCTGGACCAACCCTTGCCATCTTTGAGGACCTTCACGACGATTCGCCACTCAGGGGCCGCGAGGCTAAGATGTTGCGAGACGCCACTTCATCGGCGCTTACCCAAGTTTGGTCTGACACTTGTTCAACGGCGGCGCTTCTGACCCAGAAAATCAACGAGGGTAATGCGGCGCTCACCGCTAAGCTTAACGAGTCGTTCGCAGCCGTGGGCAAACGGCTCGACGCCTTGCCGACCGTCGCCATGTTCCACCCTGATTCCCAGAGGTCCATTTTCAGGGACCACCGAGAATGGGGTGCAATTCTCGGTCTGGCTCCGCCGTCTTGAGGACGTTATTCGGATGCGCCCCGTCCCCTTGTCGGATGAACAGAAAGCCTACTTTCTGGTAGGCCACTTGGATGGCGTGGCCCGGGAGAAAGTTGAAGAGCTGGACGCATCCGCTAGGCAGTCCTATGCTAGCATTGTCTCGCACCTCACTGCGTTTTTCGAGAGCCCCCAGCAGCGCTACGTAGCCCGTCAAAAATTGTCGTCTTGTCGTCAGGAGCCTTGGGAATCCTGCACCGCTTTTGCCAACCGTATTCTCAATTTGGTGCGGGCGGCTACGTCTGGACAGGACCATTCCACCCAGCAGGACCGGGTACTGGAGGAATTCGTAGCGCGGTTGCGAGGCGACATACGTTACTTTGTTAAACTGGATAATCCCGTTTCCTTCGACCAAGCGGTAGCCAAGGCCCAAACCGTCGAACAGCTTTTGTCGGAGGCTACCGCGGAACGGCTATTGTACCCTCCGCTTCCGCTACACCGTCTCCCGCACCTATTCAGCTCCTGGCGCGCTCGCCCCGGGAGGGCGGCCATCGTCGCTACCAGCCTCGGGGTCGCTCAGGAAACCCGTCTCGGGGACGCTTCTCGGCTCAGCCGATGGTTCAGCAGCGCGGTCGTTCCGCAGCTAGTTCGACACATACGATGTCCAGCGCACGTTGCTTCAATTGTGACGGCAGGGGTCATTACGCCGGTGATTGCCCCTCCGGACGCCAGCGTCTAGGTGCGCGCGGGTCACCTCGCGCGGAGTCCTATCCCAGGACCTCCCGGCGCGGACGGGAGGACACCGACTTCCCCGCCAGGCGCCCTCAAGCTAACCTTATCACGCCGGACCGCCAGCCTCCCGACGTAGACGCTACTATAGCGCAGCTTTCTGAATCCCTTCAGAATACGCAGCTACAGCTACAAAATTCGCAGGCCCGCGTCGCCGCGCTGATAGATCGCAACAAACAGCTGGCGCAGTCTTCGCTCACTATCCCGCCTAGGGCTCAGGATACCTCTGCGATATTTCCTGATGTGCGCTTGCTGTTCTGCGTCCTAGTTTGCCTCCTTTCAATGGTTGCGCCGGGGACGGCGCTTGACGCCTGGATCTGCCCTCACCAGAACCCCACTACCCTTTTTCGGTGGTCGGATCACCAGAACTGCTCACAACCTCTGCCTAACCTCACCGCGCCTTCCTACGGAGTGTCTCTCCGTCTCTACCGGCCCAACACACAGCTGTACTCTAACCCGGCTTTTCTGTGTAAAATAGTCCGCCATTCTGTTACGTACTCCGTAAATTTCTTCGGCGCCCGTAGGGAACACCATGTCGAGACCATGGCAGCGGTCTCCGTGGAGGAGTGCAAGCAGATGGTCCATCACCACCGATGCACGCATGGGGATCTCAGCGAGTCTTCGGGTGTATGGCGCACACCGGACACTCTCGCTTTCCAGCTCCCCTCCGCCCCTTTTGGCTGCTGCACCGATCATCTGGTCGAAGTTACTAATTGTTACTTCTACCCCACCACGGTTCATATGCGCCACGACGACGCAGCCCCACAAACGCCCGTGGGAGACCTATCCTTGTGTTTCTATGATGATGGGTCCTGTACCCTCGCGGACGGTTCAGTTTTAATTTGGACACCCACCAAGGGGGAGCGCTGCGCCTATATTTTCGTGGCAGTTGTCTGGACACCTCGTCGGGTCAGTATGGTTCAGCGATGACAAGGAATTTGCGCTTTCATGGACCGATGCTTCCCCCACCGTCGTCGATTGCGACACGCGCCTCACAATCACCGATCAAGGATACGCCGTGTACGCACCTTCTCGACGCGCTCGTAGTGTGTTATCCGTGGTTAGGTCAATTCCGGGTCATTGCGGTAGATCATCCTCACCTCACCGTCGTCAGCATCACCTCGCCTCAATCCAAGCCCAGAGTAGTGCACATGCACACCTCTCGGACGACATGGTGACGCCGGATCTTCCAACCATCATCTACCGTCACATTCCTCCGCAGCACGCATACTTTGCACCTCGGTTCGTACGCTCATTGTTCCCGCGTCGTTTCCTTGGCCAGCCGTCACCGACCAACCGACTCCCAATCATGGAAATCATGCGTCTGAACGACATCATCGCATTTCGCCAGCACGCAGTCCAGCTCACTATGGCGCTTCTGGGAAACCGCTACCGAGACGACACCGACGACATCAGGCAGCTTCCCAGCACGGAACCAGGACCACCGCCAACAGTCTTGGCTCCGCCACTTCGCGACTGTGTTCGACCCGTCTTGTATCAAGTAGTCTCCCGTGGCTACGGTCAAGGAGTGATATTGGAAGCCAAGGACTTCTTTATCCCTGGTCCAGACCTGCCCGAGCTACAGTGTCTCCCAATGACGCAGTCGTCCGTCCACTATCTAACACAAACCCGAAGGTTCGATAGAGACCAGCTCTCGGTCAAGGATTTCGTGTGGGTTTTCTCACTGCGCCCGACACCTCGTGCTTTACGGAGCGACAACCGCGAAGAAGTACTGGAGCTCGCTCGCCGTCCTCGCTCGTCCATCGTCGACTCGCCGAACCCGTATTTCCTTCAAGTGCACGAGTTCATCCCAGTGACGCCACTCTGCAGTAGGACAAATGTACTGGGCATGGTGATCGCCGTTACCCGCCGCGGACGCGACGCGAACGTCGTCAATAACATCTACATCGCCGTCGAAGGATGTTCGTCAGCCATCCGCGTCTCGCAGTCCCTCTGCAGTTTTCCCCTCGACGAGGTCGAGCGGGAGGATTTCTTACTAGTGGAGACCCGACCGAACGTCTCCTGCGCAATGCGATTTTGCCACTCACCGGTGTCCAGAACATCTCAAAACTTCCTCGTCAACGAGGTTCGCCGTTTCGCCGGCTCATCCAGAGGAAGCCATACTACCTATTCATGTGGATCGAATGCACGCCGACGACCGACACTGGATCACGGACCGCCTCGGAGTCTTCTCCAATTACGTTCAACACCCGGAAACTGCGCGCAGTCGCATGGGTCGACTCTTCTCTGTGGCCACCGCCGCCCTAGCCGCTCAAACGACACTGATGGAGGACAGGGCCACCCATTCCGTCGTGGCTCGCGTGCCAAACGTCAACGACATCCCCCTCCGCCTCCGTTTCACCCTTAACGTGATGTCGTCGGAGGGCGGGTGGACCCGTTCGCGTCCAGTCGATGTCTGGATTGTCGATTCCACTAAAGTAATTCGTACCCGGATCGCTCGTACGGAATTTACGATGACTAATAGACAAATGGATGTGGAACTTGCTACCGAGCCGCGCTATCACGAAATTCTTCGCCGTCTCCTCCGTCGTCACGAACGCCGTCACGCCAACGCTGACTCCGCGGATCTCTCCGTCTGTTTGCGCCTGGGACGCGCCGATACGGGCACGGACCCCGTCTTCGACCTTCTGGCCACGGAAGAATTTGCCGATGCCCTTCGCCGCCCCACAGCGGACGTGGCGCTGGTTATGAACCAAGTTTATGGCAGCCCCTGCGGCCGGACACAGCTCTCCAGCCACGCGACACTGGAGCCCGGTCTAACACTTCGATTCGCCTTCGCGGCAACGTGCTTCGCCTCCGCGATGACCAAGCTAGAGCTCTTCGCATGGCATGGAGGACCGACCAATACTGGCAATCCAGGCAGCGTTCGGGACCGGCAAGACGGTCGTCGCCGCCCTCATTGCGGCTCGGCTGTCGTCGACAGAGAGAATACTCGTAGCTACCGCTACGACCAACGTCGCTGTTGCGCAATTGACCGACACCCTATTGGGACTCGACGAATTTCGTTCGCGGTTGAGCGTACTCCGCTTTGTAGCAGACACAGCGATAAGAGAGGGAGCACCGACTACTCCAGTGGACTTACACCCGATTCTGCTGGGCCTGGCGGCCAACCCTACCGACACACTAACGGAGCGGGAGGTTGCCCGCCTGAGACGCTACGCCAGAGGACGCAGTCTCATCGACCGTGTACTCAGGGACCCCAACGCCGCATTTGGCATGACGGAGGAGGAACGAGAAGAATACCGAATTGCGGAGTATGACAACTCCGACGCCACCGAGGAGGCCGTAACCATCATGCTGAAAGTGCGTTTCCCGACCATTCTCTGTATGACGGTGTCAGCACTCTTGAATTCCACCAGGCCCGGGGGTCTCTTCCATGAGCTCCGTCCGTGTTGCCGTATTGCACTGGGAGACGAAGCCTCCCAGATACCTGAACCGGCGTTTGTCGCCATCACCGCCCGACTACCTCTAGCACGTCAGATTTACGTAGGAGACGTCCATCAATTGGAGCCACACATTCGCTGTCCCCGCACGTCGATGGCGGCTCGCTTAGGAGCCAAGGGGGTGATGGAGCTTCTGCTCAGCAAGGACGTCCCATTGGCGCCCCTTGTGACAACTTTCCGGGCTCACCCGGCACTCAACGAGCTGCCCAATGTCCTGTTCTACGGCGGAGCGCTGGTGAGTGGAACATCACCGAATGAACGTTCTCTCGTCGTCGACAACCTACGCCTGCCCAATCAGGCGCTTCCGTTTGTCTTCGTAAATGTAGAGGGTACGTCCCAAACTTCTCCAACACAATCGTACTCGAATACCGACGAGGCGGCCTGCTGCGAGGACCTAGTCCGGCACCTGTTAACCAAGGGAATCGCGCCGACTTCCTTCGCCGTCATCACATTTTATAAAGACCAGCAACGCTACTTGACACCGACAGCCAGCCGTCACGGGGTTCACCTCTACACCGTCGACTCGGTCCAAGGGAAGGAGATGGATGTGGTCATCATTCTTACGACGCGAACGAACTTGGAGGCCGCGACGGGAGAGTTCCTCGACGATCCGAAGCGAATGAACGTCGCCGTGACCCGATGCCGACATGGACAGTTTGTGCTCGGCAAGGCCGACGCCCTCCGCCAGTTGGGCAATTGGGGACGCCTCCTGCAGTGGGCCTCGGCCAGGAACGTCATCATCGACCGCGGCGCCCTCCCAGATCTGTTCGAATAATACGCCTGCTACCTCACTGTACATGTAAGTTTTCAGTTACTTGTACCATACATTTGAACGCCGTTATCTATTTTGATTCAGATCCACGCCACCCTTACTTGCTTCCTTCGGTGTCTTCACCAATTTTCCGACTTCCCACTTTCTCGCCAACGTCAGAACCGCCTCAGGCCGCAGTTTCATCAACAATAGGGTAGGTTTTACAGGGTTCACTCTTCTCTTCCCATAATTATTTGCCACCACCACATATTGTTCTCGTACCAAATTTTAGCACTCATCAGCCATAGCCGAATCTCACACCTCCAGATGTCACACACCGCAATATCACCACTCGTCGCCTGGCGAAGTACACACAACTTCAAGGTAACCGGGTCTACCCCACTTCTAGGACTACGCCTTATCGTTCATTGCTTAATCCGTTGATAAGTGCGCTACTAAAATCACCTATTTTCAGATAGACCCTCATCCACTCAACCGACAACGACCGGACCGCCTCGAGAAAGAACGGGTATGTAACTTCCACGTCCGAGGACGGACGTTTTGGGGGTAAAAGGGGGGAGGTGTAAGGGCCTTGTAAGACTCTGGCTCTCCCTGTAACCTTATGTAATCGATACCATCCCGTCGTGAGTGACGGGGTCATTGTTTTGGTATTTCTCCGATGAGCTTCGCTGATTGCAGGAGGCGGAGACGACCGAGCATTGGCGCTCCAAAGGACAAGGACAGGGACGCCGACGACGACCGGCAGCATCGCCTTGGCCGGAGGACCCCATCACCAGCTCCTACCTCGTCCGCCACCCTCGGGCCCAGTATGGAGGCTGGAGCCCAGAAGCTAGACCCTTGTTCTGTCGCCATAGCTATTCATTTATTATACTTAATAAATGTGTATTCCTCACTATGGGCTGTACTGTGCTGGGGAGCTAGTGGGCAGTGCCCACCAAAGACTGGTAAATAGTTAGTGATAGTAAACTTCAAAAGGGGACACGCAGTCGCACGCGAGGAAAACAGTTTGCACTCACCTTGGGCCACCGCTCGGAATTTCGCCTTATCTATTAGGTTGATTCATAATAAATCGGACAAATGGTAGTGATGATTTCTAGGGATCATAACTCAGTAACGAATTAACGAAAATGGACGCGCGAGGTGCCGTTGGAATGAGTATGAGAAGCTCTTCAAAGTACCGCAAAATAATCACTCCAAAGTAAATTCATTCCGCCACATTGCCGCACGATTTCAAGCGGTCCAGAGACCACATCCGCAACGTCATACTATTTATATCGCTATCTGGCCAGGAACCCGCGGATATCGGCAGACGTCTGATAGAAGTTCACAAGGAGCATGCCCCCGGCAGAAGTACACTGTAGTTGTAGCATTCGAAGTTTGCGTCAGGCGACTATTCCATCGAAGACGAAAACCGCAGTTGGCGGAGCGTACACGGCGTAGAGTACTGGGAGCTGCTCGATGAAGGTACCACAGTATCCCCCGACGTCTACGTTCGTCAATTACGAGAATTGAAGGCCAATGTCCAAAGTTCGCTACGGCGGCGGTCACATGTCTACTTCCAGCACGACAACGTGTCTACTTCCACAGACTGCACTTCGCAAGATCGACCAAGGCCGAGCTGCTGTCGTACAGTTGGACCGTACTTCTATACCCACCGTACTCCCCAGACCTGGCCCCTTCAGATTTCCACCTTTTCTCCCACAGCCAACGCCACCTGGACGGCCAAGACTTCAAAACTCGCGACGAGGTCAAGGCGGCACTCGGCAACTTCTTCGAGCTCCAGCTTCCGGCCTTCTGGAGCAAGGGCATCCATGATCTGCCTATACCGTGGCAGAAGGTCATCGATAAAGATGGAGTATATTTCAAGTGAATCCCTGTTGTCGTAAAAAAGTTGTACGACAATGATTAAAATTGGTCAATTTGTCCGATTTATTATGAATCAACCTAATACATATGGGGATGCCAAAAAAGGTAAATCACTCGCGGCTGTTATCCGTCAAGTACACAAAACAGAAAGCAATGAAAGAGATAAAAGTATTGGGGCAAATTGTTCTGATATGTTCCTCTAGAAGCGGGAGCAAGCTGAAGCTTACCACTTTCGGCGTCATAGAAATGTGAAACCTTGAGTCGGCACAGTCAGGCTTTAGAGCACCTACAGCATCTGGGTTCTCCTCAAACAGCAGAGTCAGCTTCAGAGGTGGATCTCTTGTAGGAAGCTTTCTAAGGACCGATCCTGCGCTTCATGGAAATCATAAAGCTTTCGCTGATAGAACAACGCTCCTACGATCCGAAGTGTCATCTTTCATGCCTCATATCCCCCTTCGGGAAGGTTTCGGTGGTAATGGCACGTTCTGGTCTGGGAAACGAAGGGCGTCGGGAATCCAAAGAAAACGGATTGTTCAGGAACACCGGCCATCATGAATCCCCGCAGTTAAACAGAGTGAATGGACCTTAGCAAAGTTGTGAACGAAGTTGACGAAATCTCGGATTTAGCCGAATTGAGGTGACACAACATGTCACTCGGAAGAAGCTCCCGATTTTGCTCGTGCAGAAGGCTGCCACGGAGTTTAGTGATAGTGTGAGGTGAGTTCTTGAATTTGGGTATGAGATTACGTCATCGGAATCTGCTGAAGTTCGACTAATATAGGGCTGAAAAAGGAGAAAAGTGACGTTTTTTGGCACCCGCTGCACACCCCAAATAGCTTAGGTCCCCGAGCTTGTCAGTGATGGTAGATGGTTTCACCTCTAATGACGTTGGAGAAAGGAAACAAGGATTCATTTCAGCTCCCGTTGCAGAGCTCATACCGTTTCTTTCCGCTGTAAGTAAACTTCAATGATGCGCGCTATGAGTAAGTGACTTTTTTGCCGTCCCCCTGCAATATCTAGTGCGCCATGATTTGCCGTGCAATTGTGTGTTTATAAGATCATCTGCAAGTTCAAACATTCTAGCTATTCTTTTACCATTAATTGTGTACAGTACTTTACACGAAATATTTATTGGCGATGGAAATTTACAATTTCAAATGAATATTCGTCAAGTTGCGTCTGTATCGAAGACTTGACGAGTTTGAGGGGTGATTGACTAGGAGCGCGTTCATTCTCGTGCAAATTCTTTTCCGAAGACCTTATCTCGAACGTTTTCGCAGAATGTGACGAGCTCTGGGTACTGGTCATTGATCAAATCCTTGGCATAACTCTCCACAGGAATGTAGATAGTTGTGGCTAGTTGTGAGAATAGTGTGCAGTCAGCCTGAAATTCAAGGTCTGTCATGACCGGACCAATAAGCTGTATAAAGGACAGCATTAAAACGGAGTCTTTGGTATCTATGGCTGTTGGAACGTTTTGGGGCTTGCCTATTTTTGGTCATGAGAGATGGGTATGAAGGCCCCTCAAGCGAGCGAATTCACATGATGATGGGCGCTGAAAACTGGCAATAGCCGTGTTCTCGTTGCTCTGTCGTGACAGATTTTTATGAGACATTTAAAACTCGCTGCCGTGCAGCTGTACCCTACCTAAAACGCGCAGGCGGATAAAGGACAACTGGATAGGGAGCATGTAATGGTGGTAGCCTCTGGGCATGAGCCGTAGGTAGAGGAGGAAGTACTAATTAGACCTTTGAAGGGGCACAGACGAGAGCACGATGGAGGTCGCAAATATCAGTTGAAAAAAATGTCCTCGAACCGTGATGGATGATTAGTCCTTTCTTCCCGTCCCTGCGAAAATGCCGTTCCTCACTCCGCACTTGTATTGCCTTACGCAAAATTGTGGGCAGTCATAGCGCCTCATACGTATACCCGAAGGTGCCTCATGCGTGTTGACATTCAAGCCCATGTTTAATGGTATTACGGATACCACAGAGACTATAGATGCATGTCTGGTTGGTGAGGGTCACGCTGTGCTCAAAGTCAGTTTATAAATTTGCGATATATCTTCGAAGGCTATGGGAATCTATTTTGATTATTGGGAGCTGTTTTCGTCGTACATCTCAGCTCTCCGGCGATTATATTTTTGATTTTTCCCAAGAGATGAACAAACAAAATATTCGTTGGCAGGCGCAGTGTTTTACTACGAAAAGTGTAGGTGGCTCAGCCACCTACACTTTTCGTAGTAAAGGGATCCCGCGAGTCGTGGCCTACTCCTTCACCTCATGATCGATCCTTGACTGGGTGTACATTTCGGCGAATTTAGGCAGGGGCAAGCAGGGTACAGTTAGTGTGGTTGAAATTGTGAAGGATACTGACTGAGGTGATCTCGTCATCGAAGAAAAACTTCTTTCCGTCCAGTAGATTCCGATAGGCGTCTAGGTCCTTTCGCAAGAAGTCTTTAAAGTCCTCACTTGGGAACGGCCCAATGTTAGAGACGATTCGCGCATTTACCTAAAATACGGTACTTCTAATTTGAATTCCACTTTCACTCTGAGCTCGTGGTAATGAAGTAGTTCTTACCGCTCTCTTTATCATAAAAGAACCGAAGGCGGCTAGGATTGGTGTGAACGCAGAAGGCAAGCCAAAAGCTGGAACCATCGTCATGACATAATCATTACCGGGGCTTTCGATAATCTTGAACTTGAAAATAACCCTGAATGAAAATCAAACATGTAATTGTATTCTCTTCAGATAATTAAACAAAAATGTAAAATAGAGATAGTTACTCACAAAGCAGTGTGATTCTCAACAGTTCTTTCAATGGTTCTTTTCAGAGCTTCATCCTTAGGTGACAATGACTGGAATTCAACTGCGATAAATTTATTATTTATTTCTTCGTAGAACCAGGTCAGAATTGCATTTCTAGTTAGCTTGCTTTTTACTACTTTACTAGTCTTTTACTACGTCGGTACAGAGTGGGTCGGAACGACTGCGACATGCGCTCTGTTTATAATTTATGACCTAGTCGAGGTTTATATGGCGATTTTGCAATCTGCGCTTCTTCTTTTTCCCTCCCTTTTTCCATCTCCCTTATTTTTCACTATAATAATTATAATTTCGAGCTTTTCAGCTCTCATTTGTCATTTTCACTGCTGCATTTTGAATACTGGACGAAAAAAGAAATCCGAGAGGTCACAAATTAAAATAGGTTGTATGTAGCAGCTGTAGCAAGCATAAAAGCAACTCAATAGCAAGTGAATCAGTACTGGTAACTACGAATGGTTCAATTCCATTCTTAGAAAGTGTTCTGCAAATCTTTTTTTATTTCACTTCATACTTTGAAATCTTCCGAAAATCTCATTACACATTTCTTTAGTGATATCTCGCTAAGAACTAGAAGTATTTCGCTTTTAAGTGCTCTTACCTAGAAATTTGCACAACGAGCACAAATCAATGAATCTGAAAGTTAAACTTTGATGAAAGCGGTAAAAATGACGCATGAGGTCACGCGTAAAAAAAGATGCTGGTCGCTCTAGCGGATGTGTATGAAGAAACCGAAAATCTGTTTAATGCCGGGTAATGAACTTCTTCTATCCATGAAACTCGTAAGTGATATGTGGACTACTGCTGAAACTTGTGTATTGTGCTTCCAGGGAACTTAGTTGTAAGGAAATTCATACAACACTATACCACCTTTTAAAAAGCTATAAAAACTTTCCAAACGTCAATATTGATAAAATGCTTATACTTAGTCACCGACGCCCAAAGGGGATAAAAGGCCTATAAAGGAAGCGTACTTGGATAGGTCTTTGATCTGAATACTGAGCTAAAGGCCAGCTGATATATATATAACGGTGCAGCTGCCCCTCCCAGATGACTTTGATGTTATAGTCGCCTTGAATATTTATTTATCTATTGATGAGCTGGGAGAATATTTCACTAGTAGTGGCACAACTCGCGTTTAAAGGCATGTCGTTGCTTATTATGGACCTACAGTGGCGCGCAGGGTGCAAATGGCTCGTGTGGGGATGGGGCAAGTCATGACCGTTGTCCCATTCCTTGCAGTGAAGGACATTAACCACGTCTTCTGTGAATACAGCGAAAGCAAAAACCCCTTTCTCAGCTTTTCGGTCAATTCCACCCAGTCGAAAGGTGAAGGGAAACATGTGAAAAATGGGATTCAAAAAACGGCGGGGACTTATTCCTCAACCCAATACTTCGATGTCTCCGCTGCAACGCTACTTGGCACCGCTTCTTTCCTATTCAACAGCCGCCCAAATAACCCCTCCTGGTGCTTTTGGTCAGCTTCTGAGAGCTGGAAAGCACGACATGTCAGAGGATCGATCCATCGAACTGCTTTCATGAAACATTGCATTTTAGTCACTGCGCCATCAAGTATTATGTTGAGGAATAAGTCCCCGCCGTTTTTGAATCCCATTTTTCACATGTTTCCCTTCACCTTTCGACAAAACTTATATATGCTTTTGATAGAGCTCTTTCTGCTCTATTAAACCCTGCTCTCTGTTTTCTGATTTCTTCGACTACCTAATATTTACGAGCTTTTGAAATGAAGTAAGCGGAAGGCAAAAAATTGGCACCTGCGCACCTCATCTTTCTCGTCTGCCATCGAGATTAACAAATGTATGTGTGTATGTTTTCGATAGAGCTTTTTAGCTCTACAGAATGGTACCACTCTCTATTCAAATCGCTCAACTTTTTGCTGTTTTTAAAACTCACAAATAAAGTACTCGCGAGAGTATGCACTTTCGTTGTCTCCTCTCCCTCGCCTACCATCGAGATTGGAGAGAATATTTTCATATGCATTCAATACAGCTCTTTTTGCTCTACAAGATAATACCACTTTTCTTTTTTATCCTCTCATATTTTAGCATGTAGGAATAAGTTTCCTTCTGTTTTCCAATTCAAAATTACGTAAAGAAAATAGATTTTTTCACAGAGTGTTTCATATCATTCGATAGTGTTCGTTTCGCTCTACAAGACAGTGTTTTTGGGTTTTTTTTCGAATTGATTTTTGCCGTTTAGATCGCTTGAAAGTCGACAAAATCGAGCATTTTCGTCACATAGGGTCGAAAATACTCGATTTTGTCGACATTCAAGCGATCTAAAAAGCGATTTCGTCACAGCCTACATGCTAAAATATGAGAGGATAAAAAAGAAAAGTGGTATTATCTTGTAGAGCAAAAAGAGCTGTATTGAATGCATATAAAAATATTCTCTCCAATCTCGATGGTAGGCGAGGAAGAGGAGACAACGAAAGTGCACACTCTTGCGAGTACTACATTTGTGAGTTTTAAAAACAGCAAAAAGTTGAGCGATTTAAATAAAGTGTGGTACCATTCTATAGAGCTAAAAAAGCTCTATCGAAGGCATACACACATACATTTGTTAATCTCGATGGCAGACGAGAAAGATGAGGTGCGTAGGTGCCAATCTTTTGCCTTCCGCTTACTTCATTTCCAAAGCTCGTAAATATTAGGTAGTCGAAGAAATCAGAAAACAGAGAGAAGGATTTTATAGGGCAGAAAAAGCTCTATCAAAAGCATATATAAGTTTTGTCGAAAGGTGAAGGGAAACATGTGAAAAATGGGATTCAAAAAACGGCGGGGACTTATTCCTCAACCCAATACTTCGATGTCGCGTAATCATATGCTCTGTATTTAGGACGACCAGTCGGGTTGGCCGGCTGACGCCGGCCAACCCTCCTGGACTCGGATTGGCCGGCTTCGCCGGCCAATCCTCGTAAGGGCGGCTTCGCCGCCCCGGCAGGGTGGCTTTGGGGCTTTCTGCTTTGTAGCGAGGAGCGACTCTCGGCTCGCCGCTAGCGCGGCGAGCCGACTTTCGCATGCGCGCTTCGCGCGCATTGCAGCAGGAATAGGCCCTGTGTATAGGGAGCGCACATTGCAGCAGGGAACGGATAATATGCGGCTTGTATATTGTGAGCAAACCTCTAACGATCATCGGCTTTAGTTGAAACTAAGAGACACAACACCCATCTGTAACCCCTTCCCCACTAAAGGCAAAACCCCTTTAAAGAAAGGCAGGATTCGATACGAACACAAAAGTAGATTTGAAGCACTTAGTAGTACCAAAGTAAGGAAGATGGATCGAAACGGTCAAAAAATCCAAGTAAGAAGACCCCCTTCCCATCGTTGATCAAGTGTGTAAGGCACAATCGCAGAGGGGCGGCCACGCTAAAAGGAGCGGCAGCAGTTGGAGGTGTCTCATCGGGAGCGCTGAGGCGCTCCGTAGTAGTTGACTTTTGAGGATTAAAAGTTTTGAGAGGACGTGCATGTATCAGTTCTATAAGAAACATTGACCTTAACTGATTGCCGAGAGATACACCTGATAATAGCACACCACTCCCTAATGGTAACCGAGAACAAACAGTCACTTGTGAGTGTGGTACCAATATTGCAATTATGGCCGGGCTAGGCTTAGAACTTATGTACTCTATACACAGGGGGTTGATGTGTACAGAGTACATAAGTCTGGTGGGTTGACTCCTACACAATCCTAACCTGCCCGACCTCCACACACTCGTACCCATTTTCGTCTGTCCCTATCCAGTTCTTACTTGCACGACCTGAGCAGTTCCATTCCTGACCTTCCCGATTTTCGGAACCCAAGCGAGGGTTTATAAACTTGAGCACCCATCGGTTCCAGCGCAGGTCCCGCCCGTAATGGACGGAGCTAGACTCAGGACTTATGTGCTCCGTACACATGGCCTCTACCCAATCGTAACCTGCCCGACTTCCACATGCCCGTACCTAACTTGCTTCTTGTGTGCTCCCAACACCTTGGTCAGTCCCTACCCACTCCTCACACGCACGACCTCAACATACCCATTCCCGACCTTCCCGATTTTCGGAACCCAGGCGAGGACTAAATTTGAGCACCCATCGGTTTCAGCGCAGGTCCCGCCCATGGTGGGCGGAGCTAAGCTTGAAACTTATATGCTCCGTACACTTATGTTTTCCTTTACGCTATCCTAACTTGCCCTACCTCTACAGGCCCGTTCCTAATTTGCTACTTGTGTGCTCCCTACATCTTGGTCTGTCCCTTTCCAGTCCTTACTCGCACGACTTCAACAACCCTTTCCTAACTTGTCCGATTTTCAGCACTTGAGCGAAGACCTGAATTCCTTTATTCATCGATTTCGGCGCAAGCCCAGCCCATGGTGGGCGGAGGTAGGCTTAGAACTTATGTGCTCCGTACACTTGTGTTTGCCCGTGCGCTATCCTAACTTGCCCTACCTCTACAGGCCCGTTCTGCTCCTTGTGTGCTCCCTACAATTTGGTCAGTCTCTACCCACTCCTTACTCGCACGACCTGAGCAGTCCCATTCCTGACTGTCCCGATTTTCGGAACCCAGGCGAGGACTTAAATTGGAGCACCCATCGGTTTCGGCGCAGGCCCCCCCATGGTGGGCGGAGTTAGGCTTAGAACCTATGTGCTCCGTACACTTGGTCCCTACCCAATACTAACCTGCCCGACCTCCACAGCCCGTGCCTAATTTGCTTGTTGTGTGCACCCTTCACTTCGGTCAGTCCCTCCCCAGTCCTTACATGCGCGACTTCAACAGACCCTTTCCTAACTTGTCCGATTTTCAGCACTTGAGCGAAGACCTGAATTCCTTTATTCATTGATTTCGGCGCAAGCCCCCCCCCCCATGGTGGGTGGAGCTAGGCTTAGAACTTATATGCTCCGTACACTTATGTTTTCCTCTACGCTATCCTAACTTGCCCTACCTCTACAGGCCCGTTCCTAATTTGCTACTTGTGTGCTCCCTACATTTTGGTCTGTCCCTGTCCAGTCCTTACTCGCACGACTTCAACAACCCTTTCCTAACTTGTCCGATTTTCAGCACTTGAGCGAAGACCTGAATTCCTTTATTCATCGATTTCGGCGCAAGCCCAGCCCATGGTGGGCGGAGGTAGGCTTAGAACTTATGTGCTCCGTACACTTGTGTTTGCCCGTGCGCTATCCTAACTTGCCCTACCTCTACAGGCCCGTTCTGCTCCTTGTGTGCTCCCTACAATTTGGTCAGTCTCTACCCACTCCTTACTCGCACGACCTGAGCAGTCCCATTCCTGACCGTCCCGATTTTCGGAACCCAGGCGAGGACTTAAATTGGAGCACCCATCGGTTTCGGCGCAGGCCCCCCCCATGGTGGGCGGAGTTAGGCTTAGAACCTATGTGCTCCGTACACTTGGTCCCTACCCAATACTAACCTGCCCGACCTCCACAGCCCGTGCCTAATTTGCTTGTTGTGTGTTCCCTTTACTTTGGTCAGTCCCTCCCCAGTCCTTACATGCGCGACTTCAACAGACTCTTTCCTAACTTGGCCGATTTCCAACACCTGAGCGAGGACCTAAATTCGTTTATTCATCGATTTCGGCGCAAGACCCGCCCATGGTGGGCGGAGCTAGGCTTAGTTCTTATATGCTCTGTACGCTTAGGTCAGCCCCTAACCACTCTTTACTCGCGCGACCCTCCAGAATACAGTTGAGATGAGGCCCTACCGAGTCTTAACTTGCCCGATCCCTACAGGCCCACTCTTGATTTAGCCAATTTTTTGAACCATTTCTGCGCAAGCCCCGCTCACGGTGGGCGGAGCTAGGCACTTTGGTCAACCCCTACCCATTCCCAACTTGCCCGACCTCTCCACGTTGCAATTGAGTTGAGAGTAGATTATGTGACAAAAAACGGACACATACACACACACAAAAACACACCATTCTGGTTTTAGCTTGCCTCTCATGTGCTCCGTACATTTTGGCTTACCCCAACCCATCCCTAACTTGCCCGACCTCTACAGGTCCATTCCTAGCCTGCCTGATTTTTGGAACCTGAGCGTGGACTTAAATTTGAACACCGGCAGTTTCTGCGCAAGCCCCGCTCACAGTGGGCGGAGCTAGGCTTAATTCTTATGTGCTCTGTGCGCTTAGGTCAGCATCTACCCAATTCTAACATGCCCGACCTTTCCAGACAGCAGTTCAGTTGAGAGATCATATCAATGAGATAGGGGTGTATGTGGTGCAGACAGGTTGTAAATGGTTGACGCTGTACTGTGGGAGTGACATAGGTACCCTCGGCGTATCCCTAGGTAATGCCTCCTTTCCTTACCGGCCCATCACAACACAGCTGCGTCGCCATTCGCCTTTCGAGGCTCCTTATCAACCCTTATCAGTTGCTATCACATCCGTTCCCTCACCATTAATGTCCCCTTACCACCCCTACATTACCTTAAAAATTCAGGATCCCAGCTTTGCTGCGACGCGAGATATGTATTTCCCGCCATTCGCCTTTCGAGGCTCCTTATCAGCCCTTATCAGTTGCTATCACTTCCGTTCCTTCACCATTAATGTCCCCTTTCCACCCCTATATTGTCTTAAAAATTCAGGGTCCCAGCTTTGCTGCGACGCGAGATATGATTTCCCGCCATTCGCCTTTCGGGGCTCCTTATCAGCCCTTATCAGTGCTATCACTTCCGTTCCCTCACCACTGATGTCCCCTTAACACCCCTACATTACCTTAAAAATTCAGGATCCCAGCTTTGCTGCGACGCGAGATATTATGCGGTGAGCGGACAGACAGACAGACACACAGACAGACAGACAGACAGACAGACAGACAGACAAACAAACACACCAAACTTCTGCTTTATATATAGAGTATGATAATGATAATGTAAGGGCTGTGAAATGTCATCAAAACAGCGATAAAAACAAAGTCACCCACACCCTTCGCCTTCATCAACAACTTAAGTGATACGCGTTGCAAAAGCAGGCCCAATGGGGGATAAACATAAATTTTACGACAAAAAACTCACTTTCAATGGAAGGACGTCGTTTTCATCATTTGGATACGATATTAGGGTGAGAATCACTTTTCGTTTTTTTTTTGCGAGAAATCTGCCTTGACGTTTCACATTATTGCACCTAGATCTCGAATAGCACTATCGTAAAACCTTCAGGTTTCAGAGTTCTTTTTGAAGACAATGGTAGAAGTGATTTTAGTGAGGGGAACTCCCAGAGTGTGTCATTCAACTGAAAGCTACGGGACTACGAAGACAATATGTGATTAAATTTCCAGTGAAAAGGAGCGCTGCCGAGCCTTGTAAGAGAAATCTTCAATAGCAGTCACCACTTTTATATGCCCCGCCCCTTTAGCCAATGTGGTCCATTTCGAAAGCACGGATGGGAAAGGGATTCGACCGTTTCAGCCTGTTTTTCCCTTCACCTTTGTACTACTGAGCACTTCGACTTTCACTTGTAGCAATCATTTCGAATTCGGCCCAGTCTATCTTCACCACTGCCTCGAAAAATGGGTGAAGGTCACTAAAAATAGTGTACTAACTCAAAACTTCACTTTGAAGTGTTCCGCGAGTCGATAAAGAATGATCTGCGAATCAGCAATATGCTCGCCGTTCAGTTCGATAAATGGCAAGAGACCGTACTTCGATCGTCCCATCAAAAGTGGACACACCTGCCGGAAGAGATTTATGTAATTAAATGGTTATGGTAACAAAAAAAAACATCTTGGTTCACCTCATACGGTATGTTGTTGGCTCTTAGAAACGTCTCCACTTTTAAACAATATGGTGACAGATTTGGCACAGTCTTGGCTCGAGGAAATTGGTAAAGGTAGACGACATCGGGTTTCCAGTCACGTTTACGTATTTCAACCTGAAATGAGCTTTGAATATCTGCCAACACGAACAGCTTCCAGAGGTGATATCGCGATAAACCCATGGTCAATTCTTTTCCGCGCTAATTGAAAAAAGAGCAAAAGTCGAGGCCATTCGCGCCGTCAGGAGATGCTAAATCGATTTGTGGGTAAAATCTTTACGCTAGACTGAGTTTATATAAGCGATACCAAAAAGGTTACTACAAAAATCCAAGTATAATTAACGAAGTCACCTGCTTTTTGTTCCTCTTTGAAAAGAAAAAGTACGCAATAACGCTGCCGACCGCCAGCCAAACGGCAACACAAGACCAACAAACCATTGTAGAGAGGTGGTTTTACTGAAATGAAGGTTGTTGGGAGGCAACGGACGGGTAGAGTGGCACTCAGACTGAGTTGTTATCTTGTCGATGTTGTGCTCCGCCTCCTCCGTCGGTTAACGATCGTCCATTTCACTACGATGCCAGTGATGCAAACTGCTGGGCTGGGTTGCCACTGCGTTGCAGATGTTGTTTGTTTATTGTGAAACGCTGCGCCACGCGTCGCGGCGTTCACCTTGGTCATTATTTCGTCGGTTCTTTGCAAGATCCCGGGCATTCATTGGTGGGAAAGTTCAAGTCGCACCTTCCCTAATCACTTCACACCTCTCCGAATGCGCCTGAGGGAAGACCTCCCTAACTGCCTTCGCGTAACATTTACAGCGCAAGGAACAGAATGCGTGGATTTTAGTTGGGACAAAGAGAGATTTGCAGAATAAATTGAAGTTATTAGGTTGTAAGGAAAGTTCTGGCCGGTTTTTCGCTTCATAAGATAAATTCAAATCTCAGAGCGCGTCAACATGAACCAGCTACATATTGTGCTCCTTACAAGGGAAGGACCCCAGGTCGAAGTGGCCATTCGGAATGGGATACTTATGGTCCAACGTATTTTCGGGCGCTGATCTCGAATCTGTATTCGAAATTTGCAAAACGATTCTCTGAGCGGAGTTATGGAGGTTTTTTTTGAATGAACGGTTCATCAGCATGGCTGTCCCGCTTTGTGGGGATCAGTTAGTGTTCCCAGAGTATTTTGCCTCTGTAGAAACAATATCGTGGATGGAATATTTATTCAGCAAATGGCCAGCTGTAGTAGCTGGCTGGGCAGAACAAGAACCCCGTATCAGCGAGCCGTGCTTCTTTTATACGGACCCTACCGATACGGGGGAACAATTATGGCATATGATAAAAAGGGTCAAAGGGTTAGGTATACATTACAAGGAGTCGAAGGGTCACGCGGAGCGAGACACTCCGCGCCCCCCTCACAATGGCTAATTTAACGTGAACAGAAAGGCGAAAATGAATACATCGAAATTGACAACAACTGGTTAACATTTGAATCAGATACACGTTATCTTAGAACTTTGGCGTGATGTTCGTTCTGGCGTATTCGTTGCGTCGATTGGCGTAGGGATCACCGGAAAATTTATCCACCTCCAGTCGACCTTGACTACTTAAGTGTATTTTGTAGGCAGATTCTAGTTCTTGTGGCAACATCTTTTGCCACTTTCACTACGATTTGGATCATTGAACCTGTTATTCGTAAAATTATAATAATGGCAACTGGCCCAAACATATAGGTGATTCCTAATGCAGTTGCCGTGACACCTAGTGCCAGCAGTGTAACTTTCCACTTATTTCTGATGATATTTATCAGTGGTTCCAGGTCTGGAAAGTGAAATTCCTCGAATGACGGCCATGTTGTGGCGTAATTGTTAGTGTTGTCAAACACGTCTTGAGGGAAGTATCTGACATGATAATGTAACTGTCCCTTCAGTTCCAACGATATTTCGGTGTTGTCGCATATGACAAAGCATTTTTGAGTGATTAGAGATTTGCCGAATTGAAGTGCGACCTTTGTGGTTCTGTTTGATGGGTCGCAGTCAAGGGTAAAGGCTGTATTCTCACATTGAACTGTCACGACAGATTCCATTCCGGTGGTGCAGAATGCTGTGACTTCTGCTCCTTCCTGACATTTGTAGCACCCCGTCACGGGACTCAATTCTATACAACATTTTTGTTCTACGATGAATTCTGCGCTGTTGATCAATAAGCTCGATTTGATCGCGAGTGTGACTTCACTCTTTGTTGAGTGGGCGTATATCTGCCTATTTTTTGAACTGATTTCTACGACTGGAGTGTATATTAGCAGTCGGTTTTCTATTTCTGCGCGCACATCTTTTATTGAGTGTTGTGGGCAGTGGCAAGTTTTTGGTGTCTTATAACTTTTGCAATTACAGACCATTTGATTGCTGCAATTGACGAACTGGTTTGCTGCCATGTCCGCCGTAGTGCAACGCACCGGTAGTTCAAAGTTGTTAGGTATAATAAGAGCGTCTTCTTCGGAGACTGCATATCGTTGGTCGAAAAGAGGCGTGTTTGGTTTCTGTATTGATATCACTGTGAGCGATATTTCCTCAAACGATTGCGTAATGTAGGGCATCAGAGTGACTTGTCTATTACTTTCTAATTCGTGAACTTTGAACTCTACTTCGAATTCAATCAATGGAATCCATTCTTCACAATTTACTACTTCGTATATTGATTTTGAAGTAGGTATGTGTGCCACTTTGATAAAGGAGCATGCCGATACAGGGAGAAAGCACCCACATAGGAGTCCACCGCATGTATTTTCGCACGCAGAATATCCCGGATATTTGCTGACTTTTCTTAATTCCTCTATGTTTTCGTGAGGTTTTAAGGTGTTGCACCGATTCTGAGTGCATGACCCAGCTTCTGCACATCTTGTTATGTGAAAGATCTGGTGTCTGGTTTCGCGTGTGAAATACTGTGACACTTTAGAACAGGTTAATTGCAACGGTTTTTGCCGGATCTTGATCACTCCGATTGTCTTGTTTTCATATCTCGCATTGATGCAGAGTTCAGAGTGGATGTGATTGAATAGAACTTCTTGGTTATATTCGTATGAGCAATTTCCTTTATTGTTGCACACCATTTCAACTGTGTGCCTCATGTACCCTTGTTGACAGGCCTCCGAAATGCCCAACATGGCTAGTATTGCTACCGTTGTTGTTATCCTCGTATAGACGCTCAAAGGTCTAGGGTTGAAAGAGTTCATGATAACGATTTCTTGAGCAGTTTGAGTGTCAGTGCCTCGTTTGTTTACGAGCTGGTGTATGAATCTCACGCATAACAGAATGATAGCTCCCAAGATGTACGCCGTTATGGCAACTGTAGCAATTGCTCCAATAGGCCAACAGTGTGGGTTACCTATCAGCGAAGTTGTCATAAGCTGACTCGCATGTTCACAAAATGCTGTAGGAGGACATTCTTCGGTTTCGGTAGAATTGCTCTTCAGAATTCGAGTTGATACGGTAGCCAACTTGTGAAGGGGAGAAGCTGGTATTTTTAGAACCAGCTTTCTTGCTGCATTTGTGAATTTTCTACATTCTCGGTTGAAACATAGCTCAAAACTTGCGTTTTGGATGTTGATAACCGCTGATCCGTCAGCGCAAATGAGGCTATTATCCGCCGATACTGAGCTTATCACAAACAGAAAGATTGTGAGCATGGTCCACTTTGAGAAATAGGTGGATGCTTGGCTGGATGGGCTATCGAGATGTCTTTCGTAATTTTGTATTACGTCGTACGCTCGAGATTTGGATGCTCTTTCTGGATTTCTCCGAGAAGGTCTCAGCGGAGTTGTGAGTTCTGCTGTATTGGGCTCGCCATTATTGTCTTCTTCGCGTGAGCGAGATTGAGTAACTGTTTGATCTGCATCGAGGCCTTCCTCAGCTGCTTCGCCACAGGAGCGAATTTCAAGAGGATATATTTTGTTAAGAGGCCTATGCAGTACAGCGCGGTTTGGCATTTTGACTTTGGCCGATCTAATCATGCCGTCAGCGCTCTTGATGAGCTCTATGATTTTTCCATAGAACCAGTTCCCTCTCGGTAGATAATCTTGCTCTATGATTACTATCTCTCCCAGTTGTGGGTATTTGGAGACGTGTCTCGGTTGATCGAGATTCTTTGTGTGGCTGTCACGCATGGCTGTGAGGTATTCCACATTCCATTTTTCCCAGAATTTGGCAGCTATCGTTTCAGATGATACGATCGCTTCTTTCGCCTGTGATATCGTTTGAATTAGCTGTGGATCGAAATCGCGATCTGACCAATCACTTAGTTGGGTCGCACTTGGCAGTGCAAACTTCATGTTTCCCTGTAAGAAATCTATCGGTCTTAGAGGTATCTCATCCAGATCCGTCAGACTGACCTTTGTTAGTGGTCTGGTGTTTATGATGGCTTCAATCCGCGTTATTGCGGTGGCCATTTCGGTAAATGTAAGCTTTTTGCGCCCGATGGCTTTGGAAAAGCATCTTTTCACTGAGCCTACCAGTCGCTCCCATACGCCGCCCATCCATGGGGCGCTGGGGGGATTGAACACCCATTTGATGCCTTCGGAAGCACTGTATGACATTACAGAGTGATCGTTAGTGTCATTGTTTTGAAATAGATTCTCAATGACTGCTTGACCGAGTTTGAAATTGGTGCCGCAGTCTGTGCGTATCAGCTTTGGGACACCTCTTCTTGATATGAAGCGGGTGAAACTGTTTAGAAAAGCGGTAGCTGTCATAATTTCGACCACTTCCAAATGGACAGCTCTTGTTGTTAGACAAGTGTAAAGGCACACATACATTTTTGTCATTTCTTTCGAGTCGTATGGTCCCAGAAAGTCACAGCCGACGTTTTGAAATGGCTTTGCTATAACAACTCTATCTTTGGGTAGAGGAGGCATATCTGGGGCTCCGAAAGGAAGTCCGTGACATCGCTTGCAGGTGACGCAACTTTTCAAGAGCTTCTTTATTACTCTTGATGGCTGTGGCATCCAAAACCTTTGTCGTATCAAGGCAAGCACATGGTCTCTGCCACAGTGAGCATTTGTACGATGAGTGTGCTCTACTAATAAGCGAGCTAGATCCGAATTGTTCGGTATGTATATAGGCAATTTTGTGTCGTGAGGCAAGATTGCATTACGTATTCTGGATTCATATCGAATCACTTCATTTTGATCCCGTACTATGCTCATGTGAGGAAAGCGCCTTCGCAATTCTTCTAGATTTATATTGCGGTGTTCTGATACTAACAACAGTTTCTCTGCAATCGCTATATCCTCTGAGCAGATTTGTTGCGCCTGAGAAAAGAAGCTCAGATTTTTTACAACGATGTTCGCCGACCTATTAAGGTTGCATTGATGTACCCATTTTGACAGAGTCTTTCCCACCATTGCTAGTACGCGTAGCACTCGCGTATACCTCGAAAATCGTGTGGTGTCGATTAACAGTTGGTTGGGGGTCGTCAACATGGGATATGAAATGATCATGTTAGGCTGTATTGCTTCGTCAGTGTTAATGACGTCCCCGGTTTCTTTAAAATTTGCGATGCTTCTCAATGGGGAGCATTTTGGACCTTTTTCGAGCCATCGAGGACCTCTTACCCAGTCGTGATTTGCGATGGTGCACGCCGTCAGCCCTCTCGTCCCTGCATCTGCTGGGTTGTAATGGGTGGGAACGTGATAGAAGTGAACTGATGTTTTCCCAGTTTCCTCTATTAATTGTTTCAATTGGGCTATGCGCTCCTTTTGGTTGGTTACGAATGGAGGTAATTTCCGAGTCGATTTTAACCATGCCAAAGCTATTTCGCTGTCAGAAGCAATGCACAAAGTAGAATTGTTTGTTCCCAACTTGTTCAACAATGTTTTGGCTAATCTCATACCAATGAGAATAGCAAGCATTTCTAATCTTGGTATCGTTTGAACCGTCTTTTTTGGAGTCAGGCGTGTTTTTCCACTTATTAATTGGGACACGACGTTAGTAGCGCTGTCCTGTAGATAAGCGCATGCCGCTATAGCTATTTTGCTAGCGTCACAAAATATCCACAAGGTATAATCTTTGCCGACGTCGTCAAGATTGGTTATAGCCCTTGGTATTCTGATGGATACGTTATTGACCTCTTGGCAGGCGTTGTTCCACCTACGGCGTAGCTCGGATGATACGGGATCATTCCATTCTATAGCTGTGTCGTATATCTCTCTCATTAATGACTTCATTTTTATGAGCAATGGTCCCATCATTCCGATGGGATCGTATGTTGAGTTCAACTGACTAACGATGTCACGTTTAGTCAGGCGATCCTTCTGCGTTATTCGGATATTGCCTTGAAACTCGTCTGTTTCTATATTGTAGTCTACTCCTAAGAGCTTGATTACTGTGCCTTTTAAACGATCGTTTTCTGGGATACCGGCATTTACTTCGCTTGAATTTGATATGTATTCACGCAGGTTCATGCCTATCTCAGCAAAGATCGCTTTGGAATCTTTATATTTCTGAAGGGCTTCTTCTGCCGTATTTGCACGAAGTAGGATATTATCCACATATAAGTGGTCCATGATTTCTTTGGCTATTTCCGTGTTTTTATGATTTAAATAGGCCAAAATAACCATGTTGAGGATGCTAGGAGATGCCGTCAAACCGAAAGGTAGCCGGGTGAAGCGATACTCCTGTATATTGTCACGAGTCGGTGACTTATTGGCATCTTTGAACCATAAAAATCTGCAAAGATCCTTATGTTCTTCTTGCAGCCTTATTTGGGTGAAAGCTGCTTGGATATCACATAGCAGTATTATCTTTCCTGTGCGACTTGCAATTAAAATGTCGTGAATTTTGTTCACGAATGATTCACCAGTGTAGATGGTGTCATTTAATGAAAGTTGACCGCATCTTTTTGATGATGCATCGAATACTATTCGAAGAGGCTTTGCCTTTGCCGGCCGCCATACCCCTGAGTGTGGCATATAGTAACAGCCAACGCTGTCAGGAGTATTTTCATCTGCACACTCTACCACTTTGGTTGATATGTAATCTTGGAAGGTTTGCGTATAACATTTCTGTTGTTCCTTGTTAGCTTGTAGATGTTTCCATAATGAAATCAGTCTACGATAGGCAATTGCGTAGTTGTCAGTGAGATCGACAACGTTGTCTTTCAGTGGTAATGGAGCAGTTACAATCCCATTGTTGAACTGTATTCTTTTTGAATACGTTTGATAGTATGAGAATGTGTTTTCTTCTCTTATCAGTTCGTTGGGTGAGATTCCCAGACCTTGTAACTCAAACAATTTGTTGAGCAATTCGGCCTCCGTAGGCTCGTTGATAACAGTTAGTTGTTGCAGCACAGCATCGTTCTCGTGGTCATCAGATACGAGACCTCGTCCGTCGCTTTGCGCCGTATTTGCCAACTGTTTTGTGGATAAGATACCACGGCCATGTATGCTGGGTCCGAAAATTGTTTTTGCAATGTGCAGGCCAGATGGCATTTGCAAAGAGATACTGTTCGGAGGGACCAATTGGTAATAATAATCAAGTCCGACCAATATGTGCGGATTTTGATGTTCTCCTCGAACACGTGGATTACACACGCAAAGTTCGTTCAGTTGGAGAAATTGTTTGTCTTCTGGTGACAGTTTCACCGATGAAAATCCATTCGTAATTATCGGTTTTGTCTGTGCTCTTATGATAAGTTCCATGCCATAAGCAGTACATATTTTGAGCGTTACAACACTACTTTGAAACTTTTCCGTGTGTCCGCCGATGCCAGACATGGCACAAATCTCAGAAGATTCTTTGGGAAGTGCGAGGTCATATGCCGTTTGTTCCCTAATGAGAGTTTTCTGAGCTCCCGTATCGAAAAAGAATAGTATTTTTTCGAATTGGTTTGTGTTGTTATTCCAGACGCTACCTTCTGCGGTCATTAAGACAATCTGTTCCTTGTTCCTGGAATCATCATTGCCCGTGTAGTCAGAGTTAACGCAGGCGTTATTGGCCGTTGGTCTACCTTGCCAGGGTCTATTATTTCGTGCGTCATTTGAACCGTTATTAGTCCACGGCTGCCTTTCACCTTTATTGTAGAAGGGGTTTTTCTGTTCTGGTTGACCATTTGTTCTAGGTTGGAAACCTGATCTTTGTCTGTGTTCATTGCCAGAACCAGAGCTCTTTTGCGGCGGACCTGAGGCAAAGCACAAGCTGATGTCATGCATCTGCTTACAGCGCGGGCAATTGTGCTTGGGGCATTCGCTGCTTTTGTGGCTGTCGGTGAAGCATTTCCAGCATCGCTGCTCTTTTTTCACCACGTTTCTTCGTTCGTTGATGTCTACCACAGTTCGGCAGACGTTCGATGCGTGACTGCCGTTTTTGCAAAATACGCATTTTGTTGATTCACTATCAGATTGTTCTCTGTAGGATCTGACCTTTTTCCCGTTAAGGTCATGTTTGGGAAAATTCCGTAGTCTTGACTCTACGTATTTTTTTGCTTCAATTTGCTTTTCTAGCTCGTCCATTATGTCGTCAATTTTGACTTCTTCCTTTTCTTGAGTTGCAATAAGGACATTTTTCACTATGCTGTATGGAAACTTCTCGAGTATCTTCTCGGTCCATAAAGCGTCTTGCGCAGAGCGTATGTCTTGACCTGCTGATACCATTTGGTTGATTAGCATTCTGATTTTGTCAAAGACATTGTTGCAGGCGTCCGCATTATTTGCTGCTGGACGCATATCGATTAACTTCTGTACCACCTTTGCTCTGTTTATGGGCTTGTTGCCATACTTTTTCTTCAGAGCTTCGGTCATCCAACCATAATTTTTTGGAAGTAGTTGTATACCCTTCACAGCGATTTCCGCTTTTCCGCGAAGGCTGTCTTTAAGGAGTAACATTTTTTCAACTGTGCTCAACACTTTGTTTTCATGTACAAGTGTTTGGAAAACTGCCCAGAACTCTGGGAATTCTTCCTCGTCGCCGTAGAATTTTGGCATTTGTAACTGACTCGGTTTTAGTGTGCGACAGATTACATCCTCTGTGTCACATATGTTGTCAGAGAGATCTTCTGACAACCACGCGGAGTCATGCTCGCAAATAGAGCTATTATCGAGCTCTCCTGAGGGATGCTTTTTCAAATTGACATCCTTTTTTGTGTCGGATGTCTTATGATTTTTATTTGGGTTCACTTCGCTTCTTTGCGGGTCGACCCCCAACACTTGAGCGAGTTTATGCAGCTTGTTTCTGCTTTCTGTTAATCGTGCTTCTAACACGTATATCATTTCATTGGCACGGGCTATCTTTTCCGTGAACTGATATTCTAAATCGATATCTTCGATTTCATTAATAAGGTCTTTTTTGTTACCCTTAGTTTTTGAATCGTCGAACTCTTTCTCGAGTTTGTCGACGAGAGATTGCAGGGAATCCCTACTTGATTTGATGATTTTTATTCCTCCAGCAATTAGGTTCACTGCGTTAGAATACTCATCGTATTGCATACGGTCATCGCCCTCGGGATTTATTTCCTCTGTGTACGATGTGTATTTATCGAGAAGAGTGTTAAGCGTTTTTGCGCTGAATCCAATAGGTTTCTTATGGAAAATCAGTGTCATTTCGCTTTTCTTCTCTTGTTCTTATTAGTTTTTTTTGGTTCTTGTTCTCAACGGATTTTCCGGAGTAGGTGTTACCGATTATGGTAAAGTTTTCCAAGTTTCGACGGATTTAACCGGAGAAACGGGAATATAGGCTTGTTTTAGTCGATGCACCAAAATGTCCCGCTTTGTGGGGATCAGTTAGTGTTCCCAGAGTATTTTGCCTCTGTAGAAACAATATCGTGGATGGAATATTTATTCAGCAAATGGCCAGCTGTAGTAGCTGGCTGGGCAGAACAAGAACCCCGTATCAGCGAGCCGTGCTTCTTTTATACGGACCCTACCGATACGGGGGAACAATTATGGCATATGATAAAAAGGGTCAAAGGGTTAGGTATACATTACAAGGAGTCGAAGGGTCACGCGGAGCGAGACAATGGCCGTTGCTGAACAGTCAACGGCCTTAGCGGCTCAGTGGTAGTGTTCCGGATCTGCAGGAGAGGGATTGAGGGTTTGCTCCCCGCCAGTGCGGGCTTTTTTGCATTTTGTGTTTCATTGTCGGTAAGTGCTTTTCTTCCACTTCTGGACGTTTCCTTGGACTGGTACCTATCACACCCATCATTTACTCTGCCACTTTATTTATAACTGCTAACATTACTCACAAGGGAAGGATACCAAGTCGAAGAGAATCCCGTACCACACGAATCAGGCCTTCTTCCGTGAAAAGATTATGATATTCGTGCACAGGGGGTCGAATTACCCCTCTGTGCAAATTTTCAGCCAAATCCAGTTTTTGGTCCAACTTCGGAAAATTGGGAGTGGCCAGGTTATGAAGTGGTAGATTTTGAATTTTCTTCTACAGAAAACCCTGCAACCTGAACAAGATAGCCTACACATACCTTTTACACTTGCCCATCGCACTAAATGTACGAAACAAGCGTCAATTAGGAGCAATTCCCAGGCAAGGGTCAACGACTTCTCCTTTGTTCAATGGGCTGCCCGTGAATTTTTCCGAAATTTGGTCAAATTCTCGAATTGGCTAAAAACTTGTCTTCTGGGGTAATTTGACTCCCTGAACACGAAAATCTCCCTGGTTTTGAGCAAGAAGGTCTGGCTCGCCTGCTATGGGCTTCCAAACCTATCATAATAGTATTGTTTTTTCAAAAAAAAAACCTCCATAACTCCGCTCAGAAAATCGTTTTGCAAATTTCGAATACAGATTCGAGAACAGCGTCCGAAAATACGTCGGATCATATGTGTCCCATTCCGAATGGCCACTTCGACCTGTGGTCCTTCCCTTGTTAGATAGGCAAAAAGTCGCTCTTTCTAAATTTATGTTTTATTTAGGATGCCACAAGGTTTCCGAATTACTAGGGGGATTTTGAAGTACTGCGAAAATGGCACTCTTTGGATGACTTCACTTCACGAGTTCTTGTTTAGCCTAGTCCCAGCGAAGGTGGCCACAAATGTGAGTGCTGCAAGGGGAGGGGGTAAAGCATTTCACTGAGCACTTTGTCCTTAGTTTCAGATGTGCAGAAATGAGAACGAGTTGCTCGAATTTTAAATTGATCAAATCGCTTCAACTAAAACGCTGAAAGCGATGAGCGTCCATACTTGCAGGCGATATCCAAAAGTATTGGCCCTCAACACAAAAACTTGGTCAGCCACCTCAAGTAGCCTTGATCTGGAAAAACACAAAAAAGAGTGCCGCGGGACCCCTCAGAGCAGCTTGCCCAATCTCATTCTCCACAAATCTCTTCCAGTGATTGAAGCAGTTGCAGGCTGAAGCCCTCACTCGTGTGCCATATTCACCAGATCCAGCGCTAAGTAAGCCCCATTTTCCCAAACATCTGGACAGCTTCTTCAGCAGCAGCGTTCAGAAAGAGTGGTGATCCGAAGTCGTCTTTTTTTTGATTTTCCGCTATATAGATCGTCATCTCTTCATCAGAATGAGATCTGCAATATCCATGATATTTCCAAAAGTGTTGCGAATCAAATGGTGCCTATTCTGTGAGAAAAGACGCAGTCTAAGCCGAGTTATGATATTCCGAAGTTGATTTTGCGTAAAGTGACCAAAACTTTCCTTACAACCTGATATTAAGAATTCATGAAAGAAAGAGAGATAAAGTAAGATGTGAAAAATGGAGCAATGAGTCTGAAAAGAAGAAGAACCAACTGAGCAATTCATGAGATGTAATTCTGGCAGTTTTCTGATTTTCTGATCTCTGAGTCCAAAAACGTTCGTGTGAAACAAGATACTTTCTATCTACGTCTTTCTATCCTTATATTACTAACTTTTATATAACTTCGAAATTCTCTTTTTTTTCTGCTTCACAATGATTCCATTCAATTCTATAATTCCATCTAGCTGATGTAATGAAGATCTTGATTAGTTACGTAGTTGATGAATCGATGAAGACAGATCGGCCAATTAAGCGAGGTCATCCCTTAGGCGCATTCGGAGAGGTGCGAAGTGATTAGGGAAGGTGCGAGGCGGGAGTCGTGGGAGGTCAATCCTGACTAAAGACCCACACCCCATTCACACTTCATGGTGGCCTTCGAATCATAGAGCACCTGACTTTCCGTGGCGTGATACTGCATCCCAAAGGTAGAAGGCCTTAGTCAGCATTGACCCTCACGTCTCTTAACTACCTTCCAATTACTTCGCACCTCCCCGAATTTGCTTTTGGCTTGTCCTAATTGCTTGCACCTACGATTTTCCATAAGTTCATCTCAAGGAACATGGGGAAAAGAAATGAAAAAGCACCATCAGAGATCAACAAGTGTAAAGAAAATGGGTGAAAATTTGTAGAATAAAAGTGAGTACGACTCCTCACACTTTTTCTTGACACCGCTTCGTTTTATTACCCTTCTATGAAAATCACTGGTCAGATAAAAAGCATTAAGAACAGAAATATTGGAATCGAAGTTTTTCCATGCAATAAAAGGTAATGCAAATAATAGCAGTATAGATAGCAAAAATGATATGAAAAATTTTTTTATATAAATAATCTCATGAACCAGGGCATTATAAAACACTGCTAACTTGTGTATCTTTCTTCATAGGCATAATAACTTCCCCTGTAGGAGTCCTACCAAACGTCTTTCTCCACAAATTCTTAAGTTCCGTGTCAAGTAAGGTTTAATTCGTCAGCAATGTCCAAATGCAAATCGTGAGCCTCTGATCGAGTTGCACTATGGTAGCTGCTTTGTGCTTGGCTTCACTCATGTGTAAGCACAGTTCCATCACGCAGCCCTACTACTACTCCCCCTCTTCTTCATCTTCAGCTCCTTCGCTTTCATCGGTTTTCATTCACCTGTACTTTCACTTCTTTGTCGTCGCACCTTCCATCTATCTCTATTCAGTCCTGTATAACTTCAAATTTATCACTCTATGTGTGTCAGAATTTTCGTTAGTTCCCACCTTACATCTGGAAACTTTCCGTCCTTCTCTTTAGGGGCGCGGACCTGTACGCCGTTTTTTTGAGTAAATTTTTATTGGCAGTAGAAATTTAGAATTTTCAGTGGATACTCATCAAATGTTGCATGCCAGTTCGAAAATAATAGACGAATTTGAGAAGATTGTCTAGATTTCAACGGATGATAATGTTCTTCCAAGGAACGAGAGTGCTTTCATTCTTGTGCGAACTCCTTTCCGAAGACCTTGTTTCGAACGTTTTCGCAGAATGTGACGAGTTCTGGGTACTGGTCATTGATCAAGTCCTTGGCATAACTCTCCACAGGAATGAAGATAGTTGTAGCTAGTTGTGAGAATAGTGTACAATCAGCCTGAAATTTAACGTTGTTGTTGAATGAGTCACCTGTATAGAGAACTTCAAGTAGAATCCTAGGCCGTCATCACTGCAGTGATAGGTACATTTTGCTACCGCATATCTTTGGGAATCCACCGATGGACATCAGGTCTCGTTTTTAAAGGCAACGCCAAGGGTAGGTACGAGTCAGGGCTGGGGAGACATTTTACGTGAACGAAAATTCCAGTTTAGAATAGGTAATCTGCAGCGAAACTCGCACTGAAAAGGAGTGGTTTGTGGTCTTTACTGTGATTCCACAGCGTTGTCAGTCTGCTGCCTCGAATCCATTGGGTGAGTTGCTGCAAGGGCGGGGAAACCTTCACAGCCGGCTGGCTTAGCCCATTGTCCGTCATTTAGTTGGCGAAATGTCTGTTTAGCGCACTGTGTGTGGGACTCTATATATTCTATTTTGCTTCTTAACTACTGCTTTTAGCCGTAAATCTACTCTAGTCGTGCATCTCTTCGTGACGACTTTTCTCGAAGTTTCCTCAAAAGTGATATATCGGTTTTGGCTTACAGTTCACTGCGCCTTAATTCCTATCATTACTCCCAACCAGAAGATAAGCCAGAAAGTCATGAATTTTTCACCATTAATAAAGAGTGAACACCCTTGAGAAATGCGCTTATACAGAGGGATGGGTGGCAGGACTGGGAATGCGAGTAAATTGTCAACTGACTGAATTAAATGCCTTGAATAATGTGAAAAATCACTGACTGAGCTGATCTCGTCACCAAAGATGAACTTCTTCCCATCCAATAAATCTCGATAAGCGTCCAGGTCTTTTCGCAGGAAGTCTTTGAAGTCCTCATTTGGGAAGCAACCAATACTGGAGGCGATTCGCCCACCCACCTGAAATACGGTACTTGAAGCTTGAATTCGTTTTCACCATAAACTCATTAAAACAGTAATTCTTACCTTTCGCTTCATCATAAAAGAGAATAAAGAGCATAAGATCGGTGTGAAAGCGGAAGGCATGCCAAGGGATGGAACCATCATCATGACGTAATCGTGGCCTATGGGATCCATTATCTTGAACTTGTACAGAACACTGAATGAAATCGGATATGTAAGTCAATTCTCTTCGTATGAATTCAAAGAGAAACACAGTTCAAAATGGAATGAAGGAAGTTACTCACTAGGCAGTGTGATTTTCAGCAGTTCTTTCGATGGTCCTTTGCAGAGCCTCATCTTTGGGTGAAAGTGACTGAAATTTGATTGTGGCCAATTTATTATTCATGAAATCACAGTTGATTAGTTACTAGTTCTTAATTACACAATCATCTCAATGCATTCAAACTCTTTAAGACTGAAATGTACTACATTTTGACCACAAATGATTCCTTTGTAGTATCGAAATAGATCATTTCTGTTGAAGAATCAAAATCTGAGAGCGCTTACTGTTTTGCAGGATTTAAGAAGGTGGGATCACCGACTCACCGACAGTAGTTGTAGAAGAACGTTCCGAATTGAAATTTCTACTTGGTCCCTAAGTGTTTTTAATGCTTTGTGTGAATCTCTTTCTCAATATTAGTATGGGTATTTCATGTAGCCGATCCTCTTGAGGCACCGGCAGGCGTAATCTTTTAAAAATCGTGGAATATTGAAGTAGGGGTGCTCAGCAGGGTAACAGTAGACAAAGAACGATATAAACTACGGAAAACTCGAGAAATTGGAATCCGGTACTCCCTTTCCTTTTGCATCTCTCTGCGTCTCTAGCTGGGAAAGATTCAGACGAGCGAGAGGCTAAATTGGCCGGCCGCGCACGTGGTCTCGCCCTCGCCGGCAACTCGCCGGACTGATGAATTGCAGAAAGACACACTGCGGGATCGTGATAAGACCTCAAGCCGTGCCTTTTCAATGCGATTTTCGCTACACATCAGCTCCTCTGAAATGGAAGGTTTGTTTTCAGAAAACATGTGCTCCCAGCTCTCACTTTCCCTTTACCCCTCCCAGTGCCTTTTTCTGCCATACCTTTAAGGAGGCCCCGCAAAGTCGTAGATGGCGTTCCTCTTTTTCCATAGCGATCCAAATGACGACTTTATGCTAGCGAACATGAAATCGTCTCTAATCGTAGGTGATTATGCTTTTTTTCTCCACGTCTTTCTAAGATATGACTCCTGATCTTTTGAGGGCTCGCGATTTTCAATATTAAAAATTGAGGAAAATTACGCTTCAGAAATAAGGAGGGCGGGTTTTCTAGAGGGCCTTGATTGAGTTGATAATTTTTGTGGATTGGAGAATACTTGGACAACATGGACAGAAAATATATTGCAGCAGTAGCTGGAATCGAAAAGTTGTTTAGTGGTTCTCATTGACAAAAGGAGCATTTCCGTGAAAACTTCTGTTAAATACTGTTGATTCACTGGACACTTTGGATCTCTCGGTAGCTATTTGCATTGGACTGACTGTTCAGTGATTCTTTTCTGTTTAATTTATTATTTAAATGTTCACCTTATCACAATTTATTGGGTCATTCCATAAGTAATGTCTTTTTTCCCGAAATTTTTCTGATAAACTCACAAGTATGTGCGGCTTTTTATGCATTTTTCGGAAGCGATTTTTCTGCTCTACAAAACGGTACAAATCTTTGGATATTTCAGATTGGGGCCGACTTTCAGGCCGGCGCAGGGGTGGGTCCAGTTGACAAAAATTAACCAAACCGGCAATTAATTGAAACACTATATTTCTTTATGGGAACATTAGCCAACATATGTCACATACTTAGCCTCGACCTCTTCTACAAATTCCAGTAACTGGTTGATTGGGTATTCACGTCGTTCTTTTTCTAAATTCTTCATTCCGAGAGCACTCACGTTTATTCAGAATGAAGTTTTTCCTTTAAATTGGGTTGGGGAATAAGTCCCCGCCGTTTTTTATCCCCGTTTTTCACATTGTTCCCTTCATTTTTCGACAAAGCTTATATATGTTCTCGATACAGCTTTTTTTGCTCTACAAAGTGCTACTAGCTGTTTTTCGATTCCTTCGATTACCTAATATTTATGAGGTTCGGAAATGAAGTAAGCTGAAGGCAAAAAATTGGCATTTGCGCACCACATCTTTCTCGTCTATCGAGATCAAAAAATGTATGTGTATATGTTTTCGATAGAGCTTTTTCAGCTCTACAGAATGGTACTACCTTTTATTCAAATCGCTCAACTTTTTGATGTTTTTAAGACTCACAAATGCAGTACTCGTAAAAGTGTGCACATTTGTTATCTTCTCTTCCTCGCCTACCATCGAGACTGGAGAGGATGATATGTGCATTCGATTGAGCTTTTTTTGCTCTACAGGACGATACACGTCTTCCTTTGTATCCTCTCATATTTAAGCATGTAGGAATAAGTTTCCACCTGTTTTTCAATTCGAAGTTGCGAGATGAAAATGAACATTTTGGTAGAGTGTTTTGTATCATTCGATAGAGCTCTTTTCGCTCTACAAGATGGTCTATACGATTTTGTTTAGAACAATTTTTCCGCTTTTTGGATCATTTAAGAGTCGACGATCGCATTTTCGACTACATCTGTCGAAATGCTCGATTTCGTCGACTTTTAAATGATCAAAATGGCAAAAATCAATTCGATTACAAACCGTGAACGCTATCTTGTAGAGCGAAAAGAGCTCTATCGAATGCATATATCATCCTCTCTAATCTCGATGGTATGCGAGGAAGAGAAGATAACAAAAGTGCACACTTTTACGAGTACTGCATTTGTGAAACTTAAAAACATCAAAAAGTTGAGCGATTTGAATAAAAGGAAGCACCAATCTGTAGAGCTGAAAAAGCCCTATCGAAAACATATACACATTCATTTTGAAACTTCTTCTGTTATGCCAACGAGGTTGATAGGTGGAATGTTTATTGGCGGCCTAACGTTCGACCAGATCGTCTTCCTCAAAGGCCTAAACGTGGCTCGAGATATGGGACTTAATCCACTATACCACCAAACGCCTCATCCCTCTGGCGATTCTGACCAACCATTCAAGAACCGCCGGAGAGAACCCCTTATGAAAGATCATAACTCACCCACTCAACCACCGCGCGAGTGAAACGCCGCTACTCCGTGTCAATTGTCGTCAGTGAATGAGAGATGCCATGCTGTCCTGCGTATTCTCCTACGTCGTTCTGGTACAGCATAGCCATTTGATACGGCTATGTCAGAAGCTAGACGTATAGACTCTCGCCGCTCTGTCGAACCTGTGCACACATTTGCAGCCGTCTTGAACATGTTCTTAACAACTGCATGTTTCACAGTTTTGGGATGCGCAGATGTGGCGTGAATCAGATGTTCTTAGAGCTAGCTTTCCTGTACCACTTTGTGTTCAGGTAGGAAAGCCAACCATGGCGGGGTACTTCCTTTGATGTGAAGTGCAGTATTCTTGCATGCGAGACTGAGATTTCTGCCAGAAAAGTGCTTGAAGCGTTTCGGATTTCTGCAAGAAATCCAAGTATGAACAACCGAAATGAGTGCTTATCCATTACGAATGATCTCTTGCCATTTGCGTCACACTGCGAGCTACTGATATGAGGGGAAGACATGCATGTCCCCATTATACTATATGTATAAGGACAGCATGGCATCTCTCATTCACTGACGACAACTGACGACGGAGTGGCGGCGTTCCACTCCCGCGGTGGTGGAGTGGGTGAGTTATGATCTTTCGTACGGGGTTCTCTCCGGCGGTTCTTGAATGTTTCGTCAGAACCGCTAGAGGGATAAGGCGTTTGGTGGTATAGTGGATCAAATCCCATATCTTGAGCCGCGTTCAGGCCTTTGAGGAAGACGATCTGGTCGAAACGTTAGGCCGCTAATAAACATTCCACCTATCAACCTCGTTGGCATAACAGAAGAAGTTTCAAAATAATATCGATGCCGAGGTTCCACGAAGGGAGAAGTTGGAATTTATATACACATACATTTTTTGATCTCGATAGAAGAGAAAGATGTGGTGCGCAAGTGCCAATTTTTCGCCTTCAGCTTACTTCATTTCCAAACCTCATAGATATTAGGTAGTCGAAAGAATCGGAAAACAGCTAGTAGCATTTTGTAGAACAAAAAAGTTCTATCGAAAACATATATAAGCTTTGTCGAAAGATGAAGGGAACAATGTGAAAAACGTGGATAAAAAAAACGGCGGGACATATTCCCCAACCCAATACTAGTTCCTTATTCAGCATTGCTTTATGAACCGTTCGCAAGAATTTTTCCTGCTCTATCGAAAATATGCTTCGCTTTTATTCTAGCTGCCGGATTAATTCAAAACTATGTGACAAGCCCAGATGACATTGTTTCGCAAATTATTTTTTCAACAGAAACTCAACGGATCAGATCAATGATGTTTCCCGTCCCTTTACTACCTGTACTTAAAGTTTCACCATGCTTTTAACTGATTGGTCAAGAAATGTTTCTTGCCTGGATTCAAACAAATTGTCAAAAATCAGCGAATTGTGGCGGAAAAACGAAAGTTGGGAAAGGAGCGAGGCCAATTCGAGGGTGATAGAAGAGACCGGGGCTAAGTAGGAGACACATAATTGATCGGTTTTTCCGGAGTGAACAGTGTTTTAATTAATTGCCAATTTGATTATATTTGTCGACTAAACCAACCACTTTTTCAGCTTGAAGATCTCGTAATTCTTAATTTGAATGTCAATCGAATTGGTCTTCATCCTCAACAATAAGCTAAAGATCAGCTGGAATTGATGACACTAAATGTCCCTTTCGGATGGCGTGAATGCTCATTCAGTATCACTGTACGAGTGCCAGGAGACTAACCAGGAAGGGCTTTTTACTTCCCATGGAACTTCGAATAGGGACCCCTACAGATCGATAGGGCTTCGAACGCTCATTACAAATGTGAAAACCAAAAGTACTACGGGCTGTTCGGAAGCGAGTTAGGAGGGGTCAAAGTTCGCATGCGAAGACTCATCGACGGGGGACTCTGCTAGTGGTGACTCGTCAACGCGGCTAATCATGTATGTCACAACAGCCACGTTGGCTCAAAGGTAGTGATCCTCGTCTCCAGGCGTGGGGTGCTGGGTATGCTCCCCGCCTGTTGAGCCCTTTTGCGTTTTGTGTTTCATGGCCAGAAAATGCTTTTCTTTCACTTCTGAACGTTTCCTTGTACTGGTACCTATCACACCCATCATTTACTCTGCCACTTCATTTATAACTACTAACAATACTCACAAGGGAAGCACATCAGGTCGAAGAGACTCCCATACCACTCGAATTAGGCGTTGTTGCGTAAAAAGATTATGATATTCGCGCACAGGGGGTCAAATTACCCCTCTGTGCAAATTTTCAGCCGAATCCAGTTTTTGGTCCAACTTAGGGAAATTAGGGGTGGCTAGGGGGTAAACTGGTAATTTTTCGAATTTTCTTCTACAAAAAATCCTGGAACCTGAACATAATCACCTACATATACCTGTTACACTTGCCCATCGCACTGAACGTACGAAACAAGCGTCAAATAAGAGCATTTGCTCGGCAAGAGTCAACGCCTTCTCCACTGTTCATTGTGCTGCCACCCAATAGATTGTGAATTTTTGCGAAATTTGGTCAAATTCTCGAATTGGCTAAAAGCTCGTCTCCTAGGGTAACTTGATTACCTCAACACGAAAATCATACTGGTTTTGCACGAGAACGACTGGCTCGCGCGTTATGGGCTTCCGAACGCACCATGTAATAATATTAGGCATTCAGGTAAACGTGTAGACAATGAGACACAAAATGCAAAAAAATCTCCACCGGCGGGGAGCAAACACAAAACCTTTATGCTGCAGATCCGGAGCACTACCAGCAAGCCACAGTGGCCGTTGATAGTTCAAGAGCAGCCGTGCCGACGGCAAAGTGCCTCGCCAATGAGATATCACAAGCAAACTTTGTCCCCTCCTAACTCGCTTCGGAATAGCCCGTAGCACTTTTAGTTTTCCAATTCGTAATCAGCGTTCGAAGCTCTATCGAATGATATGGGTCCCTATTCAAAGTTCCATGGGAAGTAAAAAGCCCTTCCTGGTAAGTAGCGCGACTCCTGCCGCTTCTTGACACTTTACGGTAGCTTGCGTGCGAATATCCGTGTGTGGGATGGAAGGCAACAACCGCAACTGGCTTGGTCGTTGTCCCACCCACTGGATGGTTGAGTGATGAACGCGAAGTGGCAGCCTTCGTTAGAAAGCAAAGGATCGTGTTCGAGTTTTTGTCGGTTTATTCTGTCCTTCCTCCACAATGGCAGTAGCCAGCACTGCTTCTTTTATGTTTGATTGTAGGCAAAGTTACCCATCACTGATGCTCTTCGTCAACTTCAGAGAAGCAGAAAATGCTCTGGATCCATGGAACCACTCTGATAAATCACTGATAAACCACTCTGATAAAATCGGACGAAGTAAAAGAAATAGTGCATATGAAAGTCGAGATGCCTAGTAACAGGATAGTGGAGAAAAACGGATGGAAATGGCCCAAAACCCGAGAAATAGGACCCCCTTCCCACTGCTGAGTCTCGACGCGGACGACCTGTCCGTCAAGAGGGGAGTAGTCTGATCTAGTTTTCCATGGGCATGTTGCCAGGTAAACACAACGGAACGTTTGGAAATACGACAGCATCAATTTGTGAAGTGAGCTCCAAGCTAAAACTGCGAAAGCGCGCCGCAAAACCTCCGATCCTGCCGCATCCCCTTGGCCGCTCCAACCCCAGTCAATCGGAGATTACGTCATCGGGAGGCGGGACCGCTGTGTCCAAGAGGCGGAACCGCTGCATGGTTGCGACGTTTTGCAGGGTTTTCTACAGCTTGGAGGGGCGCTTTTTCACCGGGATTTCGCCACAAATAGCCTTCTTAGGCCCAGGACTACCATGTGAGTGACTTCTTGTGGGGATTTCTCCATTACCGCATTACCCCTAATGCTGTCTGCAAGTAATTGTTTCGACAAAAAGTTGCTCTGATTGGGAATATGTCGCCTTCTGTGAATGAAACTGCTGTTCTGTGATTTTTATGGAAAACTGATTTGATTTTTCTCATTATCGCAGCTAATCTCGAAGAGCATCAGAGTGGAATCACCGGATTTTGGGTTCTTCGAAACAAAGAATAAGAGTCATGGAAAGTAGATGTGGCTAATTCACACCTTCACTTTGAAGTGTTCGGCGAGACGATAAAGAATGATCTGGGAATCAGCGATATGCTCGCCGTTCAGTTCAATAAATGGCAGGAGACCGTACTTCGATCGTCCCATCGAAAGCGGATACACCTGTCAGAAAAGAAATGATGTAAGTAAATGACCACGGTCACAAAAAAGTCCCAAGCCTACCTCATAAGGAATTTTGTTGGCTTTCAGAAAGGTTTCCACCTTTAAACAATAAGGCGATAGATTTGGCACACACTTAGGTCGGGGAAATTGGTAAAGGTAGACGACATCGGGTTTCCAGTCACGTTTACGTATTTCAACCTAAAATGAGCTTTGAATATGTGTCAACACGGGCAGCTTCCCGAGGTGGTATCGTGATAAACCTATGTTCAATTTTTTCCGTGCTAGTTGAAAAAAGAGCAAAAATCGAAGCCATTCGCGCCGTCGGGAGATGCCAAATCGATTTTGGCATGTGTTTGCTGTCCGATAGATAGAACCTTCACGAGTTTGAACTAGCGATATAAGGGAAATGCATTTATTAATAACAAAGCCACCTGCTTTTTGTTCTTCTTTGAAAAGAAAAAGTACGCAATAACACTGCCGACAGCCAACCAAACGGCAACACAAGACCAGCAAACCATTGTAGGGTGTTGGTTTTACTGAAATGGAGGTTGTGGGAAGTTACGAACGGGTGGAGTGGCACTCAGACAGAGTTGTTATCTTGTCGATGTTGAGCTCCGCCTCCGTCGTCGGTTAAAGGTCGTCTGTCTCACTATGCTGCCAGTGATGCGAATTGCTGGGCTGGGCAGCCTCTGAGTTGTAGATGTTGTTTGTTTATTGTGAAACACTTCGCCCCGCGTCGCGGTGTTCACCTTTGGCCTTGGTTCGGACGTTTCTTTGCGAGATCCCGGGTATTTATTGGTGGGAAAGTTCAAGTTCTAGCAACAAAGTACACCATATTCACATAAAGAACTCCCGACATCCCTGAAGGCATATAGATAGATTATATGTTGTAGTGACTATATATGAAACACCTGACCCAAGTTGGAATACTCCAAGGGAAGGAGGCGGATCACACAACTAGATAACTTCAGCGCTTCTGGGAGTGCCTGTGTTGATTAGATGACGCTCCGTGCTAGAGACTTAAATCACTACACAGTTTATTTACTTATTTATTTATTTATTTATCTAATTAGAGGCGCAAACATCATTGGCTCAAAGCAATGTGATCCAAAGTATTTCTCGTATAATCTGGCCCCTCGCCCTCCCGGGGGCGCCAGACGAGGTCATAAAGAATTCGTGGAGACCGTGTCACGTATACCTTGTTCTAGCAAACGTGATCACGTTCGAATATCTTCTTTGGCTGCACTGATTGTGTTTGCAAGGTTCTTATGAATGAATGGTACCGTCAGTGATAATGAATGAACCGGTCGGTTCTGATAGTGTACGGGGTATACTGAATTATTGGAGGCACAAAAAAAGTTGCCCTCTGCATCCGTCACTGTTGCAAAGGCAAGCGCGTAAGAAACAAATGACTAATTGTCATCATTGACGGGTACAAAATGATAACTCTGCAACTGAACAAACTGCACGGAGAGGGTGTGATGAGAAATCGCAGACGTGAACTGAGATTAGGGCGAGGCCGGCGAGCTGTCTTGTGATCGGGTACAAGTGGCTCAGACTTTGAACTATTGCTGGTCTTTAAAAGTGCGCTATTTACTTGTTTTCAATTCCATATGGGATAGAATTATATATTATAGAAGCCTTAGCAGGGTTAGGTAATTCGAATAGATAGCGGGTGATTTCCAGGGAGATGCCTAGCTGTCGTTTCCTTTACGCCAGTAAAGATATACACTTCAATTTTCCGTTAAAGGCACCATTAGGGGTAAGGGAAAACTGAGATCTGGGAGTACATGTTCTCTGAGAAGAAAGCTTCTTTTTTCAGAAGAAGTCATATGTAGCGAAAATTCCATTGAAAAAACGCGGCTTGGGGTCTTATGACGACCCCGCAGCACGGCATGTCGTTATGCGGTTATGCGGCCGGGGGACAGGGCACTTCGGGAGTCGAGGATTCCTCGACGGGGGGGGTCGCACTCGACCGGACGGGAGGGGGGGGGTCGCATCTGTAGCTAAGCGATAATTTTATGGGAATTTCCTCTAGCCCATCGTACAGTCGATATCTGCCCCTCATACACGAAAAGAGCCACCGCTACCTCGCTGTCTGAATCGCAGATGGGTGTAGACCATCTTGAAAAGGTGACCGCCATCATTTATGGACTCGTTACGCGTTTAGCACTCACCATCGCGCTGCCATGATGACACACACCTCATCGTTATGGAGGGGCCTATCTAGTAGCGGAGAGAACCAATATACTCACATTACCGTAAACTATACGTTTATGTTATTGCATTGCTACCATAGAGTTCATTGTTGCGTGCAAGAACGACATGTCGGTATCCATTTAGGAGAAGAAAAATACATTTTTATTTTAGGCTACACCAGTCATACTATGAACGGCGTTTAATGGAGACAAGCAGTCCAGCAAAGCATGCTTGTTGTTCACGTTGTTGAATTGTTGTAATTTGGTTGCAGTGGTGCGTGTAAATTGTTTAATGCACATTGTTCAAATAAAAAGTAAAGCCCTATGAAATGTCTCTATCATATCATCATCACGAAGAGCACCAGAAGAAAAGATCATTGCTTTCGCTTTTCATCAATCTCTTTTGACAGTCGTATGACGTGTGCATCTGGTCTGCTCATGAACTTGTGCGAGGTCATGGAATGCTGAGCAGATGTTTTACAAGATCTTGTGCAGCACCTGAAATCCTGAGTCAACCATGATCGGAGAGGCATGTAGTAGAAAAATACCTGAAACAATTGGTTTTCCCTCATGCTTCATAAACCATTCAGAAATTTTAAATGTCGATGGCATGTGAGCCGAAAATCCTGGACCAGGAAGTGGGTTAGCCCACTGCTTGGCCAGAGTTTCGGGCGTAACGATAAGTATGGTAAGTTCATCGTGTTGAACTCCGCAGTAGATTTTTGATATGGAGATGAGTATTGGCGGTTTTAAATTAAACTATATGGAGCGCTAAAATTTGGTAAAGCTGACCTCATTAGGCTTTGGTAAAGCTCACCTCATCAGCCTATCTGAGGTTTCAGCTCCTAATCTGCTCCTTTCACCTCTTCTGAGCCTAATGGCTGTTAAAAAACTGCGTTCAGGATCGGCATTGCTGGCAGGGATGACAAGTATACACTTGTTGGCCTGCAAAGAAGGAAATCAGTCTCCGAAATTATTAATAGTGAATATTATTTTACCTGAATAACCACGTGAGGTATCCTTAATGCGTCTCCGTTGTCGAGCAGCGTTTGGCCCGCCAAAATGGCCATTCTTTGTAGCAATTTCCAAGCATTTGTAACAATTCTTTGCAATGGGATCTGCAAATGAAGTAAATTGATAAGTTGATGGATAAGGCAGTAACTTATGACATCAAAATAAGTTGGTTTCACTAGATGTCTTTATCAAGTTAACAAAGACCAAAGAGAAAGAAAGCAAGTAAGAATACGGCCACACTGAGCATATGACAGAGCGAGCTCTTTTATATGCGAGCCCTTGTATATGAGGGAATGGCGGCTATCGATGATAAAGTGCAGGGACAATGCAGCGCTGCGCTGTTCATGCACTTTGTCATCGGCGAAAAAAAGGCGAAATGTGGAGAGGAGAACGCTACTGAGTTCACAGGGAAGTGCACTTATGTATTCGCTGTTCACTAGAACATTGAACATTCAAAGAGTATTCACTGATCACTCGCACCGTGAAACACCCTTTCAATGTTATCTGCAACTCGTAGCAGGAGCCCAGTGCATGGCGGATCCCTTAAGCGAGGCCACAAGTGAATGTCCTATCTGATAGCCGCACGAGATCATCTTACTAGGCCAACCACCCTTCTAGTTACATCTACAGCCCTTCCAATCACATCTACTACGAAAGTAGGAGGCATGGCGCATACCCAGAGCAAGGATGGAGAACGCTAAGGTGTTGGTTTTACTGCACTGCTACCAGCAAAATTGTTTAGAAAGTATGAGGCTGCTTTTGAGGAGGTTTTGAACGCTCTCTGTGCGACGCTGTCACGCTCTTGATGGCAAAAAAATTTTCCTCGACATTTCCTCGACTCACGTTTCTCAAGAACTAGGCAACGTACAAAGGAGTTTGAGGGCGCGTTCGAAAGAACGAAGTCTCTAGTTTCAGAAAAACAACTGGGATTGCAAAACATGCAGCACAAAAAAAGTTATAACTGTTAGAAGCCAAAAAACCCGCATGCAATTTTCATTTTCCTCGACTAATCCTCGACTCGCATTCCTCTCTCATTTCTGAACATTTGAAGCAACTAAAGTAGTCATTAGAAAGAGCAAACCTAGCTCTTTCTAAAAAACACCTGAAGTCCCAAATCATAGAATATGAGGAAAGTTATGGTCGTTCAAACAAGGTCTACTTTCGCGATTTTCAGCCATTTTTGTCGATTAGCGCGCTCCAGGTTCGCACGCCGCGACGCAGCCGCAGCGCTTCTAATGTTACCGCGAATTTCAAGTTTTTGAATTTTTAATAGGTATTTTTCATGTTTTGCTTTGTTATGTTTTATGTTTTTATGTTTTTATGCTCATGTTTCGTTGTGCCTTATGTTTAAATGTGTTTAATGTTTGTTTACATGTGTTTTTTTTTTCAGATTTCGCCAATAGTCGAAGCCGTCCCGTTGATCGCATCAAGGTATGTTGCTTTTTTTTCAGAATTTGTTATGTACATTGAATGTTTTTCATATATAGTCGTATAGTTTCCATTATGCTTTATGTTTAAATGTTTCTAATGCTTATTTCATGTCCTTTTTTTAGGTATCGTTCATGGTCGAAGTTCGGACGCGCGCAGGTATGTTGCTTTTTTTCAGAATTTGTTATGTACATTGAATATTTTTCATATATAGTCGTATAGTTTCCATTATGCTTTATGTTTAAATGTTTCTAATGCTTATTTCATCTCCTTTTTTTAGGTATCGTTCATGGTCGAAGTTCGGACGCGCGCCGCATCAAGGTATGTTGCTTTTTTTCAGAATTTGTTATGTATATTGAACATTTTTCATATATAGTCGTATAGTTTCCATTATGCTTTATGTTTAAATGTTTCTAATGCTCATTTCATGTCCTTTTTTCAGGTATTCTTCATCGTGAAATCCAAACGCCTCCCGTAGGAAGGTATGTTGCTTTTTTTCAGATCTTGCAATTGTTCTTTGACTGTTTTTCATAATTAGTCGTAATATTTACGTTGTACTTAATGTTTCAATGTCTTTAATGCTTATTTCATGTACTTTTTTTCAGGTATTTTTTGATAGTGAAGTCCGACGCCGCCCGCAGGAAGGTATGTTGCTTTTTTTCAGAAAATGAGGTCCGTTGTTTCCTTTTCATTCTTCATGTTTAATATTGTTCACTTATTCTTATGTTACTCTTTTACTTACATTTTCGCGTTTTGCTTTACCTATATATGTTTGATTTTGCTTTTTCAGGTCCGTTGAAGAAGTGGCCGATTAAATCGAGGGAAGGCGTTCAGGAAACGAGGTTTGTTGTTTTCTTTTCATTCTTCATGTTTAATATTGTTCACTTATTCTTGTAATGCTCTTTTTATACATTTTCGTCTTTTACTTTATCTATATATGTTTGGTTTTGCTTTTTCAGGTCCGTTGAAGAAGTGGCCGATTAAATCGAGGGAAGGCGTTCAGGAAACGAGGTTTGTTGTTTTCTTTTCATTCTTCATGTTTAATATTGTTCACTTATTCTTGTAATGCTCTTTTTATACACTTTCGTCTTTTACTTTATCTATATATGTTTGGTTTTGCTTTTTTTTAGGTCCGTTGAAGAAGTACCCGAGTAAAACGAGAGAAGTTTCAGAAAGAAAGATTTTTTTGTTTTCTTTATATTTCGTGTTCGATTTAATAGTATTTAATGTGTGAAATTGTAATTTTTTTGGTTTGTACTTCTTCGATTACCTTTTACTGTGCCTAAGGGAAAAATAAATGTTCGCAATATTTGTACTGTAACATTTATTACAAAAGAAATCAATACAACTAGACAAAACATGAAATATAGCAATCATACAATCTTGCGGTGCTGTGGAAGCAAGTAGGGGGGGGGGTCGCATTTGAGACCCGAAGAGGGGGGGGGTCGCACTGAAGCGGCCATTTTCCTCGACACCTGGGAGTGCCCTGCCGGGGGAGTCGCCGTCGAGGGGCGGGACAACGATCACGGCCGGCTGGTTCAGACTCTGGCCTGTCTTCAGTCCACTCCGGCTAGAGACGCAGAGGACGAGAGAGAGGAGGAGGATTTTCGGGTTCCTATTTTCGGTGTTCTTTCTCTACTGTTATACTGCTGAGCACCTCTACTTTCGTAATCCCCCGATTTGCCAAATTTGCCTCGTAATCCCCCGATTTGCCAAATTTGCCCCTATCGGTGTCTTAAGCAAACTTCCTGGGGCTAGGTCCTCAAATAGATTCGATAGAGGGTTGAGACCGAATATATCCTTCTTATATTATATAAGATAGAAGTACAGGGAGCAATAAATACTGTACTCACTAAAAACCGAATATGTCTGGAAGAGAGTAACAAAAGAACAAAAGAAGCAAAAATTGGGTGATGAATATTTGTATTCCGAACATTGTACATATGTTATCACCACTTTTCGATTCGACCTCCTCGACTTCGAATGACGGGCTTGGGGTAGAAGTCGATGACAGAACGTGAACCAGCGAGCACCCGACCACGGTCTTCTCGAACGAGAAGCTCCTCGATCGATCTCAACCCACTGCCCTACGCCATTTGGGGTTATCTGGAAAAGAAAGCTTGTGGAAGACTTCATCGAAGTTTTCAGTGCCTCAAGGCTCTCTTCGACGGGTTGGGCAAAACTCGACGTCGACTACATGCATCTTGTCACCGACCCCGAACATCTACACGTCGTCATCCGAAATCAAGGAGGTCGAATCGAAAAGTAATAATAACATGAATTTTGTTCGAAATCGTAATGAATATTTGTCATTCAAACTTCCTGTCTTTAGTTGTTCTCTTACCAGAGATATTTGATTTTTACCGCGTAACAATATTTATTGCGCACCCTGTAAACATGTACAGGGTACACCGAGAGTCGAGGAGTCCTCGAGAGGGGGTCCTATATGATCTAATAGGAGGGTGGGGGGTCATCTTCAGAGGTCAGCGAAAAGCACTGAAATGTAAGTTGCAATAAGCAGATGAGAAGTAAAAGGTACTTCACCGCAAACCCATGCGACAAAATGTAAAATAAATTATTTTGCCTCAGGGAAGCAGGAAAGGATGTATAGGAGTGAACCATATTGCAACTATGCAATCCGGCAACTGGTATTGTAGAGTTCAAAAAAGGGGTCGTATTTGGTCGCTGTAAAAGGAGGATCGTACTGAAGCGGCTATCTTCCTCGACACCTGGGAGTGCCCTGGATATGTAGTAGCTATTTTGAGGAATGCAAAAGTTTTATTTCTCGATGAAATCCTTTCCAAAGACAGTGTCTCGAAATCGGTTGCAGTAGGCGACGAGCTGTGGATATTGTTCTTGTACCAGTTCCTTGGCATAGTTGTCGGGAGGAATGTACAGAATCGCAGCCAGTGCAGAGAAAACCGAGCAGTCAGCCTGTAAATCAACGATGGCTCAGCCAGTAAAGTACCTGTAAAGTGATGTTCATAGTTGACAAGCGAGATAGGCGAATGGGAGCATTGATCGCCTTCCCCGTCCATTCGTTCAATCGTTAGGTATCTAATCCTTGATGGCCTTGATCATCAACTATGAACAATGCCCAAAAGCGCTCGGGATTTTTTGTTAGTTTGGTGATGATATCTGCACTCGTCTAGGAAATATTGCTTCAAACGAGTCTTAGGCAGCGTTCATATTCTGCGGTGCTGGCGGCGGGGCGTGGCTGCGCGTCTCTGCGTCTCAGCTTATGCCACCCTATGCCGTTGCTAGCGTCGTCTATGCACCTCTCCTCTGCCTCGTTACCTGCAAACGCAGCCGCGTCGTGCCGGCGCTGAGTATGAACGCGGCCTTACCAGCTATAGAGAGCTCTCAGAGGATCTACAAGTAAGTGGAGAAGTCGACTGACCGAGCTGACTTCATCGCCGAAGAGAAACTTGTCACCAAGCAGATCTCGATACGTGTCCAAATCCATTCGTAGAAGCTGCTTGAAATCCTCAGTAGAAAGCTGACCTATACTGGCAGTGATTCGTTTGCACACCTTAATAATTATTATTGAATCTTCAGTTTGTGTTGGTCAATTATCAAGAAAGATATGGTGAAGTTAGCTGGCCAGGCGTAGTTAGTTTACCACTTTCACAACCTTGGAGACTTTATGTGTTCATAAGTACGTTCTCCATTGTTTCGCCTTGTGAAATTGAAAATGTAAAAAATGTGAAAATTGTGAAATTATGAGTAGGATGTTCGAACCTTTCGTTTCATCATGTATGCGACAAAAGGTGTTAGAGTGGGTAGAAAAGCAGCGGGACAGCCAAATTCTTGAAGGAACATTTTGACAAATTCGTTGTTCGGGTCTTCGATAACCTTGAACTGACGCATCAGCCTGAATTTCAAGAAATTTTCCTGGGAATTTTCGAAAAGATAACATGTAAACAAAAAAGACGATCTCACAAAACGGTGTGATTTTCGGCGGTTCGCTCGATTGTTCTGGCGATAGCTTCATTTCTTGATGATGGAAGTGGCTAAAATTACATCTTTATGTTTATGCACCATTTTCATAAGTGAAGCTCGAAATGAGGCATAAGCGCAGTGTCATAGGATTGAATTTCGCCCATTTCACATCAGCAGGATTCGTGTTTTCGCCAATCATTTTTAAAGGAATGTTCACGGAAGATTGAGTCTGTTTGTTACCCATATATGTTGTTGTTATGTTCCATTTGCCTAATAAGGGCCGAATGCAAACTTTCACGCGAAAAAGTGAGAATTCAGCTAAAATGCAGCTCCCCAAACACTCGTTCGGATGGGCGGGGATTCCTAGTAAAAGCCCCGTCCCGTCGTCCGCCGCAGTTCCAACCCCGGCAGACGACGGTGTGGGCACTTGCTTGGAGACCCCTCCCGCCCGGCCGAGGCTTTGTGGTACTGTATTTTGGCCAGATTCACATTTTTCGCGTAAAACTTTTCATGTAGCCCACATTAGGCAAATACAATTTAAATATATGTGTAACATGAAATCTCACTTTTCCGTGAACGATTTCTTCGAGCATAGAAATGACTCTGCATTGGCTCTTCCTGTACCGCTCATATAGCGCTTTCACTCCGAAGTCTTTGATCGAACTGCCTGTTATCTCACCTTCACTTTGAAGTGTTCCTTGAGACGACTGATAATGATCTGCGAATCGGCAATGTGCTCTCCGTTTAGTTCAATGAAAGGTAGTAGGCCGTACTGCGAGCGTCCTATTAAGAGCGGACAAATCTGTGATATTGAAGTGATTGAAAAATCAGGGTTTTCGGTTTAATTGAGAGGATGCAAACCATTTACGATTAGGTGCTGTGAGCAAGGTCTACACCTACCTCAAAGGGTATTTTGTTGACCCTTAAAAAACTCTCCACTTTCAGACAAAAAGTCGATACATTTGGTATTGTTTTAGATCGGGGAAACTGATAAAGATAAACGATGTCGGGTTTCCAGTTATGCTTCCGTATTTTAATCTGAAACTGGACATTGAGATACTGTATTAGGTTGGCTTCTCAAGGTATCGATGACTCGTATCGTATGGGTGATTCAGAAACTCAGCCTCACTAAAGTTTTCAAAAAGTGGAATTGTCTTCATTTCCTTTGACTCACAGTGGATCCTAAAGGCGCTGTAGAACATGTGCAAAAGATTTTTTTGTGAAAATGTCACTCGTGAAAATCATTGGAAAACCACATTTTATGCCATGGCTAAGTATTGCTTTGGTTGGAGCGACGAGAATTTGTTTTGCATGCTTTTTATGGTGCAATGGTCTCTAGTGTAAAATCGTTCTGAAACTCATCAGCGTGAATCAGAATGGACTCTAAATAATATCGATTTTTGGCTGTTTTCATCAAAGCGGAGGTGAAATTGAATTTAAAAAAACAAAATTTTTAAAAAATTCAAAAAAGAATAAACTTTAAAAATTAGAATTTTGGATCCATTCAGCACGGTCCGTGAAACTATGTCACTCAAGGGTGCCTTTCAAGATCTAATGGGTGCATTAACGGTGGGACCTCCAACTTTATGGCGGTGCTCGTTCACGGCATCTTCAAGGTCAACCCGTGCCCAAAAATTGATTGAATCGTTTTGTGGCTAGTGATAAGTGGTTTTCTGTTATGAGTATGGACAAGAGGCATTCGTAGCGTTATCTATGTAATAAGCTGAGGATTTTCAACAAGACTTCCTGGACGTGGGGATGCATACCTGTCTTTTATTCTTCTTTAAAAAGAAATAGGCGATAATACTGAATATCATTATCCATGCAGCTATGTACAGCAAACAAACCATTGTGATTCCGAGGTGGTAGTGAAACGGAGATCTTGGTGGGGTTTGCTGGCAAGTGGAATGAGACACAATGGATCGCTGCCCTCTGACCATTGCTCCGCCTTACTCTCCCGTTAGATCGCCTTCGTCTCACTGTTTAGCTAGTCATATAAATTGCCAGGCTGCAACCAGAGTCAAACACGAGATGTAAGGTGCTCATGGATCTAGTTTGGGATAGGAAAAAGGGGTCCTATTTTGAGTTCCAAGAAGGGGGTATTGTTGTGACGTGCAAGTGTTCCGACCAGGGTTCGGAGAGGTCAGGTCACCAGTGTTGTGTAGCGAGTATTTCACTTTAGAATCGATGAACTTAACTTCTCATGAGACTGAAACTTGATATTACTGATTGTTACAGTAACTAGCTTCCTTCTTTTCTATGAATCTTATCTGCTTTCAATTGGAAAATGTATTCAATGAAAGATGTCACAACGAAACTATTTATATCATATAAATGCAACTTTATAACATGTCTACCTTCACGAATATCAATCTTATTCTTTGGCCTTCATTTTCGGCATAAGTAGTTCAACTACGAAGATGATATCTTGAAATCAGAAGCAAATCAATCGTCTCATGAGGCGAATCCACCCATGGGACATGACTCGGAACACTTGGTGCACACGCGGTATTATTTTGTGCGGAATTCCTTGAGTAATCCTCATTGATCACATCTTCTTCAGTTCGGTCCGATGAGCCAAATGAAGACCATAAATCGATAATTATTCCTTGTACTAGGTGGTAATTCTAGCTGAAAAAAGGTCCCATTTTCACATTTGTCCCTAAATCTCTTGGGTATTGCAGGCATCCCTGTATCCTAGGGTGAACCCCTCGGAATGCTTTAACTTGTTGGATTTGTATTCCGATTGAAAAGAGACTCATGTATGTTCTCTAAATTTATAGAACTTCTTAAATTGTTGTAATCTTTATTAAGAACGAGTAAATACAAATTGGTTGATTATTTCTCTCATAACCTCTCTCATCGCTGCTGAAAGAGCATCCAATAAGGATAAGAGATCTGCTGGAATAAGTGATATTTCCGATAGTGATCACTCCTCTGCGAACTGCTTCCCAAAGACCGTGTCACGAATGCGATTGCAGTAATTGAAGAGTTCGGGATATCCATCTAGGATTGTCTCTTTAGCATAGTTGTTTGGAGGAATATACAACATAGTAGCCAGATGTGCAAATACTGTACAGTCAGCCTGAAATTCATGAAATTGACCCTTATCAATCGTATCACTCGATACTACTTCTTTGTGAGCAATGGTGACAATGGGATGACCATTAATGGACGAGTTGTTGCGTCCCAATCAATGCAAAATTTTGCAAATACCTTAATCACGCGTACGATTTGAATGCGATAGGGTGGTTGGTATGTGGTGGGAGTGTGTTGGATCGGGCCATGCTTTCATCTAAGATAAACCAAAATAAAGGTGGAATGACCGAAATCTATTCGCATCTTCCTGGGATGTGCTATGTGCTTAAAGACACCGGGAAGCGTACATTTACTATATTGTGGAATATTGAAGTAGGGGTTCCAGCAACATAACAGTAAAGAAAGAACGAGACAAAACGGCAAAAAACCCGAGAAATAGGAACCCGAAAACCCTCTCTGTCTCGCATCCGTCCGCGTCACTACCCGAGGTAACTGCAGACGGGCAGAGGGCAAAACAGTCGGTCGCAAACGTTGCCCCGCCCTCGCGGGCAACTCGCCCGGCTGTAGGACTGCAGGAGGACGCGCCGTGTTGCGCGATCGTGATAGGACTCCAAGCCGCGCTTTTTCTATGCGAATTACGTCACACGTCGCATCTTGTGAAATAGGTTTGATTTCAAAGATAATGTATTCACAGTTCTCAGTTTCGTCTCAACCCCCTTCTCCCATGCCTTTAAGCTCTCGTTGGAATGGTTCAGCGCTTTCTAAATTGAATTTGAGTAACTTTCACTGAATCCATTTGATCTATGGGAATTTTAAAAGCAAAAACTATTGAAACTACGTAATTATTAGGTTGATCGGAAAGTCTTGATAGGATTGAGATTTCTTTCTATCTTATTTAACAACTCAGCAAGTAATGCAGGCTGATCAACATTAAAGTAAACATCCTTAGTTAGAACATTGTCCCACCCAACGGGCAGGTCAGCGATTTTCTTCTCTCAGAATTAGGAGAATCAGGAGTCGAAGAAGTCACCGACCACTTGTCCAAGGTGGTCATAGTTGACGATTTTTTTTGCTAGGAAAGCCTCAGGGGGCCGAAACAAGTGGTAATCTGAAGGGGCAGTGTCAGGGGAATAGGACGGATGTGGAACCTTGTCCCAACCTAGCTCTTCCAATTTTGCACGAGTCCCTCACATAGGTAAAGAGACCCGTGCAAAATTGGAGGAGCTAGGTTGGGACACGGTTCCACATGCACCCTATTCAGCTGATACTGCCCCCTCAGATTACCACTTGTTCCGGCCTCTTGAGGCTTTCCTAGCAAAAAAATTGGTCACCTTAAACTAGTGATCGGTGACTTCTTTGACTCCTAATCCTCCTAATTCTGGGAGAAGAAAATCGCTGACCTGCTCTCTAGGTGGGAATATGTTATAACTAACGATGATTAATTATATTGTTGATTAGCCTGCATTACTTGCTGAGTAATAGAAAAAATCTCAACCCTATCAAAACTTTCCGATCAACCTAATAGTAAAAGCTAAAAGCCAATGACCGAGCTGATTTCGTCGCCGAAGAAGTAGTTCTTGTCACCGAGCAGATCTCTGTATGTGTTTAGATCCTTCCGTAAGAAATCCTTGAAATCTTCGACGGGGAACTGACCAATCGTAGCAGTGATGCGCTTGTTAGCCTAAATTATCTCAAATCAGATTCCTTAAAATGTTATGCTTTCATCATTTTCAACATTATGTTTGCTCTTTTTTTTCTCGTATTCAATTCCTTCAAGAGATTTAGTACTCTTTGAAATACTCTTTACAGAAAAATTCTTTCTTGCCTGACCTTTGGTCTCAGCAACCATCCCGCAGGAGTGACCACAATGGGTAGCAAAGCTGCAGGGCAGCCGAGTTCTTGCAGTATCATTTCGAGGAATTCATTGTTCGGGTCTTCGATTGCTTTGAATCGGTACATAACGCTGAAGGAAGAACTTTGGTTTTAACAATATTTAATATAAGTTTTTTGTAACTAATAAAATAAGGAGAGGAAAATATCTTACAAGGCAGTATGGTTTTCAATCATTCTCTCGATGGCCCGAGCAATCGCTTCATCTCTAGGCGATGCGAGTGGCTGAACACATACTTGATTTTTTTTTTGTTTTTTATCAGTCGTTCTGTCGAAGTTTGTCCGACTAAAAGCTAGATCGAACAACGTCTGTCAACTCTTTTCGTTTCTGTATGCGGCCAGTGAGTGTATCTCTAATCTGAGGCGCTGTTCGCATGCATGACGCACACCAACACCATACAGGTGGTTTGAAAAGATCCATCTGTTGCAGGCAGTATATCAATAAGTTCGCAGCGGAAGTACCATTAGGTCCATTCATACTTGGCGCACAGATTATTTCCCTTACAGCGATCGCAATGAATGCAACGCTAGCCCTGCGATCCATTCGTCTTGCTGGTATGACGTGCTCGAGAATGTCACATTGATCGTGGGACTGCATTGAGGTTGCGTTGCGTCAGTCGCCATTGCGCGGTTGAAGCGATCCTTTTGCCTACGATGAGTTGGCGTCTTACTGCTGATGAACTCTAGGGACATTGTCAGTAATTCTAGCAAATAGTATGATGCTCAAGATCTGCCCGTCTGTTTCTTCAGGATGGGGAGTGCTCTGATCTCAGCTCAGCTTGATGGCATTCACAAGAGAGGGAGTATCTTATTAGTCGATGCGAAGATTTTTTTCACCCATGTTTGAGCCTTTCGTATTTCGTTTGTATGGATGTTGGTATTTCGCCTTTACGTGTGCGTGACGTTTGCATGATACACTTTCGTCACACTAACTATCACTTACCCTCCCTGCATTTGCAGGCCACAATGCCGCACTATTACCACTGTGACAGAATGTACCTGCGCCATAGCCTGGTTGCTTCACGACTTCGGCTGGAATGCAAAGAAAGTCCATACTAAGCTAGTGGATACATACGACGAAGATGTCATCTCTTACCGCCCATGCAAGGCTTGGCTCGCCAAATCTAGAAAGGGGATTTTTCTCTTGAAGATGCTCTGAAGTCGGCTCGGCCAATAGAGTTTTATTTGGAAGTACTATGTTCTACCGTGGAGGAGGACCCGTACCTAACCACCAGAGAAATGGCAACCATACTCGGCTATGATCAATCGACGACTGTACGTGGACTGGAAAAGCTCGACAAGGTAGCAAGGCTTGGTCGATGGGAACCACTTGCTCGGGGAAAAAGTATACGCATCGACCTAATACGAGGGTCACTATTTATATTCTGGGAATAGGCAATACTGTTATCATGTGAGTATACTCATGGTTTCATCGAAGTTCGACTTTTCTTTTACTATATAGCCGATCATTCATTTTGCCGCACGGCGCTATTTGTTTATTTTATATTCAGCTGAAAATTTTGTCTTTTCAGGCAATGAAAATGAAATTTTTAAAAAACAAAAAAATTTTGGCTATCAGGCTCCATTGAAAACCACAGTGTATCGCTGGTTTAGGAAAACTTAATCGTGTCGTAGTTCGCTGTCCGACGAGATTCGTGAAGGACGTCCAAAATCGGCAGTTGTGCCAGAAAACATCGATGCTGTGTGCAATATCGGCTCATCTCCGTAGTAAGTACGGATAAGAATAGTATGGAAGCAGCTGAACACCGTAGAAAGATTTCAACCAGCGTGAAAGCAGAACAAGGATACATAAGTGGACCAGAAACAGCTGAATATCCAGGAAGAAATCAGCTGAGCAGCAGTCGCATCGATCTCCACCACGAAGCTTGGCAGAAAGCCGAGTTTGGAAAACTCGTCTAGACGCCTTTTTCTGAACATAAGCTCGTACAATTTCAAAACCAATAAGGCCTTATTTCTAGGGTTGTGAAAATTTTATTTTTTCTTCACTTTTGTGTTCTTCACCACCCTTGACTTCATATTCGAGCGACATCATGCGATTATAATCCTGGAATGTGCCTTTGAGCGAGATTGCCATGTCACCCATTCTAAGATTTTGACATACTTAACCATTAGTTCCACCAGGGGTGTGTGGCCTTTGGTTCGTCCGGGGCTGGCACGCTGCAATGTGTGCGGCGAAGTGCGCGGCATCGTTGGTTGGGCGCGAACACGTAATGGAACCGATAGCGGCTGAGGTAGTTGGGAATTTCATTGGACTCAGACTTCTCATTCCTTCCTATAGCTTCCATTAGTGGTTATAAGATAATCTTTTCTTGTGTAATACTTCTATTTACCTAATAAAAATGAAGAGAGAAAAACAGATTACACCGTCATCAGACTTCAGAATTAGGTTGCTAGAGTGAGCAATAAGTAATCTAAGGGCTAATAAAAGGGTGTTGCACAAATAAGAACATAACATCCAAGGAGCTCAACAAAAACACGGATGAGAGGAAGGGAGAGCCCTTTTCCTAACAAAAACCCTGAGTATCTTTATCTAAATCAGCATGATTGCGAATTCGCGCTCCAGTCAAAGACGACGAGGTCGGACGTGGCGTCGCGCACTTTGCCGCGCAAATGGTCGCGTGCCAGCCCGGACGAGCCAAAGGCCCGTCTCCCGTACCACCAGCATACATGCAATTTTACATGAATACATGGGTGTGCGAAAGTTATGTTCCCGTTGTATCCCACACAAATTGACAAACGCACAAAAGAGGCTTATGTCGACAAAATTTTCTGCTGGATATAGGATAAACGATTAGTGTCGCACGGGAAAATGAATGATAGGGTATAAAGTTTGTTTTTTTTATGATAGGGTATATACAGGGTGGGGCAAAATTACGGAAACAAGGCGCGGGCGGGGGAACTTTGACCCCTGAGGCGCTTTTCGCATTTGAAAAGCCCTTGCTTATTTTTATTCGATTCAGCGCAACCTTCTCTACTAACCAGCACAAAAAATTTCATATTTGATCTGAAATGACAATGCCATCCCCTCACCGAAATTCCCTCATCTACCTGCACCATCAAGGACTCCAGGCGATTGACATCTCCCGTCGTCTAAAGGTATCACAAAGTCTTGTATCGAAATCAATCGCAAGGTTTAGAGAACTAGGAAACCTTCCGACCGACCAGGACGTGGAAGACCGACTTCTGTCACGATCAGGGCGGACATCAAGAGAGTGCGTGATCGTCTGCGTTTGAAGCCAGTGCGGTCGCTTCGGAAGATGGCAGAAGAAATGTCGATTTCCACGTGACAGATGGGCAGGATTGTGAAAGATCACTTGGAAACTGAAGGCACACAAGCAAGGAGGAGGACAGTTTCTTTCTGCCGACAGCAAAAGGAACAGAAACCAACGCTACAGGAAATTTTCCTAGATTTCATTGCCTTTGATGAATGGTCTTCCAGTTCCAAACCTCAACCCACTCGGTTTCTCTGTATGGAGTGTCCTCGAGCATAAGGCATGCTCAAAACCCCATCCCGGCCTTAATTACTCGAAGGCAGCGCTGAAGAAAGCATGGGATGAGTTGGACGAAGGCTATCTCCTCGCCACGGTCAACGCGTTTTCGGAGCGTCTTCGAGCCTTTATCGGAGTAAATGGAGATGGTTTCAAAACAAAGTAGTACTGTTTGTTCAGTTTTTTCTGGAGAGTAAATCGGTAATGATTATGTTTTTGTTCGAGCTGAAATAAGGTTTTTGGGTAGCATCAATTTAGTTTCCGTAATTTTGCCTCAACCTGTAGTAAAAAAAAATCGAAGTTTACGATGAAACCATCAGATATACTCACATGACAACAGTATTGCCTATTCCCGAAATATAAATAGTGACCTACGTGCGTTGGTTTGGAATCATTCTGAAGAAGAGTCGGATGTGTAGCGCATATCAGGAGTGGACGAGTCGTAGCCTAGTGCTTCCTTATACTCACCTTCACTTTGAAGTAGTCCTTGAGGCGATTGATAATGATCTGTGAATCAGCTATATGTTCCCCATTCAATTCAATAAACGGCAATAAGCCGTACTGCGATCGTCCCATCATCAGTGGACAAATCTAGCAGACAATGAAAATCAATTGTTGTGTACCATTGCCTCCATTTTTTCGACAACTGAGAATAAGCAAAATACTCACCTCGGAAGGTATTTTGTTGACTCTCAGGAAAGTCTCCACTTTTAGGCAAAACGGCGATAAATTTGGAATAGTCTTTGTTCGGGGGAACTGATATAGATAGACGGTGTCAGGTTTCCAGTCCTTCTTACGTAATTCAACCTGAAACACGTTTTCGAGTGAGGTGAAATTGGCTTTCTCGTGATCTTTGGTGGTTCCGCGATAATTCCCCACTGGCTGAGGGAAGCAGTAAAAGCAAGGTCATTGACGCTGAATCGATCTGCGATTTCTAGCTATAAGGAGATAGCCATCCCCCTGATGAGCCTTGAATGAGGGGTTTCGCTGAGGAATCATAGCGTCTTACAATTAGTAAATATTCACCACGAGGTCCTAGTATCATAGCAAAGAGAAAAAAATCAATCGAAAATAGCACTCAAAAATACACCTGCTTTTTATTTCTCTTGAAGAAGAAAAAATATCCAATGACTCCGCCGATAGTCAGCCATACAGCGATACAAGTCCAGCACACCATAGCTGTTAGTAACTGAGAACTGAAAAAGTGCTTTGTGGTAAGTCGCTATGCGCGCGGGGTAGTTCTCTGTCCGTGTTATCATCTTTTCGTCATTGCTCAGCCTATTCTCTCTGGGCGTGTCTCTTTGGCAATAGCGCTCGTGATGCAAGTTGTAGGGATCGTGCTAGAGCACTGGATGATTTGCTTACTTCTGCAGTGGAAGCGTTTCCCTCGTAGACGAGTCTATTTCATACAGTTTCGGCACTTTCGAGCAATTAGGTTGAAAAGTAGTAACGGTATTGTGATATATACGATTTCAAGAGCTCAACCCATCGTAAAGTTCACGCACTTCGAGAGCAGGATCTTTCAGTTTCTACTGTTATAATAACTAGACCTGTAGCACGACAAACTGTACTTTTATGTCAGGATTTCGGGCGTGTAGCCTTATGTCGAATTTTCGCTTTGCAGTGTCGCACTCGCGAGACCATCATACAGTTTCGGCACTTTCGAGCAATTAGGTTGAAAAGTACAGTGTGTCCCAAAAGTATAGGTCCACCCTATTTTTTATCCATATCTCCAGAATGGATAAGCGATTCCTTTCCAAATTTTTATATGTGGTACCTGATCACTGTAGCAATCAAGCGCCTCAGTAAAATTGAAGACATAAAATTGCAAAATTTTATTTGATTTTTTTTCAAAAATAAGGGTGTCCCAAAAGTATAGGTCCACTCAGCTTTTCCGCCTTGCTTCCATCGAAAGGTAAGTTGTGAAGAAGATGTGTTGACGCATCCTTCTGAGATTTACTCTACAGTGAAATGCCAAGCGGTACGCACTTTTCCGAGTACGAAAATGGGCAAATTCTGGCCCACAAGGACGTGGGACTCAGCAATCGCAAAATTTCTGAAAAGATGGGCCTATCCCAAAGCTTGATCAACAGCTTCTGTCGTACCATGGACCTGTACGGAACGAAAAAGGGAAGTGGAAGGCCGTAGGAGCTTTCTGAGAAGCAGAAGCGACGGATCCTCAACGCTGCGTCCGATTCCAGAAAGGGTGTTGGTCGGCTGTGCACCCAATGTTTTTATGTACTGCTGTTTATATGGTAGTAAATTACTTTCTAGAACGTCCTGCAAAGCCCTGGAATCTATATGATGCGTGATGAATAGTATCCTGCTCTAGCCAAAGCGAGAGAAGGCGGTCCCTACCATACCACTACCACCAGCAAATCCGCGCCTCAAGAAGTAGCATGGCTCCGTCCCCAAATCCCTCCAGTAACTAGCTAAGCCGTCCGAGCCGTCCAAATTGAACTTCTTCTCATCAGAAAAGATCACCTGCAACACCATTACTAATGCTGTGTGAACTACTACGTCAATAATGTAACCCTGCAGACTACCTCATCCTATTGATGGGTCCAGCTGACATTCTACTTGGCAAAATGGATTCGAGCCTCTTCGTGCGCCCTCGTGAGGTATGGCAAGGACGAAAACCATCTTCGCTCGATGTGAGGAGACGACTTGAGCAGACGGTGCACAGTGTTTTTCGATACAGCAGGTGCCAGTTCCCTGCACCGTCGACAAGCACCCTTTCTGGAATTGGACGCAGCTTTGAGGATCCGACGCTCCTGCTTCTCAGAAATCTCCTACGGCCTTCTACTTCCCTTTTTCGTTCCGTACAGGTCCATGGTACGACAGAAGCTGTTGATCGAGCTTTGGAATAGGCCCATCTTTTCAGAAATTTTGCGATTGCTGAGTCTCACGTCCTTATGGGCCAGAATTTGCCCATTTTCGTACTCGGAAAAGTGCGTACCGCTTGGCATGGCACTGTAGAGTAAATCTCAGAAGGATGCGTCAACACACCTACCTCACAACTTACCTTTCGATGGAAGCAAGGCGGAAAAGCTGAGTGGACCTATACTTTTGGGACACCCTTATTTTTGAAAAAAAAATCAAATAAAATTTTGCATTTTTATGTCTTCAATTTTACTGAGGCGCTTGATTGCTACAGTGATCAGGTACTACATATAAAAATTTGGAAAGGAATCGCTTATCCATTCTGGAGATATGGATGAAAAATAAGGGGGACCTATACTTTTGGGACACACTGTAGTAACGATATTGTAATATATACGATTTCAAGAGCTCAACCCATCGTAAAGTTCAGGCACTTCGAGAGCAGGATCTTTCAGTTTGCTACTATTATAAGAACTAGACCTGTAGCACGACAAACTGCACCTTAATGTCAGGATGTCAGCCTTATGTCGAATTTTCGCTTCGCGGCGTCGCACCCGCGAGACCATCAGCACTACTTGCCGCGATCGATTCGGATTCCGCTCAGGACGCAGTGGGCTGGTACCATAGAGTTCCTTTGAAGAGATAGCTGTTTATCTCATCATTATCTTAATATAATAACTTTTGCTCCCTGAAAAGGCAGTATAGTAACATAAAATTTGAAAAAGAACTAACATTACATGATAACAATCCTAATCGAGAATTAATTAGTTCGAGCTTGAAACTCTAAAGAGAGTGTACGTAAAGTACGCAATCACAGACGGCGAAATCTGTCGCACCGCTCGTCGCGCGTGGCCGAAAGTTGCTCGTTACATCGACAAAAATCAAAAATATCAGAATCAATATCATATCAAGCCTTCAGCTTCACGGTTCGATACCGATATAGGCTAACCAGCTCAACACGTTATACGTGTGAGAGCTTATAAGCTATAGTAAATGTACAATTCAGAAGCTAAGATTAGGTGAAAGGGGGTCGGTAGTGTGATGGATTAGCACATATGCGTGGAAAGCATGGAATGGGGTTCGAACCCCGTCTGAGACCAGAGTTTTTGCCCATAACTCATACTTGTAACAACTCTCGGGGGTGATATTTTACGTTGGAAACTGGGGAATCGTATTTTGAAGGTTTCTCTATGCTTCATTGTCGCCAGCTGTTTTTGAGCGATTTCAGAACTGATGGGGTGTCCTCTGAAGGAAGGATTGTCAAACGATAATTATAGGGAGTCGTCTTTCATATTATTGTTCGAAATAATTAGTTCGAGCTTGAAACTGTAAGTTGATGAGTTATTAGGGAGTGAAGTGGACACCATTAGGATGGGAGTAGATATCCTCGGAAGCGTCGACTGGAGTAAAGGGATCGTGTTCATATTTCACTAAAATTTTCATCGACGTCCAAGCTTGACTCTCCTTGAAAGAACGAGGACATACAGCTATGACCGGACGTTAGCCTACAGAAATGGCAAAGAAGCGATTGTAAAGTTGCTCTGAACGATCTTTGACATCTAAATTGTTCTGCGGGGTTTGTTTGTTCCGCGATTCACGTGTTAAAAGGAAAAACGGCTCTCTGACTGGCGGCCGTCTGCGCTTGCGAGTTGCGATGGAGAGCAAAAATCAGTTGGGCTTTTTCCTTCGCCCCTTTCGGATCTGTCATAGGATTGCACGGAAAACTTATAAAGAAATAAACAATTATTAACAAAGAAATCGTGTTTTGAAAGATTTAGAGGGAAAGAAGCAGAGGAGTAGTTTAACTTCTGTCTCGCACGTGCCCTTACAATCAGACGGAAGTAAACTCAGAGATAACCTCCCTCCGTGCTCATCAATAAGGGAAGGGAGGTAGGGGTATATTTTAGTCCGTTCCTTTGTAACTAAGCCTTTTGCTAACGGCACATCATTGGATTGTAGGAAAATGTGAGGCGAATTCCTTCGAATAATCATATTCCAATCAATAGTATCGATTACAATAGTCCACATAGCAGTTCCATTCACTAACTTTCGACAGTTCTTATGGGTTCCCCAAAAGGAAAAGGGAAAAGGCTGTCACCTTTGAGGGAAGATTTTGAAATGCTGGGAAATGTGTCCCCATATGTGCCCATATACCCACTACATATTATGCTCGTTCAGTCGTGCAAATAAATCGAAACTTTTTATTGATATTTTTTTATTTTTATTGCTTTTTATTGTGAAAAATCATTCTTGGAGAAAAATGCGCTGATTTGAAATTTTCATTTGAAAAATCATCGGGTACAACGAGCAACGAGCGATGTCTACTGCTGTTCGAACTCATCGCCAAACACCGTGTCTCTGATACGATCCAAATAAGCGACAAGAGTGGGATATTCCTTTTTAAGTAGATCGCTGGCGTAGTTGGCGACAGGAGCGTAGTGTGTAGTGGCTAATTGTCCAAATACTGAACAGTCGACCTGGAAAAAGCAGTTAACACAGCTGCATAGTCAAAGCACAGTGGTTATTTTTGGGTATTTTTTAAATGTCGCTTGCTTTGAAGCTCATGCGAGTGATCTATTTTTTAGAAATGAAGGGCTAATTAGAAGTCGACAATTCGAGGGTACGGAGATGCGCGCAGTCGCGTAATGGTCACTTCACTGATACATATGTATGTATCGTGCCTTTGTTCTGATTGACAAACATAGCCAAGTTTGGAAAATTGTGCAAACAAAAAAAAACGTAGGAAGGCTCACTGACCGCGGTAATCTCGTCGCCAAAGAGGAAGTTCTGATCACCAATCAAATCTCGATAGGCGTCATAGTCTTTCTTCAGAAATACTTTGAAATCTTCGGAGGAAAAAGGACCGAGAGATGTCTCAGTACGCTTTGTTATCTAAATCATTTTCTTTTTAGCTTTATTTATTTATTTATTTAATATTGCGTTATCCATATGTGCCGTTAATTGAGACAACGCTGTTTATGCAATAAAAAGGTGCAGAACTGTTCAAATTATTACATTAATTGTTAATAATTTGACAATAAACCTGAATCATTGATCATGATTAACCTATGAGGGACAACATTGCGCAGTCGGGGATTTTTCCCCATACCATGATTTCTTTATTATTTATCGAGCGCTCAGCGAGTCAAAGGAATCATTCATGGACGTCCAAGGCTGGCCGAGGGAGTGGGGGCCCTGAGTGAGTGTCCCCATCGCCGCCTGCCGCGGTCGAGGACACATAGTGGGAACAGAAAGTCAGGTAAACAGTCGCTTTTTCCCTCTCCGACCGCGGCGAACGACTGGGGCACCCCCTCGGAGGTTCCGCCTCCTCGTCCACGGGCTCATGGACGTTCGTGGACGGAAAATGAGTTTTTTATTACCCATATATTTATGTTGTATATACCTAATAAGGGCCGCATGCAAATTTTCACGCGAAAAGTGAGAATTCGAGTAAGATACAGCTCCCCAAGTTCTTGGCCCGGTGGCAGAGCCTCCGAATGAAAACTCGTCTCGTCGTTGCCGCGGTTGAGAACGGAGAGTTGAACTGTTTACGTAATTTTCTGTTCCTACAATGCGTCTCCGATCGCGGCTGACGACGGAGTGGGCACTTACTTGGAGGCCCGCCCACGCAGCTGAGACTTTGTGATGCTGTATCTTAGCCGGATTCACATTTTTTCGCGTGAAACCTTATATGCGGCCCACATTAGGCAAATACAGCATAAATATATGGCATAAATAACAGAAAAACTCATTTTTCCGCGGACGATTCCTTTAAGTACTGGTGGTAACGAATACACTTAGGATAACGCTGAGCAGGTGATAGTCTACCAATAAACGTTAAAATCCAGATTTCCCATAACCCCGCCTTACCTTCCTTTTCATTAAGTATGTCATGACAGGTATAAGCACACCGGGCACTCCCAAGTCACGCATTGTCACCGAGAAGATGTCGTTAGTTTTCACGAGCAATTTGAAGTGGTACAGCACCCTAAATATTCAGTTAAATCAAACGATAAGGACAGTGATCGAGACGTTGCGTTTTCGTCGGTTTTAGTGATGTAAGACCGGGTTTATAAGTTTCGCACTGACGCCGACACCGGAACGACTTCGTCAAAACCATGTCTCGCCTCCGACCACGGCGGCACCTGGTGACGCGCTCTCTTTGTAAAACGCTTGACCCAGCCACACTACAGTATGATGATCGTAACGAGAGCCCAGAAATTCAAATTCGAATTTGGCATAGTTTGGTAGAGAGGTGGTCGTATGGCGGGGCCCTTGCAGCTAATTTTCCGAGGGGCGCTGCCAAAGGTCCCCCCTTCCCTAAAAAGGCTAAGGCAAATCTGGGAGGGCCCAGACAGCAAAGGACAGGTCCTCAACGGTGAGCGACGGTCCATGCGCCCCACTGAAAAATTATTATAGCTGCAAGGGCCGCGCTAAACGACATGCATCCAGTTTGGTACCATGCCAAAATTCAAAGATCACCATACTGTAATGTGGTTAGGTCTAGCGTTTTGCAAACGGAGCGCGTCACCACAGTGTCGCCGTGATCGGCGGCGGGCACATGGTTATGACGCCGTCGCTGCTGGTGCCGGCGTCGGTGCGCAAGGTATGAGTGGCCTAACATTGCTCCAACTTCTCAGGGAAGCGATATGCTGATGACGCTACCTATGGACTGGGCTCTGCCCATACGGTACTGGAAACGCACTTGACTTCGATTGATACGGCAGAATCGATGGACGCGGGAAACCTTGTTCACAGAGATCCCTTCTGCCCATTTCACTTCATTTCGTTTTTTTTTCTTTCCTATGTATTCCGGAACATCTGCTTTTATTCTGTACAGTCGGCCTTTACACTCCCATGTACTACCTTTGAGGGAAGCAAACATCGACTCTAAAGTCTTTTTGAGTACTGATAAATCCATAACGGTTCAAATGTCATCGAAATAGAGTTGCGTGCACCATATTACTTCGGTTTATTTTTTTAAAATTACTTAGGCTTCATGCTTGCATTTTTTAACCAATTTTCTCATCGAGTAGCACTCTCTGCAGAGCAAAAGTAAGAAATCACGTCTATTTCTAGGAGAATTTTATATTAGCCTATACAAAATGGTGAGTATCGGGAAAATTGAACGAAATGTTTGTAGACACTTACAAAAATGTATGGTTCTCGGCCATTCTTTCGACTGTTCTCGCAATAGCTTCATCTTTTGGCTTGAGTGGCGACTAAATACGTTCCATGAAGGGAGAAAGAAACCTTTTGAACTACTTCATATGCAAATGAACTAAAAATCTCATGATAAATTTTAGTATGTGGCAGATTGTGCGAGTTCCTGCTTGCTGCGCAGGGACTACTCGCATTGGTTGTAGTCCTGGCACTTGAGTGGCATAGCATCATGACAAATAGCTCTCTATGGAAGAAATAAAACACACCCAAAATTATTTCTACTAGGAAGAAGATTCTCAGAGAGTAAGTAAAGGTGGGGCTAAATCGTTTTCATTCTATATATAATGTTTGTAGTTTTTATACAGTTTCATTGGGTTTTTATACAGCTCTGGAACTGAATCATCCTTTTGCTCGTGATTACCCAATAAAACTGTATAAAAACTACAGAAATTATATATCATCTAGAATCTAGGACCAGGGGTAGTGCCATTAAAATAAGATGCTCCGTAGTGAGATCTCAGGTCAGAGCGAAATTCTTTGCAGTCAGAGTGTTACCCTACATAAATGAAATGTTCAATCAACATACGTTACACTTGTCCCTTGGTTTATTTCGTAGAAAAGCCATTAAGTTAATCAATGCGGAAGTTTCTTAAAAAAAAACAATGCATGGTTTGTGTCGCGGATCGCGACGGTGGCCGCCGGGGGCATGGCGCTCCCCGGCCCATCCGCGTGCGGTTGCAACTGCGGTAGCGCTTCGCGCTCGCGGTTGGCTCCGCCCTCTGCGGCTGAGACCAGTATAAAAAGGCTGGTCGCCGACTGCCAGTCGGTTTTCACCGGGCAACGCCATGATGCTGCCCGTGGACTGCGGTGCGGTGCACCTTGGCTCTCGGGTAGTGGAGCGCTGGCACATGAGTTGGCCGGTGTCCACCCCTGCTCCCGACTGGGAGCAGCCATGAGGTACAGGTCCCATCTCGGCACCGTCAGCCACATGGTCAAGAGGAAACGCCCGGATGGGGGTTTACTACGTATAGCCGGCTGATGGAGTCGCCCCAGCTGAGGCGACTTGGGAGAGAAGTATAGCAGGTATGATATTATTACGTGATAATAAATGTATTGTGTATGTTATATTGTGTTATGTCTTAACATAGGATGTGTTCCTATAATGTGGCGTGCTATTCTATTGTTGTATTGACATCTGCCCCCTAGGTCCCCGGGGTAGGTCCGCCGAGCCAGGAGCGGGTGTCCTGGTGAGGCGTAGTGGTCCGATGGGGCTCTGACCCAAAAGGTTGGAGCGACGGGAGTCTGAGAGCGGGTGTACCACCAATGACCGCACAAGATGAGTGTTCCGCGACAATTTGGATTTGCTCCCATCACTTACTGATCTTGCTCAGATGTACCTAATCCGATTCACCTTAGTATCGTACTTATGTTTAAATTTCCTCTGTCGGATTGTTCATCATTCGCAATCTACTTCACTTCATTGTAATATCCACGCAGATATTCTGCGTCTATAAATAAATAAATAAATAAATAAATAAATAAATATATACAGTTAGCAAGGATATAGGTCCTACCTTCACTTTGAAGTGATCCGTCAGACGGTTAACGATGATCTGTGAATCGGCTATTTGTTCTCCGTTTAGTTCGATGAACGGTAGCTTGCCATACTGTGATCGTCCGATCAGAGTTGAGCATACCTGTGAGGAGAGAGAGTTACGTGGAATCAGCTTATATGCTTGTAGATCTATTTGGGCTGTAGCTTACCTGATATGGGATTTTATTGGCTTTAAGAAAAGTCTCGACTTTGAGACAAAACATTGATAAGTTTGGAATGGTCTTGCTTCGAGGAAACTGATAAAGATAAACGACATTGGGTTTCCAATCATGGTAAAGTATCGCAACCTGAAAATATTGTTTATATGTATACGCATTCACTTATAAGTCACTATCAGAGTGTTTACTATATAGGCACCTTTATAACAACTCTGCACTATCAGCGAATTGTCTCTGAAGTGGTCTAAATGATGTCAGTGTATTTATTCCGTCGATTCTAGTGCTAGAGCAGCCGAACAGTCAAAGGAGGCCCAGAGGATAGGGGCGTTGGGCTGTTGGGTGTGTAGCCTTACGTCGAACTTTCGCGCGCGGCGAGCGGCGCTGTGGATTTCTTCGCATGTGACTGCGTACATTGCGTACACTCTCTTCAGATTTTTACGTTTAATTAATTATTTCTTGAATAGGATTGTTATATATGGTGTCATGTAATGCTATTGTTTCTTTTACTTTTTATGTTACTGTTTTGTCTTTTCAGGCCACGAAAAGTATTGTTATTAGATAATGATGAGATAAACAGCTTTTTCTTCGTACTGAGCGGAATTCTAACCGACCGCGGCAAGTCGCACTGATGGCGCCGCGAGTGCGACTCCGCAAAGAAAAATTCGACATAAGGCTACACACCCGGGGCGTCGCAATCCGCTCGTTGGGTCTTGGGATAGTTGTCGACCAGATAGGACATCGACCACAACAAAGGATTGTCCCTGAACGTCACTGTGCGGGCCAAGTACATGTCCGCAACCTCTTAGCTTCAAATATAAGTCGAAAACATGGCGTATTCCAGTGGGGCTCCTTTGGACAGCTTTTAACATGAGCAAAATCGCTGGCTTTTCTCGTTGCAAGTTGTCAGACAAAGAACAACTATTTCCCTTTGATGTGTGACAGTTAACAATAATTATAAAATAAAAATCCGAAGCTTCATGCCAATTCAAACGTGCAAAAGCAATGTGAAGCTCCGAATTTTCTTCGAAATTCGACGTTTTTCACAAATTTTCCAAAATTTCAAAAAAAATATTGCTAAGGCAAAAATTAAATTAGGAATGAAATTCAGTGAGTAAATTAGGAATCAAATTCAGTGAGATGGGAATGAAATCGATGCTGCGCAATATTTTTGAAAGATGGTATCCCTCACCATGTTCCATTGGATACCACATGGTAGCCTAAATATACGGAAGATCTTGCCTTCTTTTTCTAATATCTATTGTACTTCGGATAGATTTTCAAAAAGTTCATGGCTATGGTGATGGTCGTTCTCTCACTAAGTGAGGAAGGTGAAAGCAAGGTCTTCCCCTCAGAATCGATCTATGGGAGTTCTTGTAGCTAATTGTTGCCCATCAATTGCTGAAATTCAATTGGTAGGGAGTCACAGTTAGCCGGGAGTCGCGTATCGTAGTTTATCTAGTTACCTTTATTTAGTTATTTGTTTATTTATTTATTTATTTAATTCTAAGACCCAGGTCTTCGGGAAACTATCCAAGAAAATACGCGATTTACAAACGATTATAATATAATAGCTTGGAAAGAGATTAGAATTAGAAAATGTCAGGATGGTATCAAGAAAACACAATATACGACACAAAAAGTTGGTTTCAGTTGGATAAATTTTTAATGTAAAGGATAAATAGGAATAAAAATAAAGAACGAGAATTAGAAAATTACCTCTTTCTTGTTCTTCCCAGCGAGGAAAAAGTACCCAATGACACTGGCGACAGCCAGGCACACGGCAATACAAGTCCAGTAGACCATAGCTGTGAGTGGCTGAGAACTGAACGAGTGCTTTGTGAGAGGTCGCTGAGGGCGCGGGGTAGCTCTCACTTCGTGTAATCATCTTTCCGCCATTGCTCCGCCTGTTCCGTGGGGAAACGAGTTTCTTTTGCAATGTTGCACAACGAGCAATATGTGGCCCGTTGTGCAACATTGTGGCGCTCCAGCATGGCGATTGGACAGTTCCTCTGCTATCGCATTTGAAGCTGTTTCTTCGTTGACTTGCAATTTGGAAAAAAGCACACGCATGCGTAACGGTGCAGTCTGTAAAATTTTGAAAGATGGTACTCGCACATAAGTATTACGTTGGTTCATAAGCTCTGTCCCACGTTCAGCGCGTGGAGTGTCCGTCGAGACACAACTCTCCGGAAGCTCATGAAATACAGGTGACGAACGATGGTGCAATGAGAGCTCCAGCTTGCAGCGCTCTGAATAACCTCAAGCGGTCTTCAGCGGTATGTGGGATGTATTTCTTGGGGTGTATATCGTTAGGACAGAAACGTCGCGTGGCCGTGTTTGGCACGCGACGGGATGGTGCGAGCTATGCGCGCCATATTGGATGGGTCTTGAAGCGATGACGGTGCACTACGCCTCATTCTAGGCGTAATCGCTTCAGGACTCAACTAATGCGGCGCGTAGCTCGCACCATCCCGTCGCGTGCCGAACACGGCCACGCGACGTTTCTGTCCTAACGATATACACCCTATTTCTTGAGCGATCCTCATGGTAAAGGAAAAAAAACCGTCTAGCCGGCAGCAGTCGACCTTTGTGAATTGCTGGAGAGGGCAAAAAGCAACCGGATGTGCTACCTTGACCTCTTTCATGTAGATGGCATGCGATTTCACGAAAAACTCAAAGGCAGTGATAAAGGTAATGTCGGAAATGAGAACTCCTGATGTAAGGAACCTAAATAAAAGCTACGGGTCTAAGAAGACTGTATGTGGTAAAATGGCACAAAATTGAGAGCAGCGCCTCTGAGCTTTGAAGAAGACGTCTTTTTAGCGGTTGCCGACATTTTTCCCAACCCGCTTCTTTATTTTCAGCCAGCCCGCTCCTTTCGAAAACCAGTAGCGAAGAGAGGGTCTTATTTCTTAGGTTTTTGACCGTTTTATTCAGTTTTCTCTTCACTTTCATACTACCGAACACCTCGGCTTTCAATTTCAGTAATCTTTTCATATCATGCCTGAATCATCCCTATCATTGCCTTCAAATCCGTTTCTTGTGTGAATGCTGCCTTCTGCCAAAGACGACGAACGATTTAGACTATGTGGGGCGGCTTAATAGAATGGCTCTAATTCCATTCAATAACATCGATATAATTAGTTCACACGGTAGTTCCAATCTGCAATTTCAATTTTACGAGCTCCACAGGAAAAAGAAGGGGCGTTACCTTCAAAAAATTCGAGAAATGAGAAAATCTGTGTTCCACATGCCCACTATGTTTTGGTTGAGTCGTGTAAACAAAAATCAAAAATATTTATTTATTTTTTACTTTGACACGAAATGTATGGCTCAATCCTAAGTCTACGGGTGAAAAAACATCTTCATAGGTGAAATATGTAGAAAAAGCGTTTCAAAAATATTATTCGAAAAGTCGCTGAGCACAACGAACGGTGTTTAGTACTGTTCGAACTCGTCGCCGAACACCGTGTCTCTTATTCGATCCAAGTAAGCGACGAGAGTTGGGTATTCCTCCTTGAGAAGATCTTTGGCGTGATTATCGCTAGCAGCGTACAGTGTAGTGGCTAGTTGTCCAAATACCGTGCAGTCAACCTGAAGTTATGATTCAACCAGCTGTATGAAATCCAGAGGAGTAGGTATTTTTTTAATTCGAGTTAGGTCACTTTCATACAGTTAGTGCCGTAAGAGTATTAAAAATCGCGCGAAAACGCGTTTTCGCGTTTTTTTTTATCGTTTTTTCGCCGTAAATCGATTGATATTGATCATTTTTACTAAACATATATACAGGGGGTGCCAAAAAAAGTAATTTTGCCTACGGCTCACATCTGCCTCTTATACAAAACATAGGGAAACGAAAGAGATAAAAGTATTGGGGCAAAATATTCCCGAAATGTTCCTCTAAAAGCAGGAACAAGCTGTGGCTCCCTACGTTCACCTTTACAAAAATATGGAGCTTTCATTCGGCGCAGTCGGTCTTCGGAGTGCCTACAGTATCAAGCTCCGCTTAGAGCAGTGAAGCCAGGCTCCGTAGTAGACTTTTTGTGGGAAGCTTCCTGAGGATTGGCCCTTCAGTTCATGGAAGTCACAGAGCCCTGCTGCTTGGACAAGGCTGCTATGATCCGAAGTATCATTTTCATGCCCAAATCCGCCTTCGGAGAGGTTTCAGTGGTAAGGGCACGTTTTGGCTCCTGGAAACGAAGGGCGCTGGGAACCCGGAAAAAACGGCATGTTAAAGAACACCACCCAGCATGAATCTCAGGTACCCAGAGTGAACGGACCTCAGCAAGGTTGTGAACGAGGGCGACGAAATTCCGTATTTTGCCCAGTTGAGGTGACACATCTTGTTCACTATTTCCTCGCTCCCGTTCCTGCTCGTGCAGAAGGCTGCCACGGAATATAGTGATAGAGTGAGGTGTGCTCTTGAAACTGGGGATGAAAATACCTCAACAGAATTTGCTGTAGTTCGACTAAAGTGGGGTGAAAAAGGAGGAGACAAAATTACTTCATTTTTTTGGCACCCCCTGTATGTTTTAGAATCAGCTCGTCGAGCTCTACAAGATGGTACCAAAAGTTTTTGATTTTCTCAAATTCGGTACTAGGCTATTTTTTCACATTCTGAAAAGTTTTAGGGAAAATTTCTTCGAAATTTGATGAACTCGCAGCGAAGTCTTCTCACATCCCTGATCTAAGTTAACAGCTGTGTAGGAATTTCGGAGTTCTATTCATTTCTGACGAACCCCTGCTCCTTGGTGTGGCCCTTAACAGTGCCTCCGTGTATATGCTGTTGAAAAAACCATCTCTTATCTCACTTTCAGCAGCAGATTCCCCATTGAAATGTACTCTGTTCGATTCCCCAGGGAAAATGCTATCGAATTATATTTAAAAACCTTGATGCTCATAAAATTTTTATTTTCCTCTTTCCAGCCTTTTCCTTTTGTCAATCGACTTCTCAAGCTGTAGTCCGCCGCATCAATCGACGTGCATGGCCATGTGAAAGCTGTGGCGCCATCGTGACGGCCCCGCGCTATCCACGTGCACGGCCGTGGGAAACTGCTCGGCGCTCCGACGGGGTCATCGATCGTGACCGATCCCCCTCCCAGCCGAGCGGTTTCCCACGGCCGTGCACGTGGATAGCGCGGGGCCGTCGATGCGGCGGACTAGAGCTTGAGAAGTCGATTGACAAAAGGAAGAGGTTGGAAATGAGGAAAATAAGAATTTTATGAGCATCAAGGTTTTTAGGGGAGAAAATGATATCATTCGATAGCATTTTCTCTGGGGAATCGAACAGAGTACATTTCAATGGGGAACCTGCGGCTGAAAATGTGTTAAGAGATGGTTTTTCCTACAGCATATACACGGAGGCACTGTTCAGGGCCACACCAAAGAACAGAGGTTCGTCTGAAATGAGTGAACTCTGAAATTCCTACACAGCTTTGAACTTAGATCAGGGATGTGAGAAGACTTCGCTGCCAGTTCATCAAATTTCGAAGGAATTTTCCCTCAAACTTTTCAGAATGTGAAAAAATGGCCTAGTACCGAATCTGAGAAAATCAAAAACTTGTAGTATCATCTTGCAGAACTCGACGAGCTGATTCTAAAACATATATTTGTTTAGTAAAAATGATCAATATCAATCGATTCATGGCGAAAAAACGATAAAAAACGCGAAAACGCGTTTTCGCCCGATTTTTAACACTCTTACAGCACCACTGTACTTTGCGGTGCCGGCATCGAGGCGTGGTTGCGTGTGTCGGCGTCTCCGCCTGTATCAGCCTGTCTTGTTGCCTGCGTCGTCTCTGCGTCTCCCCTGTACCACTCTGCCCGCTGTCTGTGGATGCAGCTACGCCCTGCCGGCGCAATGTATGAAGGCGGCCTTAAAAGTAAAATCGAAAATTCTGATAGCTTTTTGAAATTGAACGATGAATGTGGCTAATTCTGAAACTGGTGGTCGTAGCTAACAAAGACGCGAAGTCGCAAGGCGATTGCTTTGCCTGGTATAACCGTGCGTGCTAGCGATATCTTTTAGATCGAATGTTTATCAACATATGCTAATGTTTCGATCATTATAACTGAAGGTAATGTTAGTTGCTGAAAAGTAAAGTGCGAAGAAGGTAGTTGTAGAAAAAAGCTCACTCACCGCGTTGATCTCGTCGCCAAATAGAAACTTTTGATCGTTCAACAGATCCCGATAGGCATCGTAATCCTTTTTCAAGAACGTTTTGAAATCTTCAGTGGGAAAATAACCGATACACGCCTCAATACGCTTGGCTACCTAAATCATTTCGTTTTTGGTCCGGATTATATTGAAATTCTCATCATTTTTTTTTGAAACTTTTCCTCAAGGAATCGTCCACGAGAATCTGATTTCTTCCGGCACCCAAATACTTATGTTGTATTTGCTTAACCAGAGCCGCAGGCAAAGTTTCACGCAAAAAAAGTGAGAATTTGGCAAAGATGTAGCTCCTCGAAGAGACGTGCGACGGGTTGGAGCGTCGGATTCGGAACAGCTACGGCAGTTGATGAGCAAAGAAATGACGGCACGTGGTCAGGGAAGCAGAGTGAGAAGCGAAAATTCGAACTTCACCCTGCTCACTGACGATTCTTCAAATGTAGCTCGGCGGGAATTCAAACGGGTGCTATTCTTCCGGTTTTTCTATTTCTGCTTTGGAACGAAAATTTCTCGGTTCTTTTCGTGTTTCTGTTCGTGTACTGTATCTAGTGGAGTGACTTTAATAGGAATTAAGATTATGGAATTTCCATGGACGATTCCTTCAACGAGAATCTATCGAACTTTTCAGACTTTACCAAGTAGCACTTTCTGCCGAGCAAAATTAAAAGCGATTGGTCGTATGCAAGATTTTATCACCCGCCGCTAGCTAAACTCGATCTCCCTCTGGAAAAAAGAACGTTTCCAACCTTCCTTTTGAAGATATATGTCATGACAGGTATAAGCACTCCGGGCGCTCCCAGTTCACGCATTATCAATGAGAAAATGTCGTTAGTTTTTACGATCAACTTGAAGTGGTACAACACCCTGAATATTCAGTTAGATCAAACGGTAAGCAGACTGTCCATGGGCTTTATTGTTTTTACGGGTTGAAGCGATGCAAGGTTACTCCAATTCCTCAACAAAGCCTTATGTTGTTCGGCAAATTCTCAGTGGACCGAGGTCTCTCCACACACAGCCGGGTATCACTGCTGCACCTCACAGATACACTCGACTTCGATCGATACAGAAAAACGATGGGTGCGGATAACCATGTTCGCGGTGAGGAGCGAAAAGAATGGGAGATCCCATTTGCTCCTTTCATTTGCATTGTCGAACTATTCAGCATATCTGCTTCTATTCTGCTCAGTCAACATTACAACTTCCACTACCTCTGCCTACACCAAACATAGTGCTAAAGTCTCTTGGGGTGGAGATAAATTCATGATGCCTCCAAACGTCACTAAAATTGAGCATGTGTGGTGTACATTATTATAGTAGTTCATTTTTTGAATTTCTCTACGATCTTTTGACATTTGGCCAGTATCATCTGAACTGCAAGGTAGTTTATACCTTACAGTCAAGTGCTCCTAGGCTCTTCTGTGTTCGCTTTTTAAAGGGACCGTCCACAGAAAAATGAGCTTTTTTGTTACCCATATATTTATGCATGTATTTGCCTAATGTGTGCCGCATGCAAAGTTTCATGCGAAAAATGTGAGTTCGGCCAAGATATAGCACCACAAAATCTTGGCCGGGTGGGCGGGGCTTTCGAGCAAGTACCCTCCCCGTTGTTAGCCGACTTGGGAGACGCATTGTAGGGGCAGAAAGTTACGTAAACAGTCCCAATTCTTCGTTTCCAACCGCGGCGGACGACGGGACAGGACTTTTACGCGGAGGTCCCGCCCACCTGGCGGAGAACCTGGAGAGCTGTATTTTAGCTGAATTCTCTCTTTTTCGCGTGAAACTTTGCATGGGGCTCTTATTAGGCAAGTACAACAAATATATATGGGTTCAAAGAAACCCATTTTTCCGTGAACATTTCCTTTAAGTTCTACCTTTACTACCTATTAGCACTGTGTAAGAGAATTGCGAAGTAGCTCATCGGGTTGGAACATAATGTGACAGATACTGACATAATGTGGAAGACTCGTGTGTCCTTTACCAAACGGTGAATTTTCGAGAAATCAGACCTAGTAAAACACTCACAAAAATGTATGGTTCTCGGCCATTCTGTCAACAGTTCTCGCAATGGCCTCATCTTTTGGCTTGAGTGATGACTAAATACGTTTCATTAAGGTAAATAAAAACTTAGATTATTTCACGTGCAGTAAACAGAAAATCCCCTGATAAATCTCCTGGTTAAAGGCAGATCGTGTGAGTTTCAGTTGGGTGCTACGGCTGCTCACATTCTAGGTGCTCGAGGCACATGGATGACAGTTCATCATGAAGAATGACTTTTATCCTCACCAATGGAGGCACACGAACTTGCAAAACTTACTTCTAAAAATGTGAATGCTTCAAAGAATCAATGATCTACCATTCTTTTTTTTAATTCGTGGTATGCTGGGAAAATTGGTTCCTCATAGCAGATTCGACCCCTTGTTCGCGATTTCCTTCGCACGAAAAAAAATTGCAGCCAAGTTATAAGAAGAATAACAAAAAATAAAATATATTAAGTAAAAGTTCAGGTTCTACCTTCACTTTGAAGTGGTCCGTGAGACGGTTGATGATGATCTGTGAGTCAGCGATGTGTTCTCCGTTTAGTTCTATGAACGGTAGCATGCCATATTGTGACCGTCCGATCAGAGTTGAGCACGCCTATGAGGAGATAGAAGGTACGTGAAATCAGCTTATAGAATCATTTGGCCTGTAGCTCACCCGATATGGGATTTTATTGACTTTAAGGAATGTCTCGATTTTAAGACAAAACGGTGATAAGTTGGGGATGGTCTTGCTTCTAGGGAACTGGTATAGATAAACGACGTCAGATTTCCAGTCATGGTTACGTATCGCAACCTGAAACTAGAGCTTTTTTACGCATTCACATACAAAATGAATGTTGTAATTTTCTTTTGAAAGTATTGAATTCTAACTGATGAAGTAATAATCAAAGGAAAATTTTTTGGGGGTCTTGTAATGAAGAATTCGTTTGGTTTCCGTTTCGCACCGGCCCTCAGACGGAAACCAAACAATGATGAATTTCCTCCCTATGTGCTCTAAAAAAACGCTACAGCACTACCGAGATCTCTGAAGTGCTTTATATCGCCGCCAGTCTTGGGTACACTATGTACCTCGCGCGTCACGCTGCAACTTCATCCAATCCACTCTCATCCACCAGTCCATTGCTGCCACCCATTAGTCACAGAAACCGGAGAGTGTACCCTGAGATGAAAGGTCCACCATCCGCTTCTGGCCTTCTGGAGCCGGCCATGACCTGTGAAAAAGATTGCAATCGTTTGCATTTAAAGGCACACCACGCGATAATCACATTAGTGAATTACTTTCTTTGGGTAAGTAGGTCCTTAGGTAGGTGCTCAGTGTGCACCCTTGTTGCGGCTTGATAGTGCATCCTCGCGGCGATAAGCGCGCTTAACCCGAGCCGAGTTGAGCCCTCAAAGCCGAATCACACCTGGCCTGAGACGAACAAATTTCCAACGTGGCTCTTACGTGGAGAAAGAAACTTGCGATAAGACAAGATATGGCAGCGGTTTCAATAGTGGAGGCAGACTCAACAGGGAAGAACAGGTGATATCTTAGCATTTTGCGCGATATAATCGAGCAAAAGCTCTTCTACAGTTTCCAATTCTCGTACGGGGACTGAATACAGGGGTTCTATTTTTGATGGTTGTGAGAGATTTTGGTTCATTTTTTTTTTGACAGGTGGATAGAGCAGGGTTTTTACGTCCTGTGATACGCGCGATAGCTCTCACAATTTATCGCGTGGTGTGCCTTTAATCCATTACTCCGTGATCGGTTTAATTCAAGCGGCATTGCTCCTCAGATAACCCAACATACAGCAGCGCTGAAAAGTCTTCGGCCGAATGGTTTTTCACTTGGGTTTTTCGCTTGTAATTTATTTGCGACTGACCGATCGAAGAGAAATTTTAGTATGTTGTACATGGAGACCTGCATACTGAATATACTACATATTTTAGCGCTCAACGGTGTAAGTTACGTGGTTAAATGCAATTTTTAGTTTTTGGAGTGCCATCCCTATGCCGTCCCGCTGTGCCACTATCTTCAAAAGTCGTGGTTCCTCTACAGAATATTGATGTTTTCTAAGGCTTGCTAGTTTTACTTTATGTAAAGAAAGCCGTTTTTCATGACTAAGCCTTTTCCTTTTCTCCGGTGGTTCTGTAGTAAATTCTAGTGGAAAACCATGAAAAGACTCAAGCGGCACTCAAGTAGAAGGAATTGTTGACAATAGGTTAAGGCACCACATATTAAAATTTTGTCAAATTTGGTCAAGTAGAAAAAATTTATGACAAAAAAGTGTTTGGCCGAAGACCTTTGAGCGCTACTGTACCTACACGCCATCCCAGTGTGCCGACACCTACTGCGACGTCAGCACCCCACAGAATGACGGCGAGAGTACAAAATAGGTGTTTATATATTAGGTTGTAAGGAAAGTTTTGGCCGGTTTGCGCGTTAACAAGATAAATTCAAATCTGATAGCGCGTCAACCTGAATCAACTTACGTATTGTGCTCCTTGAATAAGAAAAACATTGCTTTCTCCGAATATATACTTCCCTCGGAATGCCACGAGGTTTTCGAATTATTCGGGAATTCTCGAAGTACTGTGAAATTATAGCACGAGCGCTGCGATGGGAGGGGGTGAAGCATTGGATGGAACACTTTGTCCCTGGTTCCAGAAGTGAAGAAATGGGAAAGAGTGCCCAGATTTCCAATTGATCAAATCGCTTTTATTTATTAAAACAGCAGAAAGTGATGAGCGCCTATAATTGCAAGGGATATCTGAAAATATTGGGAATCTCCACACAATTTTGGTTGATCTCAGGTACATTTGATTCAGAAAAATAACCCAAAAATGGGTGCCGCGCGACCTCTCCGAACAGCCATGCGCGAGGACATTTTCCACAAATCCTCTTACAGTAATTCAAGTAGTTGCGGGCTTAAGCCCTCACTCGCCCCTCATATTCATCAACATTTGGGCAGCTCTTTCGAAAGCAGTGTGTTTCGAAAGAATGGTGGTGATTTGGATTTGGCTTTTTCTGATTTCGCGCAATATAAATCGTCAGCTCTTCATCAAATTGAGATATGCAGGTAGCTAATCGAATGGTGCCCATTCTTCGAGGAAAGATGCATTGTGTGCCAAGTTATGATCTTCCGAAGCTGAAATTGTTAAAACCGCCAAAAACTTCCTCACAACTCAATAAGTAGGAGCTTCTATCACTACGATAACATTTCCTACATACAATGACACTCCAACATCCGTCAGGTGTATGACAACTGGTGATGTTCAGACAAAAGTAGGTAAAAAATATCAAAAATATTGTAAAAGAAACAGTCGAAAAAGGAATGCAATAGGATAAAAATGAAGTTGCTAATGGGAGATATTTTTGATAAATGGTATCCTTCGCTGAGGTTGAGTGCGACTTCTTTAGCGCTTTCAGCAGGGTGATGGTTGTTCCCTACCACCTGAGGAAAGCACTGGAAGCAAGGTCATCCCCACTATATCAATTTGCGGCAGTTCTAGCGATCAATAAGTAACCCGGTTGAGTTGTTGAGTCGGGGAGGGGTGAGGTGTGGAAGAAGTGTGCGTTTACTTACATTAGTATTTTGTTTATTTATTCGTTACGCAGAACTTTTGAAAAGCGTATAAAACAGTTCACGAGAAGAATACCCATTTCATATAATGATTTTTGACGAGAATTAAATAAGTAAAATGTTAGGATAGTATAAAAACAACAAAAGATCATTTTAAGGTAAGTAAATCTGGCGATTTATAATTAATCAATTCTGCAAGGACTAATTTGAAAGTACAAAGCATTTAGAAAAGGGAGTTAGAAAGTAAGAATCACCTGTTTCTTGTTCTTCCTGGCGAGCAAAAAGTACGCAATGACGCTGGCGACAAGTAACCAGACAGCAATACAAGCCCAGCAAACCATGGCAGTAAGCGGCTGACAACCGCACGAATGCTTAGCGGGAGGTCGCCGGGCGCGTGGAGTCGCTCTAACTTCGTGTTATCACCCTTTCGTCAATGCCTCGCCCTGTCCTGTCGGGAAAAGGGTGCATTTGCAGTGATTTACGTTATGCTCTCAAGATGAACGCTGGTTGCAAAATATTGCGATTTTTCATGATTCCAGGTGCGTCGTGGTTTTTGGACCTCTTTCCCCTTCTACATCCCACCCGTTCCACCCACTCTCTCCTTAGGCTGTTGTGAGAAGAGCCTGTAAAAGTACCTTTGGAGCAACACTGTAATGCGAGATAACTATTCATTTTATTCGTAAAGGAATCCCAGACAAAACGGAGCGCTTTGGGATCAATATTCTTTCTACTTCCTCACTCTGCTAAATTTAGTGAAAAATATTTAGTTAATTATTTTACATTGTATTATTTTAAATATCAACTTTAGAACTTTGTACACTATGGAGTGGTTCAGGAAGCTATGAATTCACTAAAATAAATCCTTCGGCCTTAATAACTTTTTGGATTTCGATCTCTAAAAGTTTCATGTATTCTGGCTCTCGATTCAGCGCCTACTAGAAGACAAATGAGGTGAATACTTGCTCAAACTGTTGGTGGACTACACTCGATCTTGGTGGCCATATCAGTGCTGTAGGGTTTTTGGTGCTTCTGTAGTAGGGGTCGGCAATTTAAAAATTTCACTATAACTGATCAACCAAACCCAATTTACCAGATAGTAGCATGTTTGCTGGCTTATCTAGAAACACTCTTCGGAATGCCGGAAGGTATGATCTTTTGGCGCTGTGAGTCACGTTGAGTGAGGGTTGTTGAGGAAGTTGCCGCAAGGGCGGAACAACTTTCGCGGCCGGTTTACTTAGTCACTCACCGTTCTGCGTCAGACCCACTGGCCAGTGATGCAGGGGGTGTTAATGGGAAGGAGTAAGTAAGGGGTCCGGGTATCTATTTCTCGGGTTTTTCGCTGTTTTATTTCTTTCTTCCTCTACTGTTTCATTGCTGAACCCTCTACGATATTCTCCACTTATTACCCAATCTCCGAACTACTCTTACGAGTGTCTTTGAGCCACAGAATCAGCACAAGAGAAAGTTGCGAATGGGTTGAGCCGGCATTTTAAGGGTTGGCATTAGTCTCGCTGAGAATGGTGTCAAAGAACTCCGACATTTATCTATATCTATATTATCTATCTATACTTATTTATATCTAAATTTATCTGATAACAAATAGCAGAACACAGCTATGGAAACATCAAACAGGAAAAAAGAAAGCTGTTGAAAAGCTGTTTCCCATGCAGAGCGTCAGTTGTTGCGTGATCTTTGATGATCTTCGAGTTTGTTTGTTTAGCGAGTCATGTGTTGAAAAGCAAAAAACGGTCATCTGCCAGCCATCTACCCTTCCGTACCACTTTTGAGGGACAGCCATTTATTCTGCGGATTGGGGAGAGCAAAAAGGTTGGCTCTTCTTCTTGGACCATATCAGATCAAGGATAGATATCAGACGAAGGAAGGTCAAAGCCATTACTTGCACAATTTTATAGTGTTATGTGCTAATGCGCGGGTGGCGTATCACCCGATGACGCATTTAGCCAATATTTGAAAACCGTGGTTTCAATTTTGTGTATCCAGTACAATGTGAATGAAACAAGTAGCTCGAGTTGTATTTTACAAAAAAGGATAAAAAAGGAGGACGTGCAAAAGCCAATTTCAGAAGTTTAAGCAAAAAACAGCGTGGAATTATTGTTTGACTTATCGGCGTTTGATAGGGCGTGGCCTACGGACACGGGTGAGTGACGAAGGTGAGGGTGCATGGCAAGAGTGAGAGTGTGTGGCGGAGTGAGAGAGTTTGATACACCCTCACCCAAGTCCGTAGGTCACGTCCTATCAGGCGCACTGAAATGGACTGTATTTAGTGCTTCGTGAACTCGTCGCCGCACACCGTGTCTCTGATTCGATCCAGGTAAGCAACGAGAGTCGGGTACTCCCCTTTGAGCAACTCGCTGGCATAGTTATCGCTAGGAGTGTAGAGTGTAGTGGCTAGTTGTCCGAATACCGTACAGTCGACCTGGAAAAGGAGTTAACGTACACAGCTGAAGCATTTGAAGCACCCTGTCATGTCACTGGCATTGAAGTGCCGAGCACCCCTCCTTTCATATTCCACCAATTGTTAGATATAGTCCTTCCTGTGTCTTTTAAGCTTATTATTCTGGGTTGGGTTCTGAGGAATGATTGCCTTCGAGAAACTTTGAAGATAATCGCAAAAGGCGAATGAACGATAATTTCGCCGGGGCAACCGTCAAGAGTGAAGGTGTTGATAGAAAGACAAGAAGGGGACGATTCAGATCGAATTATTCAATGCCTGAGCCCCACTTTGAGTAATTTTTCTCCAAAATTGTGCGTCCGAGTGATGCAGCTACTTGGTGTCATAATGACGCTTTATCCAGGACACAGTTTACTGAGATTATCGCTCTAGCAATTTATGGGACGTACACTTATGCGTGAGGATCGCAGCAAGGTGTGTAGCGCGTGGCGCGATATGTGCGGGCTAAAGGCGCAAATGTAGTTAGGTCCTGAACCGATTACACGGCACCTTAGCAGTAACGTGTAACCGCTTCAGGACCCAACTTTAGCGACGCCCCATACTCGCACGCATCGCGCCGCATGTTGCAATGTCGCTGCCGTAAAAGTAAGCACCCCAATTTGTGTCAAATCATGTGTAAAAGAGCATGATGCGCATCATTAAATAGACCGCCTCACGACCATACTACCCCCCCCCCCGCCTCTCCCCCTGGCCCATTCCTCGCCTCCCAACTTCTGTATCAATGTTCTAAGTACTACTGCCTCACACCTCCTGTGTGCTTCTGAGGTGGTTCTCGTGGTCCGTGTCCCATACTTGCCGTCGAACAGAGAGAAGAAAAGTCTTTCCGTGAAACGTGAAGCCGACGAAACCAAAAAATTACTGAAAATTCAGAGCATCGCGGCATCATTCTTGTCAAAGGTCAAATCCTGTGCACTGGTATTGAGACCTCTGTACGCCTCCGTTATATTAAGAATCATAAGTTGTGAGGAGTAGTGCAGGCTTCGCCCAACAAGATACTCCAAACGGAACGTCGAGCGGCTTAAGATTCATGCTATTTGGTGGTCAAGGTGCTGCAGACAGGGCACTCCGGGAGTCGAGGAATCCTCGACAGGGGGGGTCGCACTTGACCGGACAGGTGGGGGGGGGGGGGGTCGCATCTGTAGCTAAGCGATAATTTCACGGGAGTTTCTTCTAGCCTATCGTAAAGTCGATATCTCCCCCTCATACACGAAAAGAGCCACCGCTACCTCGCTGGCTGAATCGCAAATGGTCGTAGACATTCTTGAAAAGGTGGCCGCCATCATTTATGGGTTCGTCGCGCGTTTAGCCTCTCACTATCGCGCTGCCATGATGACACACATCATCGTTATGAAAGGGCCTGTCTACTCACGGATAGAACCAAGATATTCATATTACAGTGAACTATAAATTTATGTTAATGCATTGCTACCATAGAGTTTATTGATGCGTGCAAGGACGACGTGTCAAAAATACATCTTCATTTTAGGCTATACCAGTCATACTATCAACGGAGTCTAATGGAGACAAGCAATCCAGCAAAACATGCTTGTTATTCACGTTGTTGAATTGTTATAATTTTGTTGCAGTGGTGCATGTAAATGGTTTAATGCACATTATTCAAATAAAAATTAACCCTATGAAACGTCTCTATCAATATTATCAACATCAAGAAGAGCACCAGAAGAAAAGATCATTGTATTCGATGTTTCATGATCCTCTTTGGACAGTCGTATGACGTATGCATCCGGTCTGCTATTGAGCTTATGCGAGATCATAGGATGCTGAGCTGAGCTTCACAAGATTTTGTGTAGCACCTGAAATTCTGAGCTTCAACAATCATTGAGGAGGCATGTAGTAGAAAAAAAAATAGCTGAGACAACCTGTCAGAAGTTTCAAATGTCGGCGGGTGGCTTAACCCACTGATTGGCGAGAGTTTCGAGCGTAACGGTAAGTACACTAAATTTATCGTGTTGAACTCTGCAGTAAATCTTCGATATGGAGATAAGTGGTGGCAGTCAAGTTAAACTATATGGAGTGCTGAAACTTGGTAAGGCTGACCTCATCAGGCTTTGGTGAAACTGACCTCATCAGGCTATCTAGGGTTCAAGTTCCTAAACTGCTCCTTTCACCTCTTGTGAGCCTATTGGCTGTTGAAAAACTGCGTTCAAAATTGGCACTGCTGGCGAGAATGGCGAGAACACACTTGATATCTTACAAAGAAGTGAATCACGAAAGATTGTTACGAGAAAGTTGCGGTCCTCGTTGATCTGAGATCAACAAGGAGGAAAATTATCTGAAAATTTAGCTTGTCGCTAGATGGCTGTGACAACTCGCTGAAGGGACGGGTTATACTCTTATCGCACGAATGCACTCCTGGCCTGTTGCACTTAGGCCAGTTCACAAAACGTGAACATTTTGCCGTTTTCTGGCTAATGTCGTGAAACGTAAAGTTCATACATATATTTTCCCCCTGTGAACTGCCCACAACGAAGAACTCCTCAAATCCATGTGTAGGTTTCCGTGACCACTTCTGGTTATTAAAGTCTACGAAACTTATCAAAGCAAAGTCACGCGGCTTACCCGCTTGAAAAATTAGACATTGTAACAAAACCGCTAGTGAGTTGACAGAGAATGGTATCTCACTCAAACTGACTTAGTGACGACAAGTATTCCATAATCGCTGCGGTTCAGATTTCGAGCAGCGTCCCTGCTTCGGCATCCTTCGCTCAGCGCGAGCTTCACAAATTGTGTAGACCGAATGGTGGCAAAGCCCTGTATATGATATCTCGTTAAAACTTGGATGACTTTTTCACAGCGCATTCACATCCGCGGAAAAACAACGAAAAAAATGGGAGTAACAAGCATTAATGCAATATAATTGCGAAGTAGTTGAATATACTTGCTACTTTGATCACTAGAACGTGCTCTGCTGTGTTCAATGTTCACAAGAACATTGAACATTCAAAGAGTATTTACCGACCACTCGCACCGTGCAACAACCTTTCAATGATATCTGCAACTTGCAGCAGAAGGCCAGTGCATGGCGGATCCCTGAACGAAAGCCAAAAATATATGTTCTATCTAGTAGCCACACAAGATCATCTTACTGGGCCAACCACCCTTCTAGTTACATCTACTGCCCTTCCAATCACATCTACTGCGAATGTAGGAGGCATGGCGCATACACAGACCAAGGACGGAGAACGCTAAGGTGTTGGTTTTACTGCACTGCTACCAGGAAAATTGTTTAGAAAGTATGGCGCTGCTTTGGAGGAGGTTTTGAACGCTCTCTGTGTGACACTGTCACGCTCTTGATGGCAAAAAAATTTTCCTCGACATTTCCTCGACTCATATTTCTCAAGAACTAAGCAACGTACGAAGGAGTTTGAGGGCGCGTTGGAAAGAGCAAAGTCTCTAGTTTCAGAAAAACAACTGGGGTTGCAAAACATACAGCACAAAAAAAGTTATAACTGTTAGAAGTCAAAAAACCCGCATGCAATTTTCATTTTCCTCGACTAATCCTCGACTCGCATTCCGCTCTCATTTTTGAACATTTGAAGCAACTTAAATAGCTATTAGAAAGACCAAACCTAGTTCTTTCAAAAAAACACCTGAGGTCCCAAATGATTGAAAATGAGGAAAGTTATGTTCGTTCAAACAAAGTGTACTTTCGCGATTTTCAGCCATTTTTGTCGATTAGCCCGCTCCAGTTCGCAAGCCGCGACGCGACCGCAGCCCTGCTTTGCGTACCGCGAATTTCAAGTTTTTGAATTTCTAAACGGTATTTTTCATGTTTTGCTCTATGTTTGTTTTATGTTTTTTATATTTTATGTTCATGTTTCGTTGTGCCTTGTGTTTAAATGTTTGTAATGCATATTTCACGTCCATTTTTCAGGTATTGCTCATCGTCGAAGTTTTAAAGCCTGCCGCATCAAGGTATGTTGTTTTTTTCAGAATTTGTTATGTGTATTGGATATTTTTCATTGCTATTCGTATATTTTCCATTATGCTTCATGTTTATATGTTTGTAATGCTTATTTCATGTCCATTTTTCAGGTATTGCTCATCGTCGAAGTTTTGAAGCCTGCCGCATCAAGGTATGTTGTTTTTTTTCAGAATTTGTTATGTGTATTGAATATTTTTCATTGCTATTCGTATATTTTCCATTATGCTTCATGTTTATATGTTTGTAATGCTTATTTCATGTCCATTTTTCAGGTATTGCTCATCGTCGAAGTTTTGAAGCCTGCCGCATCAAGGTATGTTGTTTTTTTTCAGTTTTTGCTGTGTTCTTTGACTAATTTTGCTATGTTTGAATTTTTTGTACTTCTTTCATGTACTTTTATTACCTGCTTTTTCTTTAGGTTTCCTTTATCTGGAACTTTCAGATGCCCATTTTTCACAAGGAAGTTGAGAGCTACTGCAGCAACTACTGTTTAGTAATGTGCTCAACTACGGCGGTCCCCCCTTCTGCCAGTGCGTGGGATAAGTTTTCCGACGAGTTCATAGAAAGGGCCGCGTCGGTGCTCTTCGTTGCATCTATGGTCATAATTGCAATGTTGTTTGTAAGTTTCTTCTGCTTGTGTTTGTAGCATTTTGCTTATAAAGTTATTTTTTCAGTATCTGTGCGGATACGTATGCAGGAATTACTCGTACCAGAAGGCGAGGCGGCGAGACGAGGCGAGAAGAGCCGGCGTACAGAGGATGGCCCGACGCAATCGCTGATGAAACTTACCGTACATGCCCAACATATTGAGTTGCGATTTGAATCGTTTTGTTATCTTGTTCGAAATTCTGTTGTTTGAATTATTTTGTTCGAAATGTTCGAATTATTTTGTTCATTTATTCATGGTTGATGATGAAGAAAATGATGATCCTTATGTACGTATTATTTTGTTCATTTATTCATGGTTGATGATGAAGAAAATGATGATCCTCACTGTATGTATGTAATGAAGATCTTGTGTTACTGTTTGTAACATTTATTACAAAAGACATTACAAATACACAAAACATGAACATAACAGGCATACATCATGAATTACATCTCTGTGGTGTAGAAGACAGAAAGGGGGGGGGGGGTCGCATCTGTGTACCCAAAGGGGGGGGGGGGGTTGCATTGAAGCGGCCATTTTCCTCGACACCTGGGAGTGCCCTGGCTGCAGAGTAGTGAGGGCTTAGGCTTAAAGTTTGTTCTGAGACCACTGGTGGCGTGATCACGCCTTGTGAGCCAGAGGTGCTTCCCGGTGCAGGTCATATGGATTGGGTCTGAGGTAGGTGCTATCGAAGGGACACACGTTCCTGTTGATGGCATCGTTGAGATAGTTTTTCCGATTGGTTCTGACTCAAATATCGTGATTGTGGAGTTTTTGGGTCCTCGCAGCAACACTTCCCCCAGACTGTTCAAATGCTAGGCTGCTCGACTATTTCGTTTCGAGCATCGTGAAGTATAAGAAGCGCTACTCCTCACAATTCAATCGCTGCATCTGAAAGTAATCCTGCGAGAGTACGGGATGATCTGTGCAGCGATCTTTTTCGACCCTCGACAAGTGCTTTTCCTCGCCCTCTTCGTCAATTGTCCAAGTCGAGGCGATCCCCCCCCCCCCCCCGAATCCTGGGGGTATATTATGATATTTTAGTTAGACTATTTGTTGATCAAATATACTAGTGAAACTCATGTTGGTACCTCTTTTCTTTCTACTATGGTAGCGACTTGTCAGGCGGTCAGTTCAGTACTTTTGCCGTGCCCTGTACATTTTGAACCCAACCAGCTACAGCGCGCCCAGTTCGCACGCAGCCGCGTCGCGAAATTCTATCCTAACGGTATCTACCCAAGAAAGCTCCACTGGGCGCATGAGCAGACCAGATCAGAGGTTCCAACTGAAATTGGTACAAGACTCATTGCAGGCACACACCCACCTGTGGGGGGAGGGGGGGGGGGTGCCCACAAAGTCACCCACATCGGTACGTAGTATGAAAGATTTCCGGCTCACACGCTGAGCTATCACTGCTTTGTCTTTTATAGCCTTTTTAAACTAGTAGTTTGCCTTTTGTTGACAATTGCTAACCTCTTCATTCTCTTATTCCGTGTTTTTCAGTTCCGGCCTACGGTAAACACATGCAGTTTTCGGTTTGCCGCAATTTCATACAACGCTTTCTCAAAACGTCAGGTTTGAATTCTTTGGATTTTTGATTGTGAACACCTTTTTTTCACTCTTTCGCTTGTTCTTCCTTCAGTCTTTCACTTCTTCGTTCTCGTTTGTTGTTTCAATTGCTTAACATAATCATGGAATTCACCCTGCGCGACATCAAATGACAGTAGCGTGAGCCTTCTTCGCCCACCGTCAGCAGCGGAAGAGTCGGCCACCGAAGCGTGCAGCTTCGCAAGTTTCGCTACACATTATTCCTTGTGTGCTCGAATATTCAATTACAGAGAATACTGTTTCGAAATACACTTTTCTTCTTTGCCAACTCCTCCCCCCTCCCTTCTCCAGTGTCTGTGAGTGTGCAATTCAGTACAGATAAAACGATCAGTCTTGAGCAGCTGTCTCAGGAACTTTAGCCGTTTGCTTACACTTAGCTCTATTCATGGTCCTGTCTTTGTAAGCAGCGGTTACTGAACTTCATTATTCTCTCATTCAAATTCTCGAAATTCACTGAACGAGCAACTCGGTTGAACTGGAACAATTTCCCGTAGCATTAAGTAGCGATCAATTTTCAACAACTGTTTAAGGGATCTCAGTCGATCGTTTAGCTTTGCCATTTGTCGATCAGAATTAGGTAGTGCGGAAGGAGTGCATATTAATATCAGGTTTACCTGAAATCATTTCAATGGTGTATATTCTTCATTCGATGACGGCAACACACAGTTTGTAGAGTGAGAAAAGCAAATAGTCAACAACAGAAAAATACATATAATAAGAAAATCCTTATAATAATAATAATAGAGGAACGGCTGTTGCCACGAGGCAAAAATGTGGAACTAATAACGTCAATCAAGACGAGGTATTGGGAATGCGGAATAACGACTTAGTGAAGATGAGTAACGGCTGGTAAACCCTGCAATTCGCTGGTATAACGGGCTGCAAGAGCTAAAGTCCAGAACATCAGCGTTGATTCAAAATTACTGGAAGGCACTCATGGAAATTCAGTTGATTAACATTTTATGACACAGGGCGACCTTTCCAAAAGGTAGTCGGCAAACATGACATGGGATGGCACAAATCATGTACTCATAGGTGCTGTGCAATGATTCGTACGACAGCCACCACCAGGTTTGCGTACAGTACGAAAACGGGAAAGTAGCACCACACTGAGCAAAATATTACTGAAGCTCTCTCACTCAGACTGAATACAAGCCCATCACTACCTAGATTTCTCGAGTTGAGCTTGACTGTGTTTCCTAAAAAGCACATGACGGAGCCCTCCATATCAGAGAATGGAGGCGCCTGCGCAAGATAGCAAAGGATTTAAAGGAATCGTCCACGGAAAGAAAGAGTTTCTTTGTTATCCACATATTTTTGTTCTTTCTGCTCATCGAGGGCCGCATGCCAAGTTTCCCGCAAAGAAAACTACAGTCGGATGAGATATATCTCCTCAAAGTCTGAGGCCGACTGGGTGTGGCGTCCAGGTGGGTGTCGGCCATTGAGAGCTGAGGAGCAAATGCGCGATCGGGGACGGCGGTCGGAGACGAAGACAGCGTTTCTTTGCGCCCAATTGCTGCCACCGTCTCCGACCGTCAAGCAACTATTTGCTCATCGGTGACTGCTGCAAGATCTTTTGGCGGGAACTGAAATGGACAGAATCTCTTTCATATTTTCAAGTTTTTGATCAGGACAAAAGGATTTTTTTCGCTTTTTGTATTCTCCTTATAGTATTTTATTCATTACACTGATTCTAGAGGGAATTAGAAAAACGAGATTCACGTGGACGATTTCTTTGAGGAGAGACAGAAGGCGGGACCATATGTACCAATGCCAACGGCCTTTAGTCGAACACAGAAAGCTGAACCTTATACTACCTCGGCTTAGCTCAGATTAAATGGGCACAGATCCCGCAACATAAGGCAGTTGGACGAAATTGAAAAGACAACACCATGATGGTGTCTACCATCGAAGGCCACTTTCAAACAACTTCATTCAGGGAAAATTTGCCAGGAAAGCAAAAGAAGGATTAGTGTGAGCCGGGGCTGAGTGTCGCTCATAGCATTGTTTCACACCCGTAAGAAGAATCAGGAACGAGGATCACTGCTCCCCGGAAGAGAGAAAGTGGCCGATTATGGTCAACTACAGCGGTAGATGACCGACACATGATGCAACGATAGTGGCGACGCTCGCCAACCTGCGGATGCAATTGCTTTTTGATCTTCGTGAATCCCAGGTGAAGGGCATTATTGGGGTGATGGTGGCTCCAGCGTTATTTGTGGCTTTGATATTTTCATCAGCTACCTTCTTTTGCCCACGTTTAGACTTCCAATCAAAGCCACGATTAACGCCCGAGCCACTACCACCCCAATAACGGATCATATTTTTATACGGCAAAGACAGAATGACTTCAGTTTAAATTGAACAGCAAATTGAATAAATTTATAAAAACTTTTTGAAAAATCGTTGCTAAATAGATTAAAAGTGGTGCTCACCGAACTACAATATTGAAGTTGCACACAAGTTTTGAAGGTGGGTAGAAGCAGTGTCTTGAACTATAATTACACCTTTTACCCTCAAAGATTTTTGAAAGTGGAAGACTTCCAGCGAATGAAACGAAATTTGCTCATATTGAAGTGTGTACAATGTATGTGAATTCGATCCACGTAGCGACTTTCTATAGAAAATTGCAAAGAATTATAATTCTTTCCTGTTAACATCCTCCGATCGCCTATGCCGAGAAAAAACGTGTGTAGCTCATCCGCCCACTATGAAACAAGATGTTAGGTGGTCTGACAACGAGGAAACAGAACAAATGACTATTCCTTGGTTTCGGCCAGAAGGTGTTTACCGGTGCGTCCGACCACTGCTCATCGATCAGAAGCACGCGCGACCACTCTATGTGGCAGCGGTACACAGCAGACTACACGTCACTTGAGCCGCGTTCATACTTTCCGGTGTCGGCGGTGGGGCGTGACTGGTGGTGTCTCTGTCTCCGCTCGTGCACCCATGTCTCGTTGCCTGCTTCGTCTCTGTGCCTCCCCCGCCACTTTGCGTCACGCGTCACAGCCTGTGAGCGCGACCACGCGTTGCCGGTGCAAAGTGTGAAGAACGCTGCCTTAGGAGGCGGTCTTATCAGAAAGCGGTAGACTTACCGCCTTGCCCCTTCACTTTGCTTCAGGTTTGCTTTCCAGAGCAAAGGCGAAATCCCCGCCTCTACCGTACCATTTGCTCTAACATCAAGCTTCCCTTCAAAGTGAATTGCCCAACACCATTCATGGTCAGAGCGCACCCAGGTGTCGAGGGAAATGGTCGATCATTACGACCCACGCCTCTCGATGGAAACCCCGCTTTTCAAAATCTACCTAACCTCTACCGTGTCAAAAACTATTGATTGCAAAGTAATACTAAGTATTTTATTATTGTATTTTGTGTTGATCACTCATATTCGATCATATTTTCCTAGATGACCGAATCAGCTGACGGCACGTTCCACTCATCATCTGTCCCGGAACCATTGCTGATCTCTGCAAATACGACCCCCCCCCCCCATCCCGCCCGTCAAACACGACCCTTCTTACAAGGAGTCCTCGACTCCCGGTGTACCCTGACCATGGTACTCACTGCTCTCAGATAATGTAGTGTGATGGTGCATTCGCAAATACAGTGTGTCCCAAAAGTATAGGTCCACCCTATTTTTTATCCATATCTCCAGAATGGATAAGCGATCCCTTTCCAAATTTTTATATGTGGTACCTGATCACTGTAGCAATCAAGCGCCTCAGTAAAATTGAAGACATAAAATTGCAAAATTTTATTTGATTTTTTTTTTCAAAAATAAGGGTGTCCCAAAAGTATAGGTCCACTCAGCTTTTCCGACTTGCTTCCATCGAAAGGTAAGTTGTGAAGTAGATGTGTTGACACATCCTTCTGAGATTTACTCTACAGTGAAATGCCAAGCGGTACGCACTTTTCCGAGTACGAAAATGGGCAAATTCTGGCCCACAAGGACGTGGGACTCAGCAATCGCAAAATTTCTGAAAAGATGGGCCTATCCCAAAGCTTGATCAACAGCTTCTGTCGTACCATGGACCTGTACGGAACGAAAAAGGGAAGTGGAAGGCCGTAGGAGCTTTCTGAGAAGCAGAAGCGATGGATCCTCAACGCTGCGTCCGATTCCAGAAAGGGTGTTGGTCGGCTGTGCACCCAATGTTTTTATGTACTGCTGTTTATATGGTAGTAAATTACTTTCTAGAACGTCCTGCAAAGCCCTGGAATCTATATGATGCGTGATGAATAGTATCCTGCTCTAACCAAAGGGAGAGAAGGCGGTCCCTACCATACCACTACCACCAGCAAATCCGCGCCTCAAGAAGTAGCATGGCTCCTTCCCCAAATCCCTCCAGTAACTAGCTAAGCCGTCCGAGCCGTCCAAATTGAACTTCTTCTCATCAGAAAAGATCATCTGCAACACCATTACTAATGCTGTGTGAACTACTACGTCAATAATGTAACCCTGCAGACTACCTCATCCTATTGATGGGTCCAGCTGACATTCTACTTGGCAAAATGGATTCGAGCCTCTTCGTGCGCCCTCGTGAGGTATGGCAAGGACGAAAACCATCTTCGCTCGATGTGAGGAGACGACTTGAGCAGACGGTGCACAGTGTTTTTCGATACAGCAGGTGCCAGTTCCCTGCACAACCGACAGGCACCCTTTCTGGAATTGGACGCAGCTTTGAGGATCCGACGCTCCTGCTTCTCAGAAATCTCCTACGGCCTTCTACTTCCCTTTTTCGTTCCGTACAGGTCCATGGTACGACAGAAGCTGTTGATCGAGCTTTGGAATAGGCCCATCTTTTCAGAAATTTTGCGATTGCCGAGTCTCACGTCCTTGTGGGCCAGAATTTGCCCATTTTCGTACTCGGAAAAGTGCGTACCGCTTGGCATGGCACTGTAGAGTAAATCTCAGAAGGATGCGTCAACACACCTACCTCACAACTTACCTTTCGATGGAAGCAAGGCGGAAAAGCTGAGTGGACCTATACTTTTGGGACACCCTTATTTTTGAAAAAAAAATCAAATAAAATTTTGCATTTTTATGTCTTCAATTTTACTGAGGCGCTTGATTGCTGCAGTGATCAGGTACCACATATAAAAATTTGGAAAGGAATCGCTTATCCATTCTGGAGATATGGATAAAGAATAGGGTGGACCTATACTTTTGGTACACACTGTACACATTTGATTCCTTGATCATCGACAATGGAGGAATTCCGGCGCTCCTTCATTTAGGAATTTTTTGAAGACTTTAGCGTGGAGAATCCGTGTACTGTTTGTCTTACAGCTAGGAAAAAAACACCGTACCTCGGTACACTCCGTGATAAATTTCCTTTCTTCTGTCTCATTTCTCGCCAAGTTGATGATGATTGTACCTAATTTGTGGAATCAGACAGATTGATAGAAACAATCACTACCCTAAATGAAACCTGTTTCCTTCAGCACATTCTTCATCGTCTTCATGACATTAGCTGTGCGGAAAGTTTTCACAGGACAAACGACCGCGCCACTCATGCAAGCATCTACGATCACAACGTCATACTTCAGGCCTACCTGAGCGAAACATTTTAATAACAGAGAAAACTGTTCGTGAAAAAAAATGAAATCAAATCAAATAAAAATCCTTTCGGTTAAAATTTTAGCCCCTTTTTATCACATACAAGTACTAACACCACCTGCGATAAATCTTCTACCTTTTATTTCGGCATTCTTCAGAAACTCAACACCATCTTGATTCACGATGTGGTGATGATTGGTTTCAGTAACACCAAACCATTTGGTAGCAACAGTCACAATTAACGCATCAAGTTCGACCACGGTTATATTTACCTTGAACTAAAATCTGGAAACCCACAGCATAAATGATCAGACAAATCGATTTACATTGAGGAGCCGAAAATGGCTTCGGTTCCTTGAGGGCTCCAATAGGAGGATTTAGTGCATTACGAGTGTAAGGATATAAAATCAGCGCTCTCGTGAATGAACGCGCGAACTTCGAAGGGACGATATGTGGCGCTATCTGCGTTGAAGGACACACATGGTTTCGGTAACATCAACCGGTCGAGTATGCAGCTGTGGCTATGGTGGGTGGGGCAACGATCAGTTGCTAGAATTTTGACTGTTTTATTCCTTAAATTCCCCACTGCCCCACTACATGGTAGTTCTTTCAAACTCAACAGTTGACCGAATAACCCTTCATGCTGCCTTTGAGTGCACTTCTCGCATAGAACGCTCAATTGAAATACGTCTCTCGTCTGCACCCAAAGATTGAGTGGATTAATCTGATAATCTTAAGTTGTGCCTCCAGGTTCTCTAGGTAAGTATATAGTAAATGCGGCACATCTGCGAGTACATAGATAAATGCGGCTTTAAAAAGTACTGACTTAACAGTTAAGCACTTTAGGCTCAGGTTATACCCTACGACTCGTGCGGGTCGTCTGGGTCGTAGAGTACAACCTCAGCCTTACAAGACACAATCTTCCCTCCACTGCTCGCCCATCATCTTTTATTGTTGCCTCATAGAATCTTACTACATAAGCGGCTAAATGTGTGTTGGTGTGTGTCTGTGTGTTTGACCGAAAATTCATGACTCACGCATCACCAATCGCAGGATCCTGATTTTTTGAAGTGTTTAGGGGGAGGTCGCATTCACACTTTGCGCGTCAGGGCGTGGTTGCGTTCACAGGCAGCGAGGCAGAGTGACAAGGGGGGAGGGCGCAAGGACGACGCAGGCAACGAGACGGGGTGACACAAGCGGAGACGCAGAGACACGCAGCCCTGCAGCCGGCACCGCCAATTATAAACGCAGCCTTACTGCTCGTGTGCCATTGCATTTTCTCATATGATTGGCCCCTATTATGAATAACCGGATCGGACTCTCGCAAAGCCAGTGTCACTCACCTCAGGTTTAATCACAGAGAGCGTCATGTCAAGGTTTCCTCCACCGAGTCCTATTAAAAGAACTTGCTTCCCATAGTTGCTCGAATCCAGCGATAGAGATGACAGGAGAAACGATGCCGGTAGCATGCAAGCAGCCTATGTAGGGCTTATTAGCTTCTTGATGCATATGCATCAGAGGGGAGAAAAATCGTCACTGATTATTCATAAAATGCATCAATTAGCTCTCCTAGTCCTGAACACTATTCTGTTTGGTTTACGTGGGAAAATTTTGAATTTTTTCCTTGAAAGTGTCTCACAGGAAAAGTTAAGTATTTGTGGTGAACCGGTTGCCATTTCCTCGTGTCGGACGAAGAAAACGTTTCACCTGTAGCAAATAGATTCGATATATTCTATGTAGATTCAATATACAATACATTCATTAGAGTTATGACATGATATTGTGAACACCATTACAAGAGGAAAAAATCGAATACCTTGAGGAGCTTGTAGAAGTACTCCCGACTCAGCTCCGTCGTCACGACCACTGTGCACCAACGCGCGGAACACCGATTGGCCCCCTTCGCTGCAAACACTCCTCACAGAATGCGACACTGAGAATTTTTGCTAATAACGTTCATTAAGAAATTGAAAGAGTACATTCGTCAGTAGGATAAAATAGTTCCATCTCACGGACAAATGTCTGCTGATTCTATCCCACTGACAATATGTACATACACCAATAAAGGTTTGCCAGGAATAAACTTTGGAGCTGTGTAAATACCTCCCATCAGGGAGAGAATGTCGCACAAAATGGCAAATACTGCTGTCTCTATAGCGGGTGCTCAATGCTCTTCCGTGGAAGGGAACAGTACGATGGGACCAGAGATGGGTTGACTCATATGTGTGCCAGGGATGTGCAACTCAGTAAGCGCGCCACAGAATGGGTTTAACGCGCACCAGAAGTTCCTCGTTGGTCCTGCAATTACCGCGTGCGGGGTGCAAGTTGACCGTTCCAACGCACTCCCTAATCGGGAAGTACTGCTTCAAAAGTGGATCCGAAATCATCACAAGGATCTTTTATCTGTGATTCTTGAAGGAAAAATGACAACCAAGCAAAGTGATCTTGGAAAAATAGAGTGGACGGAAAATCGCTTCTCACTTGCGCTTTTCAAGCCGGTGACAAGGAGCCGATGTCAAATGCCTTTGTGCGCTATCGTGGTGGAACTAAACGGTGAGTTATCGGAGCATTCTTCTCGAATCCTAAAGGAATCGTGCACGGAAATTTGAGTTCTTCTGATATCCATATGTCTAAGCAAAACTAAAAATTATTCACTGTGGTTTTCAATGTTTTTTGAGTGCGATACCCACAGCACATGAGCGCCTATTAGCGCAAAAAGCAAAAATGAGTCTGAGATATAGCTCCCTAGGCCGCGTTCATACTTTGCGCACCGAAGTCGGCACTGGCGGCGACGTCGGCAATTTGACACCGGCATATGTAGCGACGGCGTCAAAATTATGTGCCCGGCCCCTCCAGGAGCCATGGTAGTAGTAGAACTTGAATTTCCGTAGACAATTCCTTCAAAATATGGGCGACATGATGCAGATAGTGGGCCGAATGTAAGTCGTGAATGTGATCGACAGCAAGGCGTGAACTTAGAGCTTGACTGAGAATAACTTAAACTTACTGTGCTGCTAACGCGTCGTACACCTTGTAGCAATACGTTGCGCCTTCAGAACATACTTCATCAATAAGCCTACGTTGCCCATAAACATGCCTATAATGAGCAGTTTTTCAATCGATTTCAACAGAAAGCCAATGCTCAAAGTTGTTGACAAATGAGACTCACCCAAAAATGCTATCCAACCTTTCTGGGCTTCTTTGTACTTCAGCAGACTTGAGGTGCATATAAAACTATTATAATTGATAGATCACTAATCTCAAAAAAGACCGACAATGAATTATTCAAACTACACGATATCCCTGAAACATACCACAACAACGCTAACTATGAAGGCGATTGCTACATAGACGAATGCTCGTCGTGGTGATCGAATCTCTGCCAGCGAGCAGAGGCTCCGTACTTGCCAAAGGCGCATCCCCGCTTCCCAATATGTAAGAGTGGCTGCAGAAAACGGTTGTCGACACGTCTCTTAGTGTGCAAAAGTGACGGATCGGTCGGCGATGCTGCCAATGCATTTGACGAGTCATCGCTTCAGAACAAATATATTCACCACATACATGAAACTATGCCCATAATTATCATGCTATGCAACAACGATTCACATATGCGCAACGCCTCAGGATGTGTAAATTATTTGTTAATAACATTCATAAAACACGATATCCCAATCCACTCTGTAATAGGGATACACTGCTTTGAAAGAGATAAAGGACCTGAACAACAAGCAGTACTGATGTAAAAGGGGTGACGACCTTTCCGGTATTTTCGGAAGCACTGTCTCTCTATTCACTATAAAATTTCGAAATATAATTTGGAGTCAACTCACCGCAGCTTTCATTTCCTGTCACTCGCGCCGGAATCTGAAGAGGCTATTGTTAAGAAGGAGGAATCCAAGTCCCTCTCAAAAACTGCCATTTTTATCGCAGGCGTAGAGGTAGTAATCTGCAAGATTCCAGAAAACGAGAAGAAAACGTCGCTGAATTCATCCTACAACCTACTACATGAAAGCAGTCCAGTAATCAAATCAGGCAGCTAAAATCTAATTTAATCGTACACAGTCCAAGGAAGATGAGAAGTCCACAAACGTTATGCGGTTTGGACGAAGATCGTCTATTGAGATTTAGTCGAGATTCCATCAAAAGGGTGAAACCACTCGAAGGCACACCACGCGACAATCAGATAAGTGACTTACTTCCTTAGGACAAGTGGGTCTGTAAACTACTGCTCATGCCGCACCTCTGTTGCAGCTGCACGGTGCTGTGCCTGCTTGAACACAAACGAGCCACTCCCACCCAAGCAAATCACACTTGGTCTTACTATTAGACGAACAATTTTCCAACGTGGCGTTCACGTAGAGAAGGAAACTTGCGATAAGAGAATATAATTTGATGAAACAGCCATTTCGATGATGAAGGTAGCTTCAACGTTGGAAACTCCTTCGTCATCCAAGGATCTACTTGCCCCTAGAAAAAATTCACTAATCTAATCAGTCGGATTAGGATTCCTTTATGGAAACCCAACGTGCATCAAAACTGTCCCGACAATCCTTTCTACTCGCTCAAAAAACTCTTTGCTTTGCCCATCAATGGATATGAACTCAGAGTCCAGCCTAGCATCGAGGAAAATTTCAGTGAAACTCCCTCCTACCTACCCCAGAAAAAACCCCGGTACAACCACATTCCCCTCTTCCAAATTTTCATGGAAGATGCGACGCGCCTCCTCACCCTACCTCCTGCTGAGCTGCAATACCCCAATGATCGTAGGATGTGCCTTTAAACCATAATCGCTTTAGAACCTAAGTAAAACGGCCCCCCTAGCTCGCACCGATAGCATCGCGCGTCACACAATCTGGCACACCCCTCCCGTTCCTCTCTTCTCCAAAACAATGGACAAGACACAAACAAAAAAAAACAAAAGCATGATATTACTTATGACAATAACAGCAATAACAATCAGTATAGGTATACTACAATTGATGTAAATTGATTAGGCTATCTAAGAAGTCAGTTTCTTAGTGTGAATTTTCGGCGGCTGCGCCGTTGACGCTGAATCAGGCAAAATGAAGATCGATGAAGATTGGAATGCACCATCACTACCTCAAACATCGCGGATAGATTGAAACATAATCTTGGCTGAATCTTCGCCCACAGGGGTTGATTGGGGTTATGATCATGCATGACATCCGCTTCTGGCGTTGGCGCCAATTTGGCGTAACTACTTGTCTTGGGAACTTCATCTATAGGAGTCATTTGGGTGGTGATCACCAATGTGGCATCCGCTTGAGGGGCTGGCGCCGTTCACACCACCACAGCGGTGCTCATACAACGGCACCACATTGTGCCGGGTGTATGTCATCAGGACAGAAAAATCGCTTTGCGGCAATCGGTGTGCGACGGGATGGTGCGAGCTAAGCGCGCCGTATTGGAAGGGTCGTGAAGCGATGACGATGCTTTACGCCTTTATCTAGGCGTTATCGCTTCAGGACTCAACTAATACGGCGCGCATAGCTCGCAACATCGCGTCGCCCGCCGCACGCGGTCGCGAGATGTTTCTGTCCTAACGACATACACCCCATTGTGCCCACTATTTTTTGCCTAAGCCTTGAAAAGGAAGGGAGGCTCTCTTCCAAAATGAAGCTTAAACAAAAATATACGATTGAATGTGCAGAATGATGAGTGTAGGATAGTAGTGGGTGAAAGATGACAGTGAGATAACCACTGCCCCTCAGCTAACTCACTATCACTGTGCCTACAAATTAACAAAACTGGAGCCATGCTAAAGCCAAATAGCGTTTGTGCTGAAAAATTCGAGAATGGCATCCTGAATGACCCTTAAATGACAATTACAAACGAAATCGGTCACTTGGGCAGATTGCACCAAATTGGTGCCACACACTCTCACTCTCGCAACACACTTTCACCCTCGCCACTCGGGCCACCTCTATTTAGCGCTGTGAAATGGACTCTACCTTGTAGGCAAAATTTCAGCGAAATTTTTTTCTTGACCCACCCGCGGTGTCTGGATAGTTATATTATTACCAGTTGGCTGGCGCACACTACTGCGCGCGATTCATGGCGATGTTGTGCAAAATGGGTTTGATCGGCGCGACCACAGTTGTGTATGGAATTGAGTGGAAATTTCTTTCCTCTGTTTTCAGCTGAGCTACTGAATTGAAAAAAACAGAGAAGATGGCGTGATAAAAAAGCATTTCGATGTTATTATACTTCAGTCGCTTTTCATGGAACCCATTTCGCACGTCATCGACATGAATCACGCGCAGTGGTGTGCGCCAGTCAACTGGTTTAGGTCATCATTGGGATTTTGGACAGTTTAGACATCGATAGTTTCGTATTCGATTGCATCGACTGGTAGCAATTTGTTCACTTGTTGAGCATCTAATTCCTACTCACTGATGGTAGATCCATATCCCGATTACCGATGTTTACTGTTTTCGTGAACATGCTTCACTGTTTGGAATTTCACATAGTCTAACGGTCGATACACAGTGTTGCTGCCAGTACCGCATTAGACAATGATTCCGAATGAAACGCTTGCTTTGCTATTACAAATATAGGTGTATCATGATTATCAATGTAGATCGCAGTATCAAAAGAAATGCATCATTTTTTCGTACGGTAGGCAATTCAGCGGTCGATATCAGAACATAAACAAAATATGTTCACCCAATGACACTGAGCATCAAACGCTTTTGCTAAAGCGGTCGTACAGTAGTATCAAGCGATGTAATGGATTTCATCCCATCCTATTCCTAACGGTTCTTATCAGCCACCGTGAGCCGTTATCACTGATTGTGAGGCCCCTGTACCCAACAGTACCATTGAGGTCCCTGTACCCTACAATACCTGCGAATGTGAACATTCCACTGTTAGCCGCAAAAGCGTAGGTGACATTTTCCTTCTCACGCTCCTGATCGAATCCTATCAACCATTATCAGTTTGGATCACCCACTATTAATGTCCCGTCCCACACCCATGAGTGTCAGCGCTCTTGGATCAGCGCGAAAGGCGAAACGAATCTGACGACATTCGCCTTCTCATGCTCCTTATCGAATCTTATCAACCGTTATCAATGCGGGTCACCCACCATCAATGTCCCCGTCCTACCCTGCAGAACACCTGTGACTATGAACGCTACGGGACCAATGCGAAAAGCGAAACGGATTCGAAGACTCTAGCCTTTTTACGCGTCTTATCGAATCTTATCAACCATTATCAAGCTGGATCACCCACCATCAATGTCCCCGTCCTACCCTGCAGAACACCTGTGACTATGAACGCTACGGGACCAATGCGAAAAGCGAAACGGATTCGACGACTCTAGCCTTTTTACGCGTCTTATCGAATCTTATCAACCACTATCGAGCTGGATCACCCACCATCAATGTCCCCGTCCTACCCTGCAGAACACCTGTGACTATGAACGCTACGGGACCAATGCGAAAAGCGAAACGGATTCGACGACTCTAGCCTTTTTACGCGTCTTATCGAATCTTATCAACCACTATCGAGCTGGATCACCCACCATCAATGTCCCCGTCCTACCCTGCAGAACACCTGTGACTATGAACGCTACGGGACCAATGCAAAAAGCGAAAAGGATTCGACGACTCTAGCCTTTTTACGCGTCTTATCGAATCTTATCAACCATTATCAAGCTGGATCACCCACCATCAATGTCCCCGTCCTACCCTGCAGAACACCTGTGACTATGAACGCTACGGGACCAATGCGAAAAGCGAAACGGATTCGACGACTCTAGCCTTTTTACGCGTCTTATCGAATCTTATCAACCACTATCGAGCTGGATCACCCACCATCAATGTCCCCGTCCTACCCTGCAGAACACCTGCGACTATGAACGCTACGGGACCAATGCAAAAAGCGAAACGGATTCGACGACTCTAGCCTTTTTACGCGTCTTATCGAATCTTATCAACCATTATCAAGCTGGATCACCCACCATCAATGTCCCCGTCCCACCCCGCAAAACACCTGTGACTATGAACGCTACGGGACCAATGCAAAAAGCGAAATGGATTCGACGACTCTAGCCTTTTTACGCTCCCTGTCAAATCTTATCAACCGTTATCAGTGCGGGTCACCCACCATCAATGTCCCCGTCCCACCCCGCAAAACACCTGTGACTATGAACGCTACGGGACCAATGCAAAAAGCGAAACGGATTCGACGACTCTAGCCTTTTTACGCGCCTTATCGAATCTTATCAACCATTATCAAGCTGGATCACCCACCATCAATGTCCCCGTCCTACCCTGCAGAACACCTGTGACTATGAACACTACGGGACCAATGCGAAAAGCGAAACGGATTCGAAGACTCTAGCCTTTTTACGCGTCTTATCGAATCTTATCAACCATTATCAAGCTGGATCACCCACCATCAATGTCCCCGTCCTACCCTGCAGAACACCTGTGACTATGAACGCTACGGGACCAATGCGAAAAGCGAAACGGATTCGACGACTCTAGCCTTTTTACGCGCCTTATCGAATCTTATCAACCATTATCAAGCTGGATCACCCACCATCAATGTCCCCGTCCTACCCTGCAGAACACCTGTGACTATGAACACTACGGGACCAATGCGAAAAGCGAAACGGATTCGAAGACTCTAGCCTTTTTACGCGTCTTATCGAATCTTATCAACCATTATCAAGCTGGATCACCCACCATCAATGTCCCCGTCCTACCCTGCAGAACACCTGTGACTATGAACGCTACGGGACCAATGCGAAAAGCGAAACGGATTCGACGACTCTAGCCTTTTTACGCTCCCTGTCAAATCTTATCAACCGTTATCAGTGCGGGTCACCCACCATTAATGTCCCCGTCCCAACCCTCAAAACACCTATGAATATGGGCGCTCTGGGATCGTCCCGAAAGGCGAAACGGATTTGGTGACATTTGCCTTCCGAGGCTCCTTATCAGCCCTTATCAGCTGCTATCACTTTCGGTCCACCACCTCTGGGGTTCCCTTGGCACCCCCTATATCACTTGTAAAATTCAGGGTCCCAGCTTTACTGCGGCGCGAGATATGAATTTCGTGACAGACAGACGGACACACACACACACACACACACACACACACACAGACATACTAAGCGGATTATATATAGTAGGATTATATATATTATTATAATAGTTGAGTACTGCCCAATGGAGATTTCCACAAATAAGAGAAAATATTAGCTGCAGAACTGCACCTTATTGCTAACTACTATTGCAATCCTCACAAAGGTTACCATATTGCAATCCTCACAAAGGTTACCGGGCATTATCTTTGTGGAGTCCTGAATAATTAACACTTAGATGAACAAACCTCTGAGGTCCAACGCTTTTCAGCAGAAGCGAGCAGTCGCAGCTCGGAAGGATCTGCGTGGGAAGGCGCGTCGCAGAAGCGTCGAAATAAACAAGGCCTAATTCCAAACAAAATTAAACGCGAACACGACGTTGCAATTACCAATGGTTTATTAGCTTCTGCAACATGAGATGAGATCTTATTTCCTGCCAGAACATATGCATCGCCACCGAATTCTTGAACCATACCACACAACATCGGACTGTCCTCTTTATTGCATATTACCGAACCCTTAGTGGCGTTCTAGAATAGACCACAGTTGGATTGATAGCATGTTTTCTACGCATCTCACTTGAAATATCAAAATAAGCAGAATGCACCGAGCACACGCGCAGAGCCGTCATCAAGGCGCGACGCGGTTATGTGGCCACGCCTCGCTCTCCTGTGACGTGGTGTATACTTCACAGTATGCAACACAATTCCTGCAAGCGATAACTCATGCAAATTCACAGCATAGTGTGCGTAGCTAATTTGGATGGTGAACAGAACCCTTTACCTAGTCCTTTACCTACTTCCGGCGAGAGATGTCGCACACGGACACAAACTTGGCGATGATGCATCCTGAACTAAGGCCGCGTTCATACCTTGCGCCGACGGGGCATGGTTGCGTTCATAGGCAGCGAGGCACAATGCCAGGTGAAGAGGCGACGCAGGGCATGAGACAGGGTGGCACAGGCGAAGACGCAGAGGCACGCCCTGCTGCGCCTACCGCAAAGTGTGAACGCTGCCTAACGCGGTCAGTGCAAGACCGAGGTGACTCCACTCCATAGACGCGATGCGCCCCAATTCCGATATTCCTTCAAGGGCTCTCACCCCTGTAGTATCGCTGACAATTTTCGTCTCAGTTGTCCGGAAAGCGTGGCGATTGGTGCATCCACTTCAGGACTCACATCAAGACAACTGCAAAAGGTATCGTCGCACAACTTCTGCCCCAATTGATCAGCGTAGCACATGTCATGTTTCAAACAGCATCCGTTGACATTTTCTAAAGTTAAGACGTTGCGCGAAGAAATAGTAGTTCACCTTAACCAACGGTATAAAGATCGCTATCATAGAATAACTAAGGAATTAGATCACGCTTGAAGACTTTCTTTCCAAATGCGGACAGCTAAGCCTGATCTGATTCTTGCTCAAAAGCTTGGTGGAAGAATCAGAGTCGCATTCCCAGCCTCCGTCTTTTGCGGACTCTAAAGACTGTTTTTTCGTCGGCATCGATGTCGTTGCGTAGATAGCGGTGAGCATGACCGTTAAGCGCTCAGTGAAATATGCACACATGGCAAGGTGATGATGCTCTTGCACGGATATTAACTATGGTAACATTTGATATGGTAACATTTCTCAGAAATAATCCTATCACGTACAATAACAACCCACCTTTTTTCAATCTCAAAATTACAAAACAAAGAAAGAATATAGGAAAAATAAAAAATAAAAAACGTAAAAATAATCTAGGCTATGAAGGTATTCTGGAAAAAATCACCACCGGAGAAGGAGTGCTGAAACCCATTGAATATTATAGAGCAATAAAAAGTCTTAACAAAAAAGAGATCAGTAAGATTATTAATCTTTCCATAACCACAGACTTTCTACCAAGAGTAAAGATAATACGAGATATCTTGTTTTTTGCATACTAGCACATTTACAGCATGGTGATAACACCCAGAAAAAGATAATAGACAAATACCATAGCATAGTCATCAGATATGAAAGTAGAATATACAATTACATTCCTTTTAGCAATATATTCAACTCATTTAAAGTCAAACAAATTCTTTTGGATAACAATAGGGATAATCTGAAGGATTTCATACCCATAAGGACGGTTTATAAATATCACGATGCGGTAGCCAATAAAATATCCCTACTATATATAAAACGCTTCGTCTGTCTGTCCGTCCCTTTGTCCGTCCCTTTGTCCATCCCTTTGTCCGTCCCTTTGTACGTCTGTCACGAAATTAGGTATTATATGAAAAACGACCTATGGAGATGGGGACAAGTGTGGTATGGGTAGGGCATGGGACAGTAAGTAAAGACCACACATGAGCCAAGTTAAGCTCCGCCCACGGTGGCGGGGCGTGATCCAGAATGTTTCGTTTTCAGACGGAAAATTGTTAAATGGGTTTGAATGTGCCCCAAACGTCGGGGGAAAGATGGATTGAGGTTAGGGATGAGTTAGTAAAAGTCATGAAAGAGGCCCGAGTACAGTGGGTGGAGCATTTGTGGTTGTGGGCGGAGCTAGGACGTTACATGAAAAACGACCTGTGGAGATGAGGCCAAGTGTGGTATGGGTAGGGCATGGGACAGGAAGTAAAGACCACACATGGACCAAGTTAAGCTCCGCCCACGGGGGCGGGGCGTGATCCAGAATGTTTCGTTTTCAGACGGAAAATTGTTAAATGGGTTTGAATGTGCCCCAAACGTCGGGGGAAAGATGGATTGAGGTTAGGGATGAGTTAGTAAAAGTCATGAAAGAGGCCCGAGTACAGTGGGTGGAGCATTTGTGGTTGTGGGCGGAGCTAGGACGTTACATGAAAAACGACCTGTGGAGATGAGGCCAAGTGTGGTATGGGTAGGGCATGGGACAGGAAGTAAAGACCACACATGGACCAAGTTAAGCTCCGCCCACGGGGGCGGGGCGTGATCCAGAATGTTTCGTTTTCAGACGGAAAATTGTTAAATGGGTTTGAATGTGCCCCAAACGTCGGGGGAAAGATGGATTGAGGTTAGGGATGAGTTAGTAAAAGTCGTGAAAGAGGCCCGAGTACAGTGGATGGACATCTGTGGTTGTGGGCGGAGCTTAACTTGGTCCGTGTGTGGTCTTTACTTCCTGTCCCATGCCCTACCCACACCACACTTGACCCCATCTCCACGCGTAGATACGATAGCCATACTTCTCACGCAATTACACGCGATTCCCACCGAAAGCACTCAACTCGCGCGCAAATATCGCGCAGAGAACGTCGCAGAGCGAAATCTTGACATAAGGGTACACACCCGGTGATTTGGTACCATACTCGTCTGGGAGGATAAAAGCACCGGCTTATACATCTGCTGGTCCCCGCAAGTCATTATATAAACCAATTCGCATTCACCTGCCACAACGATTCTGAATGGGACTAGAATGCTCGGCGCGTCCCAAGGAGGGTTTGAACTTTATCCTTCATCCTTCAAATAGCTATTGTTAGAAGACGCTATGTATAGGTATGCGTGGTACATAAAAATCAATGTGAACGATGGCAGGAGAAATTATGGTTGTATACAGTTATGACAGATATCTGATCAAGGAAAATATCCGATGAATATTTAGAAAAAATAAAATGACAAATTAGCTGGCATTATGAGTAACATACAAATAAAACAGATGACGAAATTAATTTGAGTGGATGAAAGAAATAAGAATAAAACGATGCCAATAGTATTGTTTATGAGCCGTCATTTGATAGAATTATTTTATTTGATAAATACATACAATCATGCAGCTGCATCGGTAACTTCCATTATAAGGGAGCTCATTAATAGAAAAATTCACATCATACTAATACTGGATTGCTATTGCCGATTACTTGTGGATATATCACGTTGATAGCCAATTTCCCAATGTACGAACTTAGCTTTTCTGAAAATTCCCTCAATTCGCTATTTTCTTATATTTGAAAGACTTTTCAAATTTCCATGAATCACATCGCTTTCCTCATGCCACCCTCGAATCTTAATCTTCAGTTTTTGGTTGACATAATCGTCTTTTGTCCTCTTAGTCAAGGTTCTCTATGGAATGTCCAAACCAGTCGTCTTGAACGTCGATTCGGAGAGCGTAGCCAATCCTACGTCTAGAACTTCACTGCTTTCGATTGCACCAATACAGTTATGCTAGCTGCACGTGATGCTTTTTATTGCATTGCAGGATGATTTTGCTGTTTGGGAAACAGAAACTTCTGTGTAAGTTAATGGTTCATTTGTCCGAACCATTGACAACAATGAAGATTTTCTGGAGAGTATTTGATTGCTGCTTCTCCACGAGAGTCGTCTGAGATTTAACCACCGGGGCCTTTTTTGTGCCAACAAAAAGGCCAACAGAAATAGCAAATCTGAAATTAGCGAAAAAATCACACAGTGGTAACAATGTCGGTCATGGCTCATAACTGCCGTCAGAAAATCCGCCACAAAATCTTCAATTACTCAGATCCGGCGCCATAAGGTTACAGAACATGGGAGATGGTGGGGCTCACTCGTTGGGCTATTGCCCGTTTCATATTGGCGCATCACGCAGGCATGAGCTCCTTGGCTGCAAGTTGCAACTGCACTGAATCTCTGAATCTGAGTAGTAGCACTATCGGCTCCAAGCAACCAGGTGCCATCACGCTTTCAAACTGTAGTAGTGTCACACAATACAGGTCGAAAAGGCTGTTTTGCAAGCGGACTTGCAAGTGGTGTACAGTAAGTCAAGCTAGATTTCAAGAAAACTCAGTATGATCGTCATTGACCAACGTTCTTCCTGCGTATGATCCTTGTCTTACGTCTGGGGGTCAGTAAACTGCTATATTCGGCGAGAAAAGCTTAGCTGTGTGTTGGCCACAACGGTATTATTCAAATAGAACGAGAAACGACATACCACAAGCACAACACACCAGGCGGATAGAGATCTCATTGTGGATAGAGCTCTCATTGTATTTCTGAAAAGGTGAGCTTCAGACTTCCGAACGATGCGATGAGGAGGCAGACTAGACATTGTGTTCATGGCGACTTTTATATGATTGCATCATTGTCAGGATTGCGCTCTGAAGTCTTTCGATTATCACCCGCCGTATTTCAATATGCTTTTATCGGCTTCTTGTCATAATTTGCTACTCTAAATGGTTAGGATGATAAAAAGCGATAGTTATTTATGCATGCGGTTTATGTTGAGAATGACGTGCAAATAGGATTTTAAAGTGCTTTGCTCCATGTTTCTATTACCACACTAAGGTCCATTATTGCTATGTCGTCTCTCCTGCATTATTAATTCAGCCTTTCAAAAGAAATATGATAATGGGGCATGCTAGCCAGTTTCTGAAGTCCTCTATGGCTAAGAACGTATGTGCAAAGAGGAGACTAACGATGGGAGTATCTAGAAGCAATTCCGAGGTTCTCATCAAACGGTGATCATCCAACAAGGGCGTACAGCAGTCTTTTGATATTTTGCCTATTTTTTCTTGACTTACAAGCTCACCGTAAATGTATGAGCACTCTGCTGATGGGCTTATCTTTTCGTATAGTTCATGGATGTCTTCGCCCTATTCTATTTCTCTTTCAAGTGTTTGAGGTGAATGAGAGCAATGAAGTTGAGGTCAGTCTCTTTCATGCAGGAGCCTTTATGTATCTCTCATACCTTCCAAGGATTTTTAGGATGTGTAGCACTTTCATTGTTGTAATAGTTTTGAGTGGCTAAATTGAGTGATATTTGAAGCACTTTGAAGAGCAATACTGACAATGACCATAGATCTCCTTCACCGAGGGCCTTTCTCGCTGGAAGATCTCGAGCCGTCAGGTGGCAAGGTTACGTGGCGCGACCCCAGGTGGCAGATATGGGGCTAATCGCGGACTAAAAGCCACCATGTACTTGCCCTGAGACGCAGGAGATGGACGCAAAGGGTTTCAGGAGATGGACTCCTTGTTTCTGCTGTACCTGACTGATTCATATCCTCTGTATCCATGCAGCCATTCCTTGCACAAGTGTGGGAGCGTTCTGTATAGTGCAGTTGGTATCCTGCATTCGGTCCAGCCAAAAGCTCGCTTTCTAACGACTGCAAAGTACATACGAGGCGGTCTGAGGTCGCCTCCGATTGAGTCTACATCGGGATAACCTGGCTGACTTCCCGGAGTACAGGGGATGCCGAAAAAGGTGATTTTTTCTCTTACACTTCCAACTCTACTTTAGTTGAGCTTTGGCAAATTCCGACGAAGTATTTCCATCCCTCGGGGTAAAGAGCAGACCTCACTCTATCACTATACTCCGTAACAGTCTTCTGTACGAGCAGGAACGGGAGTTTTTCCGAGCGAACAAGATGTGTCACCTCAACTGGGCAAAATCCAAAATTTCGTCGCCCTCGTTCACAATGCTAAGGTCCGTTCACTCTGGGAACTCAAAGGGATTCGTATTGTGTGGTGTTCTTGAACGTGTTTTTTCCAGAAAGGTTTTTTCCCTTCGTTTTCAAGAACCAGAACGTGCCATTACCACTGGAACCCCTCCGGAGGCAGGTTTGAGTCATGAAAAATGATACTTCGGATCATAGCAGCGTTATCCGAGCAGAAAAGACTCTGTGACTTCCATGAACCGAAAGGACTATCCATAGGAAGCTTCCCACAAAGGCCTACCACCTACGGAACCTGGCTGCACTTTTTAAGCGGAGCTTGATACCGTAGGTGCTCTGAAGCCTAGCTGCGCCGACTGAAGGCTCCGTATTCAGATGAAGGTGAGGGTTGTGAGTCTTAGCTTGCTCCTGTTTCTAAAGGAACACTTCGGGAATATTTCCCGAAGTGTTCCTTTAGAAACAGGAGCAAGCAATAATATTTTTTACCCTAATCTTTCATTTCCCTATGCATACTTGGCGAATGTTAGACGTGAGCAAAATCACTTTTTTTGGCACTCCCTGTTTATCCAGCCCCACGAGAAAGCCCGGGAAACTACTCGTAGAACTTCATCTTGCCGAAAACAGTAATAAGGATTGACCTAACAAAAAAAGGTTACTTTAAAGTAGATTCTTTCACGGATCCTTTGTCTTGCTCACAACGCTTTGAGACCCTAGAGTTGAAACCTTCGTAAGACGCGAATAGGTTATTGGTTGTATTGCTTATAGGAGCCTAGAAGCAGATGAGTGAAACCTTTATTTTTCTCATTATTTGCTACTATTTTTTAGAAGATGACGCAGATTTTTAAATACTTCAGGGGCATGCATGAACTCAATACGATTGTCGCATAAAATATACGGTCATTTTTGTCTGCCTCAGTTCACACTTGACCCTGTTGAAGTACAACAGCCTGGAAAGTTTGGCTGTACGATGAAAAGGCTCCCTCGTATGGTCTGCCAAATATTCGCAAGTTACGGTACAGAATGCTATTGACGGAACTACAGAATTCATCCTTCTCATGAGCTTCCTAACCCTATTGATGGATACTCTCCCACAAACTGGCTCTTCTGTGTCAGACCTGGCTCGATGGCTCCGAAGACATCATCCGGCCTGCTGGATTGGCGGGATCTCGCCTTTCTCCGGCAATGAAGCCTGCTCGACAAGACTTGAGTAGAAAAGTAACATGTTGTGAACCACTATACTAACGTTGTGCACAGCCCTCCATCATTGTGAAGTCAAACCCACACCTCAGCGCTCACGGGATAACTTGACTCCCCTAGTCAGCTCCCCATCCGGTCCGCGCGGGCGCAGACGGTTAAGCGCAACGGCTGGCCTGGGCTGAGCTCGAGCCACGGGAGAGTTCTGATGGAGGGTCACAAAACTGGAACAGAAAAATAGACGCTCGTAGCGTCCATGTCGACATCGCGTTAACTCCGTCCGTAACTCCAGTACACCACCTATAAAAAGTAAGGATGTTTCATGCGTGATGTATCCAGCAGGGTTCGACCATCTTAAATTACCTCGATTTTCCTCAAGATTGAATTCGCTTTTGCAAACTTCACATTCCACTTCGTTCCACGCATAACTTGCTTTCGGAAGAAGGCACGGGCTTAGGAGATCCCATAGCAATTCCGACTCAGCTGGTTCCGATACACAGCGCTCGTCTTTTCAAGGAGTAAGGAAAGGAAATGTCTCTGAACGATTTTTCAAACTTACCATACCAGTGGAACCCCATTCTCATCACTGCTTCGTTTATGTGACCTTGTTCTTTCACTTTTATAGCATCGTGGATTTTAGTGCAGAACTGAGTTTAGTATGATAAATATAAAATCTTACGCGAAGATTCAAGAAAGAGAACCGTGTACGAGTTGAGCATTTGATTTCGTCAAATTCCACAAGATATGGTGATTGCTCAGCTGGTGCTAACTTTTCATATTTTCCATTGACATGAACTTTTGGATCATTGAGAAGGCGGTTGGTTGTTGATGAGGGAGGACTGATAGTTCCAGAACATCACAGGATTCTCAGTGCTCGTGCGTTCTGATGTTCACTCACTTCCTTCTGTCAAGTATCTGATCTGTATTCTTTGTTTTCATTGAACTTCTGATGATGAGGCTATGTCAACCTACATTAAATCGAATTCATTTCTCATCAAGGCGTGGGCAGTTGTCGAACGAAAGAGGAAATTATCTTGTTGCCATGCTTTGTCACATGCAGCCGAAACCTGCGTTTTTGCTTAGATTACCCCATTCAATGAAAAGGTGCGTAACAACGCACGGGGGTGTACCCTTACAATGAGGCCGTGCTCACACCAAGGGCCAAGAGGTGTGAACCCTTATGTCAGGATTTCGCGCGGCACATCTGCGCGCGGGTTGACTGCCCTCGGTGAGAATCGCGTGTAATTGCGTAAGAAGGGCGGCTACCGTATCCACTTTTAGACTGCGACGTTAAAATGCCTAATCCTTTTTTAGAGACTATCATTACGTAGCGATGAAATGGAACAGAATGATATCCCACATGAGGAGACAGTCGCAGGATATGATTTCTAGGCATTTCCCAATGTCACCGAATCTTTTTGAGGAATCACTATTCAAGCACCGCCCCGGTGCGCTATCACGGCGCTATACCTACTCGAATCCACTCCCACGCCAACCATTTTGCTCAGTTGCGCAGTGAGGGAGGTTAGATGGGTGGCGTCGGAGTGAATTTGAGCACGTAAAGCGCTTCAATAGCGCACGGGGGCGGCGCGAAAAATGTGCGGCCTAGATAGTTGTTCAAGGGGTGGCGATGTCCGTTCCTCCCCGTGGTGCCACTGGAAACTGCTCTTCCCACCGGAAGAGCCGAGCTGAACACGGACAACACACGATTTCCGGCGACAGGCTCAGGCGACAGGCCGGCTGATGGACAAAATGTTGCATCAACATGGACGATGTCTCCAAGAGTTTCGAGAAGAGCTACGGCGTTCCCGGGAAGCGACGCTCGACAGCGGGACCCGGCTGTCGTGTCAAATCAGTTAGGGGTGTCGACGCAAGGGCGGCGTCGATTAAACAAGCAAGCTCACCACACCCGCTTCGCGACGCTCAACATCGGCAGCATGACGGGAAGAGGCGCTGAGGTTGCGGATGCTCTCAAGCGGCGAAGAATTGATGTGTGTGCAGTGCAGGAGACAAGATGGAGCTGATGCAAGTCGCGTGACATCGGCGAAGGCTTCAAGATCATCTACTTCGGAAGCACACGCACGCGCAATGGCGTTGGTGTTATCGTCTCCGAGAGGTACCGAGATGCCGTCGCTGAAGTCTGCCGATTCGATGACCGCCTTATGAAGATCATTGTTATCGTCAATAACACTCGTCTGCACATCTTCTCTGCCTATGCCGCACAGTCTGGGTGTAGCGACGTCATTAAAGACGCCTTCTGGGAGCTGCTCGATGCGAAGACGAACGACGTTCCGGAGGAGGAGACGCTCATTGTGTTGGGGGACCTGAATGGACACGTCGGTTCTACCAGTGATGGCAATCGAGCACACGGAGGATACGGATACGGAATACGAAACGAGGATGGCGACCGCATTCTTGAATACGCGGAAGCAAACGAACTCATCATCGTCAACACGTTTTTCATGAAACGGTCAACCCACCTCGCAACGTACTATAGTGGAGGCTGTTCGACGCAGATCGATTTCGTCCTTATCCGTCGCCGACACGCTCGTTTGGTCCACGACGCGAAGGTCCTACCCCATGAAACTGTTGCGACTCAGCATAGACCACTCGTCGTCGACATGGCCGTTGCCCCTCCAAGGGCAGGACGCGTGGAGAGGACAGGAGCTGCAAGAGTGAAGTGGTGGAAGTGGACAGAGAAGAAGGATTCTGTCATCCCTCTTATCCACCTCCCACCAGTCACAAACGATATCGACGAGACGTGGAAGCTGGCCACCGCGGCAATCAGCAACGTTATATGTGGTGAACTTGGGACAACAAAGCCGGGTAGACGCTTCATAGACAAGAAAACGTGGATATGGACCGACGACGTAAAGAAGGCGGTACGAGAGAAGAAGAGACTGTACCATGCTTACCTTGTCACACGAAATCCGGCTGATCTCGCAAAGTACCACGAGGCAAGGAGAGTCGCGAAGAAAACAGTGGCAGCAGCGAAGGCCGACAAGGAGAAAGAGCTTTACGACAAATTGAACACATGGCAGGGCGAAAGAGACGTCTACCGTCTCATCCGCGCAAGACACCAGAAAACGGAAGACATTGAAAAGTTTTTCGGTATCAATGACACGAACGGCACTCTGCTTACGGACAAAAGAAGTGTCCTTGAGAGATGGCGAGCATATTTCGAGGGCATCTCAACGCAAGAGTTCCCGCATCCACCGCTACCAACCACTGAACCTACCCACGGGCCCGTGCAGAGGATCACATCATCAGAGGTGGCGACAGCACTGAAGGCTATGAAAGCTGGGAAGGCGAGCGGCCCCGACGACATTGCCGCGGAGGTGTGGAAGGAGAGCAGCTGGAACCCTGCTCCATGGCTCGCGGACTTCTTTAACAAAATCGTGGAGCAGAACCGTGCGCCGGCCGAGTGGAGCAACAGCGTCACGATACCGATATGGAAGAAGAAAGGAAGTCCGGCCGACTGCAGTAACTACCGCCCAATCCGACTACTCGCCCACACGATGAAAATTTTCGAGCGAATTGTAGACGCACGGATTCGAGGTATAATCAACATCAGCATCAACCAGTGCGGTTTCGTCAAGAACTGCGGCACAGTTGATGCCATCCATGCAGTGCGGCTCCTCATGGAAAAGCATCGTGAGAAAGGGAAACCTCTTCACTTGGCTTTCCTCGATATCGAGAAAGCGTTCGATCGAGTCCCCCACGAACTCATCTGGTTTTCACTGAGAATACATGGAGTTCCAGAGCACATCGTCCGATGGGTTCAGCTCCTCTACGTCAACACGAAAAGTAGAGTTCGTACAGCTGCCGGGACATCGAAAGATTTCTGCATCAGCGTTGGTGTTCACCAAGGCTCCGCCCTGTCCCCTCTTCTCTTCATAATCGTGATGGACGCGATCACCCGTGACCTGCAGCAACCCATCCCGTGGACGCTGCTTTACGCAGACGATGTGGTGTTGGCAGCAGAGACGAAGATGGAGCTGCAGCGGCAAGTTCAGAGATGGAAAGACCGCTTGGCACGATACGGTCTCCGACTTAACATCAAGAAGACGGAGTACCTGACGACGGATATTGCAGAAGCTGGCTCCATCCAAATCAGTGACGAGATGATGCCTCGCGCCAGCCACTTCAAATACCTGGGCTCAACAGTGAGCGAAGACGGAAACCTTCGGCACGAGGCCACTTCATGCATCAGCGCCCCTTGGAAAAAGTGGAAAACGACAACGGGAGTCCTATGCGACCGTAAGATCGGCGACAGGCTTAAGTCAAAAGTGTATCGCACAATCGTAAGACCTGTCGCCCTCTACGCCTCGGAAACCTGGCCGGCAACGAAAGAGACGGAGCGAAAGCTCGGAACTATGGAAACGAAAATGCTGCGCTGGATCTCCGGTCTCACGAGACTTGACAAAGTGACCAACGTGGACATCCGAAGGCGATATGGCATCGCTCCCATCGACGAGAAGATGCGGGAGAGAAGATTTCGATGGTTCGGCCACGTACTTAGAGCTAATGTTGAGAGCGTCGCCCGTATTGGATACGAAACGGAGGTGATAGGCAAGAGGCCGAGAGGAAGACCGAGACAGCGATGGGCCGATACCCTTCATCAAGACATGAAGAAACGCGGCCTTCATCCAGGTGACGCAACAAATCGAGAGGAATGGAGACGGAAGTCCAGATATGCGGACCCTGCAACAGAGCGGGATCGTCGCTGAAGAAGAAGAAGAAGAAGAAGAAGAAGAAGATAGTTGTTCAAGGAGTTCCTGCCCCAAGAAGGTAAGCCGACCTATCTGTTTATCGTGGAGTGTGCTGTCGTGATGGCTTACGATGTCAAGACAGGCGGGATCCTAAGGGCTCGTTTTATAAAATACATTCAAGCTTATACCAGGGAGCAAACGCTCACGACCACTCACTGAGCGGCGTCCCGCTACGCCAAGCACACGCATGAACAATGAAACCACGAACGTAGAGCTGGCAAGCAGCTCGACATACCTTCTCAAACGCATTCTCAATAGCCACACACGATGAATTCCAAAGGCAATCTCTATTATCACCCACGATGAATACCTTAGCAAGCATGCTGTGCAATCTTAGAATACCTTAGCAAACAAATGCTCTGCAATCTTGCCATCCAGCAAACGTAGTTACTTCGATTTTGTTGATACTCACAGGTAAAACTATTTTGCTTGTATTGTCGCTATCGTTGGCGGGCTTTTACTCGGGGTCAGCTCGCCTATCCTCTGAACTCTGAAGAGTGCCACGGGCGATTTAGTGTATTTGCCCCTTTTTGCCAAGTCGCGACAGGTAGGCACCTCATACTTGGGTAATTAAACTTTATCCAAATGACGAGGTAATGAGGCAGAATATTGGCGAGGTAATAAGGCAATGATATTATACTGAAATAATGTGTCAAAGCGAGATTATTGAGAGCAATAAAGTATATTGAAATTATCCATATATTGCCTGATGAGTACAGTCAATATTGCATGATGAATATTTTCAAGATTACATGAGGAGCACCTTTAATATGTATGATTAGCACCTTTAATATGTATTAAAAAAGAGGAAAAATGAGGAGCGGCCGGCCCCGCCGCAATCTACAGATAAAGGGTGAAGCAGCCACAAAGATGACACAAGGAAGCACCGATTCCTCAACTTCAAGCGAAGATGAGTCGTAGGCCATGAGAACTGAATTCAAATTAGACAAAAAGGATGAAAAACGACTGATGGAGTCATTATACTCCCCGGGGCATTGAAGAACGGCGAGAGCAATCCCTAGTAGATCCTCTATTTTCACGGCTTCTTGCGCGGCGATCCTGTCGACGGGCGAGTGTCTGCAGATCATCCTGTCTTGCTCTGAGGCGGCTTCTTCTGTCCGAAAGATGTTCCTTTTCTCGTCGAAGATCCTGGTGACGTTGCTGAGATCTCGCGGAGTTGATGCGCAATTCATGCTCCATCTGGGCTTTGATTTCCCGTAGCTGTCTTTCCACTTTGGTGAGTTCCCTTCTGAGTTCATCTGACCTCATGTTTCTGCTAGGTGTCAGAGCCCTATGTCGTACTTCGGGTCGCGAAGGTGTCCTGCGATGTGAGGAAGAACTACGACGTCGACCCTCGGTCTGTGACGAAGTCCCACGGAGAGAGGGCGCCTCCCCGCCCGGAAGTGGGGGGTCTCGTGAAGAGCGCTGAGTACGAGCCCGTTTCGGAGGTGGTCGAGAGTGTAGGTGACATCTTCCGTTTCGTGTCGGTCCCGGGCAGTTTGGGAGTAGGAGAGCGTGAGCGTCGTGACGAAGCTAATGATGACGATGTTGAGTACGGATCTTGCCGAATTTACTGCTCTATTGTCCCCAGAGCTCTTTCCGTCTTCTCGAAGAAACTCGCGTTATCCTAGGCCTAATGCTGGATTTGGCCTTCTAGCGTGTCGATCCTTCCGCGAAGTTCCTCATAGTTGTCGTGTAGAACTTTGAGATCCTGAGGTGTACACGGAGTCGGTCGTTGTTCGTCTCAAACTCGTTAGGCATCTCTGAACCTGTCGTACTCCTGTCGAACTGTGTTGATGAGATCCACCTCCGTGAGAGCACATGGCGTTTTCATCTTCAGAAGGCGGTCAATTCTGTCGGACACGTCCGTTTTCCAGTCCAAGAAATGGGTGAAGAGTACACCATTCACTTTCTCCACGTTGTCGCGTATGTTGTTTACGACCTGTTCGAAGTTCGGTACGGTCGAAGTAGCGTGCTGACATTCTCGTAGGTCTTTCACGAGCTCTTGCAGCTCTGTCAACGCTTGCTTTTGTGAAGCTTCAATTTCCTTTTGAATGGTGGTGTTCTCGTTGCGATACAGCTTCATGAGGTTTATACCTGCTCTGCAGAGCTTGAAGCAAGCTTTCTCGACTTCTTCCTTTTTCGTTATTAGTAGGGCATCACTTCTCGCTGACGTAGTTGCTGGTGGAGAGGATGTCGTTGTCGACGAGGTTCGTGACTGTGTGGGCGTCTGTGATTGCTTCTTGGTATCCGCTGATTTTTCTGTGGCTAGATCCTTCGGTTTCGGCATGTTGACGACGAAGTTCCACAAGTAACTGCAAAAGAGTAAATGAAGTAAAAATACGACTGAATGTGGTGACATAGATGTGGTCGTGCTCCTATGTACATATATACACATTTCATATATACACATATCCATGCAGTGTTCTTATGGCTAGAGTTCTTTGTATGCATGCAGTCGTGATCGGGGTGATTGTCTACGAAGTTGTCTTCCTGCGTCGAGAAGGACACGAAAAAGGGTGGTGATTGATTTCCTGAGTACCTTGCGTCCCCCTCGAAGGATAAACAAGCATGCGCAGAGTCCGTAGCTCCATAGAAAAAGGTGTCCGGTAGCAATGGCGATGACAAGTAGTAGCGCAGATGCCACCGTGAATTTGACCCAGCCATTTAGAGCTTCTGCAATATGGCCGAAATCTGGGAAGACGATTTCGTCGTAAATATTGCTTTCTCCTGCGAGAATTCTATCAGCTTTGGTATAGATAGTTCTCGTCCAGTGAAGGATTTGGGGAATCTTGAAAGTGTTCTTCGTTGTTCTACATGCTGAAGTGCAGGAGAGATGTATTTGCGCGTGCTGGAAGTTGGAGCGTATCGAAGAGAAGGATCCTTTCGACGTGCAGGGGACTGCAAATGGGTACCCCTCGCAACGTATCTCTGCTACGGTTTCGTCCTCTTGAGATGTGTAGATTATTTCGGCTGCTGCTCCTTGAGGGCAATGATAGCACCCTGCAATTTCTGTTCTCTCAACCTTGCAGATGGATCTGTGTCTTCTTTCACGGTCATATCGAATTCGTCGTTCAGCGTCACTAGAACTTCTGCTGTCGAAAGGTTTGGTACCGTTGCTTGTACTGATATTTCCTGGTCAGAGTGACTTTCTTCAAAAGTGATCCACGGTCCCCTGATTGGGAGTCGGTTTTCCAGGTATGCTGTGAAGTCGTCCATGAGATTGTAGTTGGTGCATACACGGTTGACCTTCGTTTCCGCTGCCTGGCATGAACATGTTGGGTGTATGCCGCATTGGAGCTTTTCGGCTTCCTGTCTTGATGCACATCGTAGTGTGGGTGAGTAGGTGTTTTTCCACAATGCGATGTTTCGTCCCTCTGTGATGAAGTAAGACTGGAGGGCTGGCGTGTGCGGAATCCTGAGTGGGGTTAACGTGAGCTTCATGGATTCGATCCCTTGTAGAATGGAGGGAACGAGCGTGACTGCTGTGCGTTTCGTTTTGGAACCGTATGTCGTTGCGGACACCTCCATCAGGACTTCCTCATCCCATCGGGAGCACCGGAATATTTCGATTATGTCCTTGCTGAGAGGTTTGGCGTATATACGGTAGAATAGACAGCCGCTATCCCAGTACCAACATCCACATTCTGGTCCTCCACAGCTTTCAGAACAGAAGGTGAGCCTGGGATTTTCGTTTGCTGGCTCAAGTTCTTTCACGAGAGAGGTGGTGTTGATTGCGGAGCACTTGAGGTTTCTACAACTCCCTACTTCTGAACAACGTTTGGAATCAAACACGTCCTGTTGCGTGTACCGTGTGAACATCGTGGTCTCCTTTTCGCACGTGAGTTTCAGCAAGATCCACTGCAACCGAATCTCCCTGACTAAGTGTCCCTGATGGTAGAGTCGGAAACAGGCTTCTTTGTTGGAGGTGTTGAGTTTGATGAGCTCGGTTGCGTCGATTTTACAAAGAGAGCGGTGGGATGCGGACTTTGTGCATACCATAGTTTTATGCTCCAGAATATCGACGTCTTGGCAGCATTGTGCCGTGCAGAGTAAGCCGAAGATCAGTATGAGTGGTATGAATTCTGGTCGCGGTTCATGCCTTCGTCTTCGTTGTATACGTCCTCGAAGGACTTGCCCCATGGCTCTCACGCTCCACCAAGCTGTAGTTATCAGCACTTGGCATCCATGGAGGAAGGGTCTGCAGGGTGGTCCAATCACGAGTGGTATGTAGCAGATCGTATAAATCAAAGCCACGGCCAGATAGATGATAAGCACCATGGTCATGATTGCCATACGAGGCTGGCATTCCGGATTGAACACATTGGCAGTACAGAACCAACATTCGACTCCAGAGCAAAATGGGCTTGCCGGACAATTCGTTTCCATGGCCTTCAGCTTCTCTACATTTGAAACTTTCCAGTGTATTCTGTGTGAGTGCAGCGTGATCTCTGGTGGTAGTCGGATCGTCTCTTTCGTGGGTGGCTTTTCTCGCAAAACACAGTAGTCTTCAGCACACAGTTCGTACGACGCTACGTTAGTTGCCGTGATAGGGACTCCTTCTTTTGAATGTGTATAAGGCAATGTGAGACTTCCAAAATTTATTCCAAAAGACTCAAAACAGCTTTTACAAAACCGATTGCAAAAATTGGTTGCAAAAGATATTTTAGCCTTATGGGCAAGCTTTCGGCGCCTAGCGCCTTTATCAAGCCTGAAAATGTACAAATTAGATTTTATTTATAGACTCTGTTAGAGAGTCTACAGTCGTATTTGTACTTAATAAACTTACTGCTGTCACAGGACCGCTATACTTACCGCCAATGGGTTCCCTGGTATGGAGCAGAAATGGTTGACCCACCCTGACTTAACCCTTAAATAGCGCAGATGTGCTATGACTGTGATGATAACTGCTATCACACTCATTCCACAGTGCATAACACTGTAGTCATGTGATTAGCTCAAGAGAGTCACGTAGCTCATCTCTGCTATTTATTTCTGGGGATAACCGCCTTATTTCCAGTGCCTCGAGGATTTTTCTTTCCACAGTATTTTCAATGGAGCGGTGCAGTACTTTAACGATGAGGGTGGAGGGTGCTTCGCGGGCATGCTTTTGGGTCCTATGCTTGGAGAAACTGTTACTGGAATATGATGTTGGGTTTTGCAAAGCCCTGCGATGTTCGTCTAGTCGCTTGAAAAGGGGCCTTTTTGTTTCTCCCACGTATTTTTGCCCGCATCGCTGACATATTATTAATTACACCGACCCCCGGACTTGGCAAATTTTATCGTCAGTGCAGTAGCTGCAACCGCCCCTCCCACATTTTTCCTCATAGGGTCTAGAGTATGTGAGCAACCGCTTTAGATTTGGAGGTGGTGTCGTGGATAACACGACACCGGAGACGACGACACCGATCTACCGGAGGCGACCTACCGCACGATCTGGCGGGAAAAATGGCGGACCCGACCGTATAAAAGGCCACCTAGGGCGCTCCCGGCAGTCGTTTTCCCTTCTTTTCCTTTAGGAGATTTTAGGAGCTATTTAACTTATTGTTGTTGTTGTTTACAAGTTACTAAGTTGTTTAATTACCCAAGTTTGAGGTTGTACTACATAAACCTGTATTTGGTGTGGTCGTGTCAGTGTAGAAGGAACACACACATTCTAAAGAACCGCGTGGCAGTCTAACTCATGGTGCATCGGATGGAGCGAATCCAAAACGAACTCAGGTCAGTCTTCTGAGAGTTCCAAGGGGAGTTTTGAGATTCTTTCCTTTTTACACTTTCATACAAGTGTAGTACAAGTTGGGAACTTGAACCACAAATCAAGTTTAAGTCGAACCTGGAATCCAGTGAGGATAAAGTTTAACGATTTATCAGTGCCCGATCATTGATTATCAGTGATCTCCGATATCACACCACACCAACCAAGCTGAGATGGTTGCTCAAACAACAACAGTCAAGCGCCGCTTAACGCGTTTTTGCAACAAACTCGAGCAAGTTTTGCAGCGCTCTAAGGAAGAAAAGCTCGATTCCCTACAAGTTATCACGGAAGACCTTTCGAGTAAGGTTAACCTAGGCAATCTGTGCCGCCTAGAAGAAGCAGTAGGGACCGTAGAGACAATCAGTAGTCAAGTGGAGAAGGCATCAAGTGACCTATTCTCCCTCGAGGAAGGGGGTGAAGAAGCAGACCCCAACGACATAGAGCAGTATGTCACCCGTGCAGAGGGAGCTCTCGCACTCGCGCTGGAATACAGTGCACTTTTGCAAGGTAGAATACATGCGCTTAAGTCTCTGGAGGCACTGAGATTACAGCAGGCAACTCAAAGCGCAGCTACCCCCAACGTGATCCTCAATCAAGTACCAAAGCAAGCTGAGCTTCCGCCGCTCCCTGTCCCCAAGTTTACGGGCAATATTTGGGACTTCGATAATTTCTGGGAACTGCTCAACGCTAACGTCCACTCAAGGGACTTACCGGAACTGTTCAAGTTTAACTATTTATTGAATGCCCTTGATGGGGAAGCCAGAGCATCCGTGAAGAAATTTCATGTCACACCCGAGAACTACCTCAGAGCAGTAAACTTTCTTCACGCTCGGTACGGCAACCCAGAGGAACTGATCCAAAAACTAATTGATCAGCTCGACCATTACCAGTTACGCAGCTTGTCTCTGCAGGATCAACGCACGCTTTTCGAACAAGTGCAAGTAACTGTGATGCAAATGAAACAAAAAGGGGAACACGTTGATAGTCAAGTAATGGTCAAGAAAATTCTGAGCAAGTTTCCGGCGCACGTCCAGAGAGGAGTGCTCAGGAAAAAGCGTTCGCTCCCGGTGAATACGTCATTTACAATGGAAGCCCTGTTTAACGCAATCGAAGACGTCCTGTCAGAGGAAGAAATGATGAACCTTTACGTCAGCCATTCCTCTCACACGCCGTACGCAACATCGACAATGGAGACGAAGAAAAGTTTCAAGTCTCAGGAAAATATTTGCATGTTCTGCAAAGGAGAACATAAGCCCTCATTCTGTACAACGTACAAGACCCCGAGCGAAAGGGCGAAATACCTTCGGGATCAACGACTTTGTCAGTTGTGCGCCTCACCACACCACAAGTCATCGGTATGCAAGCGTAAAAATTGCTTCAAGTGTGGGGGACCCCATCATTCATCAAGTTGTTTCAAAACTTCGCCAGCAGCAAGTGAAGTTCAGGGGAAACCCCAGCAGGCACAAGATATGCCTTTAAAGAAGATTGATGATAGAACGAAGAAGAATGCTAAACTGACTCAAAAGGTCAACGTAGTGGCCGGAGAGGAACCCGTTGAAGAGTCTGAAGCGGCAATTCTTCAAGTTCAGTCGGATCAAGATGTTCATTCAACCACATTTCTCCCTATAGGCGAAATCCAAGTGGTCGGTAACAAGAAAGGCAACCTCCGCAATGTTCCGGTTCTTCTGGACACTGGCGCAGAGATTTCGTTTATCAACAACACATTGGCTCAGGAGCTTCAGCTACCCACCATTTCAGAGACAACTCTTCTTCTCCATACATTTGGTTCCGAAGAAGTTCAGAGGAAAAGGTGCCGCATTGTGCAAGTTCAAGTCCGAGACATCGAGGAGAATTACCACGAGTTAGAGCTTGTGACACATGATGTGCTTACGAAACCAATGCGCTGTGCTCGACTGCTTGAGGAAGACGTCCAGTTCATCGAATCCCTCAACCTTCCAGTTACATTTGGGAAGAAAGGGAAACAAACACAGCCGCTTATACTTCTTGGCTGTGATCAAGTATGGAAGTTTTTGGAGAACGGATAAGCCGCCAGTTCCTCTTCCATCAGGACTCCATCTTATACCAACAAAAACTGGCAACCTCATCACAGGCAGACGTCTACATGGGCGACAAGTTCTTGGAATGCAAACTTGCGAAGAAGTTGAAAGATGGGACAAGTATTGGTCTCTAGAAGCACAAGTCAATACTCTCTTGGAAAGCGACAAAAATCCATCAGAGGAAGATTCGTGGGACCGTTACTGGGCCCTCGAGAACGAAGGAACTCAAGAATTCAGTGGACCGGAACACGTTGGAAAAGCCAATATCGATCGACAAGTATGGGACAAGTTCAACCAGACAATAGAACGTCGAGAAGATGGCTACTACGTGCGTCTTCCATGGAAAGAAAACTACCTCACTCTGCCCGACAACAAAGCTATTGCTCTGAGAAGACTTAGCAACACCTGGAATGCGCTTCAGCGAGATCCAGAGCTGCTACATATGTACAACAACGTCTTTGAGGAACAAATTCGACTGAATATCGTAGAGGACGTCCCGAGACATGCCGAGGCAACCGGACCTGTAGTCCACTACATACCGCACCAAGCAGTGCTTACACCGAACAAGTTGACAACAAAGCTGAGAATCGTTTTCGACGCCTCAGCTCATTATCGAGGAAGCCCTTCTTTGAACGAAGTTCTTCATCGTGGCCCTGTGATTCTTCCACCTCTTTTCGGAATGCTTTTACGTTTCCGTGTTGGTAGGATTGGTATTATATCCGATGTCGAGAAAGCATTCTTACAAGTACGCCTCCATGAGTGTGATCGAGACGCAACAAGGTGCCTCTGGATACATAACCACAAGAAGCCTCCTACCTTGGAAAACATCAGGACTCTTCGTTTCACTCGAGTCACGTTTGGACTCAACACTTCACCATTTTTATTGGCGGCTACAACACACTATCATTTGAATTCATATACGGACGACAAGGATCTCGTGGAAGAAATCAAGAGTAACTTGTACATTGACAATTTGCTCTTAACAGCCGACACTCTAGAAGAAGCAATATACAAATACAAGCAAGTCAAGCGAATGTTCAGCGACTTGTCCATGAACCTACGAGAGTTCGTTTCCAACGATCCTGCTCTACTGGACGATATAGCCACGGCAGACAAGTCCAAGGACAAGAATCCAAAGGTGCTAGGAATCAGATGGAATTCCTCCGCAGACAAATTTCAAATAGCTTGTAAAATTGAAATGAAAGAGCCAGTGACCAAGAGAACTGTAGCAAGTTCAGTGGCCTCGATCTATGATCCATTGGGATGGATAACTCCTCTTACACACAAAGCCAAGGTATTCATCCAGTCTCTGTGGAAAGCCAGTTATACGTGGGACGAAAAGCTACCAGATATAAAAGTCAAGGAGTGGATAGACATAGTTAATTCTATGCATGGATTCCACAAAGACATTCCGCGAGTCATATCGAAGAGAGCAGAGGAGCAAGTTCTTGTAGTTTTCGCAGACGCAAGTTTAGAAGGTATGGCAGCATGTGCATACCTATGCTCCGATTGCTCTGCAAATCTGCTGATGGCGCGAGAAAAGCTTCCTTCGATACGATCATCGATGACTGTGCCGAAAATGGAGTTGAACGCACTGACGCTAGCAATGCGACTAGTCAATGCACTCCTCAACCAAGTTCGAGAAGTGATACAAGTTCGGCAAATTTACGTCTACACCGACTCCGAAATAGTACTCAACTGGCTCAGGAATCCAGGGAAAAAAGAGAAAGGAGTTTTTATCAAACACCGTCTTACCGAAATCAAGAACATTTATGAACACTTGAAGTCAATCGGACTTCAAGCCTCTTTCATGTTCGTTCCATCGAGTCAGAACCCTGCCGATTGTGCAACTCGTGGCCTACACAAAAGCGAACTTGACGAGCATTTCTGGTGGAACGGTCCGACTTTTCTACATAAGCCCACATCAGAACTGCTCACACTCAACAAAACCAGCGTCCCGTGCTTCCTGGAGCTCGAGTGTTGCGAGGAAAGGAACGAGCCTTTTGAGATTGGCGCAGCAGCCACGAGTCACCTACTTCCAGAACAGCAAGCAGGGGAACTAATCTCAAGTAGACAAGCGACAACGCTCACGAAAGCCAAGAGAATTCTGGCATATGTTCTACGATTTGTACGAGTCATAGCTCTGCGGCTTCACGCCAAGAATCCAAACAACCTTGAGATCTCGATCTCACTCAAAGAACGTTTGAATCTCGCTTCAATCACGCTAGCAGGAAGAGAGGTCAAGTACGCAGAAAAGGTACTGATTCGTCATCATCAGCGAACCTGGATCAAGTCAGCAATACTGCAAAAGCTCTGTCATTTGAATGTACAGATAGATAGCGAAGGCATCATGCGATGTTTTGGTCGGTTGGGAAAAAGCGAAATGGAAGATGAAGCCAAATACCCCATCTTGATCTTGCAAAAGACCTTTTTGGCGGAACTCATCATACGGGAAGCTCATATTGGCGGTCATCCAGGGATCAACCACACTATGTCTATTATACGGCAAAAATTCTGGATCCCACAGCTACGCTCACAAGTTACAAAGCAATTAAGAAAATGCATAGTTTGTCAAAAACTAAATAACTTGCCATGCAAGTACCCTGACCAGCCAAGTCTTCCAGCGGAGCGAGTCGTCAAGTCACGCCCATTCGAGCATGTTGGGTTGGACTACTTTGGACCGCTTACAATCACCATTCCAACTAAGGAAAAAGAAAAATGTTATGGCGTTATAATTACCTGCATGGTAACACGTCTAATTCACCTGGACATCGTTCCTAATCAGTCGACGAGTGCTTTCCTTCAGATGCTCCGTAGATTTTTTGCACGGAGAGGCGTTCCTTCCTCAATCACCAGCGATAACTCACCGACGTTCCTTCTAGGTGAAACAATTCTCAAGGAGTGTTCGACTGCAGCGCAGAACGACCCTGCAGTGGCTCGAGAGATCAGCAACAAGGAGATTGATTGGCGACATATAACCCCATACGCTCCCTGGCAAGGAGGTTTCTATGAAAGGTTTATCAAGTCAGTCAAGTACTCTCTCTATAAGACGCTAGGGAAGACCATACTCTCGTTTGAGGAGCTATCAACGGTGGTCGTGGAAATAGAAGCACTGCTGAACACTTGACCGCTTCTCTACTCCGACTCGAGCTTCGATCGAGAGAGCGTTTTGAGACCCATCGATTTTGTCCAGAACGAGCTACAAGTTCATTTCCCCTTCGTGTCGCTTGACAATGAACTCGAAGATTCCTCTTATGCTCCACCTCTAGATATTCCAGTGATTCACACAAAAACACAAGCAATCCAGGCTCTACAAAGCTCATGTAAGCTGACCGAAAGATTCTGGCAAGTCTGGTACACCCAGTATCTTACTGCGCTGAGGGAGAAACATCAAACAAAAGTAGGAAAGAAAAGAGCCGGAGCGTTGGTGCCAAAGGTGGGGAGTCTCGTGTTGATCTGCGACGAGGTCCAACCTCGACACATGTGGCGGATGGGGAGAATCAGCGCCCTACCAACGAACAGAGATGGAGTCGTCAGAGAAGCAGTGATCAAGTTACCTTCACATAAACATATAAGAAGGCCGATAAATTTGTTAGTCCCATGGAATTAGAGGACACCGCTGAGAACGACTGTCAAGATGAACAAGATACACGTCACAGTGAAACCCAAGAGGCAGACGGCATTGCACAAGAAGAACGGCAAGTTGTGGAGCCCGCTCATGGTTACAACTTACGTTCACGCTCGCGGCAGTCGCAAGAGCATAGAAACGGCTCAGCAAATGTTGCCCTCGTTTCAGCCTCAATCTTATTACTCATTTTGGCACTGAGCTCATTCTGTCCTTCCGTCGCGACAATCGCTGCGAACTCACCGCAGCTGAAAAGTACCGACTTTGAAGCAAGTTACCGTACCTATTGGGTAAATAAGTTAACACCCGAGATCCAAGCTTCACACAAAATCCAGCCCAGAAGGCTGGACAGACCTCAAGGTGGAGAAATCATCAAACGCGCTCACCCCGCTAAACACAAGACACTACCCCAAGTACTTTCATCTGAATACGAAGAACACTGGAAGGGTAGGAAAAGCAAAAGCAATCCAGAAGCTATATTCCGCGTTGAGAAAAATATACTTGCATCTTCAAATGTTTGTTACACTTTGGCAAGTTTAGCCCCAGCAGCGAGGTTCATCCTCTTAATAAAGTGGGAATTAAAACAATGGAAAAGACCGCTGTGGGTATTAGCTCCAACATACCGCAAAGTAAAGAGCTCCCACGTGCGTAACCTTCATGGGCCTCTCGTTGTAACAATAATAGGGTTACCCAATAAAAAGTTTCTCACTGTGCAGCCCGTTAACCCAATACGCCTCTGCAAGCCCATAAGGCAGCACGAGCAGAAAACCACCTCACTGTATTTCAAGTTCAGTTATATTTCAAGACAATACATAAGTGCTGTCGAATGCGCGAATTCACACGACATCGATTTCAGGATGGCTACACGCGACGTCGATGGAGATGCTGCTTACCTCAGCAGATTACTCATCAGATCGCATCCAAGTGCTGAGCACCTCGAGAACGAACTTGAAAAGTGTTTCAATGAGATACAACGTTATATTACTGTTTCGCGTACTATTCGTAACCATTTCAAGTTTATCCAGTCCGATGACCCTTTCAAGAAAGCCGGGGCGGGGGAGAGGGTCCTCCTTCTTACGAATTTCAGACACTCTGCCAGCACGGTGAAGGAAGTATTGTTGAGAATGGGAACCAGATTCATCCTTACTGAGAGGATTTACGCGCGTCACGCAAGTACTGGAGGAGTGTCCTCGGTTCGCTATGAAGATTGGTTGGCCAAGGACTTCGGATCCCACAAAATTGGAGTCATCAACATGACCATAGAGATGGAACTCAGACCTCTCATTGAAGTCATCAAGCAGACAGAGGAGCTCCTTACGAAGGCTGAAAAGGAACTCAAGAAGGAAGTTTGTGAAAGTCATTCAAAGCAGTCAAGTGAAGTCAGTGAGAATGTCAACAAGTTTCAGCAAGTTCTGAAGGAGCAGACGGAGGAAATCAAGTCCTTGAAGGCAAGGCTGTCATCTTTGGAGGTTTGTATGAAGGATGCAGATCAACATTTAAATTGCGTGATCAAGGAGGACATGAAGAAGAAGGTATGGAAATCACTGACGACGAGTACCTATTCAGGCTAATTGAAGAAACCAGGGACGACGATGAATTTGCTAGATCAAGTAGACGTGAGGCTCAATCCAGCTCCAGATATAGTACCTCCACTGGGGACTTCGAGGACCAGCGCCGCTGGATCGAATCGATGGAGGACGCACTCAAAAGATACCCGTACCGCAAGTTAGCTCACATTTCGGAAGGCATACAGCCAAATCGTCCTTGCAGTTTCTGTGGAGCGCAATATGCTCATTTTTCTGACTCCTGTCCTTCCGTGAGAGACGCTCGTACAAGGGAGCAGATCGTAGCGTCAAAAAACCTATGTCGCTTCTGCTTAGAAAGATGTGGCGACGGTAATTGCGGCGACAAACAAAGGGAGTGCTTTTACTGTGCCAGAGTGCACGGCACACCTTTCCAAGACACGATACCGAGAGATGGGGGCCATCACAAGGCACTGTGTCCTGTTCCAGACGCGAAGCGACAAATGGAAATACGTCTCGAAGATGCTATCCGCGAATGGAAGGAAATGGGAAGCCGCACTAAATGGAATGGCCGGGAGTGTCGTGGATAACACGACACCGGAGACGACGACACCGATCTACCGGAGGCGACCTACCGCACGATCTGGCGGGAAAAATGGCGGACCCGACCAAGGCCACCTAGGGCGCTCCCGGCAGTCGTTTTCCCTTCTTTTCCTTTAGGAGATTTTAGGAGCTATTTAACTTATTGTTGTTGTTGTTTACAAGTTACTAAGTTGTTTAATTACCCAAGTTTGAGGTTGTACTACATAAACCTGTGTCTGGTGTGGTCGTGTCAGTGTAGAAGGAACACACACATTCTAAAGAACCGCGTGGCAGTCTAACTCAGGTGGTTTGAATATAAGCCTTATAGGGAGCGAAGAGTTTCTAACCACGCTGTTGACTTTCCATGCCGTATTTTCGTTGACATACGGCATT